>CM061247.1:607500-1839609 GCA_022605425.2 Hamiltosporidium tvaerminnensis
TTAGATGAAGCTCAACTAGCTAACTTATATAACGAAATAGAAAAACGAAAACTACATTCAAAGTTATATAATGCTAGAAACAACGAGCTAGTAAGCGTAAATGACACCTCAAGATGGTTAAAGAAAGGAAGTGTAAGACCGCGTGATGAAGCAGTGTTCTGCTATATCCAGGATAGAAACGTATTTTGGGGAGCAGAAGGTGTGTGTCAACACTGCAACACGTCTAGAAAAACAGTAGACCATTTAGCAACGAGATGTGGAAAAATGCTTGGTCATGACTATACTAGACGACACAATGAAGTGGTACGATGTATACATTTGCTCTTGTTAAATAAATATAAATTCAAGTCTTCAAAACGAATCAGAAGCCACTCAGTTCAAGAAATTCTTGATAATGAGTATGCAGAGATAAGAGTGGACACCAGAATAAAAACTGATGTCAAAATTCGAAATAATAGGCCAGATATATTCGTTTTAGACAAGAGACGAAATAAGATTACCCTCATTGAAGTAGGAATCACCTCCCAAGACTCACTTCAAATAGTTGAAACAGAGAAACTTAGGAAGTATGACCTATTAGCAAATGAGCTGGATCTTATTTACAAATGTAGTGTAGAGATAATTCCTTATGTGATAACATGGGACGGTATTGTGACAAAATACCATAAGACTTATCTTAAAAGATTACAAATACCCATAAATGTAGAGGCATACATTCAGTCCATAGTACTTAAGAAAACAGTCGAAATGATTTCCTCGATCGACGAAGAGGAATTGAGTCAGGACCAAGTGCCGAAGAGAGCTGGGAGAGAGCGTCATTAAGTGTTATTATAGGAGCTGAGATGCATAAACAGCCAATACCCCCCTTAAAAGAAGTGAAGAACGAGGAAGATAGTGTTAAACAAGTAAATTCAAAAAATATTTTACCCCTTATTATAGATGACGTAACCAGACCAGAGGAACCGACGATAGACATTAATGATAAGTCGGATGTAGAAAAAGAGAATAAAGTGGTTAAAGTGATGGAAGAAATTAGTTAAGTGAGAGAAAATTTGTTAACCCAGAATTTTATTAAATAAAATTAATCTAAAAAATATCCCCAGGTAAATGAAATACATATATTTTGCGGCGATAATTTTTAGCAAATTGTGTGCAAATCAAATTATATCCTTCTATTTTAATAGAAAAGATTTAGATTTGGAAGAGAAATCGATAATACACAAAGATATAGAGCTCTCAAACGAAGAAATGCAACGGTTAAACGATCTAAGATCATATTGCGAAATGGTGAAAATAGTACAAAATAAAGACGACACACTTTCACCTACAACAAATACAGATGATAATAGTATAAAAATAATCTATCCAGGAAATATCAAATTCAAAATAGGAATAATTGAGAATATGAAATCTACAACGAATCCGAAGTTTTATGTTGGCCATTTAATATCAAAAGAAGTATTCGAATATATGATCGAAATATTATGTGATATAAATCGCATAAATTTCAAGTTACCTGCCTTTTTATATATACAGTTAATCAATGGTATTATTGGCTTAAAACCAGAAACAAATTTTTACTTTCGTAGCTTACTATCACGTTTGAACTATTGGGCTTTTACTGGAAACCATTTAAATGAGATAATCGAGAATAAGAATAAGTTGGAATTTGATAATTCTTTTACAAAACAATTTTTTTATATGACTGCTTTCATTTCATATTTGAATTATCTCAACATTTCTGTAACTTTTTTAAATTCAAAAATGATACTTTCAAGTTCAAGCATTACCAATTATAATACTTATCCGTCAAAAGAAAAATTAGATAATAGATACAATTTAATATTTGAAGATAAAACTTTGATGGTTTTTTTTACAAATATTAATGAACATAATAAACTATTATATGAATGGATGTTCCTTGAAATGGATAATATTGAAACAATAACATTTTTAGATCTTAAGTCCTTGAATTATATTAATATTGAAAAATGTATAAATTCCTTATTATACAAAGAAAATATGTCATTAAAAATCACCGAATGTCTTAATATAAAAAATTGGATAAGAAAGATAAATAAATTCAGAGTGAAAAAATTGAGAAAGATGAAATTAGAAGATATTCATTTGACTTTAGAAGATCTTTCAAGTTTTTTAGAATTCAAAAATATTGACAGCATTAAATTTGATAGTTGTAGTTTCGATGAGGGTGAAATATCGGGGGAATTTACATTTGAGTTTTCGTGCATTCAAATCAATAATATGAAAATCTGCAATCCTGTGGTTAGCTTTCTTAAAAAAGCATTTTTTAGGTTATTGTATCTAAAGAATGTGGAATTTATTAATTCCTTTGGTTTACTTAATACTTTTTCTGATACAAAAGCCTATAAATATGCCCATGTAATAGAATTAACCGATTTAAATCTAAATAATAATTTTTTTGATTTACTATTTTATTTTAAAAACCTGGTGCTCATCGAAATAAAATCAGTGGAAAATGTATCTTTTAAAATTAAAGACAAAGAAGGGTTGGAATTAATTAGACTAAAAAATATTTTGATTAAAGATTGTGGTTTACCAGATGAAACAAGCAATATATGGTTTATTTCGAGTTTAGGTTGTTTGATATTATACCGAATTAATAATATTTCTGCATTTTTTAACAATTTAAAAGACAAAAAAAATACGGAATCATTAGAAATATTAAAAATAAAGGATAGCCCCTTGAGCCATTCGGATATCGAAAATATATCAAAATTTTCAAACTTAAACATTCTGAAATTACACAGTTGTAATTTAGATTCATCTCACTTAATTTACATTAAAAAAGTTACATCTCACGCTGAATTTCGCAAGATAATTTTGACAAATAATAAAATATATGAAGTGCCAGGTGAATGCAAGGGTATTTTTAAAAATCTTATGTTTGCTATTTTAAATAATTGTGGTCTTTGTGCGGGTTCTATAAGTTTATTATTTGAGGAAGCTACAATAAGTTACATCCAAGTCTTGGATTTCAGTTATAATTCTTTAAATAGAAATGATCTTATATTTATTAGCGCTTTTAAAAAATTGGTAGTCCTTAAAATAAATGGAGTAAAATTAGAAGGAGATGCGGAGCTTGATAATTTAACTTTGAAAGGTCTGACAAAAAATTTGAAATATTTGGAAATAAAACAGTTAAATATTAGTACGAAAGATATCGAGGCATTGGCTAAATTTACGGTTTTAAACGAACTTAAAATATCGGAAGATTCTTATAAACTCTTAAAAAAAACTAATATAGAGATTCCCTGCAGAAATATTAGGATAGGAAAAAAGAAAGATTATGATTTCATTGATGGAATGGAAACTGATTCATAGCAATTAAAAATTCTTTATTTGTTTTCTTTTGAACAATGCTTACAATTTTTTGTATCAGGCTTCATTTTAACTCAATAAAAATTTTATAATTAAAAAGAATATTTTTTTAATTTGATAGTACCTTGTTTTTCTTATATAAAGTATTTTTTGGTTCTCTATATTTAAATTACATCCAAGCTTTCGCTTACGTTTGAAATATAATTGTTTTATTTGTTTACAAATTGTATTTAGGATTAATATTCTGAAAAATTAGTATTAATCTTTTTTTATAGCAAATTTTTATATTTAATATTTTACTTATCTTAGTATAATTCATACTCAAAATTTTATACAGGTATCTATCTATTCTATGATTATTCCAACTATTCGTACAAATATTTTGTATACATTTCTTTTTAGATTGTTCTTTTTCATACGGATGAAATACAATACATACATGAAATAAAGCTTTGTCAGAAAATAAATGTTCAGTGGTAATTTATATTTCTAATGATAAGTTTTCACCATACGCAAATGATTACCGTACGAATGATACAAGGTTTATCAATCAAATATCAAACCCGGCTCTTCGAAAGCCAATCCCGATATTCGTAATCAAACTATTATCACAAGCATATTCATTGGTTAAAAAAATAATTGAAATTACTTGTGGTTAAGCATTAATTTGAAAAACTATTTCTAACTTTTTCAAGTTGAAGCCATTATATACAAATATTTTTTTTAATAAGACCTATAAAAATATATTACCATTCCTTGGGGAAAATATTCAAACTGAAAATCCATCTATGATAGTAAAATTTATGACTTAAAATTCATTCATAAAAACAGAAATCATAAATCAGTCTCAAGCCAGGAAATTAGATGTATGAAAATTTTTAGCTTATATGGTGTTTTAAAACATATATTCTAAAAAAAAACGTTCTCCTCAAATATTTTTTTACAATTATTTTTTTTAAAAATAAAACATATTTCTGTCCCTTTATGGATGGAAAAAGTAGTGAGAAAATATCTGCGGATTTTTTTACACATTTATATGGAGCAACCGTAAAACATTTATTAAATGAAAATGAAGATTAAAATGATATTTTGATAAATGTAGGTGAGAAAATAGGAAATAGACTTATAGATGATTATTTTTATAGAATTAATTGTAAAAAAACCATGAATATAAAAGAAGTAGCAAATAATATTTGCGACACGTTTTTTCCTTTATATTTAGGATATTCTCCACAATTAATTGAAAACAATGGTATTTTTTCCATTAAATTCGAAAGCTTCTATCTTCTAAAGTTTATTGATACAAGTAATGAAGAAATATTTTCTAAAAAAAATGTAAAATTTTTGAATATGTTTGTCGGTATTTTAAAATCTGTATACTCTTATCTTTCTAGTAACAAGATAGTGTTTACAGATAATTCTGATAAGGAATTTATTATTTCAGTTTCTGAGGTACAAAAAAAAGAAAATGAATCCTTTGTAATTTTAGGCACCAAAGTAAATGTTGAAAACTGATTTATATAAAAATTTCCTTGTGCCCATATTTTTAATTTCATTTATAATTTTATTAAACCGGTCAATATAGACGTGCTGAATTTAAAATAATCCCTAAAACTTATATTAAAATTGATTTCTATTTACCATGTTTAGGTGGAGGGAGGATACCCACATAAAAAAACTTTCTGCTTGGCAATGAGTATGTTAATTGGTTTGAGGATCATTGTTTGGATTTTTGATGGGTATAAAACCACACAAAATCTTCGTTATTCCATGGGAGTTGTTATGAGGTTAAGAGGTCTAAGAAATGGAGAAACTTTTTCTACAAATTTATTTGTAGTTTTTTATGTAACCAGATTGCAGACCGCAGCTGAACATGTAGGTAAAGGCCATTTAAAAGCATAAAAACCTAGCCTTGCTCACTCAGGTCAGAAGACTTAGCGCCTGGGAGATATAAAATAAAAAACTATTTAAAGCAGGGAGAGCTAAGTAGCAAATTATACCTGTTGGTATGACATTGCACTATCTAGGTGGACCCCATGTAAGTCTCTGAAATATATCTTAGCTAGAAGTTTATTGGGTTCAGAATGTGTAGAGTAGGTGGGAATGCTGCATAGTCTTGAGGGAGCCCGGTAGGCTTCGGCTTTCGATCACAGTCTATGTAACAGACACTAAGAACACTAGGTAATACCTCGCCTATTAATTAAATTCTACATACCTTGTATATGAAAGGCTTTTGAACGTAGGTATCGCAGGGAGTACTGATGGAGTTTTGGGGTAGAAGTTATTTATGTTAAACCTAGAACTGCGTTAATGCAATGAAAACAAATATAACACTTGCCACTATTTTAAAAAGATGTGATACTTTTAAATAAAGTAATAATAGTTCATTTTCTTTTTATATGCCTAGATTTTCTTCTATTATTATTCCTTACAAATATTTTTATTTAAACATGATGATCTAATGCTTTAATGAGAAAAAATAGAACCTTTTTTTACATTTTTCTTTAAAATTTATATTCCTAAATCCCATCTCTTTGTGCTCGATTTTAATATATTTTTCAATGAGAAGAATGTATTTCAATTTAAGGTAAGACCACTTAAATTTTTTATTTTGGTTGATATTTGAAGTCTTTTAAAGATACATTTTATGATGCTTTTCATGGCCAGCATAGTTGTTTTTTGGAGTTAAACCGTTTGAATAGTATTTGTCGACGAAAATAGATCATTTTGTAAGAAAGACATATTAAAATGCAGTTCTTCTCAAAAATACAAATTTTTAAAAAATATAATTTCTACTTTAATGCGTCCCTATCATCAAAATTCGTATTTAAAACAAATATATCTGAACTTATATTGTATATTTGGCAAGATATCTTATTAAATGAAACTTCCTTTTTTTTAAAAATCAATTCTTAAAGATTTATTGGATAGAATATGTTTAAGTTGTTTGATTTAGGTAAATCAATATTTAGAATCGAAACAAAAAAATTCAAAATCTGTAAATAGAAAATTAATTTTGAGAAAAAAATAAGAAAATTGAAAATTTCTACTCAAATTCATTTTTTTTAATTTTCTTACATTTGATAAGAATAAAACACTTCAATATAATTTTTTTTCAATTTGAACTAATCAGAACCAATAGAAATTTATATAAATCTTCTACAATCCCTATAAATTCTTTTTTCTAATTTTTTAATTTCAATTTATTATGAAATTAGGGTTTGTAAATTATTTTTTTCGATCGGTTTTTTAACTTTCAATTTGCAACTATAATATCCCTTAATAATTATAAAAAAGGGTTTCATTCTCATTAATATTTAAACGATTATTTCCTTATGTGAACTACTTCTAATTTCAACGACATTTCAATTTTCATAAATAATATATATAGAATAAAATTAATTGAGATTTTCTCCCCATAAATGACAGATGATATTTCAAAAGAATTGGCCACAGTAAAGCGTAAAAAACTTAAAATAATAATAAAACTAAAGAAAAAACCAATGAAAAATACCAATGAATCTGGAATAATCGAGGTTGATTATATAAAATCATTAAGTTCTTTAAATTCGTTTTTCTTCTATTATTTTCCACATCTTGATCCTCCACAAATTTTTGTGACAGATTATAAAAACAACAAATATACTACTAGAATGGAGATGCTTGATACTTCTATAGAATTTTCTAATAAATATAATACGTTTGAGACAGCGTACAATGATATTTGTAATTATGGATTACAATTTCTTAAGAAATTTGTTTTGGAAACTTCTATCCCTAGGACATATGAATTTAAAAAACCACTTTCAAAAATATTTGGTGAAAATCAATTAAATTCAAATCCTTTTTTAGGTGATAAAAAAGAGGTTAAATGTATTGAAATAGGAAGTATTGACAGTAAATCAATGAATAAAAATAATTTTTGTTCTGAAAATTCTATGAAACTGGTATCTAAGAATGAGGTTGTGTTAAAAGAAGAAGATAAAAATTTCAATAAAACTGATGAACGGAATTTAAAACTTAATACACTTGATAACCAAAAACCAAAAGTAAATATAGGCATTACTGATAGAGTTAGTGAAGAAAAAAACAGAAATAAATTTCATAAAGAAAATAAAGAAATTTCATCTTTTGATTCTACAAGAACTAAAAGTCTTGAATATTCTAATTTAGTAAAAGAAATATGTGTTTCTAATAGAATACAATTCCCTGAATATACCATTGAGAAACAAAACGGTGTATTTATATGCTATGCATCATTTTTTGAAAGAGAATTTATTTCAGATTATTTTTTTGACAAAATACAAGCTAAGGAAGATGTAAATAGATTAATAAATGAATGGATAGTCTCTTCTAAAATAATCTCTAATGAAAAAAATAAAAATCCCGATAAAAAAGATAGAAGAGAAAATGAAAATAAAAAAATTATTTCAAATACAAATCAAACGAATACAAAAAAAGAAATACCTTATGAATATGATATTGAAATGGATCTTATTAAATTAATTAACCAAACAGAAGAATCTATGAATAATAAACCACGAGTAGAACTATCAACAGGTGTTCCTTATAATATAGAACATCAACAGAATCATCGAAATTTCTCTGGAAAAAAATATTCTTGTAACCAAATGAAAAATCAAGGTAGTAGAAGAAATAAAAGAAGATGGTTCTGGATGCAAAGAAATGGTATTAATGGTAATAATGAGATGTCAAATAGGAATCACGGTAGTACAAAACTGTATAAAAAATCGGAACTTAGTAGTTTTTGGACATCTGACAGTGTTTATATGAATAGTCAAAACGTAGATTTTTCCACTGAAAATAATAGTTTTGAAAATATAAATACCAACAACGATTTATATTTCCAGAGAAATACAGATTTCAATTTCAAAAATTATAAAAATTCTAATGGCGTTAAATATTTCGAAAATACCTTCTTAGAAAATCCATACCTTCAAGATAATAGTGTTAATCAAAATACAAAAATTAATAATTTTTTTAAAAAATCTTCAGAATCCAATGATGATACGAATTTTCAAAACTATTAAAATACAGAATAAAATAAATCTGTTAATTTGTAAAAAAATCACGACAGTTATAAACTTCTGGTAAATTATCTTCTTTATGAAGAATATTACCGCGTTTAATTGTTTACTCAAAGAATTTTATCAATGTATATTTTTTCTCATAAATTTATTGAATGCTTTCATTTTATATTTATTTTTTTCAAGTGTTTTCATATTCTAAATTCTATTAAAATTAGAAATATAGAATTTATTTATAAGTATTTTTTCAAGTATTTTCATATTCTAAGTTCTATTAAAATTAGAAATATAGAATTTATTTATAATTATTTTTTTACCAATTATTTCCAATGCTTTTTAATTCAACTATATATACTTAAAACATTTTTTATATTTTATACATTTTTTTGACCACAAGATATCTAATTTAGAAAAGAATATGTAAATTTCTTTCAAATTTTAAGGTGTAATCTTTGTATCATTCTGTTTTTTTAATGGTTCTGACGTTTTTTTTTCTTATAAGACTCAAAGTGTATTAATTCTGACAAATCATTGCATTATATTTTTATTATTTGAAACATTAAATTCATAGTATGAATTCTGATATTTTTTAATAATATTGTAAGATTACAGTATAGGTCATTTATAAATGTATCAGAGTAAATAAATATTTTTTTACTCTTTGCTATGGAATAATTATGTAGGCACTTTTTGGGTCTAAATACAATGATAATTAAATTCTATTTTTTTTCATTTAAGAATTTAAATTTGTTTTTTTTATACAGAAAAATTGGTAGTTGTTATTTAATCCATATTTATTTTCTTAAAATTACAATTTTTAATCAAAAATTGTAATATAATTAATGAATATGATTTCTTAAATTAATAAAACGTATTTCAGATCAATTCTGTTACATTGTTTCATATTTCTATATTTTTCTAAAAATAGAAAATTATAATTTAAATGGTAAACATTAAAAAAGATATTTTTAATGACATTAATAAATATAAAGAAGCAATAAATGTAGAAATAAAAGAAATGAGTATGAAAGATGAATCAACAATTAAAGATTATTATATGAATATTTTAGAATCAGAAGATATTTATTATATTTTTTATGTTTTAAAAATTAGTTTTTTAATAAAAGTTAAATTTGTTAATCGAAATATTTTAGAAAAATTAAATGAGTTATTGCAGATGGTTTCTATGACAAGGAATGTTATTGAAATAGAATATAAAAAAATTTGTTTAGAATTTATAAAAAATCATATTATAAATAATGACAATATAGATATAATTATAACTGTATTAGGTCATTTGGATTTAAATGATCATGAAATTATGTATTTTAGGAAATTTCTTGGGTATTCAAAGATCTATAATTACTATAAAAATGTTAACAAAATGATATTTGAGAAATATTTTACAACTGAAGAACTTATTGTTTTGATTCGTTTGCTAGATAATCATGAACTGTGTTTTGTGCAGTTGCTCCCAGCTATTACAAGAATAAACGAATATGTGACTGATTCAGTTGTGGAAAAAAATATTGTATCTTGTTGTATAATTTTGAATTCTGTAATTTTAGGATCGCCAAAATCTTTTAAGGATAAAGATGATTATGTAATATCCACAATTTCTTTTTTGACGAATATTTTTTATGATTCTAAGAACTTTACGTTTATAAATTTAGAAGATGCAAAAATAATTTTACTGACGATTAATAATCTTACAAATAGTATAAAAAACAATTCCAGAATTTCTAATTTATCATTTGGTATTTATAATGAATCATTAGAAATATATGAACAAATGACAAAAGGTCATACAACAGTTTTAGAAGAATATATTGTAATAGGGTGTCTTATAAAGCTTATAGGAATATTTTATATGGTTTCTTATGACATAGGATGTAGAATGCATGATACAGATTATTTATTTAATTTAATACAAGATTCTGATATTGAAAAGCCCCAGTATATCAATGATACGGAATGGAAAAATATCTACGATTTTTTCTTATCACATAAATATGAAACACTTGATCTGATATATCCATCTACATTAGAAGTAATATTTAAATCAGATGTTTTATATCTTCACCTTATCAAATGTTCAACTCCTTATGATGCATTATTACCTCTAAAAAATATGTTGAGAGAAGTAGATTGGTCATTGCTTATAGCCTTGGCTTGTTCCGACAAAAGAAGTGAATATATCAGTTTTTTATTTAATCCGGTATTCTTCAAAAACAATGCAACAGAACATTATGAGTATATTCACATATTTATAGAAGCAGCTTTTAAAAATAACGATTACGATATACTATTAATAGTCACACATATTTTAGTAGAAAATCATAAAGATTTAATCAAAAAGGAAGATTTTTTATCTTTGTATGTAAATCTTTTCTTATCAAATTTTTCTCACTCAGTAAATTTTACTATATCGTATCGAAGAGAAAAACTTTTAAACTTTTTTTGTGAAAATGTAACCGATAAAAACACTAACAACCTCATTCTGGTCATATTGGATTTTCTAACCAAGCATAAAATTACAACACCAACTAAATACGTATTTACTCTAATATTTCTGTATTCATCTCGAACTAATGATATAAGCAACGAAACTGTTATAAAATTGAAAGATTATACTTTTAAATGTATTCAATTCCATTCCACAATACTTACTTCTGAATTTGATAAATATAACGAAGAATTATATTTTAACATTATAAGCAATCCACATATAAAACTTTATATTGTCATGTTATCGCTGTATATGGTGAATTTTAATCTGAAAATAGATTTCACGGATGAAGACTTAATCTCTTGCGATCATATTCTGTATATAAAGTTGATTATCTCGTTGATTTGTTATAAACGAGGACAGTTTGATGAGAGTTATTTAGAAGACATAAGAAAAGTTTTGCTTAAATTTATTATCAATTCCCGTAATTCTCATGTCTCTACACTTGGAATGCTTATAAAAGAAAGTGATAAGAGTATATTAATAGAAAATACAGAAAAGGCAGACATTTTGGCTTTTTATGACAATATTTTAGAAAAATTACAAACTTGTTTAAAAAAAGAAAAATGTATAAAATAAAAAGATTATTACAAATTTATTTGGATAAATTTAGTTTTTTGTATCGGATTTATATGTTTTTGAACAAGAAATTAAAAAAATACAAATTGGATTTCAGATAAGAAAATAAACAGCCTATTTATATTCATGAATCAATCAATCAAATATATAGAAATTTAAATAGATTTATTACGTTTCATAATATCATTAATTGAAAGTTTAAACTTAAACATTACCTTCTCTAGGACACTTTAAATTCTAATAAAATAGTTTCCGTTAATAAATTTTTATCATAGAGTCATTGTTCTCTCGTTACATGCAATTTTTAAATCTTTGTATTTAATTAAACCGAATTTTTTTAACAAATTCAATAATACTTTATACTTTATACTTTTACTTTATACTTAATTCATATATAATGTTTGATTTTTCTTTCATATTTTGTGAAACAATTTATTATAAATTTAAATATTGAATATACTTCATAAATATTTAAAATAGATCTAAAAATCAAATTTAATATTTAAAAACCTTATAACTATAGATTTTTCTTCTTTATTTGAAAAAGAATCATTTTAAAAACTTTATCATCAATGATATATTTTATTTTAATTTATAGGTAATTCATAATTAATTCTATTGTATTTATTAAAATAAAAAAAATATTCGGTTCAACTGTGATTTGGAAATATGTGTTACTTCTAAATAAGTAATATTTAAATATAAAAATAAAATGATTTATATTAATCATTTATTTAAAAGTATCACATCTTTTTACAATAGTGGCAAGTGTTATATTTGTTTTTATGACATTAACGCAGTTCTAGGTTTAACATAAATAACTGCTACCTCAACATTCCATCAGTACCCTCTAAGATACCTACGTTCCAAAAACTTTCATCTACCAGGTGGTTTGAACCCAATTAATAGGCGAAGGAGCTGCCAGAACTTCGTTAATTTCCGTTGCATAGAGTTTGATCGAAGGCCGAAGCCCCCCCGGGCTCCCCCAAGACTATACAGCATTCTTACTTACTCTACACTTTCTAAATTCAATAAACTTCTAGCTAAGATATATTTCAGATATTTACATGGGGTCCACCTAGACAGTGCAATGTCATGCCAACAGGTATAACCTGCTACTTAGCTCTCCCGGCTTTAAATGGTTTTTATTGTTATATCTCCCAGGCGCTAAGTCTTATAACCCGAGTGAGCAAGGCTAAGTTTCCATGCTTTTACATGGCAATTAACTACAAGTTTAGGTGCGATCTGCAATAGCGTTGCGTAAAAAAACTACAAATAAATTTGTGGAAGAATTTTTGCCATTTCTTAAACCTCTTCTCCTCATAACAACTCCCATGGAACAACCGAAGATGTAGTGTGGTTTTATTCGCACCAAAAATCCAAACAATGATCTCACACCAGTTTCACACACTCATTGCCAAGCAGAAAGTTTTTTTATGTGGTTATCCACCCTCCACCAAATATTTAAAGAGCATTATATTATATTTGTTTAAAATACAGATTTTCATCTACCAGTACTACATTAAATATCTTAAAAGAAATTCATCTTACCTAAACCTGCTTATAAATTATTATAAATATATTGAATTCTCCTGAAAGTGTAAACTGTGAAAATTTAGAAATTATCATAGATTTATAATTTATTTTAGTTTTTTTATGGCATTTATTTATTTTTTATCTTAGCTTTACTTAAATATCTATTAAGTATTTTCTATAAATTTTTACCATTAAATTTTTTTAAAAAAATATTGTCGAGTAGTTCGTAGATATAAAAAAATTGTAACAAAATTGTAGAAGTAAATAGAATTTAATATTCATAAAATCTTTTTAGATTTGTATTTTAGTAAAAATATTTTTTAAAAGAAATTACGATTAAGACGTATTTTAAAAGTGGTTTAAATATCCCTAGAAATGGGAATCAAGCAGCTTTCTCAAGTAATTTTAAAATATAATAAACAATCTATTCGAGAAAGATCTATAGGATATTATTCTGGAAAGAGAATAGCTATAGATGCATCCTTGTGTTTGTACCAATTTTTAATTGCGGTTAGATCTGAAGGTATGGTATTGAATGCAGCTGATGGTGAAACTACATCACATTTGGTAGGTCTTTTTTATAGATCTATACGTCTTATCGAAAACGGTATTAAGCCAATATTTGTGTTTGATGGTAAGCCACCTCATATGAAATTTGAGGAATTACAAAAAAGATCAGAAAAACGAATTAAGGCAGATGAAGAATATGTAAAGGCCGTTGAAAAGGGTGATTTGGGAAAGATGGAAATGTACGATAAAAGAAAAACCAAGGTCACAATTAAACATGTTGAGGACTGTAAAAAACTGTTGAGTTTTATGGGAATTCCTTACGTGAATGCGCCAAGCGAAGCAGAAGCTTTTTGTGCATATCTCTGTATAAATAAACATGTTGATGCAGTGGGAACCGAGGACATGGATGCATTAACTTTTGCTACACCTATACTTCTAAGAAATTTGACAGCCTCTGAAAGTAAAAAGTTACCAATTAAAGAGTATAATTTTAAAGGCATTCTCAGAGATTTAGAGTTAACTGATTCCGAGTTTATTGATATGTGTATATTATTGGGTTGTGATTATTGCGAGTCTATAAAAGGAATCGGACCACAAAAAGCACTTTCTTTGATAAAAAAGTATCAAAATATTGAAAATATACTACAAAACGAAACATCGTTAGAAATTCCAGATGAATGGAAATATAAAGATGCAAGAATTATTTTTGAAGAATTAGTTAATTTGCCTTGTGAAGAAGAACTACCTAACTTTAAATATGGAGCTGTTAATAAAGAAGCTATTATTGATTTTTTAGTTGTAAAAAATGGCTTCAGCGAAGAAAGAGTTAAAAAAGGCTTGGAAAGATTAATTTTGGCACAAAAAAAGGGTAAAACACAACGTTTGGATGATTTTTTCAAAGCTAAATAAATTTTATTTTTCTATTATTTTGTTAAACTTTAAATTTGATGTATTGAATTTAAAAATTATATTCAAATAAACAAATACATCTGTTTTAGAATTTATTTTTGGAATTGCTGTAATTAAATCAATTTTAAGAGGTCAAAAATCGGCTTTTTGTTTTTTCTAATGTAAATCGAATTAGAAGAAATTCAAAATTTCTTGATGGCGTCTTATAGTGTCCAAATGAATATTTTTTACAGTTAAAATTCATGCTTGTTGGTATTGTTGTGAAATTTAAGCTTGGCTGTGTAAAAAAGAATGTTTCACTCATAATTTTTATTTTTATTTAGAAAATAAGTACCCTGAGAATATAAACTGCTATTAAGCATCCCAGTTTTCATATTTTTCATAAAAAATCATGTAGTAAGCCAAGATTCAAAAATCTATTTTATTTAAGCCTGATCCAAATTTCCTACTATAATATAAAATTACAAGATTTCTTTTTTATTTTCGAGAGAGATAACCATATTAAAAACTATCGGAATAGCATTTATTTGGTAAATTGGCATAAAACCACTGTTTAGTCTTTCAGAGGAATAAAACCTACAATACATTTATGGTTGTATTATGAAAATCAGTATAAGAATCGGTAGGTCTTCAAAACTGTAAAACCTTTTCTAAATAATTAATTTTCACTTTTTTTGGTGACCGGATCACAGGCCGCGGCTTAACTTTAAGGTAATTGCCATCTCAATGCATATAATCCTAGTTTTGTTCACTCGAGTTGTATGACTTAGCGCTTTAAAGCTGCGAAAAAAAGATACCCTTTAAGGAGCCAGGACTAATAAATGGAAGTTATATATGTAGGTATAACATTTCACTGTCTAGCTGAACCCATGTAAATCGCCGAGATATATTTTAGCTAGAAGTTTGATGGGTTTCTAAGATTTAAAAAAAGAGAATCCCGGATATTCTTGGAAAGGCTAGCGTGAGGTTGTACCTACGATCACACTCAATTTCACGGAAATTAACGAGCTTCGGTCAACTTCATCGCTCATTATTTGAGTTTTAATCCTTTTAGATGAAATTATTGGGATTTGTATCTTCGGGATACTGATTAAATATCGGAACAGTTATTTATGTTAAAGCGTGAACTGCGTTAATGTCATGAAAACAATATAACAATTGCCACGTTTTAAAAGTTAGAATGTTTAAGATAAATTTATCTTTATTTTATATTAGATCCAATAGGTTTATTTTCGATATGAGTAAAAATAAGATAACGCAATTTAAAATAGGAACTGCTCCCAATATTAAATAAAATTTTCTGAACCAGAAAAACCTAAAAAGTATGATTATTAGCTTATGTGACAAATCCTATTTATAAATATAGTGTTTAGATAATCTTCAATAGGATTTTCTTGGATGTTTTTGATAGTATATCATATGATGTTTTTTAAAATAATTGCAAATATTCATGCATGTAAATACATATATTCAGTCAAATGTATTTCCGAAGACAGCCGAAACAATTTATTTAATCGATAAAGACAATTTTGTTAAAACCAATAGCCGAAATTAACTAAAGAGTGCCAATGAGTATTATTGAATAATCAGAAATGCATTAGGAAATAATAACTCGTCCATACAAGCTAATAAGGAATGAGATTGTGTTAGATATACAGCAAAAAAGCAAAATCACTTTATTTTCATTTCCAGGAACCAGACTAGAGGAATTAACAATAAATAGAAACGAAGAGTCGAACTTAGAAGCGTATGTGGTGCTTTAAGAGGTAGAAGAAAATATAATAAAATAAATACATTTGTTCAAGTTGAATCAAAATAATTTAATATATATTCTATTAAATAAATAATCGGTTTTTTTTGTTATATATTATATAAGTACAATAGGAATAATCAAAAAAGATTTAATCATAGTTTTTGCCGAAATTTTATCATTTATAATTAAGAAAAAAACTCGAAAAGATAAAATTAAATATTATTTTTATTGAGAAATAATTAAGAAGAGCCATAATAGTCCACTGTGATTGCGGTTCTCATTTTTTCTTTCAATGAATCCTCATTATCATATAATGGCAGGTTCAGCAAATTAAAACACGTGGAGGCTGATGGTAATGAATCTTTAGAAAAAATCGGAACGATTGTAAAAGGATTTTCTATAAACTTATAAGATTTGAATCCACCTGTGGGTAATTTATCTAGTCCTGTTATAAATTTCAATACCTTATGTCTTTCTGAGTCATCAAATCCTGTTAAGAGATTCCAGAACCAAATTATTGTTGGATGTTCGGAGTAATACACCCCACTATATTTTGTATTTGATTTCCATTCAGTTATATTCAATTCTTTTTTGTCTTCAACCATTATTTTTAAATCATCATAACTAAAAAAGTTATGTAGAGTATTAGGAAATATCAAATTAAATCCTTCTTTCAACTTATCCAAGTAATCTTTCATACCTTTATAAATCTTAAATTCTGTATTTTTTTGAATGTAATCCTCAACATTTTCTTTTGTAAGCCTTTTACTATAACCATCTTCAGAAAGACAAAACATTTTAAGTTCTCCGTTAACCGCTGCTAAAACGGTAAAATCTAAATCTAACGAATCAACATCTTCAACATCTCTCAATGAAACATAATTTTCGTAAAATTCTCTATCAATATTTTTGAAATCCTCAATACAAAATTTTTCTTGTGCTAGAAATAAATAGAACGATTCAATAAACTCAAGCCCCATAACTGAATTCATAATTATACTTTTCGCCATGATTATGCCTGTGTAATAGTATATTTTTTGGATTTTATTATGTTCTTCAGTATCTGATAAAGCAAATATACTCACAGGATCATTCGTTCTAAATGGCATAAAATATATATTTTCATTTATAGCTTTGCTGTATAAAAGAAAAAATTCATATAACGGGCCTATACCTTCGCCATATTCAGTTGTAAACTTTGCCATCCAATTTTCACACAAAATTTCCTCAGTTGATTTGGTTTCAAAAAAATTTATTGTTGATTCAATAATATTCTTAGGATTTATAAGAAGATAAAACGCTGAATAGGCAACCGAATCCGAAAAATAAGTTGGCCTCGTTAAAAACATTATTTTGGTTTCCAAAGATATATATTTAAAGCTTGAAAGTAAATCAAAATTGTCGTGAAAAATGGTTTTTACTTTTAAGTAGAAGCTTATTAAGTCATAGATTTGTTCGCTGTTCGGAAAATATATTTTATTACTAATTCCAAATATAAAACTCATAAAATCGTGGAATATAAATTTATTGGTATATTCAATTAAATCTATATCGTTAGGTATCCGATTTCTTACATAAGAATATACTTGACAGCATTTTGCAATTATTTCTAAATATTTCTTAAATAAAAAAACAATTGTCTCATTCTTATAGCTATTGAAATCTCTGAAAAAAATAAACAAAGGAGAAGTTGCAATATATTCAAGAGATTTGTAAATATAATCTATGTCGTTTTGCTTAAAGGGAATACTGGCTAGATCAAAAGAATTCAAAAATCTATCATATTTGCAAAAAATGGATTTTGCCCGTAAAATAGTTTCGTCTTCAGCAAAATATCCTTTCAGAAGCAAAAAGCCAATTTTATCACAATAATACAAATAAATATTAAAGAGGGTAAGATGAGAATCTATTATTTTTTTTTGATTGCAAAGTATTTGGTAAAGAATATTTTGGCTTACATTCTTCGATTTTGATGCATTACTAGTTAAAGAGTCTTGGGCGTTTTTTAGTTTAATAGAATCTATAGGTAATCTATCAGTGTTTACATGTAAATACAAAGATTCAAATAATAATAATTCCAATACAGAATCATCAGAATATGATTGCATTTTGTCACAAACAAATTTTAAAGGGTTTTCATTAAAATACGAATCTTGTGTCCTCGAATTTAATCGAGAAACTTGTGTACAATAATATTTTAAAAAATCCTCATCAAAAGTTTTGTTTACATCTAATAAAATAAGATTTTTGATGATTTCGATCAATTCAAATGCACATTCTTTTACCGGTAAAATGTATAAATCACAAAGAAGTTTATTACATACTGTTTTTACGTCTAAATTAGAACTTGTGTAGGTTGACAAACAACCATCTTTATTTTTTTCATCCAAACTGGCTTTTTTACAAATTTTAGAAACGTATTTTTCCCGTATAAAATCTTCATATTTGAAAACCCATTCAATTTTTTTCTTATCAAATTTACGAAAATCTGCTCTTTCTTCAGATAAAATTAATCGAGAATATATCATTTCATGGACATCTTCAGATAAATTATATCTTTTCAATTTATTTTTTAGATTATCATAAATTTGTTCATCACTATTTTTCCATATAGAAATTCCTATGACCGTTTTAATATCATTTATGTTTTCGGCATAGAAATTTACTATTTTTGAATCGATTTCCGAATTACTAAATATTATTTTCTTATAATCAGAAAAATCTCCTATTCCTATGTGGTACTTCATTATATATCCAAAGTCAATGTTTTTCAAATTAGTTAATTCGTTTCGAGATATATTTATATATTCCAAAGAATCACTGTTTTCTAAAAAGCTTATTTCATAAATATTAAAATCGTTGATAAGGGAAAAAGAGATGTGACAAAATATATTATAAAGACTCGGCAAATAACATTGAAATATGCTACTCATTAGATATTTTTCCAAAAATTTAATATTTCCGCAATTAATACATGATAAAAAAATATTCAGCAATTTTAAGAGACAATTATGAAGCATTATAATATGTGAACTACTACACAAATTTTGTTCAAATTTATTTACCAGTGTTTCCAGTATACCATTGGATAAAAAAATATGGTAAATTTCTTTTTTTCTTTTTTCGAAATTAAATCTACAGTTTTCATCATAGAAATCGTGATTTATTGTATTGAGATATTGAATATACTTACAGCAACAAATTTCAGATAGTAAAATTTTATAAATAAGTGAAAATAAATTATAAGAGTAATCAAAATCTTTGATTTTTGCTAAAACACAAATTTTCTCAATCACATATTCCACATAACACAAATCGCCTCTATATAGCGTAACTGTTATGAAATATCCATATCTAAAATCCAAACTCCACCTAAAACTATTATTTAGCGAAATAAAATCATCAAATATTTTGTTGGAAATAAAATTATTTAAAAATTCATCAATTGTTTCTTTTTCAATAAAATGCAATAGAGATGGAAAAGTTGATATTATTTCCGACAAAAATTGCAAAGTTATTATTCTATAGGAATGTTGTTCCTGCGCTATAATCATAATCATATCCTGTAGTATTTCAATTTTAAGTTTCATATCATCTTCAGTTATTAGACTTGAAAAATTGTCGTAATTAATGCATACTTCAGATTTGTAAACCATTTTTTGATTAAAATATTCAAAAATATTTTTCGGTAACTTGGTATAACTATCGAGGACATAAGCAAATGAACTTATTAAATAAAATTCATCTTCAAATAAATTTCTTAGACATGTGTAAGCATATTCTAATATTTGGTTTTTGGTGTTTAAAACATTTCCAATAATACTTTCACAATATTTAAACCCAATTTCGGTCTTAAAATAATGATAGATATCGATTTTTGAAATTTGTTTTGAGTAATTGGCTAACCTTATCAATGAAATGAGATAAAGCAAAACTTCTTTCGGATCATTGGAAACGTTTACTATATCTGAAAATAACAGCGATTCTTTATTATAAATCATGTTTTTATTGTTTTCAATGTTTGTATTAATATTTGTTTTTAAAATTTTCAAATATTCAAGAACACTATTAGGCTTTTTATAAAAATGTTTTTTTGGATTCGTTATTCTATTCACTTGATTAAAGATAAACAAGAAAAAATAATCAAACTTTTTTTGTGCCTCTATAAAAAAATCTAAATAGTAAAAATTTTCAAAACATCCAATCAAAAAAAAATATAAATACCTACTTTCTGTTATTTCAAGCGCTTGAGCTTGAGAATTCGGATTCATCAACTGATTTTCAATTAATAGTATTAAATCTGATATTTTAATAAACATATGCAATTTCGAAATACTTTTTTCAATATTTTTCAAAAGTGGAATATGTTGTAAAAATATATGGGAATAATATTCTGAAAACAAACAAACATTTTCGATCATTAAATTAAGAATTTTAGGCAAATTAAAATCAATTAAATCAGTTTTTAAATTATTCATATTCATTAAAAATTTGAGTATTATTAAATATACAATGTTATTATCAGTATAGAATTCTAGCGGGCTTTTACGGGGGATCTTATTTAGTTGCTGTGTATAGAATTTTAAAAGATATATCAGATTATCTAATTTTAATTCAAAAATTTCAATGGATAGACATTTTATATATTTATAGTAAATAAATAGTATATTTGGATCATAATCAGTAGTAAACAAAGATATTTTATGCAATAAATCGATGTATGATATATATTCTGTGGGGTTGTTGGAATGCATTATAAATGGCATTTGTTCTAGAAACATTATATTTTGATATATTAAAACATATATATGCTCCTTTAAAGATTCAATAAAATTTTTTTCAGATGAATAAATTGTATCGTAGTGACTGAGTAAGTCATTTACCGTTACCTCTAACGAATTGTATTGAATCCATTTTGGCGTGTAAATCGAAACTATTTTTTCATAAATCAAAGAAACAAGTTCGATGTGTTTCTTAACTAAGTTAAATTTCGATGTTATATCAGTATGACTAAATACATAATACAAATCCGTTGAAATATATTCTAAACCCATCATCATTTCAAACAAAAATTCATGTGTTGAAAGCATATTAATATTATGTGTATAACAGGCATTCAAAATTTGGGTTTGGAATTCTGAAATATCATATGTTGTTGTTTCAGTCATGTAAAGCGAAAAAGAAAACATGGGATTTATTTTACACAACGCTAGCCGATTTATAAATTTGAATAGATGAATATTTTCCTTTTTGTAACAGTTTTTAGGAATATTTATCAATCTGTGTAGATTATATTTTATTTCTGCCTTTAACACAATATTTTTCAACCAAAGAATATTGTATATAAACTTTAAATAGAAGAATAACCGAAACTCATCATAAAATAATCGTTTCAATGTGTTCTTATCATTTTTTTTCAGAAAAAAAATATGAGTTTCTATTGTTTGTAAGCTTTTCCGACAATGTTTTATAAGATTGACATAAACGTTCAGTTCTGTATTTTCACAAGCTTCTTTCAAACTTAAATTGTCGATGATTTGATCAAAGTTGATAATAAATTCCCTATGATATTTTAAAAAGTTTACCGCGTTACTTTGAATACAAGTTGATATTCTTGGAAAAATATTTAAAAAAATCGAGAATTCTAAGCTTTTTAAATATAAATCTAACAATTCTTGAATAAAACAAGGGAAATTATTATAAAAACGTGAACTAGTTATTAATATACCTAAATACAAAACATTTTTACAAGCAGTTACTGTAAAGCACATTCTTTTACGTATACAATAATCAAATAGAATTTCTAAAGTCGTAACTTCGAACTCAGAAACATTCTTCGCATTCATTTTTGTTAGAATTTTGATTATGTTTTTGTTAATAAAATCTACAAAAGTAAAATCATAGCGATAAAAATTTTTGACAATAAAACATGCTTTTTTTAAAAACAAAGAAATAAGTCTTTCATGTTCATCATATAATTCACTATCTGAAATATGAATGATTACTTTTCTGTACAATCTGAAGAGCCAGGTAAGTCGACTTTTGAAATCACAATATAACTCTGTTTGAACAACATTCTCAAAAGGAATTGATTTATTCGTACTTTCCAAATCAATTAAATCAAATAAAGAATTTACTAAATGCTCTGTATTTGATTTTAGAAATATATTATCTACAAATGTTATAAAAAAAGCATTATTATATAAAATATTTAGAATATAAGGCAAGAATCTACAAATATCTACAAAATTGAATTCACGGATTGATATGTAATCTTTTTCTGGTATCTTGGAATCAGAGTATAAAAAATTCAATATTATAAAAAACTTTGTAAAAAGTAATTTATATTTTTCACTACGTAATCTATAAGGGAATCGTTGATATTTTTCAAGAATTTCTTTTATAAGCTTTTGGTTTGAAATCAAATTCTCTTGGTTGTATTTACATTTTGATATTAATAAAACGTTTTCTGCAAGTATTTGTAAACTAGCTAATACAGTGTCGTTGAAGGTTGCTATTAAAAAATTTTGCATACAGAATAATAATAACTCAAGTTTATATGTGTAATAAAATTTTGCCGTAAGAATGTTTGCTAAAATTTCGATTGAAAGAAGCTTTTGAAAATCTGTTTTTTCATAATATAGATATCTTAAAATTTGTAGATTACACACTGAAAATTCCTTAAAATTTTTATGCACTTCATAAATGTTTATTGGTGTTTTATTTGATTTCAAACAATCTTTGATTGCTTTTTTAAAAGTTTCAAGGTTTTGATTTTCGTTAAACGAAAAAATGATGCGATTTTCCTTTAATTCTTTCTGGTGATTCATTTGAATATCTTTTTCCAAATAAAAACTAAAATTTTGTGAATTGAAATATTTGATCGAAATTTCATTGAAAAAATCAGAAAAACCATTACAATATTCGTTATGGAATAGAAAAGAATTATAAGCTATATCGAGGTCGTATGAATTTAGATAATCCGAATGTAAATTGTCTATTATATATAACTCGTGATTAAATGTATTTTTCATGATATAAATCAAAAATTTAAAAATAAATAAGACTTTTTTCTTTATAGCTCCGTTAAATTGTTTTATTTGGATGTTATTAGAAAAGTGTTGAATTCTATATCCAGACAAAGTTTTTTCGTATTTATCCAATACGATATTCCATTTTAGTATACAAATTTTACCAATTTTTGATATAGAAAACGGATCATCTGATGTCATAAAGATGTCCGATATATCTTCTTTTAGACATAAGCTTGCAATTAAAATACTCATTTTTTGATTTCTTGTTTTATTAGACGTAGAAGTGAGTATTGTTTCCATGGGTGTGTAATTTGCACTTTTTTTCTTTTTCTTCTTTAATTTAT
The DNA here is from genome assembly GCA_022605425.2 of Hamiltosporidium tvaerminnensis. NCBI lineage: Eukaryota > Fungi > Microsporidia > Dubosqiidae > Hamiltosporidium > Hamiltosporidium tvaerminnensis. Next base: position 631,083 of record CM061247.1, read on the forward strand.
TCCATTTAGGAATATGATATTCAATTTTTTTTACGAATTTCTTATAAATAATTTGCCATTTTGAGTTCGAGGATATATTCAAAAACTTTTTGATAAATATTCTCGATGTTAAGGATGATTTATTATTTCATACTTATGCCAGTCGGGTTTTCTACTATTAATAGTCGAATATATTCAAAATCCACTACTTATTCCAATTTTTTTGTACTTTTCTGATAAAGACCATTTAGAATCATCAAAACTATGCCGTCGATTTACTGTAAACGTCTAAATTAAAATGACAAAAAAAAATGAACATAATTTACAAATTAAGTAAAATTAAAATAATTTCAGAATTTCAGAATAAATTGATATAGGTTTATGGGAAATTTTTAGATACAAGGTATAAATGTGAATTAATTGTGAAATACAATTCATCAATCTTTTTCCCACAATAATTTGTATTTTGATTAGTAATTAAATGCAATTTTTTTAAGTTACTTATTTTCATGCATTTTTTTTAAAGATTCAAAATAATCCTATATTTTTAGAACAAAATATATAAAATTTGTTTACACTTTACTCCCAAAAGAAATAGTGACACTTTTTAGTCTCGATTTATTTTTTAAAAACATTTTTTGTTTTTAAAATTTTAAAAGCCAATATTTCTAATGATAAATGAAGGCATAAATGTATAATATAACTTAATTTAAGATTCACTTAAAAAGTTTTTTTTCGGTTAACCGAAAGTATGGTATTGGTTCAAACATGTAAAAGATATATTTAACAAAAAAGTAATTTTGTTTGATTCTTCGATGAGGTCCGAAAGGGAAAAAACCAAATATGTATACCCTTAAATAACTAATTTAAAATCAATGACTTACCCTTATCAAAAAATACCCCATATTTTTAAAAAACAGTAGCGAGTGTTAGATTGTTTTAATGAGATTAAAACAATTCTAGATTGAACATAAACAACTGCTTCATCAACACTCCATCGGTATCCCCTACAATACCTACACCTCAAAGCCTTTCATCTCTAGGGGTATAGAACATGATTAGTTCACGGGTTAGTTGTTAGGAGTTTGCTAATCTCAGTGGCATAGAATGTGATCAAAGATCGGAACCCATCTTAGTCTCTCCCAAGAATATATGGTATTCCCACCTATTCTACACTTTACGACCCAATAAAATTCTTCCTAAGATATATCTCGGTGAGTTAAATAAGGTCCACATAAACAGTTTAATGTTTTACCAAACGGTATAACCTGCTATATAGCTTTCCTGGTTCCTTGCTAAGTATACTTTCCCGCCTCTTAATGCACTTAGTCATACAAAACGAGCGAACAAGGCTAGGTTTTCATGCTTTTGCATGTTAATCACCACAATTTCAGCTGTTGTGTTAAATTTAGTTACATAAAAAACCAAAAAAAATTGTAGAAAAGGTTTGCCATTTCATAGCCTTTCCCCTTCCCATACAAACTCAAATAATACAACCGAAAATCTAGTGCGATTTCATTCCAACCAAAAATTTAAACAACGATAATCACATCGATTTCAAATACTCATTTCCAAGTATATGGTTCATTATTAGGTTATCTAGCCACCACCAGTAATATAAAATAAATTTTTTAAATTCTATATTATACAGTTTTTTCTCTAGTTTCGAGTTTGTAAGTATCGTAAATTAGCTTCCAAATCGGAAAGCTTCTGTAATAGACGATGTTTATGATTGTTAATCAAGAAACTAACCACTCTTCTCAATTAAATTCATCTTTTACGAAGGTTATATGTTTAGAAGGTGTACTTCATGCTGATTGGTTTTAATACGGGTTTACGTATTTTATACCGATAGGAATACCGCGAAGATGCCCTAACTATAGGCTAATCATCTTGTACACTCAGCCACTATCAGTTAATGACAAAATGTCTAAAAAAACACTTCAGGTTTAACTATACGGAGGGTTGCCCGAGAAACCCAATTGCAGCGGTAAGAGGTGTACAGGTAGCAAAAAAACTCGCCCTATTTAATTTTAAGGCGTATAAGAAGCACGGAAAAGAACAAAAGACAACGTAGATTGATGCAAGAAAAGATTATAACCCAATAGCTCATGTACATTTGAATAATGCACCAAATACCTTTATTTAACGAATTAGAACAAGCAATTTAGCCAAGTAACAATATCAAAATGGGAATAAAATATTTCTGTACGGCGCAAAAAAATATGGGCAAGAATCTTGAGAAAGATGTTTTGCAAAGAGATAGTTTTTCATCTTTGCTTTTTGTGATTATATAAATTCATTGAGCCGCAAACTCAAAGAAAAATACATATTGATGTAGGCTCTCAACTCCAATCATCGCTTGTTCATTAATGATCTTAAGTTTCGTGCAATTTACAGCTTAACGCTAAGATACATCACAGGCGAGACTAGAGAATTTTAAAAGCAATTGGATTTGAGATAAACGAATAGAAGTCAGCCAGGAATGATACATTTTGCAAAGAGGTCGCTAATTTTCTAGAAGATGTTGGTTTTTACGATTTTTTAAGATTTTTTGAGATAGAAGAAGGGTTCAGACACTTAAGTTATTCGAAGAAGTAAGAAGCAAACACATATCAAGAAGTGAAAAGGTTTGTCACTCCAAATTAATCGCAAAAAAATATTTTCTGTAATAAATATACCTGCGATATCATTGAAAATCAGCACATAGAAGTACTTTGACTTGAACGAGCTGACTTCTATAAGTTTATACTGCAGGGCTTGTTAATAATAAGGTACATATTTGCTCAGAATGTAATGGCTCTGTTTTTTTTACTAGAACAAAACATGGAGGAGATTTAAGAGGTGTTGAGTTGCAAAGCAAACATATGGTTCTTCAGCTCTTGAATTTTTTGAGAAAGGGTAAGAAATATCGACTAGGCGAGACGCAATTAAAGGTGAAATATTAATGAAGCTGATCTTACACTTATAAAAAGCGTTTATAAAATGAATTATAGGTTGAAGTAAGTTACTAAGAAGAGTTTAGAAAAAAGACAACTTGTAAAATCATATAACGAATTAGAATCACTGAAACTTCTTTGTAAGCTATATAATGCAAGAAAAAATGGGCTTTTATGTGTGATTGGCTCTTTAAGATGGCTGAATAAAGGGAATATAAGGCCACGTAATGAAGCGGTGTTCTGCTATATTTAGGTTAGAAATGTATTCCAAGGAGAAGATGGTGTGTCTCAACACTGCGGACGGTCTGGTAAAATCATAGATTATCAAGCGACTAGATGGACCAAATCTCTAGGTCATGCATTACCAGATGGTAAAATGAACCAGTTAGAAACCAGCACCTTCCACTTCTAAAAAAAAAAAATTAGGTCTTTAAAACGAATTTGGGGTCCCTCGGTCGGAAAATTTCTTGATAATGAGGATTCAGATATAATAGTGTACACCAGGATAAAACCTGATGTCAAAATTTAAATAATAGGCCAGATATATTCATTCCAAAGAAAAGACAGAATAATATAACCCTTAGTGAATAATGAATATTCTCCCAACTCAATACAAATAAGTTAAACTAGAACTTAGGAAGTTTGGGCTACTAGCGAATGAGTTGGCTTTTTTAAAACCTTCGTTTGATGTAGTCTATGTATGCGATGACTTGAGATGGTATAGAGACAAAATATCATAATTAACACCCAAACAAGCCACTAATACCTCATAATGTAGCGACATACCTCCAGTCGATAGTACTTAACAAGACAGTTGAAAAAAATTCTATTGATCGACGAAGAGGAGTTGCGTTGAACTCCAGGCCCAAGAGAACTGGGAAAAGGCGTCAATGGGGCTACCAAAGAGCGCATATATATGAGAAACCAACATCATTTTAAAACAAGCGAGTAGAAACAAAGAAGATCTTAAACATTTAAAAACAAAAAGCATTACACTTCTTATTTCTGAAGGAGAAACCAGGTTAGCGGAAACGACGATAAACATACGTGAAGAGTCGGTAGGGGCAAAGGAGATAGAATAAAATAAATGAAAATGATAAAAAAAATAGGTTACATTGAATTTTATCAAAAAAAATACGTTTAAAATGATCATATTTTATTATAATTCTCGGAGTTCGGCACAAAATAATAAATTTGACGCCAGAACAGTCGTTTTCTGCCGAAAAAAAGCACAAATGCGATTTTTTTAAAACCCTGTTTGATTAAACAGAGAATTTGCTAAATTTTACTTTTGACCAAGGTAAAATTCAGCAGGTTGGGGGAGGGTAGAATACTGATGTTTCAGTATAAATACGGCATATTTTGAATGTAAATAATATTTTAATTTCTTGATTTTTCGAGGGGGGGATAAGCACATAAAAAACTTTCCGCGGCAAGAAGTATGTGTGATTGGTATGAAGATCATTTTTATGATTTTAGGCTAAATGAAATCATACTGGATTTTCAGTTGCATTATTGAGTTTGTATGAAAGAGACAAAATCTATGTAATGGCGAAACCTTTTCTACAAATTTATTTTATAGTTTTTTATGTAACTATATCGCAGACAACAACTGAACTTATAGGTAATTAAAATGTAAGAGCATGAAAACCTAGCCTTTCTCATTCAAGTTAGAACTCTTAGCGCCTGAGAGAGACAAAAACAAAACCCTTTCCAAAGCTAGGAATGCCAAGTAGCAGGTTGTATCTGAAGATATGGCATTGTTTTGTCTAAAGGCCTCAACGCAAGTCGCCAATATATTTCTTAGCAAGAATTTTTTTGGATTCAAAAATTGTAGAGTAAGTGGTAATGCTGCATATTTACAAAAGAGCCCAGGGTAGTTGACTTATGATCTTATTCCATGCAATAGACATTAACGCATCGTGGGTAACTTTCTCGCCTATTGATTAGATTATAAACACCTTTCAGATAAAATTGTTTTTGATTTATGTATTGTACATATAGTGATGGAATTTTAGTGGAGCAGTTCTTTAAATTAAACCTATAATTGGTCATGTTATAAAAAAATATAACTCTTGTCACTGTTTTACAAATTTTAGATATTTTTTGAATAAAAAATTCTAAACTTGTCTAAATACTTAGATTCTATAAATAACACTTTAGAGGATTATTTTTAGGGTTTTTAAATACGATTGGTGCGTATATAACCTCATATACATCTTTAAGATATTATATTTATATTGCCTTAATTTATATCGGATTTTATAAAATATACTCGAATAATAGTTTCTTTAATATGACTCATTATTTTTAAATTATTTTTTTGCTGAATAAAGATTTATCTTTATTTCCTTGGATTCTAATATTATATTCATGCAAAATATGTTATTTAATTAAGATTTATCTGTACTGCGATGTTTCTTTGAAGCTGTTATATAAAATACGAGAATCTATTTTGAATGCAAAAGCCAAACCAGTTAATATATTATATGACACACATATAAATTATTTGAAAATATCGCTTCTTGATAAAAATGCACATTTTACTACAAAAACTTAGGATTCTTAATACGAAAATGTAAAAATTTATTTTCTAATTTCGTGTAATCGAAAAAATAGACATTTGCATTTTATGTCATTGCAATCATGTCTTTATTTAAAATATGATAAATTCATTTCTTTAAATAAAAGAATTATATAATTGATATTTGATAGTAGCTGATCATATTTATACAAAATAAATTTATATTTAAGTTTAAATTTAATTCAAAGAAAATTGCAATTACCGGCTGCTTAATAACAAAATTATTATTACAAAGAAATAAAGGAAAAATAGAGGATTAATATTATTCGGAGTTTAATTCGGGATATAATGCACTGATTCTCTCTTCGATTTGCATCAAAAGCAAATTTTGTTTAATTTCATAAATTTCCTCAAAACTGGTTGCAATATTTAATGCATTTTCAAACCATGACCTACATTTTTTGTCATAAACCATGAGAAGAGACTTGGCATATAAAATATACGATTTACAAAAAGTTGAATCAACTTCAATCGCCTTTAAATAATTTTGCATAGCCAGTTCATTTTTTGATGAAACCTCATGCAAAAGTCCCATATAAATATAAGGCCTTGGATCATCTGAAAATCTTTTTATCATTTCCTTAACCAATTCTATTGCAGAGTTATAATCGGAAAATTGTAAATATACATCACAAACAACAGACATCAGATCTACCTTATCAAAAAATTCATTCCTACATTTTTCAAGTAGTTTATATACCATTTCACCCGTAGATTCATTCGACATTAAATTATATATTTTCACCAAAAAAATAAAATGATAATTTGAATCAATCAATTCCGCCTTTTCAAGCATTTCATTGGATTTTCCAAAATCTTTAATTTTTGTAAAAATTAAAGCAGCATAACACAAAATAAATACATCATTACATTCATTACTAATAATTTCATCCAAAATATTGCTATATTTATATTCAGGATCCTCTGAATTAATATATTCTAACATTATTACTGAATATAAAAAATTATTCTGACTAAAATATTCCTTTGCTTGTTCAATATTCCCCCTACAAAACTCAATACCACCCTTAACAAACATTATGAGTTCTGTATTTCCCTCAAATACAATCAGTTCTTTATATTCTTTTGAATCCAATAATTTCATAATTAAATTATCCTTTTCATCAGAAACAAAATTTTCCAAATTTTTAATTTTAGAAAAAAAATCATTTAATACCGTAAAAGGTAAAAAATCTCTTTTAATTTTTAAATATTCAATCGTTTCAATTCTAGTCTTTTCATTTAAAAGAGAATTTGCTATACTTTTTGATTTATCAGAATTTTTATCATTTCTATATTTTGAGACCACAGAAAGAACAAAAGAATAGAAAAGTGCATCATCTGTATTATTAAGCTTAATATTGGTCTCCATATAAATTCTTAGTGCTTTTAAATTTTTATTATCAATTCTAAGCGTTTTCGATGAAAATATTAGTGAATTTTTATAATCCTGTAGGAGAAAATAACAAGTCGATATATTATTATAAATAAAAACTCTTTCTATATTGTCTTCTTCCAATAAAGATTCTGCTTCAAGATACAGTTGAAGTGCCTCTTCTATTTTATTATGTTTAAATAGCATATTTCCCTCCTGTTTTAAACCCGAAGATCTTTCTATATTTCTTTGTTTTCTTCTCTGTTTGATTTTATTATAAAAAATAAAAGAAGTACCGACCAAAGCAATACCAGCTGTAATTATTGCGCCAATAGATTTTTTAGACATTCCAAGGGTTTATATATTGTCCGTTAATTTTATTGGAAAAATGTAAATATTTTTCAACAAAAAAAAATTCTCAGAAATATTCATTAGATTTATTTAAAGAATTCTCATTTATTTATAGCTGTTATACTCTGCCAAAGAACTAAAAATGAATTTGTATTTGAATATAATTTATTCCTTTATGAATACTAAATAAGTAAATACAAAAAAAACCAAAATAAATTATTCTTAGATATAATTTATTTATCTAAGAATATAAAGCAGCAATAAACCAAAATAAATCATAAAACTGATTTATTTCTTAAAATATATTAATTAAATTATTTATGCAAAATTACAAATATTTTTTTATTCTGAAAGTACATTTTAAAATCTCTAATAAGTTAAAAGAAAATAAATTTTCATAACATTTGCCATAAATTCCGATACAAATTTTACAAACAGTTTATTTATTAAACCAATATTTCTTTTAGTATTTTAAAAATAATTTCTTATTCGACTAATACTTTCATCTGATCATTTTAATTAACACCTTTCCGCTTATTAGTATTATTCTAATAAAAAAAGCGGATTTATCTAACTAAGACTTTCACTTGATCATTTTAATTTACAATTACTATTGTTTTTATAATAAAAAGCGGATTTATCTAACTAAAACTTTCATCTGATCATTTTAATTTACAACTTTACTTTTTTTATTTCAAAATACAAATTTTTTAAAAATAATTTAATATCCGATAAGGGTGTTATCAACATGAAAAAAGAGAAAAATAACGATTCGTCAATATCATTATCAAGAAGAAACAAGATATCAAAAGAACTTGAAAAACGACTTGGCCCAGAATTTATAAGTTATAGACCAGGTTTTGGTGGATCAAAAGTGGCATATATAGAAGGATGGACAGCAATAGCACTAGCGAACAAAATATTTGGGTATGACGGATGGTCATCAGAAATAAAAAACATGAATATCGATTATATGGACGTAGAAAACAAAAAAGTAAGTATCGGTGTCTCCTGTGTAATAAGAATTACATTACAAAATGGAAATTACAAAGAAGATGTTGGATTTGGCAGTTCAGAAAACCAAAGATTTAAAAGTGAAGCGTACCAAAAAGCCAAAAAAGAAGCGGCCACAGATGCACTAAAAAGAGCCTTAAGACAGTTTGGAAACTGTCTTGGTAATTGCTGCTATGATAAAGAATTCCTCAAAGACATACAAAAAATCACCAAACAAGAAAATCATAAAATTGATACCAACAATCTCTTCAGAAGATATGAATTCTTTAAATATGAAGGTCTTAATACTAAAGAAAACTCAAGTGATATGTCATTTGAAATGGGTAATCTTGATTCTAATATTTAAGATTGAAAGTATGTATTACTGTTTATTTATAATTTATTTACAATTAGATTTACAAATTTCTAATTTAATTTTAAGTAAATAAAATAATTTATATTAAATACTTAGTTATAGTTATACAGCAAATATTAAAGATAATTTTAATTAAAAAAAATAAATTATAAAAAATAATTTTAAATAAAAAAAATAAAAATTTTATTTTAAAAAAAAAAAAAAAAAAAAAAAAAAAAAAAAAAAAAAAAAAAAAAAAAAAAAAAAAATAAAAAAAAAAAATAAAAAAAAAAAAAAAAAAAAAAAAAAAAAAAAAAAAAAAAAAAAAAAAAAAAAAAAAAAAAAAAAAAAAAACAATAAAAAAAAACAATAAAATAAAAAAAAAAAAACCACCCAAAAAAAAAACAAAAAAACCCCCCACCCACCCCCCCCCCAAAATTAAAAAAAAAAAAAAAAAAAAATAAAAAAAAACCCTCTCTTTTTTTTTTTTTTTTTTTTTTATTTTTCCCAAAAAAAAAAAAAACCCCCCCCCCCCCCCCCCCCCCCCCTACCCCCCCCCCCCCCCCCCCCTTCACACCCTTAAACAAAAAAAAAAAAAAAAAAAAAAAAATAAAAAATTTTAAAAAAAAATACTTTTTTTTTTTCCCCACTTTTAAAAAAAATTTTTTTATATTTTTTTTTTTTTTTTTTTTTTTTTTTTTTTAAATTTTAAATATTTTATTTTTTAAATTTTTTAAAATTATTTTTTTTTTTTTATTTTTTTTTTTTTTTTTTTTTTTAATCTTAAATTTATAATTATTTACTTATAAATCAAATTAAAATCTTTTATCTTTAATATTTAGAAATATACTTTTTAAAGAAATAAAATTAATTTAAGATTTAAAAATAATTTTGATTATAAATTTTTATAAAAAAGTATTATTTATATAAGTAATATATTACCTTTTAAATTCTATAATTTTTACCTAATAAATACCCCTTCCTAAGTCTTAATTTCCTTTATTTACTATTTCCTTTTGTAATCCTTATTACTCCTTTAAAATGTTCTATTTTTCTTACCTTTTAATATTTCCTTTTGTAATCCTTATTACTCCTTTAAAATGTTCTATTTTTCTTACCTTTTACTATTTCCTTTTGTAATCCTTACTACTCCTTTAAAATGTTCTATTTTTCTTACCTTTTAATATTTCCTTTTGTAATCCTTACTACTCCTTTAAAATGTTCTATTTTTCTTACCTTTTACTATTTCCTTTTGTAATCCTTATTACTCCTTAAAAAAATAAATATTTAAATTCCAATTTAAAAACATATCCCTTTATAAAAAAACCTTATTTCTACTTCAATTTATTTCTTTCTACTTCAATTTATTTCTTTCTACTTAAATTTATTTCTTTCTACTTAAATTTATTTACTTATCTTAAAAACAATTTTCTCCATTAAAAATACTCCTTCTAATTATAAAACCATTCTTTCTATTAAAAACAAACCCTTCCATTAAAACTACCCCTTCTAATTATAAAACCATCCCTTCTATATTTAAAACCATTCTTTCTATTAAAACTATCCCTTTTATATTTAAAACTATCCCTTCTATATTTAAAACCATCCTTTCTAATTTAAAACTATCCCTTTTATATTTAAAACTATCCCTTTTATATTTAAAACTATCCCTTCTATATTTAAAACCATCTCTTTCTATATTTAAAACCATTCTTTCTATTAAAAAAAGTCCCTTCTATTAAAACTATCCCTTTTATATTTAAAACCATTCCTTCTATATTTAAAACCCCCTCTAAATTTTCTTATCTTTAAGTTTTGATTGGTTAAAAAAGGAATAAAAATGTTTGAAAAACAACCCCTTTATGTTACACAATGATCCGTTGAGGAAAGCATTTGAAGTCGATGAAAAGCCAAGATTTGATTTTAAAATACCAGTTTATTACAGAAAAACATACAAAGAGTCTCGTTTCGTAGATTTAGAATTCTTTGGACTGAGTTACTATCAAAGAGCAGTTTGTTTTCTTATTTTCTTTGGATTAGGAATATTTACATTTATATACAGCATGTTCAACATTTTAAGTGCATTTTTTAATCCTGCAAAATTTGCTTTTCCCTACGCTTTGTCCAACTTTTTGTTGTTTTCTATGATGGGATTTGTTTTGGGATTTCGAACATATTTGGGTGGTATTTTTCAAAAAGATAAACGGCCTTATACTGTCATGTTTCTGGCGAGTACTTTTATTACGCTGTACAGTGCTATAAAAATACGAAGTTATTTTCTTAACTTTGCATTTGCTATACTACAGGTGACGAGCTTTGTTGTGTTTGTATTTACTTTTGTTCCAGGTGGTACAAAAGGACTTTCTGGTATTTCAAAGATGTTGTTTGCTAGATTTACACTGCTTAAATAAATGAATGTCAATTGTTTGTTATTTTTTTTATTTAAGAAATGTTGGTTTATAATATCTTTACTTGTTTTTAAATAATTACTAGTTAAGTCTTTAAAATTAATGTTAGTTAGTCATTTTATTTCTTTTAATGGTTTTAGTTGTCTTTCTTTAAATAATTACTAGTTAAGTCTTTAAAATTGATGTTCATTATTCGATTTTATTTCTTTTAATGGTTTTACTTGTTATTCTTTAAATACTTACACTCTAAAATTTTAAAATTAATGTTAGTTAGTCAATTGCAATGTTCCTCTTATTTGCTAAGTTTACGATTATTTTATAATTTTAAAATTACTGTTAGTTGTTTGTTAGTTAATACGTGGTTATAATAGAGGTGTTTAGAAACAATTTTCTTTTTAGAATAAAAATTTAACTAAAAAGGAAATTTAAAATTATTTTTATTTATTTAAAATCTGAGTTACCAAGTTTTCTCTAGCTTTTAAATAATTTCTTCTACCATTTAAAATTTATTTTAAAAAATTATTTTGTCATAAAAAAAATAATTTAATTGCTGTAAACTTTGCTTTAGAAATTAAATTAAAGAAAGAATATAAAAAATGTTTTTTTAAATTTGAAATAGAATCAAATTATTATAAAATGTTTGGTTGATTTGTTTCTTTGTTAAACTTTGCTTTCTTTTTTACCACTTAAAGTTTTTATAAGATACATGATTATATGGATACGCTTTTATATATTTTAAGTTAATCTATCATTTTGGATTCTTTTGTCTATAATTAAGAAAATAAATGATTTTAATTTTTGTTTACTTAGAGGTTTACTGTATATCTGATGGTGTTATTGTTTCTTTATGACTCGTTTATGTGCTTTCTTGTTGTTTGATATTTAGTTGTATTGTTTTTTGGTTTTTATAGACATTCAGTTCATATTTAAATTCTCTATTCTAGCAAAATAAATGGTTTCGAATGTTTTTATGGCTCTATCTGCTGCAAGTATTATTCGATTATTACGCATACTTAGAAAGTTTTCTTACAACACTTTTATATAGTATTTACTTATAATGACATCTCATGCTGTAAAATGTGAGCTTATTACAATACAAAACATATTAAATAAACCAAGTATTTATCAAAGAAGTCATATTCTTTGGTATTAAAAATTTGAAGTGAATCTTGAGAAGCAATTCCGACATAAAAAAAGATAAGGAATGTGATATCTTATTTCAGACAATAACATCTAATCTATTTTTCCAATTTTTGATATCTGTTTTTGTTCAAATATTCACACCAAATTATTTCTTCTTAAGAATTTCTTAAATTAAACGAGTTATATTTCAGCTTTAAGCTTTAAATTTATTTAGAAGAAGTAGATATTGACACTGAGTCATCGGGTTTATAATATACTCTACAAAACTCCAAATATTTTATTAAAAATAATTCGAAATAATTATACATTTATATCCTAGATATAGCAGCTTTAAGCTTAACTTGATTTGTTTTTCTTAAATTACTCAGGAAATCAGTATCCTTAATCATCCAATTTTTACCAATTCAGAATATCAATGAAACAAAAATATCTTTTCATACAATTATAAAATACTTGTATTAAATTATTATAGAACTGATATTTTGAATAAATTTCGAAATTTTGTTTTTTTACAAATAATTGTTTGTTCGTTAATATTTAACTTGTAATTTATTTTATGATTAGAAGATATATTTAGCATTTTTCAATTGACTATTATCCATATTCATTTTATATCTATTGTATATTTAAAAATACATAGTTAATAATGCGTGATTGGTCTAATCTATGCCTTATCAATTCATAAAAATAGTTTTATTCAAATGTAATTGACTGAAATCATTGATTATTTATTCTTATCTTAATAGTGCATAAAGATATTTTTATTTGGATGCTATGATTTATTGAAGCGTTTTTCCTATTTCTATCTTAATAGGGCATAAAAAATATTTCTCATATTTTTTTAGGAAGGATTTTATGAGGGTAAAATAAATATTGTTTTTTATCCCCAAATGAAGAGAATAGATTTAAGAAATCCAAATAAAAATGTGCAAAAGAAGAATCAGACACTTATGAAATTGTTAGACGAACAACCCAACTTATTTAGTATAAGTCCTGTACATGTACTAGTTATATCTCTTATTTTTATAGGAACTGTATTTTTGTTACATCTGTATGCAAGATTTGGTGGTAAATCAGGCGGAATGCAACTTTTTATATCTTTCTGTGTTTTCGTTGGATCAGTAGTGTTTGCTTATTTTATAAATAAAAGATGAGTCCTTTGTTTTATTTATTATTTTTGTTAAAATATTAATAATTTTGTAAAAAAATAGAAATTTAAAAATGTTGTTAATAAATAATTTTACAAATTATAGGTTTTTTAAGTTTCCAATGGACTTTTATGTTGTAAATTATTCTTTTTTCACATAGTATACCCTTTTTGGTATTAAAAAAAGTTAAGTTTTTATGTTGGAATTTAGTTTAGACTGCAATTAGAATTTTTTAAAAAATAATTTTTATATTCTGTATTTTATTGACATTTTTTATAAATTATGATTATTATGTGCAGTAAAGAGATATATTTGAATGCAGTTGATTGTTTCTTGCTCTTCTTCATTTGGTTTCATAATATATTTCGACTTACTTTTTATATCGAATCTATTGTTTAAACAAATAAGTATTTTTTTTAACTTTTTTTGTGTAAGAATTCTTGAATTTATGACTTCTTTAAATGAAATACAGAGTTTATAATGTAATTTCGGGGTATCTTGGGCAAATTCTTATTTCACCTGATGACATATCGAAACAGTTTTAGTACTCCGATTTTACATAAAACTTGTTCTGTTACAAGTAATTATTTTGAAAAAAATCTTTCGACTTCAAGTATTTGAAACTTTCCCTTGATATAATTTAAATAAAATATATTTAGATCAACTAATTTTGATATTAATCTAGTTTTTATCTCATAATTTCTCAGATATTAAAGTTAAAAAATATTTAAAAAAAACGTTTTTATTATACGCCGTAAACTAAAATTTAAATTAATTATAAAATCTAGCAACGAGTGAATCATTTATTTTATTAAACTCATTTATATTGTTCATATGATAGATCGTTCGGAATCGATTTCTCTTTAAAATATTTATGATATTTACATCAATAAGTTTTAACAAATTTCTTCACTTGCAAACTAGAAATATAATTGTTTAATTCAATTTCTACTTTTTTGTAACTATTTTCATCGTAAAATAGAAACCAGTTCCTGCTTTCGGTCATAAATGCAACCAAAAAAAATTATCTAATATATAATTATATAGTTTAAATATTTACACGACTCAATTTATAACTTCTAGATCTGCCATATATTAAACCTTGATAATATTTTCTATCCGTATAGTGGTTTTATATCATCTGTCCCTATATTAAAATTTATGCCTTTTTGTTCGATATTTCTTCGTTTCTTTGAAAATGCAAGAGCTATGACTGAATAAATTTGTTTTTAACTTATATCTAGGCATGTTTCATTCAAATTTTGATTTAACTAAAAGCGATGCTTGTTGCATTCTTGCTTAATATAAAACTTATATAAATAAAGAATCTAGCATTATCATCTGACTAAAAACTTAATTGCTATGCCTAACCAAGCTTACAATATTAATTATGATTTAAAATTATTAATATATTTTGATTAAATTTTTCGATAAGTAATAGAAGCATTTTTGGCCTTTACTTTGTTTCATCATCATCCTCGGTACTATAGCCCTGCACGAGCTTTGGACGCCTCCGGTGATATCGCCCACTGGTCTTTTTCCAGTGAGGTTGTTTATTTTTTCGGGTTTCATAATAAGGTGATTTTGAAGAATGGATTTTAAGCCCTTCGCCTTAACCCATCTTGGAGTACCAGCCCTTTTTAGTTGTTTCTTGCGATAATGAGAGAATACTTCAAGCCAATTCTGTTCCCGGCATGGTGGAGAACTTTTACTTTTTTTGGAATGAGAAAACAATCTGTTAATGATTAAGTACTCTAAATTTTATTTATGCGCTTTGGAAATCGTTATTTTGACTGGTTAGGTCGTTGAAGCAATGCAATTCTCTTTTATTCGAAGGATAAAGAGTGTATCAAATTCAAATGAAACCCAGTATTTTGCCATTATTTCGCATATTCCGACTATATACCATTCGGATAGATCTTGTTTCGCTATATAAATATTACGAATATATTTTGAGGAGACGGAAGGCATTGAATTTCGTATTTAGCTAGGTTTATTCACCTCACCTCTCCAAACTTCGTCCCCTTTATTTTTATTTTCCATTGGGTAGTGGTAAAATATCCCAGAAAAGCTCTGCGTCGCTAAATATTATGAGGGTAATTCGGAAGCAAAATGTATGTGTGTGTTTTATGACGTAAAAGTGTATTTCAGAAAATTTGGCGGGTAATTTATTAGCAACGTATATTTTTTTATTCAAAAAATATCACTTTTTTTACAAAATAGTGGCGATTCTTATAATGTATCTGCTTTTATTACGCAGTTCTACTATAAAAATATAACAACACCTTCAAAATACTATCTGTATCCCCTACGATACCTACATAACAAAGCCTTCGATCTAAAAGGAGTTTAGAACCTAATCAATGAGCGAAGGGGTTCATGTATATGTCCGTTACATGAAGTGCAATCGTAGGTTGAAACCCAGGTTGGGCTCCCCAAGACTATGCAGCATTCCCAATTACTCTACACTGTCTGAACGCAATAAACTTCTATCTAAGATATATTTGAGAGTGTTAAATAAAGTCCACTTAGAGAGTGCAATGTCAGACCAAAAAGTATAACCTGCTACATAGCTTTCCCGGCTTTAAATGTTTTTATTTTAATATTCCCAGACGCCAAGTCTTCTAACCCGAGTGTGAGTGTGCAAAGTTAGGTTTCCATGCTTTTACATGGCAATTACTTACATTTTTAGCTGCGGTCTGCAATCTAATTACATAAAAAACTACAAATAAATTTGTAAAAAAAGTTTTGCTATTTCGTAGACCTCTCCTATTTATACAAACTCCCATGGAATAACCAAAGATGCAACGTGGTTTTATCTCCACCAAACATCGAAAAAATTATCCTGACATCAGTTTCACATACTCATTGCCAAACAGAAAGTTTTTTATGCGGTTATACTCTCTTCACCATTTCAAGTAAATATAATATAAAATTTATCATAAGAATGTTTTTTGCTAAAGTTGAAGCTAAAAAAAAGTCTAAAGAAGCATTTAATTTTGACTGCTTGTTTCCAGAAAACTTAGAACAATATATAAAAAATCTAGAACTTTTTTTTTATAAATATAGCAAGTGTAAAAATTTTCGATGCTTTTCTAGAAAAAAGGGTTTAAAATTACTGCTATCCTGGTTTTTGGTTTAATAATTTTATTCTTGATATTCTGTGGTATCGGATATTCAAAGGCAAGTAAAATAATTAAAGAGTTTGAAAAAGATTTCAAAGAAATAGCCGAAACTGTTATATTTGAAAAAATTGTTGATAAAATAAATGCATCAAACTCTGCACTATTCGATATAAATGATGACATCAACGATTTTTCAATTTTCAAGTTCAACAGTGAAAATATTACCTATGGAAGATTTTTTGAAATAATGGAGAAGAAAAAACAGAAAGAAGTAAGTGAAATTCTTCCAAAATTGGAGATTTCAATTGCATATAAAATAGATTACATGAAATTTTCTAAAGTTGTGGCTGAATTTGGTTTTTTCGCTAAATTCGGTTTTTGGTTTAAATCTAAACATGTTATACAAGATATCTACAAATTTACCAATTTACTTTCGCATGCGTTTACAAATAGTTTTGATAAAAAAATGGCAACATATATCTTTTTACAATTTCTCAATGATAAAGAACTGAAAACATATAATCTATCTAAAAATATTGGCGAAAATAAATTTTTAATAAAGTAAAAAGCGTTTGTTTTTACGCCTTTAAAAATTGGTGGTATCGTATATACTTCAACTGATTTCATAGTTTATATTTCTAAAAAAGTACTTCGGGATGCATGATGAATAAATATGATCGAAAGTCAGAATAAATGCGGGGTATTTTAGAACAAAAAATAAAGTTTTTCAAGTTTTTTTGTTTTGATTTATTTTTTGAAACTAACCTTTTAAATTATTGAAATCTCAACTTTTTATTTTTTAGTTTGATTTATATGGAAAAGTATTTTTGTGTTTTAGAAATTATCTTTTATATTCTAACATAAGTTTTTTTTATACTTTAAAAAAGGAGATTGGTTGGTAGAAGCTCTAATATTATTTATATAAAATAATCTAGACAAAATGTGTGCTTAATTTCTTTAAAATTGATTTATATTTCAAATCCTCGCATTTTTATATTTAATTTATTCTTTCTGCCACATACTATGGCTTTATTGCATTCCTGTTAGTTTACACCGTGTTTTTTCTTTGCTTCTTGCTATTTAAATTAATGATGCTTTCGTTCTTTCTTATGTTTCATTTCATAATTTTATATTGAATCAAAGATAAAATTTTGATATTATAGATGAACTGGAGCTCTTCCGGGGTTTTTTTACGTCTCGCATTTGCTCTCAAACTTATCTCCAATTTTTGATCAAAATGGTTTGTTTTGACGGTTTTTTATACATTAGTTGATATTATTTGACAATTTTAGCCGAATTTTGAGTTATTTTTAAGAATTGACTGTGTTGTCTGTTGAAGTTTTACTACATTTTTTCGAATATGTCTCTATCTATCCAGAAAACTTATAAATATAAACAAACCTATAGGTAAATCTACCTTCTTTTGTTTTTAAATTACAATAATTTGAAAAAATATTATTATTTATACAAGTTTTTTTCTTGGTTTATTTCAATTCCAAAAAAAAGTAAAAAAATAGTTTGTATTCTAATTTGTTTAAGCTTTAGTTTAGCTGATATTCTTCTTTCCAAATATCAGCTACATAAATAATTTTAATAAAATGACCTAGTTCAGATTAAAAGCGCAAGTTAAAATATTGTTAATTTTAGTTCAAATTTAAAACTATTCATCATGATGTATAATATAGCTTGGTGCAAGAATATTTCGCAAATATTTTTGATTTTCCCCCAAATTTTCTGTGATACTACATTGAAAACACTTTATTTACCATTTAAATAGGTTTTATTCCGAGTATAATAAACAATCGTGTCATTTGAGATGTAAAATATATTTAATTTGGAACTTAAAGAATATTTGCTACCAATTTACAAATAATTTGTATCTTTTTATAAATTGTATGATATTTTCTTTATATCTCGTTTTATAAAAAAGAAATTGTGAGTTTTCAATGTATTTCTGTTATTCTTCCTAACTCATACATATTCTTTATGAAATAAAATCATTCATCAGTGTAAGATTACTAGTATTACAAACCTACCAAAATAAGTTATTTTGTTTGTCTAATAAATTTAATAAACTGAGATTATAAATTTTGCAATAAAAATTAAGTTCTAATGCGCTCATCAAATAAAATCATCAAATATTAATTTTCTGATACCAGAATAAGTAAAAATCGTAAGAACAAGTTTTTAAGTAAAACAACTCATGATTTAAAGCAAAATTTCAAAATATGATAATTTACTTCACATTTAAATATTTCTTTTAATGCCATAACTTATGCCTAATATTCATAAAAATTTCAGATTATTTGATTTTTAAAAAAGATTTTTCCAAAAAATAATTTTTTTTTCTTCCTCTTTTTTTTTATTAAAATGCTTATTTACTAGAATTAATATTTTTTTCTCACTACTTATATGCTTTTTTTCTATAAAATCTTTTCATTTTTATTTCTGTCTAATTAAATATTATTTAATTGGAATATCAAATAATATGTGTTTACCATTGACAAGATTTTTATTTCTTTGATAAAAATTATTTGTCAAATCCAAATTAAATATAATGTATCATCTAACAACTTGTACCTTTTTACATGTTAGCCTAAGTTTATAATCTTACATTTTATTTTATAGATATAAATACTCTCAATATTACTAGTCCATGTCGAAAATAATTCAGCCATTACAAGCAATATATTATTTTCTTACAAATTCTATAAAAGTACAGATATATGAAAAAGAAAGACCTAAAGTGTTTTATAACGGTATAATAATAGGATTTGATGAATATATGAACGTTGTTCTGGATTCAGAAGATGGAAAAAGAATGTTAATAAAAGGAGATGTTATATGTGCAATAGTTCCTGAAAAAGGACAAGATAGTATTATAAATGAGAATGAAATTGAAGCTACAGAAAAATAATGACTATTTTTTATTTCGATTGTCTTGATTTAATCATAAAGTAAATTTTCTTAAATAAATTTATTTACAAAAAGTGTGTTTTTAAAAAAATATTTTTTAAAATTTTATATAATCTCAAATTTCTTTTGAATATTTATAAGTGTTTCAACTAAAGAAACAGCAATGGTAAAAAGTAAAATTCTTTGTAGAAATAAAATTTTTTTTTAATCTTTACTTTCTAAAAACTTACAAAATTCAAAAAAATTCTTTTTTGAATAAAGGCTCATAGATTTTTTGGTTACATCTTCACATTATTCACAATAAAATATTCAACCATACAATTTCCAAAAGAAAAACTTTATTAAAACAAATGCATCATAGATTGTAACTGAAACCAAAAAAAAATATCAGCTGCAAAGCCAGCATGCTTATCATAGTTATTCCATGAAGTTTTATTGAAAATTAAAAAAACAATAACTAAAGAATTTTATTTACTATAAACCATAGACTTATAAAAAGTGACCATTCTACTCGAAAAAATCTTTATATTGTTATAATAAAGTACAAAATTGTTTAAAGTCATATGAAAGTAAACTATTAAGTTACACTCACCCAGACTTAAAGTTCATATAGCTTACGGGAACGAAATATGACAATTATGCCACACCTTTACAGTAAGCATTAAAAACAAGGGTAAAAATATAAATATTCTAACTGATAAAATACTTATTTACAGTGGTTTTTAAATATGAATATATAATCCAATTCCTTATATTTCCGAGTTACACTAATTAAAAGACACAATTGGAATTTTTACAATTGTTCATCCAACAGATGAGAGCTAAAATGGTACAAGACTAAGTATGTAAGTAAGCGAGGTTTTTAAATATTGTTTTATCCAGAATTTTTTAAGCATATTTACTCTCCATTTGAAAAGTTGGATTTTTATAGCTAGTTTTTTATATTTAGACCTTTTTATGAGTTTATGTTTCAATTTTGCTTTTTTTGTTTTCAATCAAGAGTGAATTGAATTTAGTGTCAATTAGACTGCTGCTTTCTGTTTAATAAAAATTTTTTTAAGAGTGTATATTCTACATATATTTTTTGAATTCTTATATGATATTTGGTGATGCATTTTCGGCACGCATTACAATTAGTCTATTTTCAGACATTTTCTCAAATCGAAATTGAAAATATTAGAATGTTCTTCGAATACTTTCGATTATAAATATGCTCATTTATTAAAAGTAATTGAAGACTTAGTCGGTAATTTAAAGCGATCAAATTAGAATAGAACATCGCAGGTTTCACATATTGTATTTTTCTTTACAGAACGTATGTATACGATCCATTTCATTGTTTAATCTGTTTTAATTTCTTACATTCTTTATTTCAATAATTCTATAGAATTTGGTGTTCTAAGTCTGTTTTCAATTAAATTTAATTATCCAATTTACTTACAGAAATAAATATATCTGGTTTATCATACGATTTCAGCATCAGCTTTTACATTGATGCACTGATATTTCTACATAGTTTCTTTCAAGAATTTCCCATTAATGTGACACTAATGGTTGTTTAAAGACTCAAAACTCTATAAATTACAAAAAAAACTAGATAAGGTAAGAAAAACAGTCTCAGAGTTGGGTTTAAAATGGTCAATTCTGTGTTTTTTTGATAAAAATCTAAAATTTACACTGAATTTCTTGGCATCTACAATGTTAAAAGTTTCCTATTAGATCTTAAAATACAATTTTATCTTGTATGTAACAGAAGATTGTCTCGTCATATACATTTATATTTTCCGAAACCATGGCAAGGAATTGACTAAATTATTAGCCAAACATATCTTGCCTTCTAAAAATTTCAAAGTAATGTTCTGATTTCAATTTTGTTGTGTAGATTTTCAAGTTGGTTTATATCTGTCATCTCTCCCGAATTCTTTTTCAGACCTATGTTTGCTCGTAAAAAGCCTAAAATCAATACAAAGTGTTTTATTATTATTTTAACTTTTATGATTGCCTTTCTTCTCTTAGATATTTATTTTTTTTTGCCGGAATCTCCGAAATTTAAAAGCATATATTTGATCCCAAGTTAACACTATGTAGGACTCTTTGAATTTATGTATTGATTGGCCCTGGGAGCTATTTGCATCTTAATGTGAAATATATATAAAAACATCTTTGTTATAGTAAGAACCAAAGCAAGATCAGTATTTAATTGATTCAGCCTTCCAATAAATTTTCAAATTAAAAAACCTGCGTTTTAGCATACATTATTATTGTTTATGATTTTTTTGTTAAGGAGTATAAAATTAATTGTACGTTTTCATACTTCTGTAAAAATTTGGACCAATAGTTGCTCTTTAAATTTAAAACTTTGATAAACGAATTAATTAACTATAAATATGTAAATTATACATTCAAAAGATTCAAAATTATTTGGTTTAATTCTAAATAAAACATACAAAAAAGCATCAAGCAATAAAAATATGCAGAATTTCTGAACACTATTTATAGTATAAAATTGAGTATCAAAGAAATTTAATTCAAAATTAATAGAATACTGCTTTTACCTATACTTATTGGAACTAATTCTAATTTATTATATTCTAACTAGTTAATAAAAATATTTATTAAATTTTTTGTTAAAAATTCTCAAAAAAGCCAATTTTACACAACCAATTAATGAAAAACAAGTGTATTTTCATATTAAATAATTTATAAATATATGCATTATCCTTAACTTGTAATAAATTTTGTAGATGTTCGTCTTATGTCTGATCGAATAACAAAGAGAGCAGGGAGACAGCATTAATGTGTATTATATAAAAGTAGAAAGGCTTAATAATTGACTCTCTATTGAAAAAACAAGAAACAAAAAATACTTTAAATTTTAATTTTTATAGTGTAATAACCATGAAAAAACTTGATAACATAAATATATAGTCTGATATAAAAGAGAAAAATAAGGTGGTATAAAAAAATAAATGTATGAAAAAATTTCTACTCAGAATTTAATAACTTTATTTAATTCTTTGTGGAATTTCGATTGGAAACAGAAGAAGAATCTTCCGTTTTCAAAGATTTTAATGCTTCCTTTAAAATACTTTACCAAAGAATTCTCGACTTCAAATACATTCCAGCATCTTTCTCTTGCAATATCTATATTTTTAGATTTATTATCAAAAAAATAATTATTTGAAGCCGATGTTCCTAAAAATTCCTCAACAGATTTGTAAGCCGATTCTTCGGGTTTAAGAATAGCTGTATATCTATTTATGGATTTTATATGAATGACAGAATTAAAAAAATCAAGCAAATTTATTTCTTTATAAAAATATTGAGCAGATCGATCTATAAAATTTGCAAAACAAATTTTTTTTAATACTTCTTTGAGTTCTTGTTTAAATTTTATATGACTAGAAACAGTAGATAGTTTGGTGTGATTACCATCTAAAATTCGTTCAACAATTTTTTCGCTTTCCGTTTCAGATTTTTCCAATCCGTTTTAAGTATTTTCATCATAAAATCTCTCAATGGTAGGTGTATTTGTTTTCCAATAAAAGGATAATTATGTTTGAAATCAGAAATAATTTGCTTAGTCGGAAACAAAATATCATCAATATCAAATAAAAATATTTTTTCATCGCTCTGTGATCTCCCACCAACATAGTTTACACTTATAGGTATAAATGAAGGCCCACAGGAAGTGACATTTTCTGCGTTGAAATGAGGTGAAAATTTCTTCAAAAAAGCATTAAAGTTTTTAAATTGTAAAAACGGTTCTGATTTCACATAAGATACCAATTTTTTGATGCGGTTTTCCATATATGTAACACAAATTTTATAAAAATCTTCAAAAACAGTTTATTTTGCTTTTTCATCGGAATTTTTTATAATCTGACGATATTTTTCGAACATATTCTTACCAAAGTATTTTGGGTAAATTCTTTATCAAAAGTAGACTTATTGTATGTTTCGAGAACAGAAAAAAATAAATCTATCAAAAGGATGAAAATCGTAGGTTACATAACACCTTCTTGCATTTTCAAAGTAATCATTCTGCAAAACTTCATAATTTATGTATTTACAATTTTTAAAGAAAATATTTGGTTGTTTTTGATCACTTTTTAGAGTATCTTGGTTTGTCTTTATAAAAGGCAATGAGACCACTCTATCTAAATACAGCTTATAAACATCAAATGCCTTGGTATTTATATTAAGATTTGGTTCTTTTTGTGCATTCACTTCTTCTGCAGAAACACTATCGCTGCTTTCAAATTCCATAATATTTTTCAGCTCGTTCGAAACCATCTCCTTTTCTTGTTCTTGAATTTCCTTGATAGTCTCGATAGAGATATTAAATTTATCGGGATTATATTCAGCAGCATATGAAATTATATATTTACTGAATTCACATTTATCATCCGATTTTTTGAAATTTTAATCTATTTTGTCTTTTAATTCGCGGAAAACTGTGTGAATCATATGCGTTCTAAAGATTAAAAACCACGATAGATTCTCATCTCTCTTAAAATATGTAATAAAACTTAGCATTTCAATTTTATTCCTCCCAAAATTTTTTCCGTTATCTCCTACAGAATCTGTCATTTCCTTTAGAATTTCTTGAATATGATCATGAAGAATCGCTGTGTTTAAAAACGATTCTGGAATTCGGGGTAAAGCATATTCAAAGATGAGACTCGTTTAAATAAAACAGCAACATTAAAAGCCATAGGACTTAATCTCATTTCAGATATCATATCATCAAATTTTTTGACATCAGAATTTTCTTTAGATATATTTAGTAGAAATGCCATGAAAAAAATTGAATCGCTTATGAATTTTATTCAAATTTATAAAAATAAAATGATAAATTAAAAACAAAATTTACATCATTCGGTAAATATTTAAAGGGTTTTTGAAAAAAAGAAAACAATATTCCTTTTATAGCAAAACTGATCAAATATGAATTCATAAAACTCAGAAACACCTAAGAAAATTTATATGAAGCAAAATGTATCACAAATAGGGTATGAAATCGTAATATAATCAATCCCTTTGATGTATAATTTATGACTTGCCACTATCTATTCTAGTTAGTCAAAAATAGACATGCTGCATAAAAGAAAATCATAATTCGACTTACTTGATAGATAAATACCTTTGAAAATATTACCATAAATATTAATTGAAAAATATATATTTTTTTATGGTCGTATAAGCCTCCGTTTTTTCCTATACACTTTTTATTCCTTTTAATGCCTTTAATTTTCTATATATTCGTTTTCTTTTCATGGTTCAAGCACGTTCATTTTTCTTTCTTGTCTTATAAATCTTGATATCATATTTCTTCTCGATGTTTTCTATCCATAGCATTTTGATATTTATTTTGATACAAGGTTTTTATATAAATTATTAATTAAATAGGAACATCTGA
Source organism: Hamiltosporidium tvaerminnensis (assembly GCA_022605425.2). Lineage (NCBI taxonomy): Eukaryota > Fungi > Microsporidia > Dubosqiidae > Hamiltosporidium > Hamiltosporidium tvaerminnensis. The sequence goes on from CM061247.1 coordinate 655,821, forward strand.
TAAAATGTTTATTTTCTTTTCATTCCAGTTTTTTTTCTGTTTCGGTTTTTGCGTTTGTAAATGCTTACAAAACGAAAAAAATAATTTAGAATTTTGGATATTTATTTTAGACAACATCACAATTTATAAAAATTTTAAGATACTTGCCTAGTTTTTTTTTTCTTTTTAAGTTTTTTCACATATAGATAGAAATATAGAAACATAATATTAAAGAATAAAGTTGTAAAAATGGAAAGAAAAATAACTTCTGATCAAGATATTTAAATACCAAAAAATAATTACCATCGTGTAGATCCTAAGAGATACACTATTCAGAATTATTCAAATGGCTAGATTCTCAATGTAATCGAGGCATACAACAAATATTATCTGTGGGTTTATATAACTGAAATGGCCTTCAACCAGTGAAGATATACTTTGATTTTTGTGTCGAATACTTAAATGTTCAAGTAGCAATGAAAAAGACAAATCAAAATTTTAAAATGGACTCTTTAAAAGTTTTTGTATGGTCTAAGTATAAAATTTTACATATAATATTAGCCATGCAGAAATGCACATACAGTTTTAAAACGTAAATCGGTCTATAATATATGGTTAGCAATAAAATTGCACGGACGATTAGATAACAATAGATTGAACATCTTAAAGATGTTTTTCTGAAATAAAAAAATATTACGAGTGAAAATAATATATCATTTTCAATAACTATATCTAAAACTACAGATTTAATTAATTCATTTTTCTGGTGAATAGTAATTGAACTTGAAGCAAGTATAATAATGTATTCTATAGAAGTAAATTCGATCGCAGTTATTTCTGATTTGAATAGGAATGAACCTCGTGATTCTTGGAAAAATTCTTTTAAACATGTGTGATGATTTAATCAATATCCGATAGAATTACAATAATAATGAATAAAATCGAAAAATCGCTGCGAGGTTTGCTTTATTTTGAGAATCAGAGAGAAAAAATCACAATGAACAATAATTGAAAGGCTTTTCGAGTTATTTATCTTTTATAAATAAATTCTTTATTAAAAGACAAAAATACACATTTTGACTCCTTTTACAGTAAGTCAATTTTTATTGTTCTGGTTATTTTGATATTTATTTAATAAAATTCTGGGTTAAAATATTTTTAACATTTTTATATGTTTTCTTCTACCTCTTTAACCACTATTGTCTCTTCTTCCAAATCCGACTCTTCATTTATGTTATTGGTCGGTTCCTCTAAAGTGGTTCCTCCTTGTGAAATAAGGGGTGTATTATTTTTTGGTTTTACAATTTTAACACCATCTTCCTCTCTTTTCGCTTCTTTTAAAGGGGGTATTGGTTCCTCATGCATCTCTGATCTCATAATAACACCCATTGACGCTCTCTCCCAGCTCTCTTCGGCATTTAGTCCTGACTCAAGTCCTCTTCGTCGATCAAAGGAAATTGTTTCGACTGTTTTCTTAAGTACTATAGACTGAATGTATGCCTCTACATTCGTGGGTATTTCTAGTCTTTTAAGATGAGATTTATGGTATTTTGTCACAATACCGTCCCAGGTCATCACATAAGGGATTATCTCAACACTACACCTATAAATAAGACCTAAATCATTGGCTAACAGGTCATACTTCCTAAGTTTTTCAGTTTCAACCATTTGAAGTGAATCTTGGGAAGTGATTCCTACTTCAATGAGTGTTATCTTATTCTTCTTCTTATCTAAAATAAATATGTCCGGTCTGTTATTCCGAATTTTAACATCAGTTTTAATTCTGGTGTCCACTCTTATCTCTGCATACTCATTATCAAGAATTTCTTGAACTGAGTGGCTTCTGATTCGTTTTGAGGACTTGAATTTATATTTATTTAGAAGAAGTAGGTGTAGGCATCTAACCACTTCATTATGCCGTCTAGTGTAATCATGGCCTAGCATTTTTTACCATCTAGTTGCTAGATGATCTACAGTCTTACCAGACTTCCCGCAATGTTGACACACACCATCTGCTCCCCAGAATACATTTCTATCCTGGATATAGCAGAACACAGCTTCATTTCGTGGCCTAATATTTCCTCTCTTTAGCCATCTCGAAGAGTCACTAACACTCACAAGCTCATTTTTTTCTTGCATTATATAACTTTGAATGGAGTTTTCGTTTTTCTATTTCGCTGTATAGTTTTGTCAAGTTGAGCTTCTTCTAAACTTTTCTTGGTGACTTCTTCTACGAACCTGTATTTTACTTTTAAGAAGCCTTTTATTAGTGCAAGATGGGTTTTATTATTATTCTCCACCCTGAGGATTGCTGCTTGTCTAATTGATATGTTATTTTGATAAATAATGAGTTTAAATAAAAATTATAAAGTTTATATCAAAACTGTTTAAAATTGCATATTAAGGCATATCAAAAAATTTTTTTTTGAATGAATCTTTGCAAATGGTTTTATTATTGAAATACTGGTATAATTGGAATAGATTTGGTTGGAAGGAATTTAACTTTAAAAGTAATTAAGCGATTTTATACTTGCCTTCTATTAAATTTAAAAGAGACATTCCTTCCTTTTTTAATGTATATGGGTTTAAAAATAAATGTCTAATGTCGAGGAACCTTAAAAAAAAATATATAACTTTGGTATCTAAAAATAATATAAATCCTACTGGGTCCATAAAAAGTGAGGAATAAAGGCAGATTATTATAAATGATGAGGCTATTTAAAAATGATGAGAAATAATTTGTTAGAAAGATACAATAGAAATAAAGGTTAGGTGTACTAGAAATAACGATAGTTTATTGCACTCAGCGAGTTTTTTAGACAACGAAATTTCTTATACCAACAATGTACATAAAAACCACATTGGGGAATCAAATTTATTCAAAAATATGCCATTTTTTTTCCTGTTTTTGCATGCTTTATACAACTCTTTTCCGGTTTAATTTTCAAAACTTTATATTCGGCAGTTTTCCATATTTTGGTTCAAATTTTATCGATATTTTTACATTCAGTATTTATAGTGCTCATAATTTTCTTTCATATTTGGATATATGTGTAGTAGAATTATCATTTCTACGTGCGCATAACTTCTTTTATCAACCAAGCGAGGCCTTTTCTCAACTCTTATCGCTTTTTACCTTGACTCTAAACTTCTTCTTTGATAAAAAAAATGGTTTCGACTGTTCTTTGGATATAATGCACAACGAGAATATATGTATTTTTCTTTGATAAAAATAGATGCAAATATTTTTTTTGACTTAATTAAAATTTATTTGAGATTTTTGAATTCATCCAAAAGTAGAGTCTGTTATATTCTACCTCTTCATTCGTTGTTTTTCAAAACTTCACTTTTATTTTAGTCTATACTTTGTTTTAATTACTTCGTTCACCCTTTTAAGATCATTAAATATAAATTTTTTGTGTCTAAATTTTAAGCATGATAGCCTATCTATAATAAGATGTGTGATGTTCCCGTATCCTTTTCCTTTTTTTGGTTTCTGTGTAAGCTTTACGTATAAATAACATTGAAATTTTTCTTATTCAGCTCACTTATGCAATGGATATAAATATGTTCGACTGCCTTTCAGGGCCTAAAAACTCTTTTATACCTTTATAGATATTAAATAGAGTTTGTTGTGGTTGTGTCTCGGAGAGTTGAAACATATCATCTTAGTTATTATAAATTTACCATATAAATCCTAAAATTTATAACAAAAATAAATCTTTATTATCAATTATTAAATCTTAGATTCGTAGGTTCAACTATTTGGATCAAATCTTTTGAGCAATTTCAGTGAAGGTTATGTATTCAATTTCTTATAACATAAAAATATTCTGTTTCGGTTTTTGAGCTGATCTCAAACTCAATTTGTAATTTATGGCCAATCCGATTTTCAAAACTATTTTCTGAAATTCCTGACAAGGTGGCTCATAATTTGTTAAGATTTGTTAAAATATACCTTTTTGTTTTGCTACATATATACCAAATACATTAGATGTAGAGTAAAGTGCAATCGATCTAAGCATTTTTACATCTCTTCGACCAATTCTTTATTGATTTTCTAGTATTTCTATAACTCTAAAAAATTCTTTTCTATACTTCAAGATTAAATTTCAAATTAAATGCGTGCAAAGATACAGCGTCAAGAATAATATATTTTCTTTCTTACAAAGCTGTATGAATTTTCAGCACTAACTAGCACCATAATTTGTGTTTTTATATGAGTTTGAATGTGTTTTCGTTTTTTTATTTAGTATATAAGTTTTCTGGCAGAAAATGTTAAAAATTTGACTCGGTTATAGTCTTTTGCAAATTAGGGTGTACTATTTTTATCATTTTTGAATTTTATGACTAACTTTTTTAAGAATTTTTATTTCAGAAAATATGATGGAGAAAATATTTTTGTTTAAATTTGACAAGGTTTCTAGATAGTTCTAAATTCGATTTCCGAAACAATGTTTGAATAAAAAACATAGAAATAATTATTAAATGATTAATTATATGTAATAAATATGTATTTTATGGAATCCAAAAAATGCCATTCTTATAATAAATCGGTTTTTATCATATCATAACAAATATTCGTAAAAAATGCTATCATACTTAAAATTTAATTTGCCGAAGATATCTTTAAAAAATTTTTAATGGTTTATAAAATGAAGAATATAGGTGTTCCGTGTCTCATGATAATGTTAATACGTCGAATTCGAACACTATCTGTCAAATATTATTTCGATGATTACATATTACAAACAGTTTCAGGTTATAAAAATTTATTATATTCTGAAAATGAAAAAGATATGAAAGCTATTCAAATAATACTATTTATTTCGACGTGTATAGCATTTAATATTCCATTAATTCCTGGATACGATTTTCCAGTAGGAAAGTCTTCATTAGTTGAAAAAAGAAAAAACCAATATGAAAGCCCAAGCAAACTCATTGAAACATTAGATAAAAGTAATCTTTTTGGTCCTTCAAGAAGTATATTTGCCACTTCGGAATTTCCGGGTGGTACAATGGAACGATCGTTTCCACGTGGTTATACAAATCCATTACCAGTACCCGATGAAAGATATCATCTGAATCATTAAACGTTATTCTATATTCAAGTTTATTATTTTTGTTTTGTTTGTAAATATTATAATTTTTACCTTATATTTTTATAGATATCTATCTTTAAATCAACAAATACGATGCGGTTTAATCTTTTACAATAAAATTAAACATCAGTATGAGATTATTATTACATTTTATTCGGGTTTATAGATTTTTTTAAAAAAAATGATTTGATTTTGGATACTGTAATCAAAATATTATAGCTTATTTGCTAAAAAATTATAATTTTTTTATTAAAAAAAGTAGGATGTGTTATATTGTTTCTAAGTGTTAATTTCTTGAAGTTTAACATAGATACACTTTTTCCAATCAATCATTCGGTTGTGTCTACGATACATATATTCTGAATTCTTTCTGCCAAAAAGTATCTGGTCATTTAACAAGCAAAGAATTTACTGAAAGGTTCGTTAATGTTCGTTTAAAGATATGTTATTATGGTATTTACCTGCATTTACCGCTACAAGACAAGCGAAATTCCCCTATACCATCATTCTCTAAATCACTTAGCTTTCAGCTAAGATAGATTTCTTGCGCTAGCCTGCAGTCTATATAGACACTGCAATGTAATACAAAAAGTATAATCCGCCCTTTATTTCCTTGTTTTTACAAATATAATGCCTTTTTTATATATCTTGTGCCCAAGTCTTTTAATCCGACTTATCAAGACTAAGTTTAGATGCTGTTAATCGTAATAAGCTAGAATTACAGCTATTCTCTAGATTGGTTACGCAAAAACCATAACCCAGCTTAAGAAAAGTTTCGATATTAAATGAATATCTCCTCATATAAAAATTCCTATGAAGAAAACAAAAATGTTGTGTTTTCCCTCGAATAAAACGCAAGCAATGATTTCAACAGAATATTTACTTACTCATTACCAAGAAACAGGTTTTTAATGTCGTTATGAACCTTCCATCACTATAAACAAAGAAAATTTAGGAAGAAATATCTATGAAATGTTTTTTGTATTAAGTTTAATGATGAAATTCTAACTTTACATTAAACAAAAACAATAATGAATGGAATCAACGAATTCCAAGCTCTATATAAAAGGAAACATTTTTTATGATTTTAAATGCAAATTTATGGTGTTTTAAATCAAAATACATAGAAACCTTCTTAATCACTGAGCATTAAATAGATTTGTTTGTTTAAAGAAATTTAGAAAGATAGAAAGTTCAAGACTAATAACAATGTCCTTTCAACGTATAAAATCTCTGATTACAGATCTTAAAAAGAAGACAAATTTAAAGGACATCTTATAAGCAAAAAAAGTTTACAAAATAAAAAAGTGATTTATATATAGAACCTAATAAGAAATCAAATATTTTCATTAAACTAGAATTACAGAGAAAATATTTCAAAATATTTCGACAGGAATGAGTAATAAAAAAATTACGGCTTAAAATCACTGATAACTTATCTTTTAGAAATTACTTTGATAAAATATTTCAAAGCCAAATTAAAGATCTAGTTTATATCAAATATTATCCTAATCGCAAAAACTAAATTTCTAAAAAAATATTCGTTATCTAATCGGATAAAATATAAAGGCATTTTCTCGTTGTGGAAATATTAATGAAAAAAATCAAAAAAACTAGTAATTTATTTATGTTATAACATTTTTAGATTTGATTTAAAGTAAATTCATTCTTTTAGAAAATTTTAACTGGATTCGATAGAAATAATATTAGATAAAAACCAAAAAAATATTCTAAGATCAAATATATGTAAATACATCAAAAAAATTTTTATATTGAAAATCTACAGGGAGTATATATTAATTCTTGGCAAAATATTTTAAATGTCACAATTGTTTTTAATCTTTGTTAAACCATTTAATCCAAAGTTATATCAAATAGCTTAGAAATGTAGCCTTTTAAATTTATTCACATAATTAGAACAAAAAATACAATTCATTTTCTAAATTTAATTTCCAAGATATTGAGATTTATTTTTAAGGTTTTTTATATTAATTAAATTAAAAATAGTATTACATAATATAAAAATTTAGATGCAAATGTTATATTTTAAGCAAAAATAATTTGAATGAAGTGAAGATAATTTAAATAATTATAAATTTAATAGAATTTACTTGTATAAAAAAAAATAATATAATATCGTTAAAAACAAAAAGGTTTTAAATTTTTCAAAGTAATATTGAGTAATCAACCAATAATCTAACTTTAAGACTTTATTTATTTTTTTTACTTACGATAAAATATTTATTGCAAAAAATGACAGATATTCATAATTTAGTAATTTTAAAACAGGTTTTAAGATCAAACATGCTAGAAAAAAGCGGCAAATTAAAAATCAGAATACAGGTTTTAATAAATATAAATAGAAAAAACTTTTATGAAATTTTTTATTCTTAATAGTTACCTTTACCATTTTATATTTATTTTTAACAGCTTATTAAATGAATTTAATAAAGTATTTTTATTTTCTAAACGTAATTTATCGTCAGTGCTGAATAATATTTGAAATGAAACATGTTTAAATCCTATCAACAGATATCTTTTTAGACAGTAAAATGTATTTACACTTATAATATGGCATGTGTTCAAAATACAAAATACATTCGATTTTGCAGATAGCATTGATTAAATAGAGACTATTTAAATTAAAATATTTATATTTGTGTATGTTAATTCCATCTTTAACATTAATTCAAAAAAAAATCGAGAGAATAAACTACTAAAGATATAAATTTGTTATTCCAAAATATTTTTTTATTTAATTAATATTCAATAGATCATTAAAAATAAATTTTAAATATCCTTTTTTTGATGTATATGTAAGTAGATTAATGATTTATCTAGTAAAATGTATTTAAAATCTTTTAATATAAAATTTTTTATTTATTTTTTACTGTGTTCAATATTTTTTTATATTTCATTAATTTCTTGAAATTCAATAGCTCTTCATTTGAACTATGTTCTGAATAAGGAAAATATTTTAGTTCAATGCCTTTTTTAATTACTCTTCCTGGTGATTTTTTCCAAGTATAAAAAACTGTTTTATCTTTCCACCCTGTTCCACAATATATAATTATTTTATCTGCTTTTACATCTTTAAACAATTGATTTAATTTTATTTGAGAAAGAAATGTCATGCTCATTACCATAATCTGATTGTCACATATATTTGTAGTAATTCTATCAAAACAATTCATGGTTCCAACATTTTTACCGCAAAATTGCATGATAGTACGAACTTCTTGATTTAATTTATCTTTAACAGAATTGCAAAAACATTTTATCGTTTCATTTTTATTTTTGTTTAGGTAAATACCATAGTCAAAGTATTCCGCAATACTTAAAAATATTTTTTCTTTGCCTATCAAATATGTTGGAAATACAAATTTATATTTCAAAGGAAAAAGAAGACCTTTGGGATTTAATCTGATTTTGATATCTTCAATAATTTGTTTGATAAGATATTCTTGTGGATCAAAATTTCTATAAGATTCATACGTATTGTCTAAAAATACGAGTGAAAAATTGAACGTTAAAAAATCTTGCTCGTAAAAAAACTTGGAAGCTCTAAAGTCACCAGTATGTAATATTTTGTTTCCTTTTATATCAAAAACGAGGCAAATAGATCCTGGACAGTGATGTGCATCAATAGGTATTACATAATCATCGTTGTCTAAAAGATATTTTTCATATAAATTTAGTACAACAATATTTTTTACCGGTATTCTTATTTTCTTGGTTAATAAATTTGCAGTCGTTTGAGAACAATATATCTTTGGTGTAAATGAAGATGTAAGCCCATTGTAATGATCAGAATGAAAATGTGTTAAAAAATAGTGGGTACAATCTATTGGTTGCATCTTAAAACAATCTACTGTATAATTCGTATTTGGTATTTTTTTATTAATTGGCACATCAAAAAGTAAACAACTATCTGAATTCATAGTATGGGATTGGTAAATAGAAAAATATAAGTGTTAATTACAATAATTAGATTATAAACACTGCCACCACAAAATTTGCATTTAATAATAAAATCAAACTTGTTTGATTGAATTCGTTTATAAAAAGTTGTTTTTATACAATTGAATTTGTTAAAATATTTTTTTATATAAATTTAGTAAAAGTATTATTTTGATCTATTTGTTAGATAAAATTTAATTATTAAAAAAATTTCAAATTATAGTTAATCTCTATATTTAATTATAATCCACTCAACTATCAAAATGCAATGCTTTTATAACTGAAAAACTTTTTGGAATCTTTAATATAAAGATCATCAACAGATCTAAATACTCAAGAAAAATAAATTCAAATATTATAATTGTAAATAAAAAAAATAATTCAAAGCTTCGTAACAAAACAATAAATTTTTTAAAAACGAACTTCACATTTAATTTTATATTTGTAGGAAATATAATTGTGTTTCTACAAAGTATTTTTAAATTATATTTGTATCTGTCGCTGAATTTTTGTACTTCTGATAATAGAGTTTGTTTGAAATTATTTTATACGGAAAGATAACCGATTAAATAATCTATAATCAAAAAAATGAGATTGAAGAACTTATTTACTTAAATGAAACCAAAGATGCCTAATAATTATAAATTTTATGGATTAAAACATAATAAATATTCCAAAGTTAAAATTTGTAAATTTTAAATATAGTTTAATTGCTATAAACGAAGGACTAAATAAAAATTTGAAAATACTAGAATTTCAAATATTGTTTTCTATTTTTATTCAATTTCGATTATAAGAGAAATATTTGAATTTCATAGATTCACACTAATATTCGTTTGTAAATTTTACAGTCTACTGATCTATGAATACACTTATAAATAATTTCGTATGTGATCAGTCAGATTATGTTTTCCTAAAATATTTTACAACTCTTAGCAGTGATTTGTAATATTCTGTGTATCTTCTATATTCAGAATCATAAATGTTAATAAATATAAATTTAACTTAAATTATCATAAAAGCAACAGCTTATAAAACTTCTAACTTGTGATATTTTATATTTTAAGGAAAATATGAACAATTAATTGACTTTCCTAATGAAGAATTATCTTATAAAAATTATTTTTTTGTAGTCAAGTTATTATCAGAATGTCAAACTTTCGATTTACAGGATGAACCAACAAATTTTCACAAACGATTCAGCAGTGTAAGGTATACTACAGACATTAGTGCAAAACTTAGGATAGATTGGTTTAATTTAGTCAAAAATATATTAATTTCAGACATTTCAGAAATCACCATTTAGAGTAAGTTAAAGCAATTTTTTCAGTAAATAATCAATTGAACTAAATAAAAAGTTCCTATACAAATTTATAGAAAAAAATTTACTTGCATTGTAGAAAATAATTTTACTACGAAATCCTACAAGATTTAAACCATTTTTTGAAGTTAAAATAAATTCATATTTCTAAAAAAAATTTCCAATTAAATTTCATATTTTATTTACTTGCGGTAACATTATTCTAACTATTCAATAAATTGATTTTACGATTTCTTTTTCCTAAAATAAAACAAATCCAAGCTAAACCAATCCTTTATTATCAAAATATTTTTCATTCTTGTATCCAGAAAGACCAATTAATATTATAATGTTTAGATTTCTTAAATTTATTTGCTTCATTCATTGAAACACATATTTTTTTTGATTTTTAAAAAAACATTTTATTTCGCTTAAATAAAAAAATTGTTCAGAAGATACAAAAAACAAATCATACAATTTCAAATTAAAAGTCTTTATATTTAAAAAATAGAGTTTTTCTTGATTTAAGCACACTATAGTAACATGTATATTTTAATTTTTTTTGATACCAAAGTATAAGAAATCTATAAATAATATCGATTGAGACAATAAATAATTATAATCGATAAAAAAGTTAATTATAAATTTAAAGCTATTTTTATTTATTTAATTCTGCTTTTATCTTTAAATAAGACATTGCTCAATTGTCAACTTAGATATATACTATCAATATGTAAAAAAATACAAGAATCTGAAATTCAATATATTTTTCTATAATTTACAATTTTGCAATAAATCTATGTATTATTTATTACCAATCTATTGAATCTTTTCTATTTCTTCTAAATTATTTATTTAATTAATTCTAGAATAAAAAGACCAGATATTTTATTTTTTGATAAATTAATTTACTAAATTAGAATAATAAATATTTTTTTCGAATATTTTTGTATATTCTTGTATTTGAGCAAGTTAAGTAAATTAAATTAAAATTCAATGTTTTTATAAATACGATTTAATTTAAAGAAGTTATATTAAATTATAATAGATTTAGATTGAAACCAATATTTATTGCTATATAATTTATATTAAATTTTATAAAATTAGTATCTATAAACTTATAAAAACATACTTAAATTATGACTTGGATTGCGCTTTACAATTCGATATTTCTTAAAAATTTACTAGTATTTATAAATTAAAATTGGGTACCAAAATACACTGAGAAACACGTAAAAACAATAGCTACAAATATCGGGAAATGTTTAATATTCTTTTATAACTATAAATTACTTAGTCAAAATATAATGAGAAGCATTTTAAGAGAAACAAACCAATAGATTCCAATCAGAACCACTGCACATGCTTTAAATTCTAACGGAAAAAATACACTCGATATACTCAGATATCTTATTTTTAAATGAATTGTAAGTTTCTTGTAATCTTTTAAAACACATTAAATAAATAAATATATTTATTGAGAAAAGATAAAATGTATTTAAGATCTTGGTATCATCAAATTAAACATTCATTTTTGTTTAGATTAAGTGTTTTTATCATAAAATAATTTCGGTTTTGATTCAATTAAATACAAATTAAAAAATATGTAAAAAAATTGATTAAAGAACATTTAATTGATCACAATTTATATTTTATTTGATCAATATAACATAAACAATTAAAAAAAATGCATTTACAATAAATTTAAAGATTTAAAAAAACGTTAGAAATATTTGAGAAAAGAAAAAACAATTGGTAATCTAGAAAATAATTTGTTTTGAGTTTCAAACAATATTTCTTAAAAAGGAAAATATTTATATTTCTATTTTTATCAAAAGAATATTCTATAAAAATATAAATTTAAATATAAGATTTTTAAAATGATTAATGATTTTTTTAATAATTTTTCTATATATACACCGAATGCATGGGAAGGAATCAAATTTGAGGAGGGTTTCGGATAAATTTATACAGGCAAACGAAGATATAAGTATATACATGGAAACGGGAGCAGTTAAGGTTATTAGATTAGGAAAATTATTAGGAAGAGGTGGATATGCAGAAGTATATGAAGGATATTGTATTCAGGATAAGAAAATGTATGCATTAAAGTTTTCTGGCACAGAGAATGCTTCTTATTTGAAAAAAGAGGCTGAAATATATAAAAGAATTGGTTTACACGGATCAATAATAAGATTTCATGGATATGGAGAATATAAAGATTTTTTTGTACTACTTTTAGAACTCGGTAGTGGATCTCTTTCAAATTTTTATAAATTTCATATTCTAAACGATTACCAAATAGCGGCGATATTAAAACAACTAATAGATGTTCTTACATTTATACATAATAAAGGAATTATCTATAACGATTTGAAAGGCAATAATATTTTAATAAACGAGGATTTAGAAATAAAAATATTTGATTTCGGTCTTTCTTGCAATGAAAATTCACTTGTTGAATTGTTTAAGAACGATGGCAAAAAACGAGATGAAGACTATTCATATATTTCACCAGAAATAAGAAATTGCAAATTTTATACAAATCGATCGGATTTATGGAGTTTAGGTGCACTCTTATGGACACTTTATAGCCGCGAAAATTTCCTCGGGGATCTTTATTCGGAAAATCTTTCGTTTCTTTCAGCCAATATGTTGTCACTATTGTTACAAGTAAATCCACTTTCGCGGGCTCCATGTGGTTTATTGATATTTCATGGGTTTTTTGATTATCTCTACAATTTTTTGATAGATATAAGCAACTTACCCGATTTCTATTTAAATATTTCTGACAATATAAAATTACAGAAAATAAAAAACGAATTTATTTACGAAGAATATGGGACGAGTTTTCATCTTATTTTCCCTCTAAACAATTATCAAATAAGAAAAAATCTTGAAAGAAAAATTATAGCTTTTCAGCAACAAAAATACAATAAATTTTACGAAAATACTAATTACAGTTTTATTTACTCGAAATATCTTTCATGTTTAGTTGGATTTTCTAAGGAATATTTATATTCAATCATGGATCTGGATTATAATTCATTAAGACAAATTATGAATCTAAAAAAGATTGCTATAAATTATATGAAAGGAAATTTATACAAATATAATGTAAATTTGTCTGCAATAAAAAACAACATAAAAATTCTTGATAAACAAAATGTTTTTCGTATTTCTAAACCACAAGAAAATTTTTCGCCAAGAAGTATTTCTCGAAATGAAAACAGTGTAGATATGAAATCAAGAAACGAAAAAATGTTATCAAAAAGAATGAAGGCAAATACGTCCACACCCTTTTATTCCTGACCTTAATAGAATATATAATAAAGGTTTTCTTCAATGTAAAAATGATTTTCAATATATATGTTTTTTAATTTGCTCAAAAATGTCAAATTTTCTATATTAAAAAATTTTTATCTTTTGTTATTTTAATATAATATCTTACTTCAATTAAGTTTATTTTTACCATAATTAAACTAAGATAACAGTAGATACAAAGTAGAATTTTTCTCTATAGAGCCTTAAATACTAAGATTGTATCATTCCTCAAAGTATAAAACCAATATCTCGATCAGTTTATAGATTTTAATAAAAATTAACACTTATTAATTTGCTAGTTTCATACCTATCAAGAAAAAAAAACTTAAACCACTATATAAAATCAAAATCAGCTAAAAAAAGAGCCAAATAATTTTTCTACATCGCACATTCAAAAAATACCGAATTAAGACAAAAGATTATTAATTTATATCTAGAGGATAAATATAATAAGGATATATGTAAATCAATACAAACTTTTACGCATTCACTAACAATTTCCAAGCATCTAAAAGTCTTCATACGTAGATATAGAATATTTATACCAAAAATATCATTAAAATAATTAAGTAAGTAAAAATTTTTTATTCTTAATATATCAATTTCTCATCTTTAAAAAATTACTTGATATTTAGTCTGAAACCCTCAGAAAAATACGTTTAAATAATATCTAATACCAAAATAAGAAATGATATGATTTTCGGGATAACCTTATTCTAGTTATTTTAGATAAGAAATTAAATATACTATCAATATCATTATAAATTTTCGATCATATAATAATTCACTTCAAATCATTAATATAAGAGGCATATTATATGTAAGATCTTATTGTATCAAAATGTTTTTTTTAACAGATAGAATCACAATAATTTTGTGATTAAAATCTTTTTATATGTGAAATCAAAATATAAATATAATAAAGCAATAAAATTTCGAAATAAATATATTTTCATTAATAAAAATTAGGAAAACTTTCTTAACAAATTCTATATTTATAGGTGCATCAGAATAATTATCCACTGCCTAAGATGATTAAAAATTCCAATAAAGTACCTCATAAAGATAAAAGATTCAAATAAATTCTATTAACACCGCAAACAAACGAATATGTGTTTAACATGAAAAAATACTAAAATATTTAGCCTTAAAAAGCGAATAGAATAATCGAAAGCTAAAGAACATTTTGAAGTACAAAAGAGAGAAATAAATGGAAATAAAACTGATAATCAAAACTTAAAAACCATTTTAAATGTAAAAGCGAAAGCAATGAAATAATTATACATTTGTAAAAAACTTTTAACACTTTATTTACTAAATGAAATTAATACATTTTTTAGCCTTCCAAATATCCGAAGAAATAACTATAAATAAATTCCGCAAATACTTAATAATTCTAGTTAATTCTGCAGTATTATATACAATATAAATCAGTTTTTCCTTTTATTATTTCTTGGTATTTATATTCAAATTATATGTGATACCTAAAAAGAATGGGTTGTACATTTTATGTCAATTATTTTTGAAATAAATAACAAAAATCATTTAGAAATTACTTTGATTCTTTTCATACACTAATAATAAAACATTGAATTTTTGGACTAAAAATTATTGTTTTAAAATACAACCTAATTCCTCAAAAGAAAGTGAAATATGCAGTTAAAATTTATACCCTTAAAAAATACAGTGATTATATGGTAGAGAGAAGATATCTAAATCAAAAACAATCTACTGCCAATCATTAGCGAACTTAGTGATAAAACAATTTGTTTATGTTCAATGAAATTAAAAAAAAACTACCTTTTCGGTTGTTTCAAAGGAGATCGTATAGAATGAAGAAATGCTACAAAAATGTGAAACTTTTTAAGAAATGTTTTTTTATGTAACTAGATCGGAAAAAAGGCAGGAATTGTAGGTAATTACCATGTAAAAGCATATAACACTCGACTTACTCACACATGTTAAAAGACTTAGCGTCTGTGAGCTTCAGAAACGACATATTCTTTAAAAAGCCAGAAATTCTAAGTAGCTGGTTATATCTGTCGGTATGGTTTTTAACGGCTTTATAACCCCTGTGTAAATTTTCAAGATAGATTTTAGTTGGTAGTTAATTTTGTTCGGACTTTAGAGAAGTAAGAAGGCTATTTATCTTAAAGAACTCTCAAGGTGAAGTTAGATTTGCGATAGCACAGGGCAACAAATATTCAATAAATTCCGGAAATTATCGACTCATTCCATTGGTTCTACATACTTTTTGGAAATAATGCTCCATAATACGTGATTCTTAAAGGATATTAATGGAGTACCAAGAGAGCAGTTATCTATGTTAAACCTAGAACAGTGTTAATGTCATCAAAACGATGTAAAATTTACTACTTCTTATAATGATGGGATATTAATAAATTTTTTTTAGATATTCATACAACAAAATCTTGTTTATATTTTTTTATAATTTAATGGGTTTAAATTATTTTAAAAATGTAATTTTTTCGATCATACTATTTACCAAACGAGCAATTTAATTACAAATTTCAAATAATTTACTAATTTTTGACTGGAAAGACATTATTTAATTTAAAAATAAATTTCTTTTTATAGTAAATTTTAATAAAAAAAGAAATAAATGTGAAAAACTTTACTCTTGCATGAATATTTTTATAATATTGTTGTTTAGAAAAATTTTATCTAGCCGAATTTCTAAGGAAGGTAATAAAATTGGGTTTACAAAAGATGAAGTAAAACAAAGACCTGTAGATCGTTCAAGTGCTAGTGACAATAACATAAAGAGATATTTACATATTATTGTGACCAACAAAAATCAAAATTTAATCGATGATACTTCTCTTGCTATTCCGTTCGTTAAAAAATTTTTAGAAGCACATTTAAAGAAAATAATATCTTTAATAGAAGAGTGCATAGAAGAATCTATTGAAAGACAGAAGATACAGAGAGTAAATGATGGTAATTTAATTAATTAGAAAACCATTTATAAATCGATATGTAGTATCTATAGTGAAATTTTAAGGGAAAAATACATTAATTTTTGCAGCGAACAGAAATGTTTGAATAACAAGGAAATTTAATTTTTAAAGGAATTCAGTTTGAAAATAAAAATTACTAATGAATTGATTGTGCAAGAACTTAATTTTAAAAAATGTAAGGAAGTAGTATATGAAAAAAGATTGAATACTTTGGAAGAAAATTGCCATTATACGAAGTACTTTTAAAGATAAAGTGTTAATGAAATCTATAACTGAAAGAATTTTTCATACTTTTTTAGTGGGTTTAGATAATTTGAACTCTGTTTTTCCTCAATTATCAATTTATGATTCAAAAATAAATGAAAATTTTTTAACTGAGGAAATTAGAAACAACGAATTTTTGAAATTAATAAAATATGTTTACCAAATAAATAAGTGGGAGTGCTCTAAATACTATGATAATGCTGTTCTTAGTAAAGAAAATTTAATCGTGAGATGGGGTTGTTTTAACATGCTTTTAATTGCTCTCTGCAATAAATATACACCTGAAAATCCAAATAATATTTCCTACAGGAAAGAAGTTGGATTTTTTGTTGATTTAAATGACTATCATGGTCCAGTTTTATTTAAAGCAGATGATAATTGTATTTTTTCAGAGGGTTTAATAACCGCTTACACAGAAACTTATAGGGTGTTATTAAGGGCAAATTCGGATCGAGATTTTTATATTTCATTTTATTTAGAAATACAAAACTGGCTTTTTGTATTTATAGAAGATATTTTTCCGAAATTAGGACTAGAAACTTTTTTTTACACATTAACACTATGCTTTCCTATATGTGAAACCGAATAAAAGGAAAAAAATCAATGAAATTTTCAACCAAAAAAACGAATTTAAGCCATTTTGTGATGAAATAAAAACATTTTTGACCATTTTAAAGAAAAATTTATATACACCAACACGTGTATGTTTATATATTTATAAAGTTGATGAAATAATTTTTAAAGAATTCTTTGTGTCATTTCTTGAAAAAAATAAATTTGAAATTGAGATTTCTAAAGAGGAAGATAAAAGTGAAATTTTTACAGAAATGAAAACCAATCTTTTATTTCTATTTTCATATTTCTTTGAAACAACAATGAATGAGTGTTTTAAAGAAGAAGGTTTTCTTAAAGAGAGAATAATTATTTGGGGAGATTAAAACAATTTATTTCCTTTTTAGAATTTTCTAAGTTTTTGATACTTTTATATTATTTTTTTTGTGTAAATTGAAAATTAAATGGCTTTTTTTATTAAAGCTAACCCCAAATGTAATCACAAAATATTTTTGAATAAACTCTTTACAAATTTTTGGCGAGTAGTATCATGCAAGATGGTGTTAAACATTTAAAAACAAAAAATAATATACTCTTTATTTCTGAGGAAGAAACCGCATTAGATGAACTGAAAATAAACATAAATACCGATTCGGGTTTAGAAAAAGAAAAGATTGAGTGTAAAAGAGGCAGAATAAAATATTTAAAGGTATGAAAATGGGTTTTCTCGGAAATTTAGTAAAAAAATAAACGAATTTATGGCAAAGTAATTATCAATTAAAAAGATTTTAAATATTTATATTTACAACCTCAAGTTTAAATTTTTTTCTTCCTAATGCTTTATTTTTGTAGCTATAAAGTATATTTTGAATCGCTAAAATCATATCAATGTTATATTCTTGAATAAATATAATAATTTTTCATCAAGATATTACAAGGTATATTGCGAACTTAAGTAAAAATAAATCTAAAAGTCGCATAAATCGGTAAAATATAAAAAGATATGTTGTAAAAAAATGCTGATATAGTATATAAAAGCTTAATTGCGATTTATAATAATAACAAAAATACATTTTTGAACCATTTACCTCTCATATTGGATATACGCTCTAGAAATCTACAACCAAACTGAGCAACGAACAAGGCACCGGATTTTCGGATTACCACAATAGCCTCGCTTAATACACAACCTTTTTCTTTGATTAAAGTCTCAGTATTTAAAGCCTCACATGCAATCATAAACATTGTATTCCAGCCAAGGAAGATAAAAAAATCAGCTAGTAATACAACAGAATATACCCGTTCAGTAACAGCCGACTTGCATGAATGACCACAAGTTGTTTTTATGAGTAACAATGGTTATAAATAACTGCGAAGAAATGCTAGGTATATACTTAAAAGTTCTATAGAAGAAATTACATTGGAACAAAACTCTAGATAATAAGAAGTTAACAAAAAAAATTAGGTTTTACGCAAAATTACTAAAGCGCTTACCAATAAACCACTTTTGTCGAAATATCACAGTACATAACATTAAGGGATAAGCATAAGTAAAAAAAGAAATTTTGCGATAAAAAATTGTAAAACATTGTTTTTCAACCTAGAATTTTTACTGTAATGATACATAAAAAATTTGAAAGCTTAGCAAATAAACAACAAATAATTTGGATCTTTGTGATTAACTAGAGCAAATGAGGCAAAACAGAATATTATACAAACCGTGCTCGTATTCTACATAAAAACACATGTAAAAATGGTCTTGAATTACTTGAAAAAAACAAGAGATTAATTTTTATCTTCTACTTTCTACAGATTTACTTGCAAAAATACATAGGCTGATGGAACTTACAACATCTGAAGGAAAAGCTTTATAAAACAATCCGAAAAAACCATTTTTATGAAAGTTTTGCTTTGAAGTATTATAAATCATTATATGTTTCTATTAAAAAAAAACTTAAAATCCGGAAACTAGGAAATTAGGAAGTAGCTCCGTAAGGAAAATTAGAGTAACTAATACCAGGGTGGATTGCGTCACGGGTATTCGGATGTGGTAAATTTAATAGGTAGTAAAACGGGAGGAAATGTAGATTCTCAGTCTACAATGCAGAAGAAAAAAATATAAATACCTTACTGATGACTTTCTTATACCATTTAAAAATATACTTTTCAGGCTATATTTTCTTCGGTTTATGAGCTCATAAATATCGTAGTTAGCATTTTCGCAACAAAGCGAGTTAAATTGATAATGTTTTTAGTTTTTCATCAACTAACTAACGACTCTTCATAAATCTTTATAAGTTTTTAAAATTTATATGTTTAAATGTACTATTCAACGCAATGATTTTCAGCACATTAAGTATTTATCCGAACTGAATAATCAAAGATGCTTTAACCCCTGGTCAATCTGTTACATGATAATTTCTATATATTAAGACTAATTGCAAAAATTGTCTTCTTTGAATTTAAAGCTTTAATTACACGCTCAAAATCTATTTTTGGTCATAATCGAAATCTTATTAAAACACAAGCTAGGTACTCTCATGCTTTCGATGAAAGGTATAAAATACAAAAGTCAGATTCGAAACTGTCATAGAATATTATAACATATTTGATTTATATATTGATAAAATAATTTATAATTCTTCTTTTTGTTTTATTCGTAAATTTTTAACCATAAAGATCATCGAAACATTTATCAAGCCTAAATTAATCACGAAAGATTATTCCAAAAATTAGATAGCGCAAAAGATGGTTTTTCTAATTTTCTTTTTGTGTCATGTAAATATACCTTTTGAACCACAAATTCAAACAAAACTACAAAAAGATTGTCATATATACAGAAGTATTTTCTCAAAAAGCAACGTTTTTCTAAAACAAATTTAAGCATCTTGACGCGGTGAGGTTACTTTAGTTTAATGACAGATGAAGTACAACCTTTCTTGTCGAAACGGAGATTTAAGATTCACAAGATGGAATCTGTAACGAATTGTACGTGTTTTAGAGAACTAACTACCCTATAAGTTGGATGTGCTAAAGCTGCTTCGAAATAATATATGAATTTAAAATATGCAAAAAAACAATCGTTCTATTTAACGCAAAGCGGGCTTTTAGTAAGTGTTAAAAAAACTTTGGCAAATAAAATTAAACCCGAGAAATTCATCATAGGCAGGTGATGGAAATACAATATCTTTATTAACCATTATATAGAATATTCGCACTAGACTTGCTGATTAAGGTAAATTAGATGATTTTGTGCATATTTTTTTATTAAAAACAAGATACATCCGAAACCAAAATTTATGACATGTCTTTATCTACCCATATCTATACTTTAAAAGAGCTTCTATGTTTTTGAATTAAAAATAAACTAAATGTCATTTCAAAATTTTAAATATTAGACGAGAAAAAAGAATGAAGCAAGTAACTCTTACTCTTACGTGGAGAATGATAATAAAGTCTTTCTTGTATGAATAAAAGATTTTATTCTTGATTTAAAAATATAGTCTATAAAAATATACATAGGGTGAAATAAGTAAAAAGACACAACAAACAGTTATATTACACAAGAAACTTTCACCCAAATATATTATTATAGTAAAAAAAAGAGGTTTGTATTTGTGATTTTTAGATTTCCTAAAAAAAATAAAGGCAGGCGACGTGACGAATATGTGTTTTTACCATTTATGATATAATGTATTAATTAGGAGGATTCACGAATATGTCAAAAAACGCAATGCACCTGACTAAGAAATATAATAATTGTGAATTGAATTATATAAGATTATTATATACTATTACTTTTGATAATAGTTTAAATTGGTTTGACCTTTATATTTACATTACCAAACGAAATAAAATTTCAGTTTTTAAACCGAATAAAGAGTCTCTTTTTATAAAGTATACTTGCGAATGCATATTTATAAACAAGATTAGGATTAGTATAACAGCCGAAGTCATAAATATGGTTTTTTGAATCGGTTAATTTATAGGGATCAAAATAATATAACAAGACCACCTTAGATCAGATTTCTTGATAATATTCACTTCCTTATATAAGTGGAAAATCTCAAAAAGTTCCATCTTTCTTAGAGATGTACCGAGTCTTTTGCATACAAATGAGTTGAAGTAAACTTTTGGTTCATAAACAAATTTTTTTTGATAAGATACAATAGAGTATATCTAAAGACTGTGCTAATAGTTCGAATAGCTTTTAAACTAAGTCGTATAGTATTTAATGATATGTAGAATCGAGCTATGTTGAAAGGAAAAGAGCAATAAGATAAATTTAATACTTACGCGTGCAAAAAATCGCAATGAATATAATTAAGAAATATAGTTCTAATCGACAACATATTAAGGTATCAGATGGTATATGTCAATACTGCATCAAGTCTAGTAAAACTGTAGATCATCTAGCAACTCGATGTGAAAAAATTCTAGGCCATGACTATACCAGACTGCACAATGAAGTGGTTAGATGCTTACACTTATTTTCTAATTTAATCGGGTTAAGTCTTCAAAACAGATTCAAAGTCACACAGTGCAAGAAATTCTTGAAAAAGAGCATGCAGAGATAAGAGTGGATACCAGGATAAAAACTGATGTTAAGATCCGGAATAATAGATCTGATATTTTAATTTTTGATAAGAAGAAGAATAAGATAACATTCATTGAATTAGAAATCACTTTCCAGGATTCATTCAAATAGTAAACTGAAAAACTTAGATTATATGATCTGCTGTCAATGAGCTAGGTTTTATTTTAGTATAGTGTGTAAACAATTCCATGTGTAGTATTAGGGATGATATTGTGACAAAATACCATAAGCCAAGCCTAAAAAGACCGCAAATACCCCATAATGTAGAGGCATACATTCAGTCGATAGTACTTAAGAAGACGGTCGAAACAATTTCCTTTGACCGAAGAAGAGTACTTGAGTCAGGACTAAATGCCGAAGAGCGCTGGGAGACAGCGTCGATGGGTGTTATTATGAGAGCAAAGATGCATGAGGAACCAACACCCCCTTTAAAAGAGGCGAAGAGAGAGGAAGATGGTGCAAAAAATTTAAAACCAAAGAATAATACATCTCTTATTTCACAAGGAGAAACCACGTTAGAGGAACCGACCAATAACATAAATGAAGAGTCGGATTTCGTATAAATGACGGCGAGGGTAAAGGAGGTAGAAGAAAACATGTAAAAAATGGTAAAAATGTTTTAACCCAGAATTTTATTAAATAAAATAGACATTATTGTTTTTTTAAATATACATCAACAAGAAAAAAAGTATTTGAAACCTAACAAAAAATACGAAATTCGAAATTTGAACATAAAGAAGTGCTAACTATAAGTCTATTTTAAACAAACAAGACTTTGCCTATAAAAACAATCGTGAATTAAGCTAAATTCGAACATAATTAAAAATAAATTTAGTATCTCAATCCTGTCAAAATGAAATTTTTTTAGATATTAAATCAAATTTAATAAAAATTAAACAAAATTCCCTGAAATGAAAATAAAAAAGCAAAAAAATACTTTACTTAATCTTTTAATTGGCTATGGAACTCTAGTTTTTTCATCAGATCACGACTTTTTTTATACATGGAAACAAGATAATGGCACTCTTTCAGTTATAGATTTACGGGAAAACGATCTTAATCGAAATCCAGATGTTTTTCTCAGACCTATTTATGAACAAAATCATCAATTGAATCCAGGGCCAAGTACATCTTCAGATAAATTTCTAAATGATTATTTTTCTCAACACTACCAGGCAAAACCTGTACAAAGTTGTGGAAATGGATTATTTCATAGTCACGAAGAAAACCCGCCAGATTATTTAAATTCGGATCAAGAATTATCAGATGATATCTTCGAAACCAATACCAGGTTAGAACCTGATCACAATTCCGGTAATTTTCGATCTTTGAATCAAAATACATCTTGTAGGAATACACCCCTTATAATGACAACAGCCCGTGATAATTCTTTTCCATTGCAACAACGGCATTCTTCTGTTAGACAAAATAATCAAGAAATATACGATTGTGAAGATGAAGACGATAATATAAAATTGGCATGTGCTGATTTTGTGTTAGATAACACAAATGATACAAATGACCAAAATGATCCAAATAACCTAAATGACTCTAAATAACCCAAATGACTTACATGACTTGCATGACTTACACGACTTATATGACTTACACGACTTATATGACTTACACGACTTAAATCACTTAAATCACTTAAATGACTTACACGACTTATATGACTTATATGACCTAAATGACTTACATGAATTAAACGACTTACATGAATTAAATGACTTAAAAGACCTAAAAAAATCAAACAATCCAAATAACTATAATAACCAGAATGACATGAATGACTTTAAGAACCCAAATGATTTAAATAACTTAAACGAACTGACTGATCCAAATAACTTAAAAAACCTAAATGACTTAGATAGCCTAAATGTCATGAATAACCTAAACGACACGAATAACCTGAATGCCTTAAATGACTTAAATGACTTAAATGATGCAACTGACTTAATTAACACAACGTACTCAAACACTCCAAACACACCTAATACTCCAAATAAATTGATTGATTTTCTTAACAATTTCGAGATTAAAAACATGATATCTGATATAGAATCTGTTGGCAATGAATCGTGTGTTGATTCAACGCAAAAAATATTTGAAATTGATTTTTCTGAAAATTATGAAGAACGATTGAATGATATGTTAGCAAAGGCAAAGAAATATGCCGCGACAGCTGATAATTTAGAACATTTATCACGATTTAAGAAGAAAGAAATTTTACAATTTATTCATAGTCGATATAAAAATTATTTTCAAGAATACTCGATGACGCGATTCAAAAACTCAAATATTACGGTCTTAAAGAGGTTGAAACATATGCAAACTAAATACAATATTATACTTGAACACTTAAATATATTCGAGAAAATGAGTTTGAATGATAGAAAAAAATATATCTCTAATAGTATTTCAAGTATTACAGAAAAACTTCATTTGAATATGAAAGTGAAAATCGGAGGAAAATCCATATTATACATTAAACATGTCATTTTTATCATAGAAAAAAATCTAAAAAATATATTCATGAAAGAAGAAATATTTAATTCAAATAGTGTAGCTCCTACTAGAAAATCTGCATATACCATTACGAATTTAGAACTCATGATTTTTGATAAAATAATGGGTTTTAAAAAAAACGATATTAATATTTCTTACATAATAGATTCATGTAATTTTTTTGTTGAATACGAAAGAATTCTACATGAGAAAATGAAAATAACTATATTATATGAAGATTTACTTCTATTAAAAATAAAAGAAGAGCTATCTAAACTTAAAGAATGTGTCAAAAAAAATATATTTTATGAAATATCCAAATTTATAGAGCTCTATGAACAAAATCTTGAATTTCATATAAAAAAGAGACATTTTTATTCGACAATTTTTCTTTTAAGTGCGTTGGTCATAAAGTTTGACAACATAAACAAAATGGAATCAACCAGTAGCTCCGAAGAGAATATTAATGCGAGTTCAAGTGATATAATTGCTCTTGATGTTTTTTTAATCGGAGCGATTTTTGAAAAATTGTTGAGAAATTTAAACAATCACGATATGAAAGCAAATTGTTATGGTATGCTCAATACATGTCGATTATTTTTAAATTTCATTAATTATAGAAATAAAAAACGAACGTTACTTTTTTTACAAATACCATGTTTCATAGCAATGGTAATAGATGAAGCCTTTGAATTTAATGAAATTCAATTCAAAGAATTTCTTGCGTTAAATCATTTCTTATGAAAGAAACAAGTTATGCCAATCATGATTTTCTAAATGATAAGATTCAATATTTTTGGGAAATAAATGCTTCAGTAATTGATAATATAATAATCCATAACCTATTTATTGTAGGAAAAGCTAAAATAATATCTAAAAAAAATTCAAGGCTAGATATACTTGCCAAAAATCTTCGAGATTTTCTTAATAGTTCAGTTTCTTCTGAGAAAAATATGCCGTTTAAATGTTTACAATTGAAAAAATTATATGTCTCGCAGTTATATTGGATGTTAATATTGAAAGAAAGATGTATTTTATATCAAATAGAAGATTCAACCAGCTATCGTTTTTTTCCAAGGTATGAAAAGAAAATCAATGAATTATTTTTATGATAATTTATTAAAAAAATCCATAGTTGAAAATAATTTTACGCTTTCAATACTTTTTTATACCTCTTTAAACATCAACGCATCAGCTTACAAACCAGATATTTGTTTATATATGTTCTCAGGTTCCTAGAACGAATCCCCGATTTGAAATAAAATGTATATTTTTTGAAAGTGTTAAATTCAATCTTTTCTTTACTAGCTTGTTAAAAGAGATGTTCGCTATAAATCTCTGCTCTTTTAATGACACCAATCGACGTTTTTCTCAAGCTCTCTTGGTATCTGCTAAGATTCGAATCTCTTCGTCGATTAAAAGTCATTGTCGCAACTATATTTCTGAGTACTATCGACTGAATTATGCCCCCTAATTCATAGATATTTGTAGTCTTTTGAGTAATGATTTATGGCATTTTGTCAGAATATCTTCTAGAGTCATTATATAAGGGAATTTGTTAATAAATTTATAAAAAAACCCAAATCATCAGCTAATAAGCCATATTTCTTCGCTTTTTAGTTTTAATATTTGAAGTGAATCTTCGGATTGTAATTATTAGACACGAGAGTCTTATCTTCTTTTTACTTTTATCTTACGAAAATACATTGAGCCTTATTTTATGAATATTAATAAAAGTCTTCATACTGATGCCAATCTTATTTTTACATACTCGTTCTCGAGAATTTTTAAACTGAATGACTCGAAATCGTTTTATAAACCTAAACATATATCTATTTAAAAGAAACTACAGGTGTCTAACCTCGCATTATGCCTTCTGTTAAAGCCATGTCAGCGATTTTTTTCATACTCATTTTCTAGATGATTCATGGTTTTACCAGACTTTTGCAGTGCTTGCACGCAATATCGTACCCCAGAATACATTTTTATCCTAGATATAGCTGAAAATTGTTTCATCTTATCGCCATGTAGTCCTTTTCTTTAGATTCTTATAGAATCACCAACCTTAAGCTCATTTTTTGTTGCATCATATAATTTGAATGTAATTATGTTCTTCTATTTTGTTAGATAATCTTGCAAGTTGAAATTCAACCAAATTATTCTTAGTAAACTCATTTTCATACGTATAAGTTACCATTAAGAAGTTATTTATTGGTGCACGATGAGTGATATTATATTTCCAGTTTTGAGGTTTGCTCTTTTTAGAATTAAAATTCTTTCCTTTATTATAAATTATATTTGTTCAATAGAATTAAATTCGTCTTTTATACGTTATAAGAATGTTTATGTTTATAAATTCACGTTATGATTTGGTCGGCATTAAAATTTATTTAATTTAATAATTTCTGATTTTATAGAACTGAGACATCAACTTAAAATTTTGCAAATTCAAATCATTTAATCTTATAGTTTAAAAAGCTTTGAATAATTAATCGCATAATTATATTTAAAAGAAAATTTAAATAAATTACCCTCGTAATTGAGAATAACTTTATAAACTCGCTTCAAAGGATTGAAACCGAAAAACATTGGATTTACAATTTGTTAACCAAAAATTACATTTTATTTATAGATTTAGTGTTAATATAATCCCTTATGTGATAACCTCAGACGAAAGTATGAACAATAATATAAGATATATCTCAAAAGACTTCAAATACCCATGAATGTAGAGGCATATATACAGTCGATAGTACTAAAAGCACAAACAAAACTTGAACAGCATTTAAATAAATTTAGAAATTATATTTGTTTATTAAGATAATAGGAACTCTATATGTTCCTTTATAACATCTACATTATCCACATAGTTAACCAAAGACTCAACATATACATCGATCATATCATCGACACCATCACCATTTAGTTGAGAAGTATGTTCTTCAATCTTTTTAAAAAGCTTATCAATAAATTTTAACATTCTAATACTCTCATAATAATATATACTATCATCATCATTCTTATCCATTATTTCTTTGAAATGTCCATCCAATTCCTTTTTCAAAATACTAAGACTTGTAATATTCTTTAGTCTTTCAGAAAGTGTCGTTAGATTATTTTGTGGTGGATAGTCCTCAAATACTTTTAAATTGTCTTGTAATTGAATCAATTCCATTATTTTATCTATCATAATAAAGGGGCTAAAATAACAGTTTTTTATGTTTTATGTGCTATTAAGTAAGAATAATTAAAGGGGTGTTAAATTATTATGCTATTGATAAAGGGTTGTGATCATTTCTAAAATTAAAGGGGTGGTGAATTACATTATTACAACAGGCGTTATTAACTAGGTGTGTTATTAAAGGGTGTTTCATATTCATATATCGAGAAAAGGGGGTTGTTATTTACTAAAAAGTAAGTAAGGGAGGTTGTTTTGTAAAAAATATTGTATGCGTTGTATACTATAGTGGGATTAAAGGGGGTTAAATTACAAAGAAATGATCTGTAGAATAACACCTTGTTATTTTGTACTTCCTCTGTCCGGAAATATGGTATACATTTTAGCGATTTTTTTGTCCGGAAATATGGTATACATTTGCGAAAAAAATAAAATAAAATAAAAAATGTACATGACAAGTTTATTATATTACCTTTATTTCGAACATTTTAATAAATATTAATGTAAATATTAAATAAAATTTAAAAAAATATATATTAAAATTAATAAGTTTACTCGAAATTTGACTTGGCTTTAACGTATGCTTCTTTGGAACATACATATTTTTCTAGCAGTCGACCTTCGCGACGAAGTTTTCCTTTACTTAAATGAGGTATTTTATAGCCATTTCCCCCATCTGCTAACATAATTGACTCCATACATGCTTGCAATGTTGTAAAAACGTTATCGAGAGTATTCGCTTCTAATTGATGAAATGCATCTTGAACACAATTTATTAATTCGTCAATTGTGTGTGGCGAAGCTTGATGTTGCAGCGATTGTATGGAGTTGAAAAAACCTAAACCAAGAACATTTAAATTCGAGCTATTTGCCAGTTGCACCTTAAATTTAATATTCCGGTCATCAGCAGAACCAAGAGCGACAATATCTGCATCATTATCAGAAAAATGGGGGTTTGCATTGTTTTGTTGTACGTAAATTGTTTTCTTTTTGTATGCTGGCGGAAATTTAGATTTAATTGCGGGAATTACATTGTCAATGATCATGTTTTTGCAATGTACTGCTGTAATAGATTCCACATTTTTTGTTATAATTGTCCCTTTAGCCCTATTCTTAGAATTTCTTTGAGCTAGTTCTTGATAAACAAATGGCCATATTCTAATTTTTCCATCAAAATAATGGTTTCGATGTGCATCATAGCGTGGTCGAGTTACAGCAGTCATGAACATTATTTTCGTAATAAATCGTTTAATTTTGCAGTTTATATCCGGTTCTTCTTCGTTTAACATTAAGTAATAAGAGCGCTTAATTTTAGTTAGATAAAACCACTTTTTATCAATGTGAACGTAGTAGTACAAATCATCAAAAAGCAAATCTCCATTATTAGCAAGATTTACTTTAGACAAGCAAAATTTCAATCTGTCCATTTTATTTTTATCTGTTAAAGTTGGTTTAACTGTAGAAGATATTCTCTTGATATACTTTCCCGACTTGAATATATCAAACAAAGTTGATTTTGAAATATCAATTGCAAAGGAAAGACTGCGAAGCGTTCCTCTACGATTTAATAGTGTATTCTTTATTTGCGCTAAATTGTTCGAATATTCTTTAGGTTTTCTTCCGCACCTTTTTTTTCTTTTTTGAAGAAAAATCGGCACATATCTTGCCTTTTCTGTATTGAGTTTGTGCTGCATGCCAAATTCTGCTAGCAGTTAGCCGGGAAACTTGAAAGGCAGAAGAAACTTCGTTGATGGCACCGTGTTTTAACTTATTCTCCTTCATCTGCTGTAATAATTTTTCTAAAATACCTTGACGTTGTTCTTTAGTTAACTGTTTTTATTTTGAATCTCTTTTTTCTGAATTTAACAAATTTTCTTACACATTTTCCATATTCGTCTTGCAGCGGTACTAATTTTTTTTACCTTATGAAACACTGATGTTTGAGCGGTAACTTTTTAACTAAGAATGATATTACTAAAGTCAAAAATTTTAGGTTATATTGTCATGAATATTTACTATGACAATGTCATGACGGTTGCCTATTCATTTTTTATATTCACGATAATCTACGGTTTTTTTTGAAATGTATACCATATTTCCGGACAGAGGGAGTAATATTTAAAACCATAAAAATAAATTTCACTACCTAAAATTCCTAATTCTTATTTTTAAAATGAAAACAAAGAAAAAGCCCAATAATTACATTATAACACCCTTCCCTTATCTATCATTTCAAATATTTTCTTTAAAACAATTGGAAAATGAAAAGGACAACAATCTAAATTATAACTCTCTTATCCATGATTAAAATATCTTACTGGATATTTAAAAATAAAATACCAATAAATATTGCATTTACTCTCTAAGTATTTCAAAATAAAAAATTTACCGTTTTAAATTTCAGTTTAACAACGAAAAGGTAATATTATCCTATTAGAACAATCTATTAGTGAGGACAGTTAACCACAATTCTAATTATATAGAAATGAAACCAGTTGCTTTGATTTAACCATTAATGATAAGAAGATTAGCTTAATTATTATAATTTATATCCTTTGGACAGAATAGAACGCTGTAGTCTAAAGAAAAACTTAATTTAAAGTTTAATAAAAAAAACTGTAATTGAAGTTCCTTTGATTGAATTATGTAAAGCAAGGATAACTTTATTTTAAATATATTAATAAGATAATTATTTGTATATTTTTAGCAAAATAAAACCATTTTAAGAATTATTTTTCTATAATTTATCAATATAACAATAAATTTTCATCTGCAAATGTAAAAATTCAGACTAAAAAATTAATTTAAATTTTGATAAATTTAATGAAATATTTTCTACAAAAAGAAATTAATTTATCAAATATATAAAATACGAAATGATTTTTGATAAATGAAAAAATATATAAATTAAAAAAATTAGACCCCCATGGATAATTTCAATAAGAATTTAATTATTGTTGATGATACGGATAAAATTATTGGATCGAAGAAAGCGTTGGTAAGTCATCATTTAAAAACATTGACTTTACATAGGGCTTTTAGTGTATTCTTGTTTAGTTCTGATAATAAAATGTTGGTACAGAAAAGGTCGTTGGATAAGTTTGTTTTTCCTGAGCATTGGGGAAATACGTGTTGCTCACATCCTTTTCTATCAGAAATGTCTTTTAATGATCCGTTAAGTGATGTTAAAATACACGCGATAAAACGATTGCAGTATGAGTTGGGAATAAAAGAAAATGAAGTAGGGTTTGATGATTTACTCTTTAAAGAAAGAATTGTGTACATTGCCAGACCTGAAAAAAGCGAGGGTAAATTTATTGGTACCGATATCAAATCACAAGAAATTGAAATTTTTCCTGAATCACAGAATATTATGAAAGAAGGCTTAAAATCTGAAGATTTCGGTGAATACGAAGTTGATTATATTTTGTTTGTGAAAAAAAATTCTTCTGATTTAACAATAAAACCAAATCCGTCGGAAGTTATGGAAGCAAGATGGGTATCGAAACAAGAATTTGATATTCTGTTCAAAAATGAAAAAATAGTACCTTGGGTTAGGGTTTTATGTCAATATATCGACCCATTTTCTTATTTTAAATAATTAAAATAGTTACTTATGATGTTTAATTCCTTTTAACATTTCTTTATGTTTTTGAGAACATTTTTGAGATCGTTTCTTCCTTTATATTTTAATTTGATGAATATTTTTCGGTTTTTTCTGCAACTAGATTTAATGATTGGATATTTATTTATTAGCACATGTTTGTTCGTTAGTAAGTGCCTATCCAAGTGGTATTTGTTTCTGTATTTCCCATTTTTTTATGTTATTTCTACCTTACATATTTCTCCAACTCTCCTACATATTTTCATTCTAATAATTTTTTAGAAGATTTATTTCGTTTTAAATTCAATAAACTAATAAATAAAAAATATTTCTAATGAAATCTAATTATAATCTTATATTTAGATTCTTACAGTTAAAATTTGCCAAATCAAAATAAATTTTAATTTTTGTTTAGCACTTTTTTTTAACAAATATGAGAGCTTTTAAAATTTTATGTTTAAATTAGATGGATAAAACTTAACTATTACATATTCTATCTATCTTATTAGTAAATAAATGTTTCTGCATGTCTAAATTAATATTTACATATATTATATTCATTGCGTGATTTAAGAAGAACGTTTTATTGGTTTTTAAGAAAAAAAATAAAATTTTATTTTATTTACAGTAATTCTTGCACATTATAAACCAATTAATTACCTTAAGAATAATCCAAATATGGTTTGGTATAAATTAATTTAGTAAAAATAAATACAATTGCAAACATGTAAGAATTTAAATCTATGACTTAGATTTGATATTATGATTTAATCTGTTTTCAGATTCAAAAATAATTAGAAAAAAATCGGTTTTAATTTATTTTGTTTAATTCATGAATACATTACTTAGACTTTGAAAATTTACTTTTCAAAATATTATTGGTATTTTAAGAAGAAAACTAACATTTGGATTTTTATACTCTTAATACCTATCTATCAATCAATAAGATAAATATACTCAAACTTAAAGATATATTGTGACAAAAAAATTACATTTAATTATAAACGTATCAATTTATATTTACATTTTATTGTATTGTTTGAAATGTTAAAAGACAACTTATTAAAACACAAAAGTAGAATATTAAAAAACGGTTAATTACTTCGTTGAATCTATTAAATGCATATATTAAAGGCATTTTGTTATAAAGCTACTTTGTGATAAGCGTTTAAATAATCTTACAGGTTCAATAAACCTATTTTTGTTTGATTGGTTGTTATATTTAATAAATGATCTACTATTTTGTTTTCATTCGTTAAGAAAATGTATCAGCTCTATCTGAAAGTTGTAATGTTTCATAACTAAAGATAATTAATATAAGGCATTTCATGTCCTAATTTATCTATATTGTTTCATAAATAAATATAAAATCATTTCAAATGTAAAAATATATGAAAGTTTTAGGAGCAACGATGCTTGTGATTCTCGTATACATAAAACGCATATCATGTACCTACGAAGCAAATCCGGATCATGATAGTTCCCTGGGTCCGATGAGTGCATCCGTATCTGGATTATACGATGAAGATGCTATTAATTTGAGTCCATATGCTACAGCAGAAGGAGCTTATTATCCGGCTTTGCCTTAATTTAAGGTAAAGATTTACATAATATATTTAATAAATCAACTTAATATTGAATCTATTTTTTATACAAGTTTTATTTTAGATGTAGAAGAGATTGAATCAATTATATTTCAAATAATTTATATGCTTCATGGAACCTTGATTATCTATATACGTTACAAGCCGAATGATGAAGCTTATAAACCCCAGTATCAAAAAAATACATTACAATGGCGTTCTATCTAGATATTTTTATATTATTTTTAATAATATCTGTATTTCATGTTGAGATGTTCCATTAATCCAAAGTAAAGTTTTCTTATTCTATATATTGTCTTTTTAAAAATCTCTTTTCGCTTACACTATGTTTAACTTTTAAGTTGTTTTTTTATGAAATTAATGTGCTGGATTTTAACGAACAAAAAGCGAAATCTTTCGCTGGAATTCTTCGTCGATATAACATAATTTCATTTTGAAAACGATTTACGCAAATCTTTCTTTCCCTTTACCAAAAATATATTCGAACTTTAAAACTGTTAATTTTACGTATTTCATAAACAAGTCTATTTGAAGATATTTTAGAATGCCAATTTATAAATCGAATTTGCAAAACAAAGAAAAAAAATATCCAAAATGTTGTACTTTTTTTCTTTTTCTAGATCAGGTATTATAACAGATTCTTTTAAACCAATCATTTATATGCATGCTAGGATTATTCAATTCAATTATTATCTAAAGAAAAATTAATTTCTGTTATTATGCTCCAAATATAACAGCTTATTAAGACTTTCATACCCAAATTATGATATAATTTCGAAAATTAACCTAAAAGAAATCATGAATGACTTCAAAAATCGATTATTTTAGAATATTTGAATTTAAAACAACAACTTTTTTCTTATCCACCACTGACCTGATCCAAAAACAAATGAACTAATTAGCCTAAACGATGAAATCAAATATACTTTATTATAATCTCAAATAATTACATGAGAAATTTTAGAAATTAAGAAAATATATTTGTTTCAGCTGAGATAATAACATTATTACATAATCTGTAATCGATATTGTATAATAAATTTTTAGAAAAAGATTTGTTACAAAAACAACAAGAAATTATCGTGTATTATTATGTTTTTCAATATTTAAATACTCGGTTTCAGTTAACCTTGTAAAACATCGAATCATCAATTTCAAATCTATGATTCCATGCTATGGCGTATGATTTGTATTTTAAGGGTATTTTGAATTAAGAAAGGAATTCTAGACCGAATTGTCTCCCCAGACCCGATTCTAAACATTCTCCTCAGTTTTAAAGTACCTTAGATTTTTAATATACACTATATTATGCATTAAACCAGCAGTATTACTTACAAATGATAGATTATAGATCCAATAAGTTTCCAATTATAGCTAAAATGATTTTTTTCGAAGCTTTAGAATATATTATCTATTCATACCATAACTTAAATATGTGGGTTTTGCTTACTATTTAATTATTTGTTTCTTTTCTATTTGTGAAATAACATATTATACCCAAGTTAAGGCCATCACCAAATGTTACATGATATCAAATGTTCAATAATTGACACAAACTTGTATTTTCATGAGATTTTATTTAAATAAATTAATAAAATTATAGACGTGCCGTTAGGCAGCTAAGTTTAGTACTTCCACGAGATCGCTCCTGTCACCATTCCTTGTTGTTGTAAAATAAAGAATTGTTTTTAGAGAAATTGTCTTTATTTGTTTTGTTCATGATGGCACACCCTCCTTTTATTTATAAAATATAAATATCATATTTTTGTGATATAAATAATATCACAATCTGTACTGTATTTACCGATTTAGAAAAAGGTTTTGTCTTTTTTACAAGTTAAGAAGAATATGGATTTCAAATTTCATTTCATATAAAGACTGATTGTAAAGTTCATAGGAATGAACTGAATTTTTATAAATAAAAAATAAAACGAAATGTAAAAATCAATCCTGTGAAACTTCTTACGCCAAGCATTAGTTTGTCGATCTTCAACTTAAGCTTTTATATACTAATTTGATCAATTTTTTTGCATATTTTTGTTGGTCTTATACACCAGTATTTTTAGCCGAATGTGAGCAATTTCTAATACATTTAAAGATGTTTCTCTATTCGGAAATTTTTCCTCTTTTGATTTATTTGCTTTTTAATCTTTAAGAGCTATATCTTAACATTTCCTGTTTTCTTTTAAAGTTTTCTCGTATGTTTTTATCTCCTTCTGCTTTAACTTTTGATGCATTTTATGAGTATGAAGCCTTTCTTTGTCAAAACAATCATTTTTTCTACATTACACGATATATTCGTATATTGAATAAAAGCATAACGTCCGTGTTTTTGATATAACAATATTAATTCAAGGCGATGTAAAATTACACGATATTGTTCGAATCATGATTGTTTAATTTAATTATTTAGGTTAAAATAAATTTCTATAAAAATGATTTTATTCATTTATGGTAATCTTCTATATTTTATGCATTTGTACAATTCATATTAAGAAACATGAGATATTGCTTGAAAATTAGTTTTATTTAAAAAATAACGTAAAAAAAGTAAAAAAAAGATTTTAATGTATTCTAAGATGGATTACAACATAGAAAAGTTTTTTCACAATATTTAGCTAAAAATATTCATTTAAACAGACTACAGGTTTGAAACCCTTCTATGATCAGTTCTACTGGCTATTATTGGTTTTCTAAGATTTATGAAGAAATATTAAGCGTCATATGCTTAATTGAAACACTATTGTCTTTTTCTTACACCTTTAAAGATATTTTAACGTTTTTCGTACTTTTTTTCCATATGAAATTACTCGATAATTATTTATATAATTGAGCAATGCCACAAAGAGGGCGACGAAGACTCACTTCGAAATTTTTAATTGATTCAAAAGCAAGCGCCAAAAATAGTGTTTCCATTACAAATATGACTTTTTTAATTTGTTCACTAGATCTTATACAACAATTAGTGAGTAGGGCTGAACATGACATAGATGAAAAGGTTTAATTGGTTCAAAAAAATATTCGAAATTTTGTTAAAGAACTTCCCTTGATTGTAGTATGTACCAAGCAAACTTAGTAAATTTATTTCAAGCTTTTTTTTTAATACGGAAACAAATATATGATAAGCTTGATATTTTTTTTGAATTTAATTGAACAATTATTTATATCCCCAATAATAATTGCATAAAAAAAATATTGTTTGCACAGTTCATAGAGTTTTTAGATAAAACAATTTGAAAATTTTCCCTAAAAAGGACATAGAAGTTATAAATAAATAAATTAAAAAAATACACATATCGTTCAAAATGCAGTTTTTTCAGACAAAGAAAAAGCTTCACACGAAAAAAATTCAACAAAATACCATGGTAAAGTGATGAAAACCGATCACATTCTTGATAAGCAAAATTTATAATAATTATTATAAATCATTTTAAGGTTGAAACAAATAAAACAGAATAAGAATAACAGGAAAAGTAAAATATATTCCGAAGTTGCGCAAGAGCAGGTAAAAATACGGATATAAAAACCCAAAAGAAACACAAGTGAACAGATAATGAGAGGTTATTAAAGCCTTGTTAACAAAGCAAGCTCTTATAGCATACCCAATGATTTTTAGGAAGAAAATCCAATATATTTTTATTTTTTTGTTGAATCTAAAATTATATTCAATTTCACGAGCCTAACAGCTAGTATAATTTTAAACTAAATAGCTTTTCCTCTTATATTTTATATCTTTTCATTTTTTTATTTCTTGCTATATTCAATATTAGAAACAAGGAATTTGTATCTTTATATCAGAGGTAATAATATAGCGGTATATCCGTAATATTTCAATTATGCTTTTAATGCATTGCATATCTATCATATAAATGCTTTTCAATGTTTTTTTAAGAAAACACAATTAAAAAACTTATAAGAATGCAATATCTGGATTACATATACAATTTATAATTATTTTGTCTATTTGTGAAATCAATCAAAAAGTATATAGTCTATCTTGAAAATATAAACATTTTACTTTTATTTTAGAATAAATGAAATATGTTTAGGCAGTAAAAAAAATTCAATAAGATTATATGAAATTCAATATATTTATTTGATATCATTTCAACGGTGAAAATTTCTTAAATAATCTATTACAAAAAAATATTTTTAGTAAAAAACTTTTATATTTTTTCAAAATCTTCATGGTGGAGAAAGGATAACAACATAAAAAATTTGCTGCTTGGCAATGAGTATCGGAAAATTTTGGGAATACTATTGTTTGGATTTTCTGTAGGAATACTGTCACACTAAATTTTCGGTTGTCTATGGGATCTGTATCAGGAAGAAGTCTACAAATAGCAAAACCTTTTCTACAATTTATTTTGTACTTTTTTATGGAACTAGATCGAAGCCTGCAGCTATACCCAATGGTAATTGATATATTATAATGGAACCCATGCCTTACTCACTTAGATAGAAGACTTAGCGCATGGGATATATAGAAATTAAAATCATTTAAAGCCAGGAAAGCTAAGTAGCCCTTTTTTACTGTTGGTATGCCTTTACATTTAAAAAAGACCTCATGTAAGTCGTCGAGATATGCTTAGCTGGAAGTTTATAAAATGGGGTAAGTGTAGAGTAAGCTAGAATGCTGCATAGTCTTTGGAGGGCCCAGGGTGGGGTTCGACCTACGATCATACTCAATGCAACGGATATTAACGAACCCCGGACAACTGCCTCACCTATTAATTGGTTCTACACACATTTTAGATCAAAGGCTTTGGAATGTAGCTACCGTAAGGGTTAATTATGAATCGATGGGGTGGCAGTTATTTATGTCAAACCTAGAACAGCGTAAAAGCCATAAAAAGAATTTTACACTTGTAACTATTTTTTTAAAGGATGTGTTATTTTTACATAAGTATTTAATTCAAAATCTCCAAACTCATAAGTAGAATTATCACAAGTTATTTTGTATATTCTGATTCTAAATCATAAAATAATATTTCAAATCGAAATATTTATTTCTTGTTTAAGATTTAATATATTCAGTAGGATGGATTGCGTTTGGAATTTTATTTTCAAAAAATTTAAGATCTATTTTCCCGATACTTAACATTCGCCTTTTTTAGATGTAAATTAATTATTGATATATGTGACTATATTTTGTTCAGTTTAAATCTATCACAATTTTCATTTCTTCCAAAAAACCGGTTTTTCCGCCAGATATATAACCTAGTCTAGGTTTATGTTTTACTTTCGCATTTCATAATTATTATCTATTATGATACAACCTGAATCAAATTTGTTTTATCTGTCACAAATACATTTTTAAAAAACTCATAATATCTTATAAAATATTAACTAAATTAAATATTTATATAAAAAATATTTTGAGATAAATTTTGATGGTGAAATCTATTACAAAAAAGATAATAAAATGTTTCATTATTAATATAAATCAGGTCTTTTCATTTTTAGAAATATGTTCGAAATAATAATTTGTATTTTATATCTATTTATAAATCCAACAGTAGCAAGATATTATGGACCAGGCTATAAAGAAACAGAAATCGACGGCATAAATACAGGATACGGAAGAAGTCATATATTCTCCGATAGACTTACAACTGGGCCTCTTCCTTATCCAGGGGGTAAATTAGACGATTACTATGATAGAGATGGAGGTGTAAAGAGAACACCGCAATAAAACTTAGTTAGATAGAAATATATTACAATTGAAAGAAAGATAAATTTGAGAATAACTGTGAATAAATAGGTTTATATTGTTTGATATATTATATGTGGTTTTTAATTGTTTCAATTTATTTAATTTTTTAAAAAAAGTTTTGCTAAAAAATAAATACGCTTAATATGTTAAAGCGATGAAAAACGAATCCAGGCACAAATTCCGGAAAGGCTAGAATACCATGTGCATATTAAAAAAGTAAAAAAATACAGAAAACAAAGAAAGGCAAAAGGAAGACCATGCATGAATATTTCTTTATTTAAGGCTAAATACAAAAGAAAAATTTAAATTTAAAAAATTTTGCGAAATTAATTCCCGATCTAATTAAAAACTTTTTTTTGGCATATAAAGCACAATTTTATTGTTTGATTTCTCGTTGTTCAAAATCTAAAATTCAAGATCTACGCCGATTTGTAGACGTTCGATGTCAGAATTTTTAACCAAAGGAAATGCAAGAGTCGCTTCTATTCTAGGCATTTCTATAGATTTGTAGGAATTTAGTTGTGTAGACATACCGACCCCCCATGATAGACCCATTGAGGTACTTTCGGGTAGATATATATATGTCCTCGTCATATTTTTAATTGTTTCCATTATATTCCTTTGCTTCGAGCAGAATCCAGCATTAAAGAAGCCAAAAACATCCACACCATATATTTCACGACCCATCTT
Organism: Hamiltosporidium tvaerminnensis; assembly: GCA_022605425.2. Classification (NCBI taxonomy): domain Eukaryota; kingdom Fungi; phylum Microsporidia; family Dubosqiidae; genus Hamiltosporidium; species Hamiltosporidium tvaerminnensis. The sequence goes on from CM061247.1 coordinate 695,180, forward strand.
AAACCCAGTTTCTACGTAACTCAGACCACCTATTTTCATATTATTTTCGAGTGGTGATATCGCCATATCCTTGTATCCTTTAATGTTTTTTCCTAGCCAGAATTTATCGCTTTCATGAATATCTCCTAATATATTTCCTATACCTGAATAAAATTTCAAAAAATATTTTCTAAATTTCCATTTAGATGTTGCAAATATTTCATTTTTAAAAAAATTTTGAATTTGTTCTTCGAAATAAAAACACCCGATTTCGCTATTCGTTTTAAGATTATATTTTCCCAAATTATATTTTTTCAAGAATTTAATTACGCCTTTACTCAAATCTTTCAAAGTTCCGAATTTGTTATTTAGCTTTTCTCCCGTCAAAATTAATTCAGTCTTCTCTGTTTGAATTCCTATACTGACACCATCAAATATAAAATTGATACCAGGTATCCAGTTTTTCTTCCTATAGATTGATAGTTCTGTAAACCAAATTTTATTATTTTCATTATTTTCTTCTTCATTTTTCTTAGCTTCTATTTTCAATGTATTAGCACCTTTTTTAAAATTATCTCTTTTTCCAACCTTCGACATAAATATAATCGGTTTTTTGCCTTTTAAGGTAAACATTTTATCACTGTCGATTTCAAAATTTATATTTTCACCTTTTCCCAATAAATTAGGCAACTCAATCTTTAAAGTTCCATTGACATTTTCATTTACAATTTTGCCCCCAAAATTTATTCTTCTTTTCAATTCTTGAACTTTTATTCTACCATCTTGCATTTCAACATTGGAGAATATTCCTAACGATCTTAATTTTCTAATTATAATTTCTTTTTGAACTTCATTTCCAACAACTCTGCTTAAGAAATTTGAATTTGTTCGCTGTACACCTTTAATAATACACATATCATCACCCCTATCTTTTCTATTTTCCTGAGAAATTTTCGGTTTGAATTTTTTACCAGTTGATACTTTATCTTTAGAATCTATATTTTCGTTTTTATCAGCCTCAAAAGTTTTTGTATTCGTATTAAATTTAAAACCGTAGATATCTATAATTGGTTTTTTATTTATTTCAGTTTTAGATATTTTACTCTTGTTGTCTACATTCTGTATTTTCTTATGTTGAGATTTATTTATAGAAATTTCATTTTTTGATTTGTTTTTATTTCTAGTTAGAAGCCCACATAAGTTATCTAAAAACATGGAAAGGGTAGAAATAATATTAGATCTAATTCATCAGAATATTAAAAATTTATTTTATAACATATTATGAAAAAATTTAAACAATTTATTAAATAATTATTCACCTTATTTTAGAATCTATGAGCTACTTACTAATAATTTGCTGTACTAGTTCTTTACTAAAATAAAAAATTTTTAAGTTATGAAAATCCGATAAAATGAGTGGGATAATCCGTTACGATATTTTAAATAATATTAAAAAATACTCGTTGCTTTTTAAATGGCGTTTTTTCACTAAGAAATATTCAGACCATCGAATTACTTGTTTCCCAGTCAAATTGTGATTACTGATATTTTATTTTCAGAGGCTATTCTGATCAAAAAGTTTTGAATTTAGAAATTAGTATAATGAAATTTCATCCTTTTGAAAAAATGTTAAATTAATATTTTACTTGAAGGAGAATAAATGTTGAGTTTCATAATATTGTAACAATCTAAAACAAGAAAAAAATCATGAAAAATATTTTTTTTAATTTGATAAGTGTCATATTTATAATAAGAAATAGGAATAGGATTGTATACGAAATATCTGAAAAATGTGAAACATACTTGGTATTATATGGCTTTTTTATTTTATAAATACCCATTATTCATAGTGGTTAAATTGTTCGCAAAAATACAAGAAATATTTATAAAAAATAAAGTTAGGGAATTTTAGATCAGTTTTATGCTGCAAATATAATAAATTTGTTATTATTTTCTACAAAACGTGGAGGGAGGATAACCACATAAAAAACTTTCTGCTTGGCAATGAGTGTGTGAAACCGCTGTGAAGATCATTGTTTGGATTTTGGTGAATACAACCCACCATCTTCTTGTTCCTGGGGTTGTTTGGAGAGGTCTAGAAATGGGAACTTTTCACAAATTTATTTGTAGTTTTTATGTAAGATTGCTGACCGCAGCTGAACATGTAGGTATTGCCATGTAAAAGCATGGAAACCTGCCTTGCTCCTCGGGTTGAAGACTTAGCGCCTGGAGATATAAAATAAACCCATTAAAGCCGGAAGCTGTAGCGGTTATACCTGTTGGTATGACATTGACTGTTGTGGACCCATGTAAATCTCTGATTTCTTGTAGTTTATTGGGTTCAGTGTGTAGTGGGAATGCTGCAAGTCTGGCCGCTTCGCCTTCGATCCTCCTGCAACGGACATTAACGAACTCCGCAACTGCCTCGCCTTTATTTGGTTCTCAACCTGGTGATGGGCTTTGGGACGTGGTATCGCGGGGTTACCGTGGGTTGGGGTGGTTTTATGTTAAACCTGACTGCGTTAATGTCTGAAACAATATAACACTTGCCACTATTTTAAAAAGATGTGATACTTTTAAATAAAGATTTTCTACAAATATAAGAATTAATTAAAGAAAAACTGTTGATTAGACGATCCATTTTTTAAAAACCCAGATGAAAATTTAAGAAATACCAATCAAAAAAACACTTTTTATACTTTCAAAAATTAAATTTTTAAATGAAAACAAATTCTAGTATATATAGATATCTTGTCTTTTCAGACGCAAGAACATGATACCAAACAAAAAATATGTTAAAACATGGTATTTGTATATGTGCAATTCTGGCAAGTTAGTTCGAATGTTTTTGATACGAAAGATTAGAGTTTATGTTCTCATGGTTTTTATATGTCTGGACACAACCGATTTTAAAAATTAAATGTTTATTATAATTTGAAAATATATCATTTAATAAATTTGGTATAATATACTTATATACTAAGGTTTTTTTGTTAAAGTAAGAACAGATTTGCGTTTAGTTCAGAAATACTCACCCTAGTATTATTTCGTACCCTTGAAGAATTGAAAATGGATTTTTAGCGTTTTTCGAACGAGCTTCAAATGTTAGTCGAACACTAACAAATTTAAATGAACCTTTCATATATATAGTAAATTACTTTTCATTTTTATGGTAAAAGAGGATTACATAATCAAATTTAGATGAAGGTTGGAGCATATTAGAGTATTAAAAAGACCGAGTCTGTAAAGCAATAAATAAATCCGGTTTTATATAAAGAAAAGAAATATGCATATTTTTAAAAGAACTGCAAACTTTAGAAATATGGTTTTATTAAAGAAACTAAAAACGTTACATTGATTCCAAAAATCCAAAAGTAGCTATTAAATATAGAACCAAAATCCAAAATCAAGAAAAAGCAAAGAATAAAACTATGAAACACATACAATGAAGCAATCCAGTAATAAACAATTTCTAAAAATATTAAAGATAGAACTTAAAGCTTCTTAATAAACGTAACCGCAGATGTATTTGATCGTTTCAAACCTTGATAAAATATTTAGTCGTTAACTTTTCCTTATTTTATAAAAATGAAGTTATCGTCTTACTTTATTACATAATTTAAATATCAAATTTTATTTTTTTTGTTGAAATTTCCATAAAATAAAATATCGGTTTTCTTGATAAGTTTTTTGAAAATAAATGGTAATGTTCAAAACCCCTCGAAAACTGTTTGAAGAATAAATATTTCACAAAATGTAGGCACGTCTAAACATTGGGCTATTTATTTCTTTAAACTATTTTCATCATTTGGATAAGTTTTTACTGTATTTCGAATCATTTTTTTTTAAAAGTTCGTTTATTTTTTTTAAATTTACAAAAGCACTTTAAATGTATAGGGAATAAAAAAATCATAGAAGCGGTAAAATCTACTATCCATTTGGCATTATAAGACAAATCATTACATACTTAAGAAAAAGATAAAGACATATTTGTTTTATAAAGAAGTTCTAATTATGATTCCCAGCTTTAATGTACAACCGAAAAATTTTTTGTGGTAAGAATATTTTACATTCAATTTATAACATTTAAAACCATTAAATCCTGTATTTACAATATTATAGCAAATTATCAATAAAAGAAATGTATAAAGTATTCAATTTCTTTTTCAAAAAATTTTGATTTTTTAAAAAAAGATTCATACCGTTTAGAAATTATATAAAATACTCTTCAATACATCTTGAAAAACAATATTGTTCACAAAAATTAACATCTCGTTTAATTTATATCATTGTGCAAGTATTAAAATATTTTGTCAGTAGAATTTACAAATCGGAAATTAAATTAGATTGATAATAATAATTTTGTAAACCAAATTAAATTTTATTTATTTGAATTTTCAATAAATTTAGAAAATTTGAAAAGAATAAGTAAAAAAAGTAGACTTAGTTGTCAGTTAAAGTGATTGCTTTGCCTTATTTTTTCTATCATCATAATAGAACAATATGTATGGATATAGTGGATTGTTGAACTGTATCTTCGTTATTAGAACATATATTCTTAACATTTAATACTTTATATATGAACTGAATTTAATTTTAAAAACCTCTGACTCATATTGTTTAATTAAAATTTGTTGATAGCTTATGTTGATCTTTTCTCTAAGTCTTGTTTTGGTTGGATCCTTGTTTGAAACCAAAATCGTTTTAATGATACAAAAATATCAATCATTAGCATAGATTGTATTTAAAGAACATTATTCTTTTCTTTTCATACACAGCGAAGGGGCCTGTATTCATAATATAAAAGCAAGAAGAAAGGATAGAAAGTATTTTATACAAATATTTTTTTCAGTATTCAATGAAACACCTATGTACTAGGCTGAACAAACTCTTTATTCTGATCAAAAGAATTGTTGGGTAATTTTTACTTGAGTTATGCTTGAAAATTATATGTATTTGTTATGCTAATCAATAGTATATAATTTTAGTAGAAAACAACTTTGATTTCAAAATAGTAAAGAAATACTTTAGTTTTTCTTGCAGTTTTTAAGTAGACCATTCATAATAAATATTGTAAATCAAATTTAATGCAAAGTGAAAGACAAATATTTTTTAGAATTTATATTTTGTTGATTTGTAGTCTCATTCTGATTCCGATGATGTACGAAACTTGTTTTGTTCAGATGACTAAGAATAAATATAAAATGTAAGTTTTCAGGGTACAACCTGACAAACTTGGAAGATTTTGATGTTTATAGGCTGGCTTGGTGTTTGCATCTGCAAAAATTAAAAATCATAAGCTTATAATACGAGTGAAATTTATGTTTAATATTTGTTGGATAGTTATAGATCAATATCTATCATATTATTCTATGTTTTTGTCGAATTAGTTGTCAATCAGTTGGAAAAGTACAGTGTGTGTGCAATATGAATTTAGTTATTATTTTAACACCAGAGTTTTGGTTTTCTTGTTGTTATTTATTTTTAAATTTGAACAGTAAAAAGTTTTAGGAATATATTTTCTGCCCATATTAACACGGTATAAACCTAGTTCAAACACTGGTATGATATATAAAATTATAACATACATTACGGATATAAGATGTCTTATGACATTAATATTACATAAACTCATAATTTAAATCAGAGTATTTTGTGTACTCTGACCTAGATTCTTAATTTAATCTTATTAATATATCCGTAACTTAATACAATACTTAAATATTTTTAGTAATAAATCCATTAATTACCTAAAAGCTAATACATGACTCTGCTGTTTTTCTTAAAATTGCATATAAATTAGTTTGATATCGTTCTTTTTGCCATAATATTATGGAAAATGAACAACTTTTCATAAATGTTATATGGTACTATCATTTTTGCAGATTCCCTTTATATAATTTTCAACCTTCTTTGACGAGAAAGATAGTACTTCGAACGTAATTAGTTAAGATAGCCATAAACTCTAAAAAACTTAAGATAATCAATCAATTTTTTAACTTTGGGAATGTGGGAATCGTATTCGTATTTATTGCATTCTATAAATATAAAATAAAATCCAGCTTTATTGTTAATTTTCTTTAGTCGTTTGTCTGGTTTCTATGAGGAAAACGACTTTCCACATATACTCATGCACGACCTAAACAAAAATCCAATAGAACCGATTTAGCTTTGCTTATATAATATATCCTAATTCTGTAGTGGTTCTAGAAGGTTACCGCAAATATTTCCCTTTATCCTACACTTGCACAATAATGTTCAGCACAATCGGTTCTTTAAAATAACATTTCAGCTTGTTGTTTCACATGACCATGCCGAATATGATCGAAATAGGCAAGAATCTTGCGAATATTTCTTAAGGGGGCATGGGTTGTCACTTTTGTGTATTTTTCACATTGTTTTTGACTTAATGGGTCTATACACAACACAAATAACAAAGGTGACAGACTATCTCCTTGTAGAATCCCTCTATCAATCTTCTTGCTCATGATTTTTTCAGGCCCTACTGATATTTCAAGTTTCTATTTTAGTATAATTACCCAATAAATTTATGAATCCAATCAGGTAAATTAAGGTTTACAATGCATTGAGTTAAATAAGCATATTATATTGAACCATACGTTTTTTTAACATCAATCCATGTTGCCTTAAGATTGTTTCCATACTCTTTATTGAGGGCAATATTCAGTAGAGCCTGCTCTTTCGCTCCCTGCACACCTCTAACTTCTCCCAACTTGTTCTTCGCAAGAAATCCTCGCATTTCCACTTCAAGTTGAACGACTTTTGTTGCACACTTTGTTGTTAACTTATAGAGGTTGGACATACAAGTTATTGGCCTGTAATCAGAGCCAGTCTTTGGTGTACCTTTAGGTATCAGATAAGTAAGTCCACAGTAAAACCAATCAGCTTGAGGTGTTCCTTCTAAACATATAACTTTCACAATATCATAAATATATTTGTGAAGAGTTGTAAGTTTCTCAATGAAAAAATTGTAAATACCATCAATTCCAGCAGCTTTCCAATTGGGAAGCCAATTAATGATATTTACAAATTCATCAAGTGAAGGAAACGTGTTCGGATGGTTATCCGATACAAATGGAATCAAATAATCATCGTACGTGACTGTGTCATCATTTTTGTTCCACATTGTAGACCAAAAACTCACAATTTCATCACGAATAACCACATGCTCAGATAACCCACGATAAAATCGATCTCGGAAAAGTTCAAACATACGATTCTCTTTTCGGAATTGCTTCCTACTTTAATACATCCAAATTTTTTTCTAGTAAACATTCAAAGCCTCATTCTTCTTAACCAAAGCCTCAGAGAGATCATTTATTTTGCTTAAGTCTAGATTAAACTCTCGCATGATTTTCTTAAGGCACTTCGTTTCCGAAGTGGAGAGCTTTTCCTGCTTACGAGCCTTTTCTAGAAGATCTTTGGAAAGTACTAACTTGGAAATTTAACTTTCCATGTTTTCCTTCCAAGCGGATCTAGGCTTCTCCTTACGCGTTTCCTCGTCATAGCATACCTGCGCAGCTTGCATGATATACGCGGCTTCCGTAATTGACTCAGGTACATGAGCTCCTGCATATTCACCGACTACTCGAAAAATGAGATCCAGGACTTTACTATCACCCAATTCACTTGAAAGTTTTCGAGTTCGAACCACCAGTTTTCGAATTTCCTTCTCCGAGATTTCTTTGATTTTACTCAAAAATTTATCTCTCGGGTTTATGTACTCTAGGGTGTCGGTCAGGGTACATGGCTCAGTGCGACAAGTGGCGATTATATGTCGCTCTCCATTCTCTTCTTGCCTTATTTCCCTTTTTGCCTCATTTTGTGCGAATTTTTTAAACGCATCGATATCTAGTGTGCAGCCGAATTTCTCATTATAGTACCTTTGAAGCTTCTGTCCAGCCATTTCTTGGCATTCTTTCAGACCTTGTCTGTACTGCAAAAAAAACAATTCGAGGCCATTTCTTCGGGTCGGCTGTTACGGAATCGAATAATGTCCGCAATGCCATTAGCCTTTTACCTCAAAAAGGGCTGGAATACAGGGTTTTGAGATGGCTTGTACGCAGAGACCATAACCATAGAGGGAAGTGGTGTATTAGGCGAGGGTATGCTGTCAAGCCATCTATTTTGCATTTTACTGCATGTTTGGCTTTGTGGTGGAGGTGTTATTGTTGTGTAGGAGGAGGAAGGTAGCGAAATCGCCGGTGGGTGTAGCTCACATTTTTGTTTGCCACTATCACTTTTCTTCACCTCATCAGCGATGTTTTCTGCCTTTATTTTATTATTTTTTGATATTTCGCTGCTAACATTTTTCTTTTTACCAATTTATGACAAATATAAATTATAAATAAAGAAATTTAACTCTTTTAATTATAATTAATTTCCTCTTGTTCTTTGTAAGATATTTTTTTAAATCTACCATCTCATTGTTTAATTTGAGTAAAATGAAACCGACTAAAAGATAAAAGTTAGTCAAATGATAGCTAAAAAAATGGTAATGATGTCTTCTTCGTGTTTTTGTTTGATAAATGATCTTTCCAAAATGTGAATATTTTAAGATAAAAGCGCGATTTTTTACAATAAAGAACAGGATTACATTTCATTTAAAAAAATAGATAGTTTTATCTAAGTTATGATTGTATTGAATTTATCTCGTAACTTCGTACTAGCCATAGTACTTACAGAGACTGCCGAGTTCCTATATTTTTAGAAATATAAATTGAAACATTTTTTTACTCTCGGTTCTTCTTAGATTATAATATTATTTTGAGCTTCTATGTATATTCAAATGCTGTCAGGATCGCAAAGCTCATTTTAGGATATTTTTTTCAGCAAGTAATATAAAAAAGAATATAGATATGATATTCAATGTCGTATTTTAAAGCATTCTTTCATTTTACTAAGCCTTTTCTATTTTATATGATCGCTAAAAACAACAAATTATCTATACAATGTATATACCCAGTTAAAAAATTTTAAAACTTTGTTACATAAAATAAAAACAAATTCTTATTTTTCCGCATATCCCTCGTCTTTTTGTTGTATTGTTACAAAACTTTTATTTTTAATATATTATACAACTGTTTGTTATGGTGTTCCTATGCCAAGATTTGTGAAACAGTTGCAGTATATTTATATACAAAAAATAAAAATTTTTGACTTAAAATCATAATTCTAAATTATTTTACATTTTTATTCAAATATGTATAGCATCTTAAAATAATGATACAAAAAAGGTTACACAATAAAAGAAGGGCAGAGGAAAAATTAAAATTTTCTAGGGGGAGAATATTGATCTATATTTACATTTTTCTGTCATTTCGATTTTTGTTTAATAAAATTCTATAAAAATATCCATTTTATTGAATAAAAAGGTCCAATAATGTTAAAACAGTGTACACGTGTTTAAACTGCACCTGGAGGTAAGAGAAGACGCGGTATATCGAGAAAAAGATGGTTAGATCAGGCAGAGAATTATCTAAGAAAACTTAATGTATTTAATGGAAAATGGGTATAAGAAAATATGTAGGCAGCGAAAAACAAAAAGAAAAAATAATAAAGGCAGCAAACAGGGCAAGTGAAGTGGATGGGGTAATTAGAGAGTGTAAAAACGACCAGGGAATTCCACAGCCAAGCTCATACACACCATCCACCTTTATAAATAACATTTCTATACCACCAAGCGAAGCAAACACAAACACAAAGGTATGCTTGCTTAACACCCACATTCGCCATCTAACCCTATGCATTCAAGCACCGTGACCCCTAGGCCAGATATAGCTGCTAGTTGGCCAAACCTTTGTACCATACCTATTTCCGAAAGGCTCGTTGTACTCCGATCCATACTCAGATCTATAGCGGCCGAGCGTCAAGAATTTATTCGATGTGTTCTTTTTGCAGTACAAACAAGGTTTGACCGAATGCCTAGAAATGGATGGAAAGAGATACAGAGCTACTATAATGAGAAGTTCTCCTGTACCGAAACTATCGATGTGCTAAAAAGAATGGCACACAATAAGACGGAAGAGGAAATTAGGCAGGAAGAGAATGGAGAGCGACGTCGAATCGCCACTTGTCTCGCCGAGCCATGTTCCTTGACCGATGCTACTTGATTTATAAGCCTGAGAGAAAAATACTTTGGTAATATCAAAATAATATCTGAGGAGGAAATCGGAAAAGTAGTAGTCCGAACTCGAAAGCTTCCAAATGAATTGGTTGACACTACAGTTCTTGATCTTATTAATCGAATAGTCAGTGAATATGCTGACTCTCATGTACCTATGACGATAACAGACGTTGCCCGAATTATCCAGACAGCACAGGTATGTTATGACGATGAAACACGTAAAGAGAGGCCAAGATCATCGTGGAAAGAAAGCATTGAGAGTAAAATTTCAGTGTTAAAACTTTCAAAAGATATCCTCGAGAAAGCACGTAGACGGGAAGAACTCTCCTCTTCTCAAACTAAAAGTCTTAAAAAAATTATGCGAGAGTTTAATTTAGACCTAAACAAAACAAATGATCTATCGGAGGCTTTAGTTAAGAAGAATGAGCTGATAACTGTTTACGAAAAAAAACTTACGATGTACGAAAGTAGGAAGCAATTCCGAAAAGAGAATCGTATGTTTGAGCTGTTCCAAGGTAGATATTATTGTGGCCTGTCTGAGCGTGTGAAATCCGAGCATGTGGTTAATCGTGACGAAATTGTAAGTTTTTGGTCCACAATGTGGAACAAAAATAATTAAATAGTTACGTATGATTAGTATCTGATACCTTTCGTGCCGGATACTCACCAGGCCACGTTTCCTTCACTTGATGAATTTGTAGCTATTATCACCTGGCTTCCTAACTGGAAAGCCGCCGGAATTGATGAAATCTACGATTTTTATATCAAGAAACTTACGACTCTTCACAATTATCTTTATGATATTGTAAAAGCCATATGTTTTGAAGGAACACCACAAGCTAATTGGTTTTATCATGGGCTAACGTATCTCATTCCAAAAAGCGTACCACAAAAAGGCTCCGACTATAGGCCAATAACTTGTATGTCAAACCTTTACAAGCTGACGACAAAGTGTGTTACAAAAGTTGTTCAGCTTGAGGTAGAAAGGCGAGGGTTACAAGCAGATAATCAATTGGGTGCAGTGAGAGGTGTGCAAGGAGCGAAGGAGCAGGCCCTGCTAAATGTTGCTATTAATAAAGAGTATGGAAACAATCTTAAGGCAACATGGATTGATGTCAAAAAAGCGTATGATTCAATAGATCATGCTTATTTGACACAAGTCATCGAAAACCTTAATTTACCTGATTGGATCCTGAAATTCATTAAGGTAACAATATCAAAATAAAATTGATATATCAGTAGGGCCTGAAAAAATTATGAACAAGAAGATTGATAAGGGGATTCTACAAGGAGATAGTTTGTCACCCTTATTGTTTGTGCTGTGTATGGATCCATTGAGCCGTAAACTCAATGAAGAATACGCAAAGGTGACAATACAACGGAGGATGAATCCCACTCTACCAATCATCGCTTGTTCATTGATGATCTTAAGCTCCTTGCCAAAGATGGAACAACGCTTGAAAAAATGACGGAGGACGTAAAAATGTTTATGAAAAATATAGGATTAGAAATAAACAGAGAGAAGTCGGCCACAAATGATTCGTGTTGTGAGAATACTGCTACTCTTCTTGAAGGAATAGGTGTTTACAAATACCTCGGAATAATAGAAGATAGCAGAGGAATTCCAACACGTAAGTCGTTTGAGGAAGTACAAACCAAACTGATAGCGAGGGTAGAGAGACTTTGCCGCACGAGATTGAATGCAAGAAATTTATTTCAAGCTATCAATCAACGTGCGATATCTCTAATAAACTATCATATAGGTGTACTTCGACTTGAACCTGGCGACTTCTCAACGTTGGATGACGCAGTACGTGCAGTTTTAGTAAAGAACAAGATACATCTTCGCCCAGGATTTAAAGAGCCTCTGTACCTCCCCAGAACAGAACTTGGGAGAGGTCTTCATAGTGTTGAGTTCAAAAGCGAACATATGCTTTTGCAACTCTTGGATTGTCTGGAAAAATCTAAAGAAACATCGACCAGAAGAGCAGCAATCCTTAAGGGTGAGAACGATAATAAAACCCATCTTGCACTAATAAAAGACTTTTTACAAGTTTAATACGGGATGGCAGAGGAGGTCACTAAAAATGAATTAGATGAAGCTCAACTAGCTAACTTATATAACGAAATAGAAAAACGAAAAATACATTCAAAGTTATATAATGCTAGAAACAACGAGCTAGTAAGTGTAAATGACTCCTCAAGATGGTTAAAGAAAGGAAGTGTAAGACCGCGTGATGAAGCAGTGTTCTGCTATATCCAAGATAGAAACGTATTTTGGGGAGCAGAAGGTGTGTGTCAACACTGCAACACGTCTAGAAAAACAGTAGAACATTTAGCAACGAGATGTGAAAAAATGCTTGGTCATGACTATACTAGACGACACAATGAAGTGGTACGATGTATACATTTGCTCTTGTTAAATAAATATAAATTCAAGTCTTTAAAACGAATCAGAAGCCACTCAGTTCAAGAAATTCTTGATAATGAGTATGCAGAGATAAGAGTGGACATCAGAATAAAAACTGATGTCAAAATTCGAAATAATAGGCCAGATATATTCGTTTTAGACAAGAGACGAAATAAGATTACCCTCATTGAAGTAGGAATCACCTCCCAAGACTCACTTCAAATAGTTGAAACAGAGAAACTTAGGAAGTATGACCTATTAGCAAATGAGCTGGGCCTTATTTACAAATGTAGTGTAGAGATAATTCCTTATGTGATAACATGGGACGGTATTGTGACAAAATACCATAAGACTTATCTTAAAAGATTACAAATACCCATAAATGTAGAGGCATACATTCAGTCCATAGTACTTAGGAAAACAGTCGAAATGATTTCCTTCGATCGACGAAGAGGAATTGAGTCAGGACCAAGTGCCGAAGAGAGCTGGGAGAGAGCGTCATTAAGCGTTATTATATGAGCTGAGATGCATAAACAGCCAACACCCCCCTTAAAAGAAGTGAAGAACGAGGAAGATAGTGTTAAACAAGTAAATTCAAAAAATATTTTACCCCTTATTTTAGATGACGTAACCAGACCAGAGGAACCGAGGATAGACATTAATGATAAGTCGGATGTAGAAAAAGAGAATAAAGTGGTTAAAGTAATGGAAGAAATTAGTTAAACGAGAGAAAATTTGTTAACCCAGAATTTTATTAAATAAATAAATTTTAATGGAAAAACTTGGTACACAATAGAGAAGAATAAAGAGAAACGTTAAGGGGGACCCCGAGCTCTCCAAGGCCTGTAGCGTAGCGAAGTTACTTAGTATTACTTAGTGATTTACATCGATGATTCTTCCTAAAAATATATTCGTCAGTGTATTCTCGAAACTAAGCATTTTTTTGAAATTATGTTTTGCTTTAAAACGTAAGAATCTCGACCAAAAATCTTCTAATGTGTTTGTATGAATACCAAATTTTGATACAAAATTTGTTGAATGGTTAGCACAAACGAAGAAAAATCTTTATTCTTTCTAAATATTGATAGGTATGGATGCTATTCATAAAAATATAATGCCTTTCTCAAAGATATAGAATTATATACAGCATTTTTTAAAGCACCCAGCGTTCTAATTAAAACAATTTGCATATAGAAAGTCTTTTTTTTTCTCGAAATAGCATCAAACATTCATTTTTGGCTAATTATAAGACCCTTAATATACCTTATATTCCATATGACTGTTTCATTTATTTCAACTATTTCTTCAGGTTAGTCAATTTTTTCAAAAGAATACAAGCAAACATTTTGCAATAGCAATCACAAGTATTTAATCGAGTCTGATATAGTTGCATCTGAAAAACCAGGCTTTTCTTTGATGGCTCATATCACAAACGAATGAAAACCCTCAAGCGATATAAATTACAGGAAGAATTCGAATTTTGAAGTTTTCAATCGCATAGAAAGAATATTCGGTATACTTTTATCAAAAAACGTACAACGAAAAAATCCTTTTTAGAGAAACAATTAAGCCGTTTACAGATTTATTACTGTCTTGACCTGTCTCGAGGCACTAAGATAAAAGGTATTTTTATAGAGGCAGGCTCTATCAGTTGAATAAAAGGGTTTGTTAACCGATGTAACCGAAGATTTATTTTGATAAACCAAGGATTTATTTAAATTATTATTTCACTTCGTCGTTTTCCTTTCTTCCAACATTGGGGTTTTCATAAAGTATAATTTTATACTTATAAGGGAATTCTATAAACTATATTTATGTAGTAGAATACCATATTTCCTGTCTCCTACATGGCCTACAATTTTTAATGTTTATTTCTTCATTCTTCCCTATTAAATGGAGCTTTATTCTGATTCTCAAACCGGCATATTCTTATTATATATGCTAATATCATCGTTCATCTGATTTAGACGAACTAAGATTACGTAAATATTTTCTATTTACTTTTTTGTATTTAAAATCACCTATTCTTTTTGAATTGAAAATTTTGTTCTGTTTAGTGCTTAGTGATCTTACTTGATTACTTATTTCTTGTATGTTTATCAAATTATTTCTTCTGAGGGTATCTTATCAATTATTGTTTTTTATTGTCGCGGTCCATAACGCCCCCATGTCTTTTGTGCTCCGTTATTTCTAACACCCCCCCCCAGATTAAAATATGAAATATTTTGTCTCTAAATATAGTAAGAGCCAAGTGAAAATAAATGTTTATATACTCTTAATATTATTTTTCCCTCCAAAAATATAAATCGTAATGAATTTTAAAAATAAAACCATTTCCTTCTATCTTAACAAGTTTTATTTTTAAAATGACACATATTTAAAAAAAAAGAAAAAAACAAAATTAAATTAAATCTGCTTTGTTGCGCCTTTGTAGAGAGTTATTTTTTTACCATTAATGTTTTCTAATTCTACCATATTATTAATAAAAAAATTTTGTTACTGTAGAGATAGAATCATCCTAAAAAGAATCTAACGGAGCGCGGTTAGTCTTTGTATTCAGGTAAAAATCTTTTTTTTAACAATAATTTATCACTAATAAAAAGATTTCATAACGGTTTATTTGAATCCTTATTTTCTATAATTCTTTTTTAACATTTTTCCAAATGTTAACATACTTCCGTATTGATTTAAAAATTATTATTAATCTAAAAAGAATTAGTTTTTGAAGATGAAGCCAGATATCAAGACCCATTTACTTCATTATATATTTCAGATGCAATCTCTAAATTACGCAGTGTATTTATATCCTGGATCATGTTTTCTTGCTGTTGATACATCACAACAAATTTCGTCGACAAATACTAAGTCATCTTTTAGTTCCTCTTCCTCTATACTATTAGAAAACAAGAATATAAATCTATATTGACCATTCCAAAGCTTAATGATGATTTATTTGAGACACTATGTATTGTTCTATTATAAGCCCATATAATACCCCATAAAAATCGATTCATCTTTTTGTATCAGTAACATATACTCCCTCCGTCCGGTAATATGGTATACATTTCAACAAAAACCATAGATTATCGTGAATATAAAAATAAATAGGCAACTGTCATGACATTGTCATAGTAAATATTTTTGACAATATAACTTAAAATATTTAACTTTAGTAATATCATTCTTAGTTAAAAAGTTACGTTTCAAACATCTGTGTTTCTTAAGGTAAGAAAAATTAGTACCACTGCAAGACGAATATGGAAAATAAGGAAGGAAATTTGTTAAATTTGGAAAAAAGAGATTCAAAATATAAACAGTTAACTAAAGAACAACGTCAAGGTATTTTAGAAAAATTGTTACAGCAGATGAATGAGAATAAGTTAAAGCACGTTGCCATCAACGAAGTTTCTGCCTTTCAAGTTTCTCAGCTAACCGTTAGCAGAATTTGGCATGCAGCAAAAACTCAATACAGAAAGGGCAAGATATGTGCCGATGTTTCTTCAAAAAAGAAAAAAATATGCGGAAGAAAACCTAAAGAATATTCGAGCAAATTAGCGCAAATAAAGAATACGCCATTAAATCGTCGAAGAACGCCCCGCAGTCTTTTCTTTGCAATTGATATTCTAAAATCAACTTTGTTTGATATATTCAAGTCGGGAAAGTATATCAAGAGAATATCTTCTAAAGTTAAACCAGCTTTAACAATAAAAATAAAATGGACAGATTAAAATTTTGCTCGTCTAAAGTAAATCTTGCTAATAATGGAGATTTGCTTTTTGATAATTTGTACGACTACGTTCACATTGATGAAAAGTGGTATTATCTAACTATAGTTAAGCGCTCTTTTTACTTAATGTTAAACCAAGAAAAACGGAGAGAAACTGCAAAAGTAAGAGATTTATTACGAAAATAATGTTCATGACTGCAGTAGCTCGACCACGCTATGATGCACATCGAAAACTTTATTTTGATGGGAAAATTGGAATATGGCTATTTGTTTATCAAGAACCAGCTCAAAGAAATTCTAAGAATAGGGCTAAAAAAACAATGATAACAAAAAATTTGGAATCTGTTACAGCAGTACATTGCAAAAACATGATCATTGATAATGTAATTCCCGCAATTAAATCTAAATTTCCGCCAGTATACAAAAAGAAAACAATTTACGTACAACAAGACAATGCAAAACCCCATTTTTCGGATAATGATGCATATATTGTCGCTCTTGGTTCTGCTAATAACTGGAATATTAAATCTAAGGCGCAACCGGCAAATAGCTCCGATTTAAATGTTCTTGATTTAGGTTTTTTCAACTCCATACAATAGCTGCAACATGAATCTTCGCCATACACAATTGACGAATAAATAAATTGTGTTCAAGATGCATTTCATCAATTAGAAGCGAATACTCTTGATAACGTTTTTACAACATTGCAAGCATGTATGGAGTCAATTTTGTTAGCCGATGGAGGAAATGGCTATAAAATACCTTATTTAAGTAAAAGAAAACTTCGTCGCGAAGATCGACAGCTAGAAAAATATTTATGTTCCAAAGAAGTATACAATAAATCCAAATCAAATTTCGAGTGAACTTATTAATATTAACCCTTTGCACTCGTATATTGATGGCGCTTTTATTACACCGTACTCGTATTAATATTTAGGTAAGTTATGTATCAACTCGGATTTTTTTTTTACATTCTATCAAAACAAAAACATTTTTATAGCAATACACTTCAATAAAACATAATATTCACTAAAAAAAGATATAATTATTTTTTTTTATATTAGGCTATAGAGGTTGGCCAGGAAAAGTAAGAGTCTGTACTGTATGTATTAGAATAACTTTTATTTTTAAGAACTAAAAAAAATGAAAAAATAATTTAGTTAATACAAAAATAATAAGAAACCGACATGTAAAAAAAAAGACAATGAACGTGAAATTTGTTTGAAAAAAAATAATCTAAAAATATAGATACAAACATAAAATATTGTGTGTGGGTAAAATCTTTATATAATAATGCCTATCCAACTACATCTATTTATTACTTAAAGCTAAATAAACATGAGTAAGCTATTTCAAAAAATTAAACATTATAGTTTATAATTCTGTAATGTGTGGTACCGTTCAAAACAGTCACCTATGTAAAGTCCTGGTTTGCGAGTGCATATGCTGCAAATTTAACTGGTTCCATGCCTTCCACTTAGCACTTTACGATTGGTGCACACCAAGCAGTCCTTTTTCCCTTCATTTTGACGCATGATGTGTAATTTTCTGTTCAAACGTTCTTCTTTGTCTGTTGTAGACGGTCTTCCATGGGTCTTAGAACCCTCTCAATAATTTTGAGTCAATCCGTACACAATTTCCCTTACGAATTTGAAGTGATTTATAGGTCTTTTGTTTTGACGAATTTGGACAATTTTATAACGTAAATACGCGTTTACGCTAGATGCCTCCAATCCCCAGAAAAATAATTTGCGCCACCACTTCAGTGATTTCCTAAGAAAGCAATAGAATGTTGCATAGGAATCAGCCCGATCTACGCCTCCCATGTATTTATTATAATTTACAATAATATGTGGTATGTGTATGACTTGGATGTTGCCTCCTCATACTCGACGATTTCCCGGTTCAGTTCCCGAAACATCCCAGCTAGATAGTGCGAGGATAATTCTTTTATCTTTCCATGCTGATAATAATATATTTCCTGACCGACACGCAAACGTATTATTTTCAGAAAATCTTGGTTTTTTTGTAGAATTAGGTTGAAACTTCCTGTTACTCTGTATTGTGCCTGTAAAATGAATATTTAGCTTCAACAGTTCCCGAGCAAGTGGCAAGCTTGTGTAATACCTGTCAGTAAAAATATGGTATCCCGTACTTCCAGGATTACTATCTAGTAATTTATTGCATAATTCTAGTACAATTCTAGTGCTTACTGGAAGATCGGGTCGTATCAAATCTTCTGAGGTCAAGCTGCCATAATACGGCAAAATAGAATAAACATACCCAGTGTTTGCATCTGCCATGACATACATACTTATTCCCCATTTGGTGGCTTTATTGGGATTGTATGTCAACAAACTTATTTTTCCTTTGAATCCGACTACCGACTCGTCCACAGATATTTCTCGAGATGGAACACAATGTTCCTTGAACCGCTCATCCAAGAAGTCTAAATAATCTCGCACTTTTTGAGTTCGGGCTCGAAGGCTTTTATTTATTGGGATTATTTTAATTTAAATGGAGCATCCAGAATATTTGCAAAAACCTTTCTCTCCTTAAGATATTACCAAAGAAAGGTATTTTAGCATTAAAATTTTGGGTCCAATATTCTTGGATATTTGCAAGTGTTATTGTGCCCATATTCAACACAACTCCAAGGAAAGCCCGAAATTCCTCCACGGTAACATCGAACCACGAGTGCCACGTAGATCTTATTGAGAGTCTTTTTTGGGTAATTTTATTTCGTGCATACCTATTTGTCTCAGTTACTATTTTTTCAATAAGTTCATCGGTGAAGAACAATTTAAAAAAATCTAGAGGTTTAGTGCAGTCAACAGGGATTTGTGGCCCTTCATTTCTAACACCAGAAATAAAATCAAACCTCTTTGGTGGATTATCTTCGATTGAAAATCCTTCCATGGCCGATTGTCTCTGGTTTCGCTTACATCCTCTTCACTGCTTGAAGTTGATGGCAATGGTATTGTTCTACTTCTTTTATTCACTATGATATCACTACTAAAGTCATTATCATTTTCTTCGTTTTCATTATCATCCACGAAGTTAGTGAAACTATTTTTATCGCATTCTTCTTTATCCCCAAATGAGTCCATAAAAAACTCATCATCGCTAATGTCTATCTCATTCACAATCTCACCACGTGAATCTTTTTTCGACATTTTAAAGGTATAAAATAATCCAAAGTTTAGTAAAAATTAACGTACATTATGCCGATATAGATAGATCGGAAGCACGGACAATACTGACTTAGCTAGGGCATGTTTACAAAAAATTACGGAAGAAGAAACAATCACTCTAAGCGGCTAGATTAGAAACAACAATGGGATAAGGTAAACAAAGACTAGAAACTCAGTTTATATGTGTTATGAGGAGTCGAACGAATTATAAGTTTTTAAAAATTAACTACTGCACAGAAAATAAGCCGAATCTCTTTGTTCACCAGCTAGGGAGAGACTAATCCCTTTTTATTGTCATCCTAGGGCCGTGCTCATTGTTGATTTTGACTCGAAATTTCTTTTACAAGAACAGAGAAGAGATTTTTTTCTGATGTGATTGGACTATTGTTTGGTTTTATCTTCTATTTAATCCCTTTTCAGCTCTGGATTATATTTATTTACTTAATTTCATATAAATATCTCCTCAGCAGACTAAAGAGCAAAAGATAAACGCATATTATATATTATTATTGCATTTCACCTTTATGATAAAATGTATTATGTCGCTTATACGGCGACATATGAGCGCAACAGTAAAACATAGTGTGTCGTCTATACGGCGACATACGAGTGCAAAGGGTTAATATTAATATTTATTTTTTTAAATTTTATTTAATATTTACATTAATATTTATTAAAATGTTTCAAATAAAGGTAATATAATAAACTTGTCATGTACATTTTTGATTTATTTTATTTTTTCGCAAATGTATACCATATTTCCGGACAAAAAAATCGCTAAAATGTATACCATATTATCGGAAGGAGAGAGTAACTTATTTTTACTAACTATTTTTTTATGTTTGATTCATCCGTTCAATTTGTCTCGAGCCTTTGGACTTATGTGTCTTCCTTATATGATTTAAATTTCAAGAGCAGTTAGCTATGTTTCCGGCAATTTATTTTGGAATTCTTTACCATTATCCGATTGAATTGCTACTGGAATACCAAAATTATAATAGAAATTTATATGAATCTTCTACGAACTGTGAAGTCCTGTTGATCGTCTTAAACCACCAGAAATGCGTTATAAGAGTGTCCGCTATGTTTCAACTCTAATAATCCGATCATTTTGATCAGCGTACTTATAAGATCTACACAATCGATCATAAATAAACTATACTTTTTTTCAAATTTATTCATTGGTAAGAGTCGGTTGCTCATAGATTTGTTTCCTCGTAACACGTTATTGCATTATAAAACATTTATTCGGTCTATAATATCAAATAATGGCAAGCCGTAAAACTTTGCATTGAGACAAGTTGTATATCTATTGCCTGTTAATCGTTTGATTTAAAAGACTTTATTTGACTATATAAATATAGAAATATAGAAATATAATAGGAGCAATAGAAGGTGGAGTAAATACGAAATAACCCGAAAATTATAGGATAGAAATATAATACAAAATACATATTTCTATTATAAACAATGGTGTTTTTCTATAAAAAACTGCATTAGAAATACAGGTGCACAAAAGACATGGGGGCACTAAAGGCCGTGACTTAGTTTAACTCCTTTTGCAAACTCTTTTTCAGGTTTAAATACAAACGAGAAAAAATATCATTTTCATATCGGTGAAAACCAGAATGTAAAGGGTGTAGAAATGAGAATGATTTCGAGTGTCCTGGGGAAACATCGGAATCATAGAATGAAATTCTCCCGATAATCACCAATATAACTCTAAGGAAACAAATATTTTCCAATAATGATCGGGAAGGCCTAATTACAAAGACATTGGAAGGCTATTCTATGCCTGCAATCGCCTAGATGTATCGAATAAATTACCAGACGGTTAATAGTATCGTTAAACGATATTTAATAACCGGCCTGATATTTGTCGAGAAAAAAATTGAGGATAGGCGCTTAAAATTAACTTTGGAAATCAAAGAGAACTTACAAACCTTTGTTGATCTGGAGTGTTCAAAAACCCTGCATGGGTTGGCAGAATGAAACATAATTACATTTAATGTTTGTATGTGTGGTATTATTTTTAGCTCAAAAATATAATGTTTTTATTTTATATTTTAAAATTAGAAAAGGGGGTGTCAAGATGAATAAAACCAATAAAGACAATTATTTTATTTATAAAAACAATTCTTTGTATAATAACAAAGAAACGGTGAGCAGGAAGACGATCTACTTGTATGAGACGTACTTGAAACTTAGCTGCTTTCCAGAAAATTACGGCAGCGTGTCAAATAAAACAAATGACCGAAACTAAAAGAGTTACTATGAAACTCCAAAGCGTGTAACTTTGTTGCCTTAGCGTATAAATTCACCTTCAACAATTGAGCTCAGGATCAATTACGCAATTAGTTTTCGTGAGTTAGAGGTTGACAACATGACAAAAACTTTGTATTTTTATATGAAGTTGGGTTTTCGGTAGTAACACGCTCCGACAAAGGTCGTAATATGAGAGGTGAATCTGCCTACCTATATGTAACTAAAGCCCGAAGTATTAATGTTTCAGTAGTCGCAGCAATGAACAAATATGGTATAAATACCATGGAATTCATTAGAGCGCCTTTAATGAAGAGGACTTCAAATTATCCATTAAGGAGATTAATGAAAGTAGTCATCGGCAAGGAATTTTAACTCCTATATTTGTAATGGACAATGCGAGAATTCATCACTATTGTGGATTGAATGATGATGAGGAAATTGCTTCGTATCGAATAAAATATCCTTGAACTTACTCTCCATTTCTTGATCCAATTGAGAATGTGTTCTCAGTTTGAAAAAATAAAGTAATTCGAGGTGGTGCTCGTACAGAGCCTCAGTTGAGAATATTAATTTGTGAAAAATTTTATGATATCACGGGAGAATATTTTAGTTCTTTTTACCGTAAAATGTTAGGCTATTTGCAAAAGGCTGAAGTAGGACAGGTGATTCTTGAATAATAAATCTCAAGGGCAATTTATACTTTTATTTTTTAATTTTTTTGAAAAATAATTATTATATTGATTGCAAGGATTATATTATTCCTCGAAAATCCTTAAATTGTTTTTTCTTTGAGTAATTTGTGATGCTGTAGTATTCTAGCGCAAAATGATAGGTTATTGGGCTTCCTTATAAAATATTTACATATTTTATTTAGCCCCCAATGGTGGAATAAAGGCAAATAAAGAATTAGATTAAAAAATTAAATTAACTTTTTATTAATAAAGACAACTTTTTGGTTACACAGGTTACAAAACCTTTAACTTAAATGATAAAGCCTGTCTCTATCAAAGATGCCTTTTATCTGGGTGCCTCGAGAGAGGTTACGACAAGCATTCATATTATTTGATTCCTTTTTTATATATTTATTATGTATATAGAAATGTAATGTAAGTACTTACCAAAGATTGTATGTTGTAAAAATAGGCAAGAAAGCGAAATTTTTACAACATATTTAAAAACCGGTCTATGTCCAGCTGGGTATTCCGAATAAGAAAAGAGGTTGCTGCGGAAGAAGTTAGAACATTTTACTTTCCTCACGCATGATATTTGTTTTAAAAAGCGCGATCATCTAATAAAAGCCGTTTTTGGATTTGAACCTGCCTTGATTAAACAAATTAGTCAAACAGAGCAGGCTATTGCACACATCAGAGTAAATAAAATGATGGCTTTGATTGTACAAAAATATTATGGGATTTCCAAAGCATAGATAAGAGAGTATGTAAAAGACTGTGAAGCATGTAGTCGATTCAATTCTCTAAAAACAATTTAGCCAGTATATATAAACCATATTACCAAAAAATATGATCTATTTATGATGGATTGTGTAGATCTCAGGAGACACGATGATCAAAATGATCAATATAGCTTGATGTTTAATGTAACGACACATACACAAAACATCTCAGGAGCTTTAAGCTGATTAATAAAACATCGGAACTAGGAAGAGATTCATTAAAATTTTTATTTGAAAACTTCGGTGTCCCGGTGGCAATACAATCCGATAACAGTCAAGAGTTTAAAAATACACTACTTGAAGCTTTTTTAACAGATCTTAACATCAAAATTATACATGGAAGACCACACAATCCAAAGCGCTGGGTCAAGTGGAACGTGTAAATCAAATCATAAAAAGATAGCTAGAGAAGAAATAGCATAAAACAGGTGGAAGAAGGTGGATGGAACATCTTAATAATGTTTTTATGCATATAAGAGAACAATACATTGTGCAACAAACAAATCTCCATTTATGCTTTTCTTATGACAACCAGGTTTTAACAATCCACTTTCTAAAAGCATAATAGTGTAAAACGAAGCAAGTACGATGGTGCCTGCAATTTAGATCGATCCTGATATAGTTTTGGTCGAAGAAAATACAGCGGATACACAATAGATTATGGAAATCGCCTCAGATGTACATGAATAATTTACTGAAACGGTGAACACCACAACCACTATAATAACTGATGATCTTGAAATCGATAGTAAGATTCGTTTGGATGTGGCTAAGCATTTTAAAAACTATAGAGAAAGAATTTTAGAAAACAACAATTTAAATAGACTAAAGAGAGATTTTTCAAGTGCAGATCAAGTTTTGATAAAAAAAACAAGACTTAGGTATAAATACTAGAACTAAAAAAGCGCCTTTTGACTCTTTTACGATAATTCTGTTTTTAAAGTTATAGCTATTTTGATGAACATATGATTGAAGTAAAAAACAATGATGAAGACACAAGAACAGTTTTTAATGGCGTAATAAAACGAGTTTAATTTAGTTTACTTTGCAATTATTATAGGCGTTTTATATTATTGAAGTATTATCATTAAAGTTTTTAATTTTGTTTTTAGAATTTTATATTTTTTTTAGCAGAAAATTCAACTTATAACTATATAAGCATGTGTTAATAAATTTTCTGTCTATTATAGGGTTTTTATATCAATATAATAATCCTTGCAATCAATATAATAATTTTTCGATCAATATAATATTCCTTGCAATCAATATAATAATCCTTGCAATCAATAAAATAATTATTTTTAAAAAATAAAAATTTAAAAAAAAAATTTAAAAAATAGAAATTTAAAAAATAAAAATTCATTATAAAATTAACTCCAATGTCAAATTCTTTTTCAGGTAAAAATACCGACGAGAACAAATATGATTTTCATGTAGGTGAAACACCAGAATGTATAGAGTGCGAAAATGACAATGTTTTGAAGTGTCTTGTAGAAACATCGGGATCAAATGATGAAAATCTCTCACTATCCACCATTCCAACTCTGAGGAAACAAATGGTTTCTATTAATGATCGGGAACGCATAATTGAAAAAACATTAGAAGGCTATTCTATGTCCGCAATTTTCTCTATGTATCGAAACGTTACCAGACGGTTAATAGTATCGTTAGACGATATCTAAAAACCGGCTTGGTATTTGTCGAGAAAAGAGGTAGTGATAAGCGCTCAAAGTTAACTTTGGAAATAAAAAAGAGCTTACAAACCTATGTTGATTTGAAGTGTACAAAAACCTTGTATGAGTTGGCAGAATGGGTCAAATGTACATTTAATGTTGATGTATCGACTAGTACAATTGATCGCGCACTAAGAAAGTTCCATTACACTCTAAAGCGTGTAACATTAGTGCCTGAGCGTAGAAATACACTTTCGACAATTGAGCTAAGAACCAATTACGCAACTAGTTTTCGTGAGTTGGAGATTGATAACGAGACAAAAACTTTGTCTTTTTAGATGAAGTTGGGTTTTCGGTAGTAACACGCCCCAGAAGAGGTCGTAATAGGAGAGGTGAATCTGCATACTTATCTGTAACAGTAGCCCGAAGTAGAAATATTTCAGTAGTCGCAGCAATGAATAAATATGGTATGATATACCATAAGATTCATGAGAGAGCCGTAAATGATGAAGATTTCAAATTATCCATTAAGGGGATTAATGAAAGTAGTGAACGGCAAGGAATTTTGACTCCAATATTTGTAATGGACAATGCGAGAATTCATCACTATCGGGGATTTAATGATGATGAGGAAATTGCTTCGTATGATAAAATATCTCCACCTTACTCTCCATTTCTTAATCCAATTGAGAATGTATTCTCAGTCTGGAAAAATAAAGTAATTCGAGGTGGTGCTCTTACTGAGCCTTAGTTGAGAATATTAATTTGTGAAAAATTTAATGAGATCACGAGAGAATATTGTATTTCTTTTTCCCGTAAATGTTAGGATATTTGCAAAAGGCTGAACTAGGACAGGTGATGATTGAATAATAAATCATAAGTACTATTTATAATTTTCTTTTTTAAAAATAAGTATTATATTGATTGCAAGGATTATTATATTGATCGAAAAATTATTATATTGATTGCAAGGATTATTATATTGATCGAAAAATTATTATATTGATTGCAAAGATTAGTATATATATTGAAAAATTATGATATTGATTGCAAGGATTATTATATATATTGAAAAATTATGATATTGATTGCAAGGATTATTATATTGATCGAAAAATTATTATATTGATTGCAAGGATTATTATATTGATCGAAAAACCCTATAATTTCAATAAATAAATTCGTTATTTTAAATATATGATTTTGGAAATAATATATAGGAAGCAATGTGGGTTCTATAAAATTACTAGAAAATAACGGTGTATTATAAAATCATTAGATTAAAGGGGGTATGTAGAAAATAACGGGTTCTATTGGCCAGGAGGTTTATCGGCTTTAAATTATATTTTAAATTGATAAAAAAAACACAACTTTAAAAGGGTAGTTAATCAACCATCATATTTCAAGAGGTGGCCGTCCAAGGATGTGATTTAGAAGCTGTACGAATTTCATCATTCTTTGAAAAAGTTATATTTCCCAAATTTATATTTTTCGTTTTTTTTCACCTTCTATATTCTTTTGTATTGTTTTGTGTTTTCTATTATTTGTTTGTTGATAACTAAGTTATAGACACAAATAATGTGTATTCTAACTAGTTTTTTTTAAAATAATTTATACAAAAAAATAGAAAATAAGATTGTGGTACTAAAAGCATAGATGATAATTTACGGCTGACTGGAGTTCGTGTTAATATATAATTCGTTTTATAAATAGTCATATTTTTTTATGTATAAAAAAATAAACCTTTGAAGAAATACAGGGCATAAGAAAAAAATATGTTCGAAATAGGCCAAAATAAAAACTATTCGGAAAAAATTCATCCAAAACCGAAATAAAACTTGGTTCGGAAAAATTCTGGTAGAAAACAAAATACTGGATATGTAAGGGGTGAAATCTGTTTTTATTTATATATTTTACCATAAGAATAAGTGAGCAAACATAGTTTTTTTTGATATTATTGTGTGTTTAGTTTTAAAAAATATAATTCGTTAAAAATATATTAAATAAAAATTCAAAAGCAGAATTTTTTATAGAAAGAAACACATTAATAGTTAGTATTTTAATTTATTACATTGGATATTGTTTACTCATAAATTATCAGTCTTTATATATTTTTTTTCTTTGTCAAAATTTTTATTTTTTTATAAAACATAAAAATAAAAGCGAAACAAATAAAACTGAATCCATAAACATAAATATATAGCAATAGAAGTGAGCTGATTTTAAAAAAACGTAAACATCATGTTAGACACAAAGTAAATATGAAACTTGTAACTAGTAAATCCACGTTCAGAATAAGAATACTGTGTTTTATTTATAATTTTTTAGAAACTTCTTTCTGGTTTTTAATGTGTTAAACGCTTACAACTGAATTAATATAAAACCTGCAATTTTCGCCAAATAAACTTGAATTTATTTGTTCTCAAAAATCTAGTAAGTCTTATCTTAGTAAAGTATGGATAAATGTAAATTATACAAAGATGCAGTTTCTGATTCTCAGATTACTAAATGTGAAAAATTTTTAATTCAAAAGCATTTTTAAGCACTAGAGATTAATTTAATTAAAACATTTTACAAATATATTGAAAATTTATCTCACGTATTTTTCTTGCGTTTTAATATTTTTTGCCTAGATTTCATCTACTGCCCTAAGCTTTGAATGATGGTTGATGGTTTTATCTTTATTTTTTTTTTGCTAAAAATACGATAAACACCTGCATATGTAGGATAAACGTATCTAATTAACTATTGAGCAGATTGTTTCCACTTGAATCTTAACACTTATTCAAAACAATTTATTATTTAATTGAAGATATTTTAGCTTTCAAAATCCAAAAAAAACGTATTAGTGAATTACATTTATTCTGCTTAGGCCAATAAAATTTACTGGAAATAAATTTCTTAAAATTTCCAAGTTTTTGAATGTAGTTATCAATTAAATTATTATGAATGTGGCTTCGTGTTTGTTTGAAATACAAGAAAGTTGATAACTAGCATTCTATTTTAGTAATATTTTAAAGTTTGCATATTATAAATATTTAATTATTTTGGTTTTTTTATTTTATTTTACTGGCTTGTTACATAATAAATCTTTATGGTTTAGCTCCGCTTGAAATCTTTTCATATGAATGTATGTTTGGCTCTTGAGAATTACATTTTTTTTATTTATATAATAATTAATTCTATTCTGAATAATAATAATTATTCTTGCGTTTTCTAATTGATTAGAATTTTTTTTACTTGTAAATTTATATACTTACCTATCCATTTCTTTAGATCGTTTGAATTCATTTAATTCTGCTCTGATTTGGTTTTTTCATAAAGCTTACAATTCTTTCTGATTATAGAAGCTCGGTGATTCCTAAGAAGTTTATTTAGATCCGTATTTTCTGTAATGTTAACCGAAATTTTTTTATAAAGTTACAAGTTATTTATGTTTACTTTTACGATCTGTCGCTTCTGGTTTCTAAAGAAAATTTTCTCAGATTTAACATATTTATTCAAGACTTCTCAGATTTAATATCTTATTTGTTCGCTTCATTATTCTTATATTTTAACCTTGGGTTTATTTTTTTTATCTTTTCAGTTTTTCGAATATTTTCTATAATCTTTGGTAATTGTCATTTTTCTATTTTCTTTATATATTTGCACTTTTCTTTTTAATTCGGCTATCTAGAAATCTTTTCTCGTATGCAAGCTTCTAAATAAATATTTTTTTTCAACTTAGTAATACTGTAAAAACTATTTGGTACAAAGAGTACATTATATTCCGAATCTTAAAAATTATCATACCGCATAATTCTCTTGCTATTATACCTATTTTGATTTCTGTTATCATTTATTTATTGTATTTCTTCCTTCTTGGGCTTCCTCGTAGAGTAGCCGCCTTGTATACCAACATCGGTTTTTAGTTGTATATTTCATAAATTCAAGTTGATTTTTTCTATACTGATTCATATCATTAAAGTTATGTGATATTAGATTTTAAGTTGTATTTAGTATATTCCTAGCTTAAAAGATCAAAAATTTAAAATTAAGTGATAATTGTCTTCATAAAAATCTTTAAAACAACGTATACATATAAAACCAGAAGTTATCTGCTATGGATTATTTTTTTTTCTTTTCATTCAAGTCGCACCAATGCAATGGGAATGACCGAAAGTATTTTCTTCTGTAAAAACGTTTCTATTTATACATCTATAAACATCGATTAAAGACCGTTTACAGAAAGTTTCTCGGTATGTTTATAACTTCCATATTTAGTAAACATATCTATTTTTCATATATTTTCTCACTTTCTTCAAAAAAATCTTTTTTTTCTAAGAATTTTCCATGTCTGTTTTTAAACCCAGCACATAATTTGACTCGATACTTTCTTCGATTTATGATTTAAAAAAATAATAATGTCTTTCTGTATTATATCTTTTCTTGAAAAGGAGCAATCGCTCATCTATAGATCTATGTATCTAAAACACTTTTTAGTATATAATTTTTAAGTGCATGCCTCTTTCTAAAAAATTGGAAAACATTATCTGGTCTTTAAATATATGTCATATTCTTATTGTATAAGATCTGAATATTAATTTTATGTTTTAACAATTAACCGACGAATGTAGGATTCATTTTTTATATAGAAGCAGCCTCATTTCGAGTTTCTTTATCACAAATAAATAGAATTGTTCACTTGATTATGTCCGAATAAGTTAATTTTTTATTTTGAAACCTCAATATAGTTTCTTGAAGAAAGATATCGAGCAAAAAGACCCTAAGATTAAATACATTTTCCCCCTTCTTTATTTAATATCTATATATAAAATATAATTACAAATACCATCAGATTAACCGAAGTAAATCACCCTTCTGATAAAGATGTACTTTTTTCAAATATATAATCTGATAAAATACTTTTATAGATTGTATTTTTTTTTAACTATTTATAAATTCGTAAATATATACATAGTGACGGATTTAGCAGAATACATATTTTTTAGCCGTTAATCAGAAATTCATGATCCACAATTTTAACCCAAATAAATTATCATTAGTATGCTGTAATATTTCTGTATATTGAATTAGACTTAAATGACTTCAATATTTTCCCAATAAAAATTTCTATAATTGAAATTTTATTCAAATTTTTAATATTTGAACTTAAATTCTTTTTATAGTCATCTAAAAATATTAAATACCCTTTCATTTACTATATTTACTTAAACTAATTTCACTTAAAATTTATACTTTTAAAAAATATTTAAATCTTACTAATCAGTTAATTAGTTTTTTATTTTTACTTTTGAGTTTAAAGATAAAATAATTAGATTAATTATTCCCTTTTAAAAAAAAAACAAAATATATTTTTAAAAGAAAAAAAACTAGTAAATAATCAAGAAATATTTTATTTTATTTCTTAATTCTTCCAGTCTTCTTTAATCTTAAGAATTTAATCAGTTAGATAAAATATCATCATATTCTGTTACTGGTTTATTCGATGTGTTTTTTTTGCAGTACAAACAAGGCTTGACCGAATGCCTAGAAATGGATGGAAAGAGATACAGAGCTACTATAATGAGAAGTTCTCCTGTACCGAAACTATCGATGTGCTAAAAAGAATGGCACACAATAAGACGGAAGAGGAAATTAGGCAGGAAGAGAATGGAGAGCGACGTCGAATCGCCACTTGTCTCGCCGAGCCATGTTCCTTGACCGATACTGCTCGATTTATAAGCCTGAGAGAAAAATACTTTGGTAATATCAAAATAATATCTGAGGAGGAAATCGGGAAAGTAGTAGTCCGAACTCGAAAGCTTCCAAATGAATTAGTTGACAGTACAGTTCTTGATCTTATTAATCGAATAGTCGGTGAATATGCTGACTCTCATGTACCTATGACGATAACAGACGTTGCCCGAATTATCCAGATAGATAGCACAGGTATGTTATGACGATGAAACACGTAAAGAGAGGCCAAGATCAGCGTGGAAAGAAAGCATTGAGAGTAAAATTTCAGTAGTAAAACTTTCAAAAGATATCCTCGAGAAAGCACGTTGACGGGAAGAACTCTCCTCTTCTCAAACTAAAAGTCTTAAAAAAATTATGCGAGAGTTTAATTTAGACCTAAACAAAACAAATGATCTATCGGAGGCTTTAGTTAAGAAGAATGAGCTGATAACTGTTTACGAAAAAAAACTTACGATGTACGAAAGTAGGAAGCAATTCCGAAAAGAGAATCGTATGTTTGAGCTGTTCCAAGGTAGATATTATTGTGGCCTGTCTGAGCGTGTGGAATCCGAGCATGTGGTTCATCGTGACGAAATTGTAAGTTTTTGGTCCACAATGTGGAACAAAAATAATTAAATAGTTACGTATGATTAGTATTTGATACCTTTTGTACCGGATACTCACCCGGCCACGTTTCCTTCACTTGATGAATTTGTAGCTATTATCACTTGGCTTCCTAACTGGAAAGCCGCCGGAATTGATGAGATCTACGATTTTTATATCAAGAAACTTACGACTCTTATCAAATATCTTTATGATATTGTGAAAGCCATATGTTTTGAAGGAACACCACAAGCTAATTGGTTTTATCATGGGCTAACGTATCTCATTCCAAAAAGCGTACCACAAAAAGGCTCCGACTATAGGCCAATAACTTGTATGTCAAACCTTTACAAGCTGACGACAAAGTGTGTTACAAAAGTTGTTCAGCTTGAGGTAGAAAGGCGAGTGTTACAAGCAGATAATCAATTGGGTGCAGTGAGAGGTGTGCAAGGAGCGAAGGAGCAGGCCCTGCTAAATGTTGCTATTAATAAAGAGTATGGAAACAATCTTAAGGCAACATGGATTGATGTCAAAAAAGCTTATGATTCAATAGATCATGCTTATTTGACACAAGTCATCGAAAACCTTAATCTACCTGATTGGATCCTGAAATTCATTAAGGTAACAATATCAAAATAAAATTGATATTTCGGTAGGGTCTGAAAAAATTATGAACAAGAAGATTGATAAGGGGATTCTACAGGGAGATAGTTTGTCACCTTTATTGTTTATGCTGTGTATGGATCCATTGAGCCGTAAACTCAATGAAGAATACGCAAAGGTGACAATACAAACGGAGGATGCATCCCACTCTACCAATCATCTCTTGTTCATTGATGATCTTAAGCTCCTTGCCAAAGATGGAACAACGCTTGAAAAGATGACGGAGGAAGTAAAAATGTTTATGAAAAATATAGGATTAGAAATAAACAGAGAGAAGTCGGCCACAAATGATTCGTGTTGTGAGAATACTGCTACTCTTCTTGAAGGAATAGGTGTTTACAAATACCTCGGAATAATAGAAGATAGCAGAGGAATTCCAACACGTAAGTCGTTTGAGGAAGTACAAACCAAACTGATAGCGAGGGTAGAGAGACTTTGCCGCACGAGATTGAATGCAAGAAATTTATTTCAAGCTATCAATCAACATGCGATATCTCTAATAAACTATCATATAGGTGTACTTCGACTAGAACCGCCTGGCTTCTCTAAGTTAGATGATGCGGTGCGTGCAGTTTGAATAAAGAACAGGATATATCTTCGCCCAGGATGTAAAGAGCGTCTGTACCTCCCCAGAACAGAACTTGGGAGAGGTCTTCATAGTGTTGAGTTCAAAAGCGAACATATGCTTTTGCAACTCTTGGATTGTCTGGAAAAATCTAAAGAAACATCGACCAGAAGAGCAGCACTCCTTAAGGGTGAGAATGATAATAAAACCCATCTTGCACTAATAAAAGACTTTTTACAAGTAAAATACGGGATGGCAGAGGAGGTCACTAAAAATAAATTAGATGAAGCTCAACTAGCTAACTTATATAACGAAATAGAAAAACGAAAACTACATTCAAAGTTATATAATGCTAGAAACAACGAGCTAGTAAGTGTAAATGACTCCTCAAGATGGTTAAAGAAAGGAAGTGTAAGACCGCGTGATGAAGCAGTGTTCTGCTATATCCAGGATAGAAACGTATTTTGGGGAGCAGAAGGTGTGTGTCAACACTGCAACACGTCTAGAAAAACAGTAGAACATTTAGCAACGAGATCTGAAAAAATGCTTGGTCATGACTATACTAGACGACACAATGAATTGGTACGATGCATACATTTGCTCTTGTTAAATAAATATAAATTCAAGTCCTCAAAACGAATCAGAAGCCACTCAGTTCAAGAAATTCTTGATAATGAGTATGCAGAGATAAGAGTGGACACCAGAATAAAAACTAGTGTCAAACTTCGAAATAATAGGCCAGATATATTCGTTTTAGACAAGAGACGAAATAAGATTACCCTCATTGAAGTAGGAATCACCTCCCAAGACTCACTTCAAATAGTTGAAACAGAGAAACTTAGGAAGTATGACCTGCTAGCCAATGAGTTGGGTCTTATTTATAGGTTTAGTGTTGAGATAATCCCTTATGTGATGACCTGGGATGGTATTGTGAAAAAATACCATGAAGCTCATCGTAAAAGACTAGAAATACCCATGAATATAGAGGCATACATTCAGTCTATAGTACTTAAGAAGACAGTCGAAACAATTTCCTTTGATCGACGAAGAGGACTTGAGCCAAGACTAGATGCCGAAGAGAGCTGGGAGAGAGCGTCAATGGGTGTTATTATGAGAGCTGAGATGCATAAACAACCAATACCCCCTTTAAAGCAAGTAGACAACGAGGAAGATGATGTTTATAAGGAAAATACAAAAAATATTTTACCTCTTATTTTAGATGGTATAACCACAGCAAAGGAACCAAAAACTAATACAAATGAAGAGATAAAGGAAGAGATAGAAGTGGTTGAATTGGTGGAAGAAAACATATAAAAAATGGTAAAAATATTTTAACCCGGAATTTTATTAAATAAAATATATATGAATATCACTTATCATATCTTTTTTAAAGTTAAAACTTAAATTATAATTTTTAATAATTTAAATGAGTGTTAATAACAGGTATTATAAAGGTATTGGTAATAACAGGTATTATAAATGATTGTTTTAATAACAGGTATTATAAAGGGTATTGGTAGTAGTAAGAGTTATATACTAGCGTATTACTTATACTTATTACTAACACCCTTATAATCATCTATACTGTTATTAACACCCCCATAATATACTATTAAGAAATAACACCCCTTTACACAACTATACTAATAAATAACACGCTACTAATACACTACTAATAAATAAAACCCCCTTACCCACTTACTGTTACTCTAATAAATAACACCCTCTTAATACACTACTTATAAATAACACCCTCTTACCCACTTACTGTTACTGCTCTAATAAATAACACCCTCTAATACACTACTTATAAATAACACCCTCTTAATACACTACTTATAAATAACACCCTCGAATACACTACTTATAAATAACACCCTCGAATACACTAATTATAAATAACACCCTATAATACACTACTTATAAATAACACCCTATAATACACTACTTATAAATAACACCCTCGAATACACTACTTATAAATAACACCCTCTTAATACACTACTCATAAATAACACCCTCTTACCCACTTACTATGATTACTCTAATAAATAACACCCTCTAATACACTACTTATAAATAACACCCTCTTAATACACTACTTATAAATAACACCCCCTTATTTACTACCCCTTACCCACTTACTGTTACTCATAACACTAACACCAAACATACTATACATCTCCTTTCTTAACACCCCTTCCATATACTTAACACTCTTACCATAATAAGAAGATTTACCATTAAATTTAATACAATTCTTAACAATAAGTTCTATATGACATTCTAAATGCATATAACTCTTATAATATCCTTTACGTAATAATTTTATTATCTTATTAAGCCATATAGGATATTCTATTACTTTAATATATCCTTCCCATATATTTTTATCTATTTTAGAAATAAAAGGTTTTACTTGTTTATATTCTTTTATCTTAGAAATAACACCTATTATATAATAAGATATATAATTAACATTACAACCCTTACAATTACCAAGTAATATCTTAGGATGAATAAGATGATTGTTAATAGAAAGGGGGTTAGGTATAGGGTTAACAGGGTCGTGTTCGTTAGTACTATCATTAACAGGGTGTAAAGTATCAGTACTATCATTAACAGGGTGTAAAGTATTAGTACTATCATTAACAGGGTGTAAGGTATTAGTACTATCATTAACAGGGTCTTGTTCGTTAGTACTATCATTAACAGGGTGTAAAGTATTAGTAGTATCATTAACAGGGTGTAATGTATTAGTACTATCATTAACAGGGTCGTAATGTATTAGTACTGTTAATAACACGGTCTTATTTATTAGTACTATCATTAACAGGGTGTAATATATTAGTACTATCATTAACAGGGTGTAATGTATTAGTACTATCATTAACAGGGTGTAAGGTATTACTACTGTTAATAACACCCTCTTCTTTATCTATACTGTTATTAACAGGGTATTCTTTATCTATACTATTACTAACACCCTCTAATACATTAGTACTATAGTTATCACCCTCTACTCTATTACTATTACTATCACCCTCTAATACATCAGTACTGTTAATAACACCCTCTAATACTCTACTACTATAGTTATCACCCTCTAATACATTAGTACTATAGTTATCACCCTCTAATACATTAGTACTGTTAATATCACCATCTACTCTATTACTATTACTAACACCCTCTACTCTATTACTATAGTTATCACCCTCTACTCTATTACTATCACCCTCTTCTTTATTCCTATCCAACATACCCCCCACACTATCACCCCACTCTAACATATCCCTGTACACACTCTTAACCCACTCATACACCTCCCTCCTCATACTAACAGCAACACTCCATATACTACAATTCTTCTCATTAAAATAACAACAATTAACAAACACTTTATACAAATCCTCAACAAAAACTTCAAAACAAAAATAAAAATTACCTTTTAACCTCTCAACCACCAATTCAATCCACATTTCTTTAAACATATCCCCATACTTTAACCACCCATACTTTTTATATTCTAATTTATCTATAAATAACCCTATTTCTTTATTACCCTTTAATTTATTAATAAATGAAATACATTTATTATAAATACCTTTTATTTCTAATACCTTATATTTATATATAGGTATTAACATATAAATATCTTTATAATATATATTCTTCATACTTTTGCATAAATTATATATTATACTGTTATATTGCATAAAAGTCATTGCATAAATAAAATATTCTTCTATTTCACGCATAAAAACAGAATATTCATTAAATAGAAAAGTAAAAGGTAAACCAATAGAATCCTTATTATAAGAAGACATATTAAGGTAAGCAGAGGTGATATTATTTGTATTGGTGTTGTTGTTGTTGGTGGTTGGAGGATTAGTACTACTGTTAGTTAGAGGGTTAGTACTACTGTTAGTTATAAGGTTACTTATACTATTACTATCCCTACTACTATCCACACTACTATCCCTACTCATATCACTTATATTATATTCATTGTTAATTACCTTTCTTTTTATCTCTTTAAGTGTTAACACCTTAAAAGTAAAGAAATTACTTTTATGTTCCTCAATAAAAGATTCTACTTGATTAAACCCTTTATGACTAATAAGTCTATTAAGAATAGAAAGCATAATGATAGTAGTATTAGTGGTATTAGTAGTATTAGTAGTATTAGTGGTATGTGTGTTAGTAGATATGTTGTTAGTATTGTTAGTAGATATGTTGTTAGTGTTGTTAGTATGGTTAGTAGATATGTTGTTAGTGTTGTTAGTAATACTACTAGTGTTAGTACTATCACCCCTATTATCACCCTTATTATCACCTTTATTATCACCCTCTACCTTAGTACTATACAAACTGTTATTTATTATACTGTTATACTGTATAATAAAAGGGTCATTAAAAGACTGTTTAAGTGATAGTTTAATAACACCTAAGGGTTGATTAATAACCTTTATTCTAATCTTTTTATTAGGTATGTTGTTAATGGTGTTGTTGATAGTAGTAGTGTTGTTGATAGTACTTATGTTAACACCTAGTATACCCTTTATATTACTAGTAGTAGTACTAAAAGGGTTATAATTATCTATACTAGTACTAACAGGGTTATAATTATCTATAATGGTACTAACACCCTGTTGTTTATATGTACTATCAGTAACACCCTGTTGTTTATATGTACAGTTACTAACACCCTGTTGTTTATAAGTATTATCAGTAACACCCTGTTGTTTATATGTACCGTTACTAACACCCTGTTGTTTATAAGTATTATCAGTAACACCCTGTTGTTTATAAGTACTGTTACTAACACCCTGTTGTTTATAGGTACTGTTACTAACACCCTCTAACTTACTACCCTTATCAGTAACACCCTTTATAATACTACCCTTATCACTAACACCCTTTATAATACTACCCTTATCACTAACACCTCCTATACCCTTTACTCCTACTAATTTATCACTAACACCCCTTATAATACTACCCTTATCACTAACACCTCCTATACCCTTTACTCCTACTAACTTATCAATAACACCCTTTACCCTACTATTCCTACTTATATACCTGTTATATTTATATTCTGTTATTCTTTTTATCTTATATAAATAACACCCTATTTCTCTTTTAATTATTAATTTTATTTTCATATTTTCTTTTTCTTTTTCTGGTGTTTCTAAACACATTTCTATTAATTCTATAAATTCTCTATCATAATAATAAGTAATTGATAGGTTTGAAAGGTAATGTCTTAAAGAGGGTAAAGAGGAAAGGGGGTCAGAGGTATTAAAGTTGTGGGAGGGGGTGTTGTTGTGGGAGGGGGTGTTAATGGTATTAGTAGTGTTATTAGTAGTATCAGAGGTACTGTTATTAACACCCTCTTCTATCCTACCTCTATTTTTAACACCCTCTTGTATATTACCTATATTACTAACACCCCCTACATACCCTATATCATTAACACCTCCTACATACCCTCTATCATTAACACCCCCTTCTACTACCAGAGTATTGTTAACACCCTTTATATCCTCTAACATACCCTTACTATTACTAACACCCTTTATATCCTCTGAAATACCTTTACAATTATTAACACCCTTTATATCCTCATAATATACCCTTAGTATCATTAACACCCTTTATACCCTCTAGCATACCCTTACTATTATTAACACCCTTTATATCCTCTAACATACCCTTACTATTATTAACACCCTTTATATTCTCTAACATACCTTTACTATCACTAACACCCTCTATACTTCTTATATAATAATATAACCCCTTTATTATATACATCCTAACACCTCTTTCTTCATTCTCTATCATATTATAAATAACACCTCTTACTTTACTATTACTCATACCAATACATAATAACACCTCTATAGCTATTAATCTAACACCTATATAATTATCACTACTTAAATAAGAAATAACACCTTCTAATTCTAAATCTATTAATTTATATTTATGTAATCTACCATATAATAATAAACTAACACATGTTAATATATTACAAGTACTAGGAAATAACAGGTCCATTCTTCTTATTCTCTCTATGATCTGTAAAGCTTGTAAGAGGTAGTTATTGTTATTATTATTAGTACTGGTGTTAAGAGGGTGATAATTATTAGTATTGGTATTAACACCCTTTTGTTCATTAGTAGTATAGTTAGAGGGGTGATAATTATTAGTATTGGTATTAACACCCTTTTGTTCATAAGTAGTATAGTTAGAGGGGTGATAATTATTAGTATTGTTACTAACACCCTGTTGTTCATAAGTACTGTTACTAACACCCTGTTGTTGATTAGTACTATTACTAACACCCTTATAATCATTACTACTGTTACTAACACCCTCTAATTCACAACCACTCTTACTAACACCCTGTTGTTTATCTATACTATTACTAACACCCTCTAACACTACCCTACTGTTATTAACACCCTCTAATCCATTATCCTCTAATCCATTATACCTAACACCCTCTAATCCACTATTACTAACACCCTCTAATCCATTATCCTCCAATCCATTATACCTAACACCCTCCAATCCATTATACCTAACACCCTCATTACCCTCCACTCCACTACCCACCACCCCCTTATCACTTACATACCCTTTACCCATACTACATAGTGGTAACCCTATACACTCTACTAAACTACCAATATAATAACTATCACTATACCCATTACTACTATTATCATTATATTTAAGTAAATTAATAATAAAAGATAGTGTTATTTCACTATTAATATTCTTACTTCTTAAAATATAAGGATTACTAACACTTATACTTCTTATTATTTCTTTTTCTATAAAATAAGAAGTAAAAGAATTATAATCATTACTTTTAACTATAGTACTACTTAAATAACAATATTTTCTTATAAAGAATTGTAATAATCTCATATAACCAGAAGAAAAAGGTGTTATGGTATTATAATTATCATAGCTACTACAACTACTAATATCAAGAGGGTAATTAGTAGTATTGTTGTTATTTGTACTTATATTGTTGTTATAGGTGTTGTTAAGGTTAGTAGTAAGTATGTTAGTATAGGGGTTAGTACTATAGGGGTTATGGTGGTTATTGGTGTTAGTACCATAGGTGTTAGTATAGGGGTTATGGTGGTTATTGGTGTTAGTAGTAGGTATGTTAGTATAGGGGTTATGGTGGTTATTGGTGTTAGTATAGGTGTTAGTATAAGGGTTAGTATAAGGGTTAGTACTATAGGGGTTATTGGTGTTAGTATAAGGGTTAGTATAAGGGTTAGTACTATAAGGGTTTGTATAAGGGTTAGTACTGTTATTGGTGTTAGTATAAGGACTATCATTGTTATAAGTGTTGGTATCATAGGTGTTATATATCTTATCAGTATATTCTTCATTAACACCCTTTTGTTCATTAGGTGTGTGATTAAGAGGGTGTTGTTCATCTATAGTATAATTATCACCCCTATAATCATTAGTACTCTTATTAACACCCTTATAATTATCAGTACTGTTATTATCACCCCTATAATCATTAGTACTGTTATTATCACCCTTATAATCATACTCCTTATCACCAACACCCTTATAATCATTAGTATCACTCTCTAACCCTTTATCATCAACACCCCTATAATCATACCCCTTATAATTAACACCCTTATAATCATACCCCTTATCACTAACACCCTCACCCCCTCCAACATTACAGTGTGTTAATATGTACATACATTCTACTCTTATTTTATAATAAAAATGTATATTATTAAGAACCCTTTCTAAAGCATTAACAGTTAATTCTGATACATTATATTTAAGACCTTTTAAAGCATCCATTTGTCCAAATACACTTCTATCACTTAACAACTGTTCAACAAACATATAATCAGGTTGTAAAAGTGTAAAATCATGTAAATATAACATATCAGGATCTATACGTATCCAAAGTACAGATAAATCAGTGGATTTATCTACTGATTTTTTTGTACGTGTATGGTAATAGAAAGAGAATGTACCTGATAATGGTATAATGTGGTCAAATACTCCTTCTGTTTCGTAACATCTTATTGTTGTGGTTGTGTTTTCTGTTTTGTTTATGGATGTACTGAGTGTAGAAGTACTTTTTTGTTTTATGCATAAATCTATTTTATTTTTTTTTGTATTTATGCGCATAAATATTGTTATTTTTAAAATACCGCTGTGTAGAACGTAAGTGTCTATTAATGATCTACAGTCTTTACCACATACGTCTTTAAGTATCTTATAGAAGTCAGAGAGTGTAGCAGAAGTATTAGAGAATGAAATGTAATTATTGTTTGTATGGTTGTTATTGTTATTACTAACACTCTGTTGTTCATTAGTACTATAGTTAGAGGGGTGTTGTTCGTTACTACTGTTACTAAGACCCTTATAATCCTTACTACTATCACTAACACCCTCCAATCCACTATCCCTATTACTAACACCCTCTAACATATCCTTATTACTAACACCCTCTAACATAATCCTTACTACTGTTACTAACACCCTCTAACATATCCTTATCACTAACACCCTCTAACATATCCTATTACTAACACCCTCTAATACATTATCCCTATTACTAACACCCCCTACCATAACCCCACTAATTACCCATGTATTGTTAAACATTATAATTCTATTAACTATTCTTTGCATAAAAGCTCTACTTAAATTATTTTCTAAAACATGAAAAAAAAGTGTACTTTTAGTTAAAAAGAAAAAAGAAGAATAATTATTTCTCTTAACAGAATATAAAGGATATTCTTTAATATCTTTAGAAATAACATATTCTTTATATTTATATATATTATAAATATAAGATGTATTACCTAATATTATACGTAATATATTATCTTTTATATAACCTTGTAATCCTTTATATATAAAAGAATCTTGTATATTATAAGGGTGTTGTAATATAAGAATTGAATACATTTTACTAAGTTTATATTTTAAAGAATATAAATGTTCTATTGGTGGTAATGTAAGGGTGTTAGGTATATGTTTATTATTTATGTCATTAGAGGTGTTATATGAAGAAGTAGATATAGGTAAATAAGAGGTGTTAATGTATATAGATTCATGTGATACGAAAGGGGTTATAAATGACATAGGAAATATCAGGGATGGTTTTTTAAAGGGTATATAAGAAAATGTGGTGTTATTTGTAGGGTTAGTTGGATTGTTAAATAAAGGGGTGTTATTGATAGTGTTGTTGGTATTGTTAAATAAAGGGGTGTTATTTGTAGGGTTATTAGTATTGTTAAATAAAGGGGTGTTATTTATACTGTTATTAGTACTGTTAAATAACGGGGTGTTATTGTTTATAATGGTTGTTTGTGTGAATGTCTCGGTTATCTTATGTATGTTAAGAATATCACCTGTTATTTCTGTAAGAGAATCTTTTATCTTATTTATTAGACATAAAGGTATGTAAAGGTAAATGTTAGTAGAAATATCATGTATTTCAAAAGTACCGAGAATAAAGGATATGTGTGTAGGATGAGTAAAGGGTATTTTATAGGTGTATATGTTAAAGGGGGTATTATCAGTAGTGTTAGTATGTATGGGGGTAGTGTTATTAGCTGTATTGTCTAACACCCCTTTATTAGTACTACTGTT
Organism: Hamiltosporidium tvaerminnensis; assembly: GCA_022605425.2. NCBI lineage: Eukaryota > Fungi > Microsporidia > Dubosqiidae > Hamiltosporidium > Hamiltosporidium tvaerminnensis. The sequence goes on from CM061247.1 coordinate 737,252, forward strand.
ATCTAACACCCCTTTATTACTACCACAAGTATCTAACACCCCTTTATTACTACTACTAGTATCTAACACCCCTTTATTACTACTACTAGTATCTAACACCCTCTTATCCCTATTCTCATCCTTAGTCTTATCACTAGCCTTGTTAGTTGTATGTACAGTGGTGCCTTGTAACACCCCTGGTGATACAAGTGTTAAATCAGGTGTTATAGGAATAACATATGTTATAATATAAGAGGTAGGGGTGTTAATATAAGGAAATAAAGAAGTATGAGTGTTAGTTCCTAATATTTCTATATGATTATCTATTTGATGTGTTAGTATTGCAGGGTTATTTATTGGTATTTCATATTCTATTGTTATTTTAAGAGGGGTGTTAATAGGTAGAGTAAGGGATTTATTATTAATTAGTGTGTAAAGGGTGTTATTAATATGGGGATTAGTTAAAGGGGTGTTATTAATACTATTGTTGTTTAACAGGGTGTTATTACCACTACTGTTGTTTAATAGGGTGTTATTACCACTACTCTTATTTAATAGGGTGTTATTACCACTACTGTTGTTTAACAGGGTGTTATTACCACTACTGTTGTTTAACATGGTGTTATTACTATCCTTAGAAGTATCTTTATTACTATTATAGGTATCCTTGTTATCCTTATTACAATCCTTGTTATACCTGTTACGGCCTTTCTTGTTATCTTGGAGAGAATATTTCTGGTTATCTTCTGTTATTATAAGATTGGTAATTTCTAAATGATTAATATTAAATGTAATGGTAGGTGTTGGTGTTATAAGGTGTATTTCTGTATATGCTGATGTTCTGTGGTTGTTATGGTTTAGAAAGAAGACTAGCTTTTGTGAAAATATAATTGGTTTATCCATGGGGGTTAACGGATAGGAATGAAGAAATAAGGGAAGGGTGTTATATAAGGGAGGAAGGTAGAGAAGGGAATAAAGGGGGGTGTTAATATAAGGAAGAGTATAAAGGGGATTTAAGGGAGGGTGTTAGTATAAAGGAAATAGTAGGTTATTAAAGGGGTGTTAGGATAAAGTCTAGTATCTTATGTTAAAGGGGTGTTAGGATAAAGTCTAGTATCATATTTTAAGGGTGTGTTAATATAAACCCTAGTATCATATTTTAAAGAGATGTTAGTATATGGGAAATAGTAGGTTATTATAGGAGGTATTAATATAAACTATAATATCATATGTTAAAGGGGTGTTACTTAACTGTAATATTTCTTTTTTATAATGAATTTAATATAAATCCCTAAAAACAAATAATTTAAAGGTGAAAAATACTTTTATAAAAAAGAAATAATATAATTAACTGGTGATTTATTTAAAAGTATCACATCTTTTTAAAATAGTGGCAAGTGTTATATTTGTTTTCATGACATTAACGCAGTTCTAGGTTTAACATAAATGACTGATCCCATATCACTCGATAGGTACCCCCTATATACTTGTAACTCAAAGCCTTTCATATAAGAGATGTGTAGAACCTTATTAATCGGCGAGGCAGTTTGCCAAGTGTTTGATAATCTCCGTAGCATGAATGTGATCGTAGGTTGAGATCCCCTTTCTTAGGACTATGCAGCATTTCCACTTACTCTACACTTTCTGAACCCCATAAACTTCTAGCTAAAATATATTTTAGAAGCTTACATAGGATTCAAATGGGCATTACAATGTTATATCGACAGGTATAGCCTGCTAGTTGGCTCTCCTGGCTCTAAAGTATACTATTTTTGTATCTTTCAGACACTAAGTTTCCAAACCCGAGTGAACAAGGTTGGGTTTACATACATTTATATCGCAATTACCGAGAATTTCAGTGGCTGATTTCGATCTAGTTCCATAAAAAGTCACAAATGAGTTTGACAAATAAGCTTAAGAATTGTTAGACCTTCTCTTTCTCATACAAATCGCCATGCATAATATAAAATATAGTTTGTTTTTCTTCCTACGAAATTTAAAAGTAACTTTCACACCATTTTCATTAACTAATTGCCACGCAGAAAGTTTTTATTGTGGCTATTCTCTCTCCATAATTCGAGTTGCAAAAAAATCTTTGTTTAAAATAATATCAAATCAAATATATGTAGAAAATAAAAAAATTAAGTCTGATAAAGACCAAATGTGCCGCAAAGATTTTTTTTATGATTGCTTAAACTATAATTCTTTTAGATTTTAGGACTTATTGAGAGATAAATTCATTTTTATTTATAAATGAGTTCCAAAGCTAATATATTATGATTTACTGAACACAGTGTTTAAAAAATAATATTATATTTTTAAAAGCTTTAGCCATTACTAATAATAAATCATTTATAAATCTTTATCGCTTGGAAAAAATAATTATTATTTTGAAATAACTAAAAAATCTACACAAAGTAAAGAATGTGGATTTTTGTTTAAAAACTAGATCATTTGATTTCATATAAATATGAGAGAACATAAAACTCATATCGTCATAAAAAATATTTTTTATGAAGAAAGAAGATTTAAGCATTAAAAGAAGCAAAACTTTAAACTGCTTATTTTAGAAAATCAAATAATTATTTACTTTCTACATGATATAATTTATCTAAAGACAGGTTGATACAAAGAAATGCATAGTAACTTAAAAAAATAGTCTCTAATATTCTAAGTAATATAAATATATTTCCACAAAATTATATTAGAAGATTAAATAATGATATCTTTATAATAAATTTTATTTTTGTAAACATGGAAATTAAATTATTTTTTTAATAAACAGTGTTTTAAAAGATTAGACCTACAAATTTTATTTTATGGTTTAATTATTTGTTGAATTAACCTGGAAAACTATTTGTTTGAATTTTGATTTTTTTTAAAAATTGAATCAAAATACTTGTACAATGGAAATATTTATTGAAAATTCTAGTTTTTAATATTCATTGAATGAAAATATAAAACATTAAACTACTAAGACTTTGCCATATTTATTAAGAATTCATATTGTCTAATTACACATTGGAAAAGAAGATTAAGACTTTGCCATATTTATTAAGAATTCAAATTGTCTAATTACACATTAGATATAAACATTAGGACTTTGCCATATTTAAATAAATTCTTATTTTTTTAAATTTCTTTTTCTTTTTTCATTATTTTTTTTAAGTTATTTTCACTGAAATATTTTTCTTCTTCTTCGGCTGTTACTTTTCCAAGATGAATAAATGGTATTGAAGGATCTGTATTGTTGGGATCTAAAGCTTTTTTAAGAATTACTGGTGGTAAATTTTGCAAATGTCTATATTCGTAAGGTAAAATACCATAAGAAACATCATCTTTATAGTACATTATATCTTTATCTTTATAATGAATATTTTCAGGTAAATATGAAAATATTGGAGAATCTATCAATTCATAAATAGAATCTAATTCTTTTAAAAGATTTGGTGAAATTTCTTTTTTGAGTTTTTCTATTTTGTTTTCTCTTTCTCTGAATTCTTGAAGTTCATTTGGTCTCATTTTTGTGTAATAAGGTATTTCATTTTCGCTTTCCATGGCTTCCTGTGATTCATTTGGTCTCATTTTTGTGTAATAAGGTATTTCATTTTTGCTTTCTATGGGTTCTTGTGATTCATTTGGTCTCATTTTTGTGTAATAAGGTATTTCATTTTGACCTTCATTTTTAATAAAATTTTGAATTTCTTTAATATTTTTAGAAATTGTTTGATCATTGTATTGCTGCTCTGTTGGTTCTGTAGAAGTAAAATTTTGAGTTTGAATTTTTGATTTTTCTTCTGAAATATTTTCTGGGAAAAATGAATATTTTGAAAATGGTTGAGAAGGTTTTTCTAAAAAATTGATTGAATTGTGTGTAATAGAAGTGTTTTTATAAGTAGGAATTCCATATATCTCTTCATCTGTCTGATTTGTTCCGAGTTGAATATTAAATTGAGAATCACGATCATTTTCTTGTAATTCATCGAAAAATTGAATTTGATCTCGAAAAATAACTTTTTTGTTTTCTTCTTCCATTTGTTCCTCTTTTTTTTCTCTTTCAAGTATTTCCTGATAATAATCAAGAAATATACCTCTTCGATCTAATGGTTCATCTATTTTAATACGGTATCTTTCTGTAAATGAAGGTTTGTATTTATTTTCGTAATTTTTGATATAATTTACAATTTTTCCAATTTTAAGTGCTTGAGTTGGAGAAACAGAATCATCAACAAGAAGAGAAGAGTTTTCAAGGACAAATGCTATTTCGTCGTTTGTCAGATTTCTATTTTCTATGCTGGCAAGTCGTCTAAGCTTTTGTATCTTTTTTTGTACAAAACTTCCTTCAATCTTTTTTTTTGAAAGAGGTTCTACTTTTCTTTTTATGTAAGGTATATTAGCTTCAAGAAAAGCTTTCTTTTGACTTTTTTTATATTTTTCTTTGAATTCTAAAATTCTACACACATATTCATCATCAATATCAATTTTTACTTTCTTTCTTATTTTTTCTTCTTTTCTCTTTCTTTTCGTTACCTTGGTATTAAAATTATGAGAAGAAGATTCCTTTGATTCATTTTTTAATTCTTCTTTTCTCTTTCTTTTAGTTACCTTGCTATTAAAATTATGAGAAGAAGATTCCTTTGATTCATTTTTTAATTCGTCTTTTCTTTTTCTTTCTAAAAATTCGTCGCGACAGTAATAGCCTTGATTAAAAAGATCGTTCAATATTTCCTGTGCTGAAGGTGATTCACTGGTTGTATCAATTTTATTTACATCATTAGATCTATTAATGTATGAAGTAAAATCATAATTATCTTCTTCAGTTGTTTCTTGTAATACAAAATCTGTTACTTTTGAATATAACCACTTCATCGAATCTTTTAAATATTTCATGGGGGTGTAAATAAATGTAAACATTTTATATGCAAAAAGCAATTTTTATTTAATAAAATATTTTTTTTCAATTTATGCCCTGTAAAGAAATAATCTGTGATAGGAAGATAGATCTTAGGTTACTTAAAAAAATATTTATTGACTTATCTTAATGTGGTGAGTATATATGTAATTTTAAATAAATTTTGTTTTAATTTTTTTTTATATTTTGAAAGAGAATCAAAGTATTTGTTACTTTCAAGGATCTTTCTGGAAAAATGATAATAAAAACCATCTTGCACTAATAAAACTGTTTATGTTCTAATACATACCATATACAGAAGAATATACAAAAATTAAGAATTGAAATACAGTCATATTTTTCATATTATGAAGCAGAAAAGTAAAACTATATTCAAAGTTATATAATGCTAAATGATTCCTGATTATTGGTTTAGACAAAATGTATTCAACATACAGCTAGCGAACATATTTGTCCATACCGCTACTGTTTTTTTGATGAAAAGGTTTTTTTTAATCGGAAAATTGGATAGAAATATAATATAAATAACAAAGAAAATTATAATTATTGATAAGGTAATTAGAAATCTGTAATACAAGAAAATATATTTTATTTTCAACATTTTTTTAATATCAATTATATTTTTTTTACTATTATATCCTAAAAATTCAAAACGAAATAACCAAAAATTTCAACATAATTTATTTTAATGCGATAGATGTAATTGAGATTTGTCAAAAGTAAGTTCTAGATATTTTGGGTAAAATTTATCAATGGAATTTGTCGATAATGACTTCGATGCTTATCTGTTGATTGAGATCTGTAGGTATTTTTTTAAGTATTTCATTTTAGAGAACTTTTTTTCACACAAAAGTAAGACAGAAAGCGGAATAAAATAACGTACAAGATTATAAACATTGTTGAATGGTTTAGCTGGAAAACTCCTATAAATTTACAGTAAATAATTTTATTATTTTTCTTTATAAAAATTACTAAGATACACTTTTATTAAGTTCAACTTCTGTAAGAAGCCCTCACTGTTCATCCAAAAATATTAATTATAAAATTTGAGGAAATGTTGTTCAGTAAATTGGTTTAAAAATAGGCGTGCTTCTCATGACGCTTTATAGAAGTCAATAGAGCCGCAGATAATAGTTTGGGCAATTTTTCACCTAGGCTATTCTTAGATTTTTTTCGATAAAAATTTGAAGGCGAACTAATATCTGCTTTTCAGCAATATATTATTTAAGCTTAGAGTATATGTAATAATTGAATGAATATTAAGGATACACATTGAGCATCGCGAATTTTTCTTGATACAATACAACTTTACAATAATGCAAATATTTGGTTTTAGATGTGTTTCTACGATATTAATTTTATAAGAAAGTAAAAAAAACCTTTTAATGTATCTATAATCTCCCGCCTCAATAAGTGTTTATAGAAAAAGAATTACATAGAGGCAAAATTGATATCAATATTCGGAATAATAGATCATATACATTCATTTTAGACACAAAATATAGGAAGGCTTGTCGACTCAGAAAACTATTATGACACAATTCAAATTTTCAAATAATATCATATGTAAACCAATTTTTGCTTGCAGGTGACTCGAGTTCACTTTATAGATTATGTGTTGACGTATTTCACCTGTAAATATTAAATCTCGTATTCTTTACGGATTATAGCTTAGTTTATATTGAAAAGTTTGGGTTTAAATAGAAATACAGGTATCTGTTTTAATAATAGAATTTTTATTTAAAATAATTTTCTGGTCGAACTAATGAGTTTATAATCAAGTTGTTTGCTAGATTTGGGCAATAACTGCTTGAGAACTCTTAAAAAATTTAATAATATAATATTAGATGTCATTAATTTAGTTATAGTTTTAGTTAATGCTTCGAGACGCTTAACATCTCAAATATTCTAAGTTTTCTGTTTTCGAAATTATTACCGAAAAAAATTATCTAACAGAAAAAAATATAAATCAAATGTAGACATTTGGAATCAAGAAAAGAAACAAATGAAATTGTATTAGATAAGATTCATTCGCTTAAATTTTGGATATTAAGCTCGGAATATCTAAATGAATATAATAGCTCTCGAGATAATATAAATTCAAAAAAACTGTGATGATTTAATTTACTCTATTATTATAGTATTTAATTTAAGTTTTAAAGGATTGGATATGTATGAACTATATATACTATCATTATAACACACCAATGACTAAGAGAGATGTTTAGCAAAAAAATCATCGAAATTATAGAGTCTTATATTGCTAATAATAAGCCCAAAGGCGATACAGTACCAAAAAATATATCGAAAGAGTAAATATGAATGTGAAGGTTTGGTTTAAATAGTGAAAAAAACAAAAAGGCAAACAAAATTTAAGTTGAAAGACAAAATACAAAAAAAAACTCTTTTTTACAAATTAAATAAAATTTTTATCATAAAATAAATAATTTTAACGGTTTTTTATTTTCGAAGTCAGTTTTAATAAAATTTGAAATATTTTAATTAATTTTATAAAAAATAATTTCGATACATATTTGTTGTTGTGTTTAGAGATCTGAGCTATTGTAATTGTAGAAGAAATTATTTTATTTGACAACTATGTGTTTGAATTATTAGAAATAAATTATTTTTTAAGTAAAATGGGTATAGAAGTATAAGAATTCGAACAATGTAAAAGAGCTTAGCTTTGACTATGATTCTTCTTGTAATCCTATACTAGGGTTTGATTTTAATCTGATTTGACTTTTAAATACTAAAAAATCTTCTCTTATTAATTTTATATATTTCATTTTTAAAATATGAATTGGAAAGAATTGACCAGATACTTCAAGCTTAAATTTTGCATATTTCGAAATCTTAAATCCTGTTTTACATACGGTACATTTTTCTGAATGTATTTTTGTAGTCAATAATCTTGTAACTGTTTCGTCATTTTTTTCGTTATGGCATCCACAGTATATAGCAAACTCGAATTGGCTATGTCTTATCAAGATTTTGTTTCCGATTTTGTCAAATAATGTATTATTGATGTTACCTTTCACATCTTCGTAATCGTTGAAACAAAACAAGAAATTATATATTTCATCAAAAAATGGATGAAAAATTAATTCATCAACACTCGGTCTTGCAGATACTTCTACTTGGAGAGCATGCTCATAAATATCTATTAAATCTGGATATAAGAATTCTTGATTTTGGCTAACAAACAATTTTGAAGACGTTTTTAACATATAACCCCAGCTATAGATATTAGTCTTGAAATTTTGATCAGCTCCAATTAGCCTTTCTGGGGAACAATGTGGATACTCTTCTTTTAATTTCTCAATATCCAGATTTTCATCTTTGAATACTTTATATAGATCTTTAATATAGCATGCCATTCCGAAATCTATTATCTTGATATTCAAGTCCTTATCTACTACTACGTTATCATGTTTAAGATTGTTATGAATAACCCCTTCTCCTTCTAAATAGAGTAATGCGTCAAGTAATTGTTTATGTATAATCTTTAAATCTATTAAAGTGATATTTTTTATTTCATCTGCAATATCCAATCCAACAAAGTGTAGGGAAAATATTTGAATGCGATGTAACCGATTCCGTCTTGTTCGAAAGAAAAAATTTTTTGAATTATATTTTCATCAGAAAGTTTTTCATAGAATTCTAATTCTCTTGCATAAGAATGCAATTCTAGGCGTTGTGCTTTGATTGCTATTAATATTTTTTCATTAATTTCTTCATAAAGAAGAACTTCTGCAAATGAACTACTTGCTATAGATTTATTTTTTATATATATTTGTTTTCTGTTGTCAACTTCCCATTCTATTTCATTTGGAATGTATAGAGCAGATGAATAAATATATTTTACATTGATTATAAAAAATACAAAGGCTGTGAAATATATAGGTATCATTCTAATGTCGATTCGAGGGTGTTTATGCATATTTTTTTCTTTTTTTTAATTTATATTTTCTCAAAAAATTATTCTGTTTTGTTAAATTTTTAAAAAAATATCACAATTTTCCAATTTGTTCTATAATAAGCAAATTTTTTTGTTAAAAAATAATACATTTTCTCAAAGAAATTTGATTATATATTTGATCTAATCACTGTTTTTTTTAACGCAATTAACATGGTTTCTTTTTTCGTTATCACGCAAACTTCAATTTAAATTATATTTATTTCTGAAACAGAAAATTTGTTCATTGTTCTATAATATTCTGACTTTTGTGCATTTTTTGATATTCACAAATGAGTATAACAGATAGTTTTTTTTGCTCTATATTTTCAAATAAAAAGTGTTATTTAATCTATAAAAATTTGAAATTGAGAAAAATCCACTTTTCAAAAGTAGAAATATAATCAGTTATTTTCTATAAATGGAATATTATAAATTCTTTAAATAATTGTATGATATTTTAAACGAAGAACTATAAAACACAAATCGAACTCAGATAATTATAGGAATTATACTCAAATAATGTTTTATATGTATTCTCTAAAAATATATTTTAATGTTCATCTTGCTTTGATGAATAAAATAAAAAAAGTATGTGTCATTTATTAAATCAAATTTTTTTAGTGCAGTTTCGTCCCTGCTTTAATATAAAAAGTATGAATAAATTATAACTATTTACTCCGCACTCTAAATGATATTAAATCAATCATTAATATTGTAATTCCAAGTAGCTCAAAAATTTATTAAAATTTTATTGTAATTAGAAAGTATTTTATGATTTTGAAAGATTTAATCAAGTACAATGAGTTACCACATTGCGGTATTTTAGATTTACTTTGGCCTTAAATTCCAATTAATTGATTTAGAAAAAATATATACAAATGAATTATTTCGAAATTTGATTTATTTATAGCTACAAATTATTTGTTTTAAGAAATAATTTTTTATAGAAAATATATTTTTAATTCATAGATATTTAATGTTTTAACGGACCAAAACACAATTATTCTTGACAATCTCTATATTTAACTTAGTGTAGTTATATAGACTCATTATATTATTCAAGAAGGCATTCCAAACTATTTATTTTGATCTAAGGAAAAGCTTAGAGTCAATACCAAATGCCGAAAAAGTGGGAAAACGCGTTTAAAGTTACTATGCAAAAAATCAAGTCTATAAAATTCATGCATCTATTAGAATAGGCGCTAACAAAAAGGAAGATGTTAATCGAATAGGCGATAATATATTCAACCCAAATTTTAGATTAAGATACCGCAATCCAAACATTGATTAAGTACAGAAAAAAAGCCAAATATTACGAAATGGTACAATAAAAAGCAGATGGATGATATAAATGAAGCAAATATGAAGAGAAACAAAAGCGAGAGAAATTTTTTTATTTACTAAACATCACATATTTTAAAAATGTGGAATATCCTATAAATATTTCATAGCATTAGCCTGGTTTTGATTTTAAAATAGACATATGATATCCGTTGCACTATTGGTATTACCTATGATACCTACACTTTAAAGTTTTTTATCTAAAAGGTGTATAAAATTTATTTAATATATGATGCCATTGCCAAGTGTATGGTTGACGGTTGTTCAGCGTTAACCTGTCCTGAAACCAGCATCAAGACAAATTACTCTAAACTCTCAAATTTATTAAACATCCAGCTAAGATATATTTTGGCGACTATAATGCGATTCACCTAGGCGTTGAATAGATACTAACAGAGATTTCTTGCATTAAAAAAACTTGACTTTTTGAAATGTTTTTTTTATCTCTCGGCTCTTAAGTCTTCTATCCTTGTTAAGCAAAGCTAGATTTTTTTACCTTTAAGATTGACCATCATCTGTAACTTAAAAATGGTTTCAGTTTAGCTACATAGAAAACATCACAAAAATTTTTTATAAATTTTTTCACCGTTTTGTAAACGTTTTCTATTTTTTACAAATTCTCCCAAAAATGGCAAAAATTTAATGTTGGATTTCATCCTAAGAAAACTCCAACAATCGATTGATACATCATTTTAACACATTGTTAGCACAAAATAGTTTTTAAATAGTTATCCCTCTTGTACCAAGATTAAAAAAATTTTAATTTTTAAAAAATATTTCTGTTTTCTAAATTTGAAAGCTCGATTCCCTCCTATGATTGGTATTATAGATACAAGTAGTTTAATAAAAAGAAATATTAAAATTATGAATTATACTAAATTTTATACAACTACTTCAGTTATAAATGAAATAAAAGATAATGAAACATTAGCTTTTTACAATTTAAATTCTTACAAAATAGAAATAATGAATCCAAGTACTATTTATATAGAAAGAATAGAAAAAATAAATATAGAAAAACAATTTAAATTAAGCAATACAGATGTTGAAGTAGTAGCACTTACTCTTCAATTATATGAAGATAATATGCAAGGATGGATTTCTATAGAAAATGTAAACACTTTAGAAAGTGTTGTATGTCTAACTGAAGATAAAAGTATGATATCTGCTTTATGTGCATGTGGTGCAATTTCAGATGGTTTTAATGTTCAAAGAAATTATAAAATACGGTGTTTTACTTGTTATAAAATTTATGACAATGATATTGATTTTTGTAAGAAATGTGGTTACAATACATTAAGTAGGATTTCATTTACCGAGACTAACGAAGGTATTAAATTCCATTTTAAAAAGAACTTTAATTATTGTGTAAAAGATATAAAAGATAAATATGGTAAGCCAATAAAAAGTGCAGACCAACGAAATTATGAAATTTATAAAAGAGAGCAACGTAAAAAAGAAAAAGAAAATAAAAAAATATTGTCAGCTCAGTATTTTTGATTTGAATAAAAAAATATTTGTGCCTTTTACATTTTACTATTTTATTTCTTATTTATAGAATATTTTGTCGTTTAATTATCTGAAAAAATTTATTTTGTTTGTAATTTATGATGAAATATAATTATAGTTAATATTCTCGGAACCATTTTTTTAAGCCTTTACTAGAGGCTTTCGCTGTAAATTGTAGTATCAACTGTATGTTATTAAGCAGTAATGTAATTTTTAGACTGAAATATTTTTTGTTTTCCCAAATTACGAATCTTTTAAAAATCGATTATTTTCAGATAGTTGAATGTAAAAATATGAATTTAATTTAATCTAGGGTTTTATGGCTTTGAATAATCTTAAATTACGTAACTCTGAATGTTAAATTCTAAAAAAATGATTTATGGGATTAAAATTAGTTATTTTATTTTTTAATATGAGTATTTTGGAAGAAATTAAACGGCTTAATTATTGAATAATTTTTGGCCAAAATGTCTAGAAACTAAATTAATAATTCCCTATAATAATTAATTTGGGAAAACGAAAAAATTTATTTATTCTCGGCACTACAGCCCTATACAAGCCTTGGCATCCCTCAGTTTTTCCGCTAATTGGCTTCTTTCTTTAACCAAGCTGTAGTTTTTAAAATTATCGTCTCAATTTGTTTACTTTTTCGGGTTTCTTTACAAGGTGATTTTAAGGGGTAGGTTGTTAGCCCTACACCCAACCACAATCTAAAGGACCAGTCCCTTTTGGCCGCCTCTTATGACAAGCTGAAAATACCCGTGCCTAATCCGCACCTGGCATGGTGGGGCATGGCTTTCAAAATACCATCCAAAATCTTATAATTTATCTTATAAAATTTTGATCGATGAGAAATTACAAATTTTATATAATAGAATGCTTTTTTATTTGAATATAATTAACTCTCATTTTAGAATTGAACTTTCGATGAAGGCTAGACAGGAAAAACTTTTAAGGATTTAATTTTTTATTTTTATTCTTAAATAACGAATCTCATTTTAGAATTGAACTTTCGATGAAGGCTGGAGGGGAAAAAACTTTTAAGGATTTAATTTTTTATTTTTATTCTAAAATAACGAATATTTTATGCGATTCATTCATATTTAGATAAAATCATTTTACATCAAATCCATGTTATTTTAGAAAAGTTCCAGTAGTTCAAAAAATGTTTTCTTCGAGTTTTATATCGATGATTCCTCCTAAAAATATATTCGTAATTGTAATCATTCAACTTAAGCCTATTTTAAAATTGTGTTTTGTATTTAACCTTTGGAATCTCGACCAAAAATTTTCAATTGGGCTTATATGAATACCTTATTATGTGCAGGATTTGTTGAATAATTCACATTAATCATAAAAAAATCATGATTTTCTATTAATATTGATAGGTATGAACGGTGTTTATCATAGTATAATATACTCCTCAAAGAGATAAATTTATAAACCGCAGTTTTCAAAACACCCAAAGTTCTATTTGGAGAAATTTACACATATAACTTCTTTGTCGCTCTCAAAATAGCACTAAATACCAATGTTTGACTAGCAAGACGACCTTTATTATGCTTTTCCTCCCTATGACATTTTCGTTTGTTTCAACTATTTCTCCAGTTCCTCCATTTTTCAAAGGAGCCAAATTAATTGTTTTGTATTAGTACTCTGCGGTTCTTACTAATGTCTGCTATGGTTTCATCTTAAAAACATACATTGCTCTGATGACATCATATGGCAATTCAAATTTGAATCTCCACATGATATAAATCATACCATGAATTCCAATTTTGGAGTTTTCAACTCTAGTGAAACAATATTCAGCATGTATTTTATTACAGAATCAACGGCGGAAACGAATCTTTCCTAAAGAAAGAATTTTGTCGTTTAGAGTTATAATAAGAACATAACAAGATTTAACCAAATCGCGTTGTTCTAATAAAAAATGCTCATCTAAGCTACTTTCGTCTTCATTTTGCATTTTGGAGATTTTGATAAATAGCTCTCCACTGTTATCTGTATCATGTAAACAAGAAATTTAAATTCGAAAGTTAAATATGTATTTAAATTAGATTTATTTAATAAAATTCTTGGTTAAAACTTCTTCATAAGCTTTAAAAATTGCTTTATACCTCTTTAACCAAATCGTTGCTCTTCTAAATCCAACTCTTGATTTATACTTATCTTCGGTTCCTCAAACGTAATTTCTCATTCAATAATAAGCGATGTAATATTTTTTGTTTTAAAATGATTAACACTATCTTCCTCATACTTGCTTCTTTTAAACGGGATGTTGGTTCCTCATGAATCTCGGCTCTTATATAACACTCATTGAAGCTCATTCTCAGTTGTTTTTGACCTTAGGTTCAGACTCAAGTCCTCTTTGTCAATCAAAAGAAATTGTTTCGGCAATCTTCTTAAGTACCATCCACAGAATGTATGCATCTATATTATAGTTAATATCAAATATATACTATAATATCAAATTGGAGGAGGGAGGATATCCACATAAAAACCATCAGCTTGGCAATTAGCATATGAAAGTCATTACGAGGCTTTTTAGAGAAAATATACCACATTACATTTTAGTTGTTCCGTGGGTGTTTGTATCAAGAGAGGGTCAACTAAATGGCTTAACTTTTTCTACAAATCTATTTTGTAGTTTTTTATATAACCAAATCGCAGCTAAATTTGTAGGTAATTGTTATGTAAAAGCATTCAAACTAGCCTCGCACACTCTTGTTAGAAGACTTACGCTTAGGGATACAAAAATAAAACCCAAAGTTAGGAGAACTAAGTCCACAATATACCTGTTGATATGATATTGCACTGCCTAGGTAGGCCCCTTATTAGTAGCCGAGATATATCTAACCTAGCAGTTTATGATATTCGGAAAGTTCAGAATAAGATTGAATGTTTCATAGTTTCGGGAAGCTCAGAGTAGGTTTCAACTTGCGATCACAGTCGATGTAACTGGTATTAACGAACTCCGGGCAACTGTCTAGCTCATTAAATGACGTTTACACATTTTTCAAATAAAATTATTTATACTATAGGTATCGAGGGGGTATCGATAAAGTATTGGGGAAGCAGTTATTTATATTAAATCTAGAATGGCGTTAATGTCATGAAAGTAATGTAATAATTTTCACAATTTTAAAAAATATTTTATATTTCTATATAGAGTAAGTGTTTAGCATTATAAGTTTACAATTTATTTTTTATATTATTAATATATTTTTACATTGAGGACATGAGTCAGAACCAAATGCTGAAGAAAGCTGAGATAGAGCTTCAATGGGTGTTATTATGAGAGCAGAGATGCATGACGAACCAACACCCCCTTTAAAACAAGCGAGTAGAGAGGAAGATGGGGCTAAAAATTTTAAAAAACAAAAAATACTACACTCCTTATTTCAGAAGGAGAAACCACGTCAGAGAACCGAAGATAAATATAAATGAAGAGTCGGAGTTGGAAGGAGAAACAACAGTGGTAAAAAAGGTAGAAGAAATTGCATAAAAATAGTAGAAACATTTCAACCCATAATTTTATTAAATAAGATATTTTTACATTTTCTCAAAATTTTTAAAAAGCTCTTTTCGGCCAAAAAAATACTTAAAAACGATTTCTTCGAATAAGCCTCGTCTACTTAGCGCATGCTGATATTTCAGCAGTATACCTTCTTTATACAATAATAAAGCAAAATAAAGGGAGCAGAATGGGTGGAAAGTGTAGTTGTCTACTACATAATAGTGAGTAATTAGATTTCCTATAAAATATAGTTTTATATTTTATTTAACTCCAATTTTAGAAGAATGAAAATAACAGAAGAACTGAAAAATAATACTACTAATATTAATAAACCAATGAATTAAACAAATCTTTATTACAAAGATTTGAAAACATTTTGTTTTAAAATATAGACCCAGTCTCCATGAAAGATATCTTTTATCCGGGGGCCTGAGAAAATCAAGACAGATTGTCTTTTAAATACGACAATAATTTAATGTTCTATATTACAGTTTCAGCTATTTGAAGCGAAGTTTGTGAAAAAAACATATATTGGCAGGATTTTATTACCATGAACCCTTTTTAAAAATAAATAAATCGAGTTTATTCTTAATTTCGCATTGATTTTGTTATAGACTCTTTTGTTTTTTTCCTCTATTTTGATAAGAATGTTTGAGTAAATAGATTTTAATTCTTATGCCACAGGAATTTATCTTATTATAAAAAGATGATTTAATACACTGCCGAGATTAATTCATTTCATATACTACGATCGCATTTAACTATCTGAACAAATTATCTAGAAATCTTTACCGATTTCCAGTTTTTTTCCTGGCATTCATACTCTTTTCAATTTGCGGTACAATTTTCCTTTGTACATAGCAGAACCCTGCTCTTCATTTAGGATTGTATTTTTTATGGCATTTTTATGATTCGCTTAAAACGGCCCTACAATCACTTGCATATGGTGACTTTTAATATATTATTTCAGTATCTTCTTCATTGGACAAGTCGTAGTGCTTTTTTGAAATTTTTTAATGGTTTCTTTATTTTTATCAGATTCCTTACATGTTTTTAGTTTTGTTTCGAAGTAAATATTTTCTTTACGCTTAGAATTGCTGCCGTTTAGTAAAACTTTTGATTTGTGCATCAGAAAGCTGGAATTCTGAATGCCATTTCACAATAAAAAAACATAAATAGGTAGCATCCTAATTAACATGGACGAAAAGCATGCTTAATTAGCTCCGATGAGTCGTATTATATTATTCATAAACACCAAAACCGTGGATTATTCACATGAAAAAAACAGTTGGTTCAATTTGAAATATCTTGTTGAATTCAATTAGTGGTATTTCATGCTTTCGTTAGTTGCGGCGAGTGTTTGGTCCAGAAAAAACCCTCAAACCATATATCAAACGAGCAATTTTTGCTAATGTGCCATCTTATATTATTTTGGTATGTTTTAACACCCACACTTTAAAATAGCAGCGGTTTTTCTTTCCATGAAGCATCTATTTATTGTTCCTCTTTTTGAACATTATTCTCTTGTATCTAACTGTTTTTTATGTATTATCATTGCATTCAATATAGTTCTACAAATATAGGAACTAAAAATATAGTAATAAAAGAAATTTCTATCTGTAACGAATGTTTTTTCATTCATTGTCACTTGTGGATTTTTGGCTCAAGCAACTATATAAATTATGTAAAATAGGTTAAACTACATCTCCTTCTTGAATTTTCTTCTTAATTTCCAGCATAGGTGTTTTAGCTATATGAATATGCTATTCTCATAAATTCAGCGTTTAATAACGTTTGTTGTTCAAGTTTTAAGCTTTTTATCAAGTATTTTATATTTTAAACATGATTAATCTTATCATAGGTCTTTTTAGCATCACTTACATTCACTCTTGCTTGGTTTATATCGCTTATTTAACATAGAATTCAACTGTGTTTTTTATTCTATTATACTTTTCCATCGTTTGTTTCGTTGATTCTAATGTGTAAATCTTGCTCTTCTTCATTCTGTGCGTTTTCATCGGCCACACTGACGCAATATAGAGAGGTTTTTGATGCATAAAAAGATGATTTATTCGTAATTCTTGGATTGGTGTTCTTTATTTTGCAGTCAAGTACGAGGGTTGGGACTAGACGATTTGAAGAGTTACTTCTAAATATAAAATTTTCACAACCGATGAAAATATTTTGGAAGTCTAATGTGTTTCTTTATAAGTATAATTATCTTGAGCATTCTTTTGGTTTGAAGCAAAGGAGTAATGTTTATAAATTAATAGATTAAGAAAATAGGATTTTATAATTTTTTCAGCAACAGATAACTTATATTTAATCAAATGACTTTTTAATTCTTCTTTTTTCAAAGCGCAAAAAAATCATAGTTGGCTTATGTTCATTTCTTTGTTTGACGTGTTCACTTGTAACCCATATAAAATTTCAGCCTTGAAATAGCTCAAATATTCAGTTTTTTTTGGAAATTTTTCTGATTTTCATGTAATCTGAGATTTGACAAAAAGCATTTAAGTATATTTTTTTCTTGTTAGAATTCGGATTGAATAATTTTGTTGATTTTAGATGAGACTTAAAGTTATAAAAAAATGATGTTTACTATCAGTGTATTTAAGTTTCCTTGTAGGTTTACTTTTTCGAGGAATATTCAGAAAACAAGCATCCTAAAATTTGCTTTTTTTTTCTGCGAACGAAATTAGATTCTACTATGTTGTCTCGTCATAAAATACATTTTTCGAGATTTATACTACTATGTTTGCCAATAATATCATTATATTAGAACTACTCATTTTGAAAATATGAAATTTATTAAGTATGAAAACAAAAAGTAATCAATTCTGCTTAACTACTTTGACTCTGAACTTTTACTTTTTACTTTTTTTCACGCAATTTTTTTTAAGAGTGTACAATAATATAATTTTATATTTATTTTTGAATTATAATGATTAAATAGAATGGTGGTAATACGATACATACGGGTCTAATTCATGTGAGGTTTTTACTGCCTACTTCTGTCTGTTTTCTTGTAAAATAAAATATTTTTAATACATGGATGCCTCTGGCACATCTCTATTTCTTTATTAGGCATCTCAAGAACCTGACTAATCCTTTCCTAGACGTTTTCCGAAACCTTATAATCACGGCTAAAAACATAAAATAAGGAAAATTTTATTTTATTTAATGGTTCTTTTGGTTCGTAATATATAAGTTTATTTCGAATGCAGGTTGAATAGAAAAATTTTTTAAGCTATATTCCCGTTTACAACTATGGTTTTGTAAATTTGCATTTTTTATCAGATTAAAAAGCCATTGCATGATCTTATCTCTAATACTAGTGTATTATTTAATTTTTTACTTTGAAGATGGATTTTTCTTCGTTAAAATTGTGAAAGAAGGCGACGAGTTTGCCAATCCAATCCAAATTTTAATCTCGACTATTTCACAACTTTGAAATTTTTGTAAGGTTACAAATTTTGTGTCATTTAGCTTTAATGCTTGCATTCTCTGTTATCTATCAGTCCATTAGATTCTCATATATATTAGAAAAAGCTATTTGAAATCTGTGAACTGTCGATATAAATTTGAGATAAATCTATCAATGGCAAAAACAACCTTCGGATTTTAATATAATATGAAATCAGTATTCTAGTACATTTTTAATTAGAATCAGGGAATTCGACTCATACATATAAATTTCATTTTTCCTTAAAGAACTCAAAGAAACTTGATGAAAAACAAATTATATTTATGATTTCCTCTATATTTTTTTCGATTTATCAATCTTAGAAAATCTTAACAAAATTTAATTGAATTTTCAATATAAATATAATGAAATAAGTCTATTATGTGAGATTTTATTCTAATAATTATTGTATATTAGAGATTAAATGAAATTCCTCCGTTTAAAAATAAAAATTTTCAATATATACTTACTTGGTTAATTATGAAACTATTATATGTATAAATTTCAATGGATATGCAAAATAAAAAAATGAACCAGGTTTCTATATGTATTGGATTATTGAGTGCTTCTTTTTGTGTATTGTTGATATTTGTATCGGTTTATATTGGTAAAAAAAATGAAAAACCAACTTTTGGAAGAATTTAAAATCTTTGGAAAATCACAGTTTGCAACTCTTTTAAAAGAACAATTTAAGGATAATAATAATTTTGGATTTACAAATTTTAAAATGAAGGATTCTAATGTATTGGGATTTTGTTATTCTTGCAGCCAAATCGAGAAAATGATTGCAGTTATAATTTTTTTTGATAAAATAAGTCAAAAAAATAATGCAAAAGAAGACAAATTACAGTTTTATGTAATCAAGAAACACGCTGATAACATCAAGGATACTAATTTGGTCATACCTCCGTATATTTTCTCATTGAAGAAATTAAAAGAATTTAAAGATAAATATAACACCGGTGTTTTGACTCGTTTTGGATTACATTTGACACTAAATACATCTGAAATAAATGTTATTAATAAACTTGTAACATTATCTGAAGAATTAGCAAGTGAAATAGAAGTATTTAGTTTTTTGAATGCGAATTTACAAGATAAATCGATTCAAATTTCGATAGCGGGTGATAAATTAAAGAACGGAACTAAGAATGATTTGAATTTGTTTCAAAGTTCGACAAATATTTCACTGAAACGAAAGTTCCGAGCGCTTTTTTAGTCTTTATTTTACATAAAGCCAACGTTTTTGATAAAAATAATTTATATGACTCTTTTCTTAAAAGTATAATCGCAGATGATTCTTTAAGAGAGATTTTATTAGCCTTCATAAGTGATATTTACATGTACTTTGTCAAATTCGAAAAATATTCATTTTATTATAATTACAAAATTGAAGTGTTTTTAAGAAAGTTAAAGCATATTTAAAACTACTTAAAATCTAAAGAAGGTCTAGAATGGATTCAATACGAGGTTATAGAGTTTATAGTTTTGGGGCTCGAAACACTTATTTCTATATTTATTGAACAAAAAAATGATATAATGAAAAGCTTTGATGATATAGAAACTTTTCTGGGTAATTTTAAAAGTTTTATTTCAATTCAAGATAAAGATTCACTGGTTTTAAAAATTTACGAGAACATTGAAGGTAAATATAATTTAATTTAAGCGAGATTATCGGGTCCACAAAAGAATTTCTAACAAAATTCTCTCAAAATTATTCAAATAACAAATTTGGAACGGCTACTAAATCTATTTTGCAAGGAAGTATAAAATTTCTAGCAAAGACAATTTTAACAGAATTACCGAAGAACGAATGCATGTCAATCATAATAATGAATCTGATTCGGTTTTATAGGGGTGGTTTTTAAGATCCTGATTGTTGTGACGAAATAACGATGGTAAAACTCATAAAAGAAGGATCATTATGTATCTCTAGGTTTAATTCGGCTATTTATATTGATTAAAAACCTATATTTATAATTGAAATATCTCTTAATATTTCTTAATATTTCTAAACATGATAGTTTTGATAGCTTTCAAATTTTTTTAAAATAATTTGCAACAAAAATTAATAAGTAAATATCGATTAGGTTCCGACCATGTATAATATACTTTTGATCAGATTGAGCTTAGAATCTAAAATAAAACCTTTTTGATTCGATAGTTGTCATTTTATACAGAAATCGGTAAAAACGTTTCTGGGGTTAAAATTTTTAACCTAACATGTTAATTTTTTTACATTGCTCTAGGTTTCGAGAATGCGAAAAAATTTGTAAAAATTTTTATTTAATCCAAACTCGGGCCTGTTTTGTTATATTGTGTCAAAATATAGAGCAAACACAATAATTTGCAGCTTTCAGATTTTCCTAAAATATGTAGGAATATTTTAATCAAAAGCAATGATTTTCAAGTTGAAAATGATCAAAATCGACCTTTCCCTATAAAAGGATTTTTGTGTTTAATATAGACTTTAAATTTTTATAACGGATAGAATTATTTTTAGATGAACTAAAAATCAATTTACTACAAAATTATAAGAAAAGGCATATTTATGAGGTCTAAACCAAAAAATTGGATTTTTATGGTCTGCGAATTCTTCAGCCTGCTTTGGGCTATGAAATCAAACAATCTGATAGATTTTGGTTCTAATATACAATATGAAATGTATTTTTATATAAAGAAAAAAAGTTAAAAACGCAGGATCTTTCTTGAAGCTTCAAATGATGGGATTACTAGCTCTAAAATAAGAGCTTGAAAACTAATCTGGTTGGCGCACAAGAGAAATATTTATAATCTGCACTTAAATATTCAGAAAATAATAAATTATACAGACTAACGAATTAATTATAACGTTGTTTAAAAAACTTTGAAAATGTTTATAAAGTCTAATAATGAATTAAACCTAATGAATTATTTCCAAAATTTACGAAACGAAAAAGCTCGATATTTGTTTTGGATATAAAAAACTATAATAAATCCACAAGTGTTGGCATTTTCATAAGAATTTTTTAAACTTTGAAGAAAAATCAAAAAAAAATATTTTTTTTTGTTGATAGACCAGTCTTTTTATTTGTGCACTCTTGAATGATATTTATAACTTTGTAACTTTCTGAGAAAAATTATTCAAGATTTCTTAAAAGCATCGGAATCGTGTAAAAATCTGTTCTGAATTTAGCAGGTGGTATACAAAGAAATAATTTAACTAAAGTGGACTTTGTGCAAAATATTAGAGTGTTATTAAATGTTGATGAGGTATACAAAAGGAGGTAAATATATTCCACATACGTGCAAATATCTTTAAAAAGGTCCGAGATCTCCAAGGGCTGTAGCGCTGCGGAGTTAGTTAGTTAGTGCAAATACCTATAAAAACTAATAACCATTGTAGGTAATAATCCAATGAACATACAATACGGAATAATTACACATACTTTGTGAACGAAAGCTAGAAAATCATCTTAAAACTCAAAATTAATTTACATCGAAATTTAATTAAGAATAGATTAAGCTATAAAAAGCAATTCTGAACAAAAAAGCAAATAAACCAATTTATGATGAATTTGTAATGAGTTATAATTTTTAGTTAAGTAAAAAATAATTGTTATACATGGTAACGATCCAAAATATTATCGTGTATAATAAACCTATTCCATTATTTCCAAACAATATCTTTTATTTATAGCCGTATTTTATAATGACACCCTCCTCATTATGTTTCCCTGCTGAATTGTACACTTGCCAAAAATAAAATTCAGCAGATCATTCCAGCTGTTATATCGCATGAGATCTGAAAAACATCATATTTATGCCCTTTTCGGTATACAAAAAAACATCTTTTTTCGCGGAAAAATAATTATTTTGTGAGGAAACAAGGGAATTAAAACATTTATTTAATAAAATTCTGGGTTAACAAATTTTTCTTTTTAAATAATTCTTTCCACCATTTCAACCACTTCTATCTTTTCCTCCAACTCCAACTCTTCATTTGTATTAGTTGTTGGTTCCTTTGCTGTGGTTATGCCATCCAAAATAAGGGGTAAAATATTTTTTGTATTTTCCGTTTTAACATCATCTTCCTCGTTGTCTACTTGCTTTAAAAGGGGTATTGGTTGTTTATGCATCTCGGCTCCTAAGATAACACTTAATGATGCTCTCTCCCAGCTCTCCTCGGCATTTGGACCAGACTCAAGTCCTCTTCGTCGATCAAAAGAAATTGTTTCGACTGTCTTCTTGAGTACTATGGATTGTATATATGCCTCTACATTCATGGGTATTTGCAGTCTCTTAACATACGTCTTATGGTATTTTGTCACAATACCGTCCCAGGTCATCACATAAGGAATTATCTCGACATTGCATTTATAAATAAGACCTACCTCATTTGCTAATAGGTCATACTTCCTAAGCTTCTCTGTTTCAACTATTTGAAGGGAGTCTTGGGATGTTATTCCTACTTCAATGAGGGTTATCCTATTCTGTCTCTTGTCTAAAATAAATATATCTGGTCTGTTACACCGGATTTTGACATCAGTTTTTATTCTGGTGTCCACTCTTATCTCTGCATATTCGTTATCAAGAATTTCTTGAACTGAGTGGCTTCTAATTCGTTTCGAAGACTTAAACTTATATTTATTCAGCAAGAGTAAATGTATACATCGTACCACTTCATTATGTCGTCTAGTATAGTCATGACCAAGCATTTTTTCACATCTCGTTGCTAAGTGATCAACAGTTTTCCTAGACTGGTTGCAGTGTTGACACATACCTTCTGCACCCCAGAAAACATTTCTATCCTGGATATAACAGAACACTGCTTCATCACGTGGTCTTACACTTCCTTTCTTTAACCATCTTGAGGAGTCATTTACACTTACCAGCTCGTTATTTCTAGCGCTATATAACTTTGAATGTAGTTTTCGGTTTTTGATTTCGTTATATAGGTTAGCTAGTTGAGCTTC
Source organism: Hamiltosporidium tvaerminnensis (assembly GCA_022605425.2). Taxonomy (NCBI): domain Eukaryota; kingdom Fungi; phylum Microsporidia; family Dubosqiidae; genus Hamiltosporidium; species Hamiltosporidium tvaerminnensis. Next base: position 760,895 of record CM061247.1, read on the forward strand.
TTCCAATTTCTTTTTTGTGACTTCCTCTTCCAACCCGTATTTTATTTTTAAAAAGTTTTTAATCAGTGAAAGGTGGGTTTTATTATTATTCTCAACCTTTAGGATTGCTGCTCTTCTGGTCGATGTATCTTTATGTTTTTCCAGACAATCCAAGAGTTGCAAAAGCATATGTTCGCTTTTGAACTCGACACTATGTAAACCTCTTCCAAGTTCTTTACGTGGAAGGTATAGACGTTCTTTGCATCCTGGGCGTAGATGTATTTTGTTCTTTACTAACACTGCACGCACCGCATCATCTAACTTAGAGAAGTCAGCCGGTTCAGTCGGAGTACACCTATATGATAGTTTAGTAAAGAAATTGCATGTTGATTAATGGCTTGAAATAAATTTCTTGCATTTAATCTCGTGCGACAAAGTCTTTCTACTCGTGCTATAAGTTTGGTCTGTACTTCCTCAAACGACTTACTTGTTGGAATTCCTCTGCTATCTTCTATAATTCAGGTATTTATAAACACCTATTCCTTCGAAGAGTAGCAGTATCTTCACAACATGGATCATTAGTGGCTGACTTCTCTTTGTTAATTTCCAATCCTATATTATTCATAAACTTTTTAACCTCCTCCGTCATTTCTTCCAATGTTTGTCCATCTTCGGCAGGAGCTTAAGATCATCAATAAACAAGGATGATTAGTCGCGTGGGATTCTGCATCTGTCTTTATTCTCACTTTTGTGTATTTCTCATTAGCTTTCGGCTCAATGGATCCATACACAACACAAACAATAATGGTGACAAACTATCTCCTTGCAGAATCCCTCTATCAATCTTCTTACTCATGATTTTTCAGGCCCTACTGATATATCAATTTTCCATTTTGATATAATTACCTTAATAAATTTCAGGATCCAATCGGTAAATTAGGTTTTCAATACATTGAGTTAAATAAGCATGATCTATTGAATCATAGCTTTTTTGACATCAATCCATGTTGCCTTAGATTGTTTCCGTACTCTTTATTAATGGCAATATTCAATAGGGCTTGTTCTTTCGCTCCTTGCACTCCTCTAACCGCTCCCAACTGATTATCTGAAAGTAATCCTCGTCTTTCCACCTCAACCTGAACCACTTTAGTGACACATTTTGTAGTCAGTTTATACAGGTTTGACATACAAGTTATTGGTCTGTAATCGAGCCAGTCTTTGGTGTACCTTTAGGTATCGATAAGTAAGTCCACAATAATACCAATCGGCTTGAGGCGTTCCTTCTAAACATATGGCTTTCACAATATTGTAAAGATATTTATGAAGGCTCGTAAGTTTCTTGATGTAAGTTATAAATACCATCAATTCCAGCGGCTTTCCAGTTAGGCAGCCAATTGATGATATCTATAAACTCTTCAAGTAAAGGAAACGTGGTCTGGTGCGTATCTGACACGAAGGTATCAATACTCATCATATGTAACTACTTTATCATTTTTATTCCACATTGTAGACCAAAATTCTGAAATTTCGTCACGATAAACCACATGCTCGGATTCAACGCGCTCAGATAACCCTCGATAGAATCGACCTCGGAATAACTCAAACATACGATTCTCTTTTCGAAATTTTCTCCTTCTTTCTATATCGTAATTTTTTCTCGTACACATTCAAGCCTCATTCTTCTTAACCAAGCCACAGAGATCATTTACTTTGCTTAAGTCTAAATTAAACTCTCGCATATTTTTCTGAGACTTTTCGTTTCCAGTAGGCTTTTCCTGCTTGCGAGCCTTCTCGGAGATCTTTGGAAAGTACTAACTTAGAATTTTAATTCTATGTTTTCCTTCCGCGGATCTAGGTTTCTCCTTACGTGTTTCCTCGTCATAACATACCTGGGCCGCCTGGATGATTCGAGCTGCATCACTAACATTCTTAGGCACATGATTCAGCATATTCACCTGTGATCCGATTTATGAGTTCCAAAACTTTACTATCAACCATTCACTTGGAGTTTTCTGGTTCGGACCACTAAATCTCGATTTCTCCGGAGTTCCTTGATTTTGAACAAGAACTTTTCTCTCGGGTTCTATGAGTGTAGTGTCGGTTAAAGAACGGGCTCGGCGAGACAGTGGCGATTCTACGTCGTTCTCCATTCTCTTCTTGCCTTATTTCTCTTCTGCCTCATTATGTATTAATTTTTTTAACACATCGATATCAACAGTTCGACCAAATTTCCCATTATAGTACCTAGAATTGCAGACCAGCCATTTCTAGGCATTCTCTCAAACCTTTTTGCACCGCTGACATAGCAGATCTAGGCCATTCCTGCTCTACGGCTGTGACAGAGTCAGTATTGAATGCAATACCATCAGTCGATTTTTCTGGAATGGCGTGCATTGAGGTTTTCCATTGTGTTGGCTGGTCCACACGCCGAAGAATCGACAGAGGGTGGAATCGCAGGCTGATTGGTAGCCTGCGTATTGCTCTGGGGTGGTGTTATTATAGATGGTCGTTGTGGTGGAGCGTCTCTATAGTTACTACATCTCTATCACACTTTTATCCTTTAAAACTATTCCGTTGTTTACGCTTTATTTCATCATTTTTATATTTTCGGTCACTTTTTCTTCTACCCTGAAAAAAGGGAATTAAATAGAATGATACTATTTTAAACCCATAAAATTTTTAAATAAATTGAAAATAATTAAAATAAAATACAGAAAAAAATTTAAAAAGAATAAAAAAAGGCAATGTAAAAGTATCAATAGGAAAAAATTTGAATCGTAATCTATTTTGCTTGTTCCATTTTTTTAAATGTTTGTTACCTCATTGGTTTTTTTATTTTTCCTTTAAATAAAATACGTACTTTTTTTTATTTAAATCTAAAAATATGAAAATTTTAAAACAAAGAAAATATATTTTAAGTTATTAAAATACACTTTTTTTAAAAAGATTCACCAAATATTCTTTTTAACCGCTATTTTAACATGCTTTTATCCCAATTCATGTAATTTAACAAGGGAAGGCAATAAAGAACAACAGTAGAACAGAATAAAATAGAGAAAGGGGCAGCATAAAATAAGACCAAATTTTATGTAAAATTTTAGTATGAAATTTTTAACAGAACCGAGCTTATAAAATATGAGAATCTAATTGAAACGGTAGAAATTTTTGAATTTTAATGTGAAAATATTGGTGTAGGTCTTAGAAGATGGCATTTTATTCCCGTTTTTTATATTTTTTTGACACACGGCAGAAATAAATAAGACATTTGTTGTCATGGGTCAATAAATCTCTCCATGCCGAATATAACGCCCGGTATTTCCACATACCGCCTGTTATTTGCAATAATTTTACAGAACACCGTTAATTTCTATATATTGATTCCAAAGCCCATATCATTAGAAAAAAGAGGATTTCTTTTGATTTAATGTGTTAAATGTTCAAAAACGCATGTAAGACTTTTAAATTTGAATTCCTCAAAAAAATTTAGTTTAAATGCGCATTATTATGCAAAAAAGCAGTAAAAGCAAGTTCGATATTTTATTTTTTAAATTTATTATTTATCAAACCATCAGAATATTATAAATTGAATTAGCATAAAAATTTTCGATAAGTGCTCTTTCTTCCTTGTAATTATTTTCATTTTTTTACTGCTGCTATAGCGAAGAAAGAAAAATTACTCGACAAAATAATCTTATTTTTGTCCATGATGATTTTCTCTCGGTGACTTTGGAACATTAATTTTACCTCCGCTGCAATTTTCCATTAGTACTCATATAAAAAATTATTATGATAATTGTGGCTTTAATGGTTCAATTTGTAGTCAAGTACATCCGAGGCAATCTCCAAGCTTCGCAGTATATTTCCGAATTCGCCTCTGTAATTATTACAACGTGAATCTTTTTCTGTAGAATGCCTCATTGTTCGCGTTTGTTTTTTGTTATTATGCTTCCGGAAAGTGAATTGTTAAACTTATTGTCTAAAGATATGCATATAAAGGGGTGTATTCGATTATTTAATATTCTGTTATATGTATAAAAGGACCTTAAGATTCTCATACACCATTATATCGCCGTGGGAGCATTTTTTTCGGACTATATTCTTAAATGCTGTTTACGCGTTAAACCTGGCTGTCACCTTTCATTATGTATTCTTCTATGTAAAACCTCAATCTTAGACAATCAAGAATATTTCAAAATGTTCATTTTTAAACCCATCTTTATCAGAATACATCGCCCTTAAAGGCTAAAGTTGTCAAACATAGATTTGAAGACATCTTTTATTTATTGTAAGTTCTTTTGGGGCCTAAAAGCTTCGGTGATGATTTATATGTGTCGAATACCCTGAGAATCTAGCTGCTTTTTTATTTGATTTCCGTCTCTCTCGCGTTATACACAATTGTATAGCCTATGGTTTCAATATGATGCTTAGTAGTTCTATTCTTTTCTATTTTAATAACTTACGATTTTTAGTATTGTAGTTACTATGCATTTATTTATATATGAAACGAAAATGCTCAGGAAAAAAGGGACTGAAAGCAATTACTAAAATTATAAATTATTTATTTTTTTAGTCAAAGAAGTTTTTAGAAGTTGAATTTACATTTTCCGGGCTGCAAAAACTAAAAAAAAGCAAAAAACAGAAAGATCAAAAAGGAAAAAAATAAATTATATACTGATTAGCTTACATTTAACACATCATGGTTAATTCTATATAAAACAAATTGTAAGTTGATATGGATAGGTAATAACAGAAAGGAATGTGATACAAGGAGCTGTATGAAACAACAAAAGATGAATAGAATTTGGGATATGGGAATATAATTCATGTATAAAAATTAAAGGGTAACATAAATTTGGAATAACTTTATTTGAAAGTATCACATCTTTTTAAAATAGTGGCAAGTGTTTTATTTGCTTTCATGACATCAACGCAGTTCTAGGTTTACCATCAACAACTGCTACCCCAACACTTCATCAGTACCCCCTGCGATACCTAAGTCTCAAAGTCTTTCATCTACCACATGTGTAGAACCCAATTAAAAAGCGAGGCTGTCGCCCGGTGTTCGTTAGTGTCCTTTGCATGTAGTGTGATCGAAGGCCGAAGCTACCCGGGTCCCCCAAGACCATGCGGCATTACCACTTACTCCACACCTTCTAACCATATAAACGTCTAGCTAAGATCTATTTCAGAGAATTACATGCGGTCCACCTAGACAGTGCAATGCTATACCAACAGGTATAATCTGCATCTTAGCTCTTCCGACTTTTAATGGGTTTTAATTTTATATCTTCTAGAAGCTAAGTCTTCTAACCCGAGTGAGTTAGGCTAATATTCTATGCTTTTACATGTCAATTACCTACATGTTCAGCTGTGGTGTGCAATCTAGTTATGTAAAAAACTAAAAATAAATCGTAGAAAAAGTTTCTCCGTTTCTTAGACCTCTCCTCCTCATAACAACTCCCATGGAACAACCGAAGATGTAGTGTGGTTTTATTCCCACCAAAAATCCAAACAATGAACTCATATCAGTTTCACACACTCATTGCCAAGCAGAAAGTTTTGTATGTGGTTATTCTCCCTCCGTTTAATGGCAACATAAAAATTAAAAATTTTATATAAATAACGGCTTGCTATAAAACATAAATGTTTATTTCCTCTCTAACATATTATCATATTTCAAATCTTAATTTAACGTATGCATTTGAATATTTTTTATTTCTTTTTTAAATGAAAACAAAATTTGGGCATATTTTTAATATTTTATAAGTGCATAACTGTGTTCATAATGATGAACATATATTTCTAATTCTTTTGTAAAGAAATTTATGAAATACGCTTTAAAAAGAGATAAAAAATATTATTTTGAAAAACCATTTTATTCATTCATAAAATCCTAATTTGTAGTTACAACAGCAGTTTAGAGTATAAAACGGCTTTCTTTTTAGAACAAAATGGTTTCTAATGCCTAACAAATAATCTTTGATCCTTTTTAATTCTTTCATTTTGAATAAATGCAGCGGGAATATCTCCCCACCCAACTCAAATTTGAATCTGGCATATTTAGAGACCCTCAATCCTGTTCTACAGACTGTACATTTTTCCGAATGTATTCCCATATTCAATAATCTTGTAACCGATTCGTCGGTTTTTTCGTAATCGCACCCGCAATATAATGCGATCTCGAATTCATTTCCCTTTAAAAATATTTTGCTGCCGATTTTTTCGATATATATATCCCCACTAGTTATCTTTATATCTTCATAATCGTTGAAACAAAACAAGAACTCATATATTTCATCAAAAAATGGATGAAAAATTAATTCATCAACACTTGGTCTTGCATCTAGATCTACTTGAAGTGCATGATCGGAAATATCAGTAACATCTGTATGGAAATCGCCCGGATTTATGAATAATATCCCACTAGCTGCATTTCTCAACATGAAACCCCAGCTATAAATATCAGATTTGAACCCTTGATCAAGTCCCTTCAACACTTCCGGTGAAAAGTATGGAAACAAGTTTTTTCTCTCTTCAGAAACCGGATTTTGCGGTGAAAATATTCTTCTAGGTCTATTCACATAACACGCTAAACCGAAATCTATTAACTTAGCATTTAAATCAGAATCTACTACTACATTATCAAGCTTAATATCGTTGTGAATAACTCCTTCTCCTTCTAAATATAACAGCGCGTCAAGTAATTGTTTGAATATAATTTTTAAATCTCTTAAGCAGATTTTTTCTTCGTTCAAAATGCTAAATAAAGTTCGAGGAAAGTATTCAAAAGCAATATAGCCAGATTTGTTCATCTTAAACGAAAATAACACATGAATGATATTTGGATGGGACAATTTCTGACATAATTCCAGCTCTTCTTCAAAACATTGACCATCTAGTGATTGTCCTTTAATCGCCATTTCTATCCGTTCTGTATAATGATAAACATGCCCATATGTTCCTTTACCCAATGGGTTTCGCTTTTTGAGCAATTTATTTGAATTGTTTATTTCTAATTCTATTTCATTAGGAAAATTGACGTCTAAAGAATATATATATCTCGTTTTCGATAAGAGGACGCCACAAATCATGAAAGAGGTATAAATATCAATAGAAAAAACACCCGTGGATAAATTCATTGATTCCAAATAAATTTTTTTAATTTATATTAAAATTTATAACAACTCCTTTTTTTTTTATCAAATATCAGATCTGATGACATTAATTACATATCATAAAAGATAAATGAACAAGAAGGCCTAATAAAACAATAATTTTCACAATATTATTTGGTTTTAAATTCGATTAAAATATCTCAGCTTGAATTCTTGTAAAAGCAAAATGACCTATAACTAATTTAGATAATTTTTTTTACAATTAATATGATATTTATTGTGGTTTTTCAACATTTATGAAAATATAATACAGATTTTTTTTATTAATTATTTTATTACAACCAATAGTTTCTGTTTTTTTGAAGATCGAATTTTCTGATTTATCAAGATACTAATTAAAAAACTTAATTCAATTCCGCTGTTTTTTTATTTAACAAATCATTTAAAGGAATATTAAAGTATTAAGAAAACAATACTGTTATTATTTTCTAAGATGGTAAGGATTTAGATTCAGTATTCATATACTTCTCTCAAATAAATACAAAAATACCCAAAAATTTATATAGAGGCAAAAAATTAAATTATAGTAATTTCAAATATAAACCTAAGTGTATAACTATAAATTATAATTGTGAGTGTCTCTAGGTAGCAAGGTTTATAAATGAAAGAATATATTCCATAATTTTAAAATTTATAACTAAAACAATCTCGGTTAAAATACCAATCTATCTATTAATATAATTGAGTTTTGTATAATCCTTATTTTTTTATGAGAAAAAGTTTGAGAATCAATCATAAAAAATATTTATCTTTGTTTTTCCGTAACAATTTAGTTCGATTTAAATTCAGATTTTTCTATCATTTTAATTTAGCATTTAAAAAAAATGGAACGAATTTTGATGTCTTAGAGAACAGGATCCAATCTTTTTATGCTGTAATTATTTAAATAATCCGATATTTTTTATATTTTGGATTTAAATTATAATCTAGAGATTTGGTGCAGTGGTTGAAGATTTTAAGCAACATTAGGTTTTTATTCATACAAAAACATACTGAGATTTCTAAAATTTCCAACCTTTTTTTCGTAATCATGTTTAAATCAAAATGATTCGATTAAAGTCAATCTTAATCTTATGATTGGGAAAATCTATTCTCCTTATTAATCTATCTAAGATAAAAAGAGGATAACCGAATTGAAAACTAACTGCTCGGCAATTACCGTGTATAATTGGTTTGGAAATCATTATAGAAATTTTTGTAGAATATAAAACACACAGGATCTTTAGTCAATCCTTTATAATTTTTAGTCAAACCGATTAAAAAGCAAATGCTACAATTAAATTTATTCATCCTCAACACCGAGAGGTAAAAGAGAAATGGAATAAGTAAGCAGGTAAGTTTTAATTTTAAAATTAAATTCTATAAAATATAATTCTTGAACATAATATTATAAAAATATATTTACAATCTACGTTTAGTGTCCTTTGTCTTTCTATTTCGGATTTTATGATTAATAAATTAATCATTATAATGCTTTTTTAAAGACACTTGATCGATAATTTGTCTTATTATTGGATTATATCATCGAGAAAAAATTTAATATATTCATTTACCAAATTTTAACAAGATTTTTTCCACGAATCAATCCGAGTAAAAAAAATTAAAACTAATTTAAGGAATAAATGCAATTTTTTCAGCAAAAATATTTATTTTGACTCATTTTTGGCGGGTTTGATACTGTTCCAATTAATAAAAAAAATAATTTTTTGTAAATAATACGTTTGGAATTTTCAAACTTAAATATTTTGAAATGAAATCTGAATAAAGCAAAAAAAAAATATAAAGTCACAAATTTATATTTAAACACGGTTTGTAAACATATTTATATTCTTTTTAATACAGAAAATGAAATATCTATTTATTTTTAAAATTTGAATTTCTTTTTAGAGATAAACTTATTAAAGAAAATAAATAGAAATAATTATTTACTAAGCAATATGAAGAAAAGAAAGATTTATTTTTAGAGATAAACTTATTAAAGAATATAAATAGAAATAATTATTTACTAAGCAATATGAAGAAAAGAAAGATTAATAATTTCATTAGAAATAAACGGTAATTCAAAACTAAAATTCAGTAATTATATTAATTATCAATACGGTTCTTTTAATATTTTTCGCTTTTTTTAAAAATTTAAAATTTTAGATTACAATCTAAATACAGAAATATTTATCTGAGATTTCCTTCTTTATTCTTTTGAATCAAAAAAAATAAAAATCTTTCCAATTTTTTAAAATTAAAAAAGGGAAAATTTTAGATAAATTGTTTATTTCTTTATGCCCATAATGGATAAAATTATCAAGGAAGATACCAAAGATGAAAAATTAACGACAGTAAATGAAAAAGAAGAATTACTTAAAAACTTACTAGAAAAATTGAAAATTGCTGAAACTAAATATGGAATTGATATTACAGAAATACTTAAGAAAGATGTTGTTCGAACTGACGATGTGACAACTACACAATTTTCTAAATGGGAGGAATTTATTAAAAATACGAATTTGCTTAAAGGAATAGAAAATATGGATTATAAATATCCTTCACCTGTTCAGGCGGCTTCAATTCCGTATTCTTTGGAAGGTCGTGATCTTATTGTTAGATCAAAGAATGGAACTGGAAAAACAGCTGCTTATACGATTCCGATATTGGAAAGAATTGACGACAATAAAATGATGCCTCAGTGTATAATTCTTGTACCAACAAGAGAATTAGCACTTCAAACTTCTAAAATGTGTAAGAAAATAGCTAAATATATGAAAATTGAAATTGTTCCAATTTATGGCGGTATAGACTTACATGATGATATTTTGAGACTTACACAGGGGGTTCATGTAATTGTTGGTACGCCAGGAAGAATTTTAGACATTGCGGAAAGAAAAATTATAAATTTAAAACTTTGTAATATCTTGGTTTTTGATGAGGCAGATAAATTATTGAGTTTTGAATTTAAAGATTCTTTGGATAAAATAATTAAATTTTTGCCGGTTGATAGGCAAATATTGCTGTATTCTGCTACTTTTCCAAGTTCGGTTTGTGAATTCGTTAATTCTTATATGAACAAACCACTTCATCTAAATTTGATGAAAGAACTGACATTGAAGGGCGTACATCAGTTTTACGCGTGTGTGGAACCAAAAAACAAACTTTTTTGTCTTAAAACACTTCTTAAGCAATTAAATTTTGATCAATGTATAATATTCTGTAATTCAATACAAAATGTAGAATTATTGACAAAAAAAACAACAGAAATGGGATTTCCTTCATATTTTATTCATTCTAAAATGATGCAGGCAGATAGAAATTTGGTATTTCATAATTTTACAGAAGGTGGTTGTAAAATATTGGTGACTACCGATCTGATAACTCGTGGAATTGATGTACCAACAATAAATTGTGTCATAAATTTTGATTTTCCCAAAACAACAGAATCATATCTTCACAGAATAGGAAGAGCAGGTAGATTCGGAAATTATGGTGTAGCAATTAATTTAATCGGACCCTCTCAGAATTTAAGAGATTTGGAGAATGCACTCGATATTTCTATACTTCCTGTCTCGGATAAAAAATTTGAAGATTTTATGAAAAAACAAACATAAAATAAATATTTGACTTTAGAATTTATTTATAATTTCTTTTAATTTATTCTATCTTTCAAGTATTTTATATTAAAAAATATTTAAAACTTCAGATTTATCTTCTATCTTTCAAGTATTTTATAATAGAAAATATTTAATAACTTCAGATTTATCTTCTATCTTTATAAACTATAAAAAATATTAAATCATATTTAATAAAAACACTCATTAATCCATTAAAAATTCATTTTTATTTACTTTATGATAAATTATTCCGAATTTACTTACTTATATAGTTGATTATTCGATTCTTCTTTTACATTTAGGTTTCAAGGATGAACAAATGAAAATCTCTCGATTTAGTTCTTTCTATCTGCCGTAACTCAGAGTAATGAGATTAGCCTATAGAACAAGTCTGATTTGTATCTAAAAAAAATGTCAACTATTTTTTCACACGAATTTTACACAGGCTTGCCAAACAGATAATTTTTAGTTGGTTAACCTCTAACCAACTATTATTATTAATTCCCAAAAACAAATTCATCTGTATTCAGATTTAAAAATATATTTCATTTAATTACTTCAAATCTAAATAAACAATATTTTTCTTTAAAATCAAGCTGGTTTGTTCACAAAAATAACTTAAAACAAAAAATAATATTTATAAACAAATTTTTAATTTTTAACGAGCTTTTACTCAACACATATTTTTAATTAAGATCATTCTTAAATAATTCATATTGATATTTATAATATTGTTTATGAAATTAAATTGATTTTTTAGTAATTTTTTGATCAAATTTACATCAAATCTATATTTAATATATTTTAACTACTTACTTATTCCGTTCCTCTTTTACCTCTCAGTGTCGAGAATGAACAAATGAATGTTTTCCATTTGTTTCTTTTAATCAGTTGTAACTCGGGATTATAGGAGATTGGCGTATAGATCCAGTATATTTTATATCCTAACACAATGGCAGCAATGATTTTAATACGAATTGTACACATTCATTACCAAACAGAAAGTTTTTAATGTGGTTATCCTCCCTCCACCTTATACCTAAAATAATAATTTTAAATTTATTTATTTGGTGTATTAAATATGTTTAATCTTAAATATTTTATAAAAAAAGTCATTTATAAATCAGATAATCATTCATCAGTTTTAGTTTATAGTAGTAATAAGAAAATTTTTAAGTTACAAATTCTTAAATCAAATTAAAAATATTTCCACACTAAGGCAGGTGGAAAAACAAGGGGTTGAAATTTTAAATTTTAAAATAAACAGTTAAACTTTCTCTTAAAGTATACAATAAGAAGACAAAATATTTTAGGCAAAAAAAATATTAAATTATGAACTAGTAACAGTATATAAAATGAAGTAAAATGATTTACTGACTTAAATATAGAAATATATTCCAATTATGAGAACGTTTTAGTAAACTGGAAATTTTTAAAATTTATCAGGGAATATAATGGTAAATCACTCTTATTAAAAAATTGTTATTTATTCAGAAAAATGCTTCATTTTGCAAAGTATGATTTAATGCTGATTGTATTTTAATTGATGTAAATATTTTAGTTACAGTTTTTTGTCTTTTTACCAGAAATTTTATTTAAAAATATCACATCTTTTTACAATATTTGCAAAAGTCATATTTGTTTTCATGACAGTAAAGCAGTTCTATGTTTAATATAAATAACTGCTACCCCAACACTCCTTCGGTAAACCCTGCGATACCTACGTCCCAAAGCCTTTCATCTACCAGGTGTGTAGAACCTAATTACTAGGCGAGGCAGTTGCCCGGTGTTCGTTAATGTCCGTTGCATGGAGTTTGATCGAAGACCGAAGCCCCCCGGGCTTCCTAAGACTATGCAGCATTCCCACTTACTCTACACTTTCTGAACCCAATAAACTTCTATCTAAGATATATATCAGAGATTTACATGAGATCCACCTAGACAGTGCAATGTCATACCAACAGGTATAACTTGCTACTTAGCTCTCCCGGCTTTAAATGGTTTTTTGTTTTGTATCTCCCAAGAGCTAAGTCTATTAACCCGAGTGAGCAAGGCTAGGTTTCCATGCTTTTACATGGCAATTACCTACATGTTCAGCTGCGGTCTGCAATCTAGTTACGTAAAAAACTAAAAATAAATTTGTAGAAAAAGTTTCTCAATTTCGTAGACCTCTCTCCTTCATAACAACTCTCATGGAACAGCCAAAGATGTAGTGTGGTTTTATTCCCACCAAAAATCCAAACAATGACCTTACATCAATTTCATACACTCATTGCCAAGCAGAATTTTTTTTATATGGTTATCCTCCCTCCACACCTTACGTATGAATATTAATAATATTTTAATTTTTTAGTATGAGAAAAAAAATTGCAAAGAAACAGAGTTTCGTTAAAAAGGCAATTTAAATGCGACATAATAATAGTTTAGGTTATATTTGCTACCACTGATTTCTTTCATAGTAAATAACACATTATCATGAAAAGATATATTTATTTAAAACTTACGTATATTTATACTTATATGTCATCAATAATATAACTTATTATTGATTATCGTATCTAATCAATGTTAGAATATTCAACGAAGATATTCGCATGAGGTAATTGGGTTATATTTAAACCAATTCTATAGATTCAACCTGCTTCATTTAAAACAGAATATATTGTTTAATTAAAAAAACTAATTATTATAAATTTGTATAAAAATAGCTGTAAATTCTTTTGTATTTCTCAAAACAAATTTACAATGATTTTCTTTATGATTGACTAAATTGATATAAGATATTCAGGCTATTCATCTTCATATCATAAATACAAATTAATTTAATTATAATTAAGCTAAGCGTATCAGAGGTTACATATTCATCGATATTATTAACAATGATAATATAAAATTTGTTATTTAGAAGAGTGTTTAATTTTTTTATATTTTAATCTGTTCTAAAAAATACGTTATTTGTTGTATAAAAGAAGACTGAATTCTTTTAATTTTTTTTCTATTTTGATCGAATTTATAGTTTTAAAATTTTTGACTTTTTTTATAACCATAAATCTAATACATCTTTAAAATATTACACATTTATTGCACGAGAATTACACTTTTTCTTGAAAGTTCCTAAAAATATGAATTGTATGTAATTTTTGACTCGAAAAATAGAATAATAACAGTAATTACTTGAACATAGTGTAAAAAAAGCAAAGTCTTATATTAAAAAATATATTCGAATCAAATGTAAAATAATATTTTTCTATATTAAGCAAATATGTTTCTTATGTATTTTTTCGAAATAAACAGTGAAATTTTTATATTTTGAAAGTACCAAAAAATATTTTTAGGTTTAATAATTGGTTTCATCTTTTTTTATTATTGAATATGAAAGTAATTTTTTATTCTAAATTTATGTCTTTATATCTAAACTTAAAAATTTTTTTGATAATAAATTTTTTTCGAAAAAGGTGTATTAATTATATTAAATTGCTATATTAGCTAAAATTTATTTTGATAAATTAAATCATTAATTAAAAGATGTAATTATATTTTTTAAAAATTTACTATAAAAATCTATTTATTCTATCAATTTATGGAATAATCAGATGAAACTCTTCTACTTGGAGTATTGATTGTGTATTCTAAAATTTTATCATCTACTGCAACGAATATTCTTTCGTTACATTCAGAGAAAACCGCTCCTGATATTTGTGTATCTCTATCAGCCTGTGACAATAAAACAGTTTGTCGCTTTGAAAACGTTCTTGTGTCAATAATACCGAAACTAGACATATGCTCAGTATAAAATAAAATGTCCAATGATCTTTTTCTATTGAACATGACAGTTCTACACGCTCCTTTCAAACCAGGCGTTTGCTTTGTTGGTATTACATGTATCTTTTCTAAATTTCTGACGTCATATACACATATATATCCATCTTGTGTAGCTACTGAAAAAAGATTTGATGTTGTATTCCAAGTAACTTTAAAACCACCGTCATTTATTAATTTGAAATTATGTATCAATCTATAATTATTATCTTCGATAGCATAAAGATATACATCATTTGTATCACCAACACTTGCAAGCAATTTACCATCATTACTTATCTGACAATTATTTACCGGAAACGGATGAGATATATTGCATATATTTTCGTTATTAGACAGATTAATTACTTTAATCGTATGATCATTGTTACACACCATCAGTCTAAGCTCTCCATTATGATTATAAATCTGTACAGCGTTATTGATGGAACCCTGTAGATTTGTGGAAAAAGTTTTTTTCGACTGTAACTCAACAACACATAATTGACTTTTCTGGCCACCCACAGCCAAATATCCATGATCACAACATAATGAGGTTGGATAAAAACCTAAATTTTCTGTAAAAATACTACTTTCCTTAGTATCAGGATTATATCCACAAATTTTATCTCCCTGTGCAAATATAAGATTATTTTCATGTATTTTCAACATATCTCGTAATTGCCAATGTTGAATTGAAACAGAAATATTGTGTGTCTTATACCCGGGATTCAACATATTATTTATTTCTTTAAGATTTTGAAATGTCATTTTAAGGATATTTTTTTTATTTTATTTTATAAAATTTATTGTTTATTAAATTAAATTAAATTGGTTTAGGAAATTTGCAACTAAAAAATATATTTTTTAAGAAGTTAGAGATGTAGTAGTAAGAAAAGGTTTATAAATAAAAATGTTAATAGATTAGTTAATTATTTGTTGATAATAAAACAAATATATTTCTTTAGATATAAATTATGTATCAAAGCAATTAAGCGCTAATTATATGAGAAAAGTATAAATAATCATAAAATCATTTTGGGTATTTCATATGATAAAAAGTAAAATATATTTTTTTTTAATTATGAATAAATTGCCAAGAGATTTTTTTACTAAAAACGATACATTGATTTGATGATGAAAGTTAAATGATTTTATGAAAGTTAAATGATTTTATGAAGATTTTGATTAAAAGAAATATATTCTTTAATTGGTTATATATTCCGATTTAAATCAAAAAATCATATATTTAATTAGAAATAATCAATCTAAGGAATCTTATTTATAGAGATAAAATTTCTTCATATTTTTTACGGAATAAAATTTATATTGAATCTATGATATTACAAAATATTATCGCTAAAAAGTCTCAAAGATATTCATAAATTATAATTTGCTGATTCATTACTTGAAAAATGTTGATATACCTGATTTCACTTTTAAAATAAATCTAAAAAACTTAATTTATTATGAGTATCAGACATGAGTTGTGGAATTTATTTTAAATGATAATATTCATTTGAACTGTTTTTTTTTGGGTTGACAAATAAATTGCAAGTCTATGATAAATTTGTTAGTTATTTTAAGATCAATTGGCAATTTTGTTTTTATTGCTTTCTTATCGAAGTTACTTATAATAATACAGAAATTTTGAACTGTAAATGGCAAATGAAACACTGGCATGGTAAATCTTATATGAGTTTAAAAGATTTAATTTAAGCTTAACCAAAATATAAATGATAGATAGCGTCGAAATGTATATAAATATTGATATTAGATTAATAGAAATGTATACTTCTGCATTAATATAAACTATGGCAGGTAGTGCCGATAAATTTCTAGAGAATAGCCGTTACTCCATTATACAGAAATACTTACCTACTTCTTTTACAGTCTTCTTATGCCTCACAGTGTTTAAGATTAATAGATGGAACGTGAAAGTATTTTGTCGCTAGTCATTGTTCTAGCATTTTCTGGGTCTAATTCGCTTTCATGAAAAGCCAGTTTAGAGGTGTCATACTGTTTCGACGGTCACAATTCTTCTATTTTCTCCATCGAACCTATTAATTTATGTTCCAAAAGTCATGGACAGATTTTCATGTCAGGTGGTTTATTTTTGAGACAGTTCTTAATTTTTCCATTTGTTTCTTTTAATCTGACGGGATTTAGTATTTCAATAGATTTGTCTATAGATACAGTGTATTTTATATTCCACTAAAATATTTACACGGATTTTAACACAATTTCAGGCCCTAATTGTTAATCAGATAGTTGGAAATATAATTATGTTCCCTCTATCGTATACCGAAATATCAAACGAAAAAATAGATTCAAAGTTATACAACTAGAATAAAAAATAGTCAGCTTGTTGTTTGCAAGGATTTAAATAGCAAAAAAATAATACAAATATTTTAATTTTAAGAATCTATGAAATGTAAAGATTTGAGCAAAATATCTATGTTTGACTATCTGAACTATTTATATAATTTCAAGCCTCTTTTTCTCAGTGAATATAAGCAAAAGAACTATTACTATTATGCTTCAGTCTCTTCATTTTTCGAAATTTTTATATTGCAAAATATTTATACATTTCGATTTAATTGAATTCCATGTTTCTCCTATAGTTCTTAAACATTGCTTGAAAAAACAGATCTTTTATTTATCTATAAAATTAAAATGTATTTCGATTATAAATTAGTTTACATTTTCATAATTATTTAAATAGGATTGTTTGTCCAAAATAAAATATTTGTCTCGTGCTTTGATTCGAAACTGATCAGAAAGATCAAAATTGTATAATTTGACTGCATTATCAACTTCTGATATCTGATCATAATTTTAAACCGTTTAATATTTATGAACTGGTATATTAAAAAATGTATAATGCTGCGATTCATAGAATGTATTAACAATTATATTTTTTTACAAAATGTATATTTTGTGGAATTGAATTAACAATAAAACTTTAAAACGACACTTTACAGTTCTATAAATTAGAAGTAAATTTAGAATTAAAATAAAATATTCTATAAAGGTTAAAGGAAAGGCATTATCGTTTATAACTTATATTTAACTCAAATTATACTTTTACACACAGGTTTATTAAATTGAAATATATTTATTTTCATTGATTGAACCTAGCTCGTTTAATATTGCATTTTTTATTTGATAACTTAAGTTAAAACATTAATTTGACATACAAATGAATCTAACCTAGAAAAAAACTTATATGTTTTTAAGACAGTGGTATTCGTAGGAATCAAAAAAAAGAATTTTTTGCGAATACACTTTTTCAAAATAGTCTGATTTTTATTGTAATATATATTTTTTTTATTAATTCTGGGTCTTTACTACTCTTAAATAAATGTTAGCACAAGTCTTTGAAACAAAACATAAGTCATTCATTCCAAGAAATTTTTGAAAAAGGTATCAGGAGATTAAGTAAATACTAGACAAAAAAAATATTTCAAAATCCTGAACTAATTCACCTCTTCATATTAAAGATATGAAAATATATAGGATTAAACTTATTTTGAACAAAATTACTTATCAAGATTCAATTTAAATAGAGAAAACAGAAGGAAAACAAATTAAGACTGATATGGTAGCTATATATAGCCGAGCGGTCTATAAGGAGCTGTATGTGTTAGATTTGGCTGATCTTAAGGAAAATAAACCGATTTTTTTAACAAATTAAGACTTATTAAGAACGAATCGGGTTTTGCTTATAATATCTAGTAGATATAATTCCTAAGTGACAGCCTGAAACAATAATATAACTAAATTTTATAGAATTTATTTAAGAAGAGCCATATTTCAAGCTAATTAAGGCATACATGCAGTTCAAGTACGCAAAAACCAGTTGAAAGATTTTATTTCGATCAACCGAAAATTTGTATACCGAAAACAAATACTGATGATGGTTGGAGGAAAATTTACCGATGTCTTGGAATTAAATACGAATATCAGATGCCTCCAATACTTGTGTATACAAAAAATAAATCGAAAAGGAAAAAATAATTAAATAAATTAACCATAAACTGTGAAAATAGCCCAAATCAAAGCATAGAGGCGTAATAAGAATAAACATATAAATAGGATCGGAATGAGATAGAATAATGAAATACAGACGAGAAAGAATATAAACCACTATCAAATGAATTTTTTTAATATAAATTTTTTACAGTAAAACGAATTTAAAATATATTTAAACGACAGAATAGGGTAGTTGCAAATTATGAAACATATTTTACTATGCGGAGATTTATCTTAATTTGAACTATTTTTTAAATTAGAAATATGTGAAATTCTCGATATCCTAAATATAACGTATTAAAATATAGTTGAATGAAATTATAGGATTTGTTTGGTCATAAATGTGGTATAAAAAAATTAATGATATCGAAAAATATACTTCGTAGGCAATGCTATCTCATAAAATCTAAGTTATTAAAATATGAAAAATTATAAATAACGTTTTTGATTTTATACCATTTTACTTATATTTAAACAATAAAAACTTGGATTTATCAACATAATCTATCTCTTTTTTTATATTTAAATATTAATTTATTGATTTGTCAAAAATAAAGACTATTTGATAAATATGTATATATTTAGAAGAAATGTTTGGAAAAAAATTATATAAAATATTAATTCGAATTCAAAAAATAATTTCAGGTAGATTTACTATAAATAAATTACTTTATTTACATTTTAAAAAATATTTTTGAAAATATTGTAAATTATTCATGTAACCTTCAATTCCAAATTTATACTTAAAAATTCTATACTTTAAGCATAGCAAAAGAATCATTATTTCAGAAATTTGAAATGATTTTGGCTTTAAATTTTTTCTTGAGATTAAATCAACATATTTTTTCATATTAATAGTTGCATCTTCAATACAATTTATTTCATAAAAAATCTTTTCTTTTTCTTTTTCCCAACAAACTTTATGATCTGAAAGCTGTATGTCTAAAAGATATTTTAAAACTTTAGTAATCAGCAAAATTATATTTTTTTCAAGTAACGGATTTAATTTGGCCGAATTTACAGGCGTTGATTTTCTATAAATATTTTTCTGGTATATACTGACAATTTCTATGAGATAACTACGATTTAAAAGCATATTTTTGATTGTATTTTCATCCATTTGAAATATGACAGTATTAAAGATACATAGGATGTGATACGATGATAAATATGATGAATCAAATTTTCTGATTATAAGATTATGATAAATTATCTTTTCTGCCAAGAAAAATATAGAATAAAGTAAATTTATGTTGACCGAAAACCCAAATATTTCCAAAAGTTTTAGAAATTTTTCTTTTAAAAGAATTTTATTCTTCAAAAAAAATCTACATTCTTCATTAGAAAAAGCACAGATTCTTTTTCTATAAGTATTACACATATATTGGCTTTTAATCAGCTTTATTTTTGGATCCAAAAGAAGAAATTTTAAGTAAAAAATCGAAAGAAAATAATTTCCAACAGCCAAGCTCACTTTAGATAAATTCTCCAAAAGCTTTATTTCAAAAGAAAGAAATTCAGGCAAAATTATGTAAATATAATTGTCTTTATTCTTAAAAATTTCACGAATAGAATCTTTCCAATATTTCATAAAATCATTTAAATACATATATTCCATATCAGATGAAAGTATAGCTTTACTTTTAATATTTTTCTTGAAATTTAACTCGGTTTGTACAAAATAATCAATTTTTGATTGGAATTCTACATATTCGTTTTCATTGCAATATAAATTTATTATTTCTCGATTTATTTCGAAATTGATTTTTTCAAAGACATTTTTATCAAAATAGTTGTCGGAATATTGTGATGAAATTTTAGATATACCAATATTTTCATTATAGAGAGGAAATGAATCATTATCTGTTAATAAAAAGAATCTATATAATTTGTTAATTGACAAATAACATTTTCTGATATTAAGAATATCAGTATTTTCATAGACTTCACGTGGATCGTCTTTAATGTTTAAATATTCAAAACTAAATCTCCAGGATGATTTTTCCTTAAAACTTTGTTTTAGAATATCCAATTGGTAATCAAACTTTAATTCGTACATAGAAAGTAAATAGAGGGAGCAAATGTTTAATGGATCCAAATCTTTAAATACGTAATTTAAAGGTATGCCTGTCGTATAATTACCTAAAACACCAGGTGAATGAATATTTATTTTCGTTTTCCGCAAGAGTGATTTTGAACTCTTACTTACGCCAAAAATAAAATCCGAGTGAGGCTTTCTTTTATGAGACCTGTGTAAATTTGAGCCTTCACAATTTTTAATATCAGTTTCAGTTACATCATGGCTGCATGTTGGTTGTAATAAATCCATTGTATCAAAAGATTCGTATATATTGGCGCCATGACAGCATTTATACAAAAGAAAAGAAACTGAAATATAATATCTAAATTTGAACATGAACCTCTATATAAATTGTTTTTTTATAAAATATGTGAATAAATTACTATATATTTAATAATTTAATTTATATTTAATTATTTTAAGAGTAAGTTCTAGAATTGTTTATTAATTGAATTGCCTATATTAGAAAAGTAATGATTTTTCAAAAATACATTAGTAATATTTTAATTAACATCTTCTTGCAATCAAATATTATTATATTTCCAAGTTCTTTGGTATTTTATTTCATCCATTGTTCAATACACATTAAATAATTCGATTTTTAGTACAAAATAATTGCTCATACAAATAATAATTTAAAATTTCATTTTTTGTGGATCAAATATAATTTAATGATACAGATATTAATTTAATTTAATATAATTTAATTTTTTTAATTACATTCATACACAAAAATATTCGCAGATTTTAGAGTTTGGTTTTTTAAATGATCTTATATCGTTTTATGTTACTGTTACATTAGATTTTTTTCTTGAAGATTAGATTGCCAAAAATAAGTTGATTTGTATACTTTGTTGACACATTATTTATTTTGATAATGTTTTTTACAACCAATTGATAATTTTTCGAACTTTCGCACTAATAAAAACAATAGTATAATACAACAAGAAAGTCTCAAAAATATCTCTTATTGGTTTTAAAATATTTATATTTTATTAAACAACTACTCAAGAATTTAATATCAATTTTCATTTTTAAAAATGTTTAGAAAGAACATTATCGGTTATTCAATATAGTTTCTAAAAGACAAATTAAATTATTAATTTAATTACTGTCCATTTCTATATCTAAGGAATATTAGATATTTTGTTTGTAACATTATTTCAATTCTTTAATACAATATGTTGGTTGTATACTTCTTTTTGCTATATTCAATATACCTAAGACTTTAAAGCTATCAGTTTGAAAAAATATTCACAAAATATTTGCTTCTTATTGAATTTTTAACTTTTAACAATAATAGTTTATGATATCGGAATTTCGCAAAAATATAAACACAAAAAATGCAGTAACTTATTTTTATGTACAATCTTGTATTACAGTTAAATGTTACATAAACCCATATACACATTTTCCGAAATAGACATCATATTTCTCATAATTCAAGCCCAAGATACTGAGCAACCTTGAAATATTTTCACTTACGTAGGTGAGGAAATTATCTATCCCTATAGAATATTATTTATGGAATTAATATATCTGTTTTTAATCACATTTCATGATTACTAAAGCAAAATCATAGCTTTTTTTCATTGATTTAGACAATTTTGTAGCAGTTTTTTTTTCATTTGTAAAAAGCAATAGAAAGTATAAATTGAATTTATTTCGTACAATTTATAGTGAGGACAAATAAGAAAAAAATAAAACTTTCTATTTAATATACAAAATATTTTTTCGATGGTTTTTCTAAGGCGCAAAATAGTTTAAACTCAATCTAGCGGTATCAAGATAGAATACTTAAGCCCTAATTAATACATTGTAAATTAGAGAAAATAAATACAATTTTGCCTAATTGAGACATAACAAAAGATCTCTTTTTAATTATTGAAATAAATACAACATAAAGTCAAAAAACATAATTTTTAAATAAAATTCGCTTGTTTTTTGATTTACATCGTGGTTTTTAAGTCTATGGTTCTTTCGACTAAAGAATATGAAATTAAGTCGCTAGAGAAGTTTTCTCGGGCTGTACGAGTCTGTAATTTCCACTAAGATTCTATTACTTCATTTTCATAAAGAAAGGCTAAATCCGTATTTAAAAATATTGAATCGGAGTTTCCATGGTATCAGATTTTATTAATCTCCTAATTGTTATATAAAGAAACCCTCTTTCACTACGGATAGAATGACGGTTTTTGGTATTACCTCATTGCTTTATTCTGTTAAATATGGAATATGCCTATCAAGATTGTGACTCAACGATACTTCTAGATATTCTCGTTAAAATAAAATTCTAAAATATCTTAAAATTTTATTAAAAAAATATAACGACTTTAACTATTAAAAAACACTTTAAGTTTTCGGTGTATTAAAATATTTAAACATCATAAAATAATCTCTGACTTACTAGAATCCATCTTTTGTACTCCTATCAAGAAGAATTTAAAATTTATATATTTCAGAAATATAATTAAATATTATCAAACACGTTTATTTTTGCATTCACAACCTAACATTCTTAGAAAACTCATTTCGGGTTGTTTAAAGTCACTATAGTCAAAAATAAAAGTATGAACTTATCCGCACAAAGTCTAAAGCCATTCAGAAAGTTACAAAACTCATTCTTATTTTTTAATCCTTGTAAATAATATAATACTTTTCAAACGAATGAATAAGAATCTCTATGTTTAATAAAACAAATTCTTAGCAATAAATTATACTAGAAAAGGATTGTATTGTTTTAAAGTCTTATATATTAACCACTTTTTTCATTTAACTGCTTACACTACAAACAAATGAATGATATAAACTGTAAAAACAAATTTGATATTATTGCAACGGGAATATAAAAAAATATAAACAGGAAAATCATAAAATTTTTATTTTATCTGGTGATAATACCTTTGAGAAATTTATTCTACAACACGATTCTTCGATTAGTTTAACGTAAATAGAATGATCATCTTCATGATATACGATAGTCCAAATAGCCCGCATGAGAATGTCTGCAAGTTTAATTTCGTTTGATTTTGGCTCCTATTAAAGCTCTCTGTAAGAATAGCTAAGTCTTGCGGGAAAGTAAATGTTTCATTGTAATAGATATTTTCATCTTTCTCAAAGGGTAGAACAACAAATTTTTCCGTGTATTATAAGATCTTATTTAATATAGCGCTCTTCTAAAATTTAATATTTTCAATGGGAATTAAGTTTAACTGTTATTACTTATGACATGTATCATCCGTTATAAATTCTTTGCAAGTCATCATCAGAAATATCTGTTCGAAGAGGAACATTATTTTATACCCACAAAACTTTGCCTATTGTTAGGGATTTTGCATCTGCTTGAAGCAAAGTTCTTTATATTGAAGCAGTCCCTAATTCAGGCTATGCCTCGATGAAAAAATCGCTTCATGGCATGATATATTGCATTTTAATATTACTTTAATAAATATTGAAGCCTGGTATTAGTGTTGATTTGGCAATTTTTCCAAAGGGAATGTGTGACTGTTGGATTCGCGCGTTCGAACTTCCAGTATATCAACGAATGTCTAAGTAAATATAGATACATTTATATTGAACTCTGGATACAGGGCAGTCGAAAAATCACTAAAAAGACCTTTACTATTATCAGAACGTTGTAAATTAGTTAGACATTATATTCTAAAACATAATTCTAATCTATTGCTCAAAGTATGAAAGAAGGTTTTTTTATAATATTTACGAGCAAATATATTATTAGTAACTTTAAATATATTCAAACGGCTTCCGATTTTCATATTTTGGTATGTTCTAACTTGATTTTTATTTGACAAAGGTTTCATCTCGTCTAACAGGAGAGGTTCAGATTATTTAAAAAATAGAAGAAGTTTTTGGCAAGACTCTTACGTAGATATCCTAATATGACTTAATTTAAGCTTAATCTCACATATAATATGTCAAAAAATTTGGACACTTCTATTTAATATTTAGTATGTGGTCTTATAGCGCGTAAGAAAGCCAAAACTTTTTTTAATAGAAATTTCAAGTTTTTGCACAAAAGTAACAGGAACTATTCCGAATTCCATGTAATTTTGCACACCTTCATACTATTTTTTTAAACTAAATTACACAAATCTTTTTTCCACACAAGCTGCAAAGATGTTCTTTTCAGTTTAAAACTGATGATTGGAATAAAGGGAAGGTTTGACCCTTTCTTTCATGATATTTATTAGAAATCTTTGATGTATCGTTATTTTCATTTTTTTGTCGAAAAATATATTCGTTTAAACCTATATTTCTCGCAGAAGATTCTACACTCTGCGCAAGCATACAACATTTTGTAATAGGAACATATTTGTAACAAAAAAGACCAACTTACCAACACCTTGATATGGCATACGCGCCGAACATTAAATTTCCTACATTATGCTTAACTATTTGGTTCATATTTTTAAGATTTTGGCGTTTTTTCTTCCTAAATAACCATAATGTTTGAATTAAGACATTAAACTTGCCTCATAACTAAAATTGCACGTTCGATTGTCAGCTGAAATCGATAAAAATAATTTTTAAATATTAAATCTACCACTCATATATTTTGGTAACAACAAAGATTTTTGAGTAGGGAAACTGGAATAAACACCAACTGTATTAAGGCAATTACTTAAAGTCTCAGAAGTGTCATTATAATTAAATAAACTATCTAATTTTATAGTGATTTTTGCGACTAATTTTAGAATTTTTTATTTTAAAATTAAAAATTCTATTGGCTATAGTAATATCTATTATGAGAGATATTTCAGATACATGTTTAAAACATGTGTCTTTTCAAATCTAATCTTTTGTAAATTATCATAGATTGTATACCTAGCTACCTGAAGCTATTCGGAAAATTTTCCTATCAAATAACTTCAAAGCTTGTTTATTCTATAGATATTTCTTCCCGGCTGATTGAATATTACCCATTGCGGGTCATTTACAACCCAAAATAAATAATCAACTGATCTTTACCGCGAAATATTTAAAAATTTTTTTGTGTCCGGATTTTATTTTGACATTTTAGAAAGACATATGTGAAAATGTATAACTACGGAATATAGACAAACACATAAAGAACAATATAGGTATGAAATATTAATAATCATCATTTTCTCAAGAAGAGTAAAAAACCCTATTAAAAATATATGAAACATTAAATTTTTTTGGGTTTTCTCAGCTTTTTTTGACATACTGTATTTCTTTTGATATTCAGGGAAATTTTGATATAAGACTGTTATGGTTTAGAAAAAGAATCTTTTATATGTTTTCAATAATCCTAATAATTGATATTCTAGCTTTTTTAAGCTATTGATTTTTATTGCTATGATATACATCTCATTCTATTAGATGACATTTACTCAAATCTTTTTAAAATTGATTTTTTTTGGGATATTGTCTTAAAAGATTTCACTTTGCAGTTCTAAAAGTTCTTCTTTACTTCTATTATTTTAATAAATTTTTTTCATTTTTTGTATAGTAATAAGTTATTAATAATCGCCTTTGTTTTGCTAATATATTTTCGCGCGAATCAATATGTAAAAATAATCCGAGCCTAAATAATTTTACTTGACTCTTTAGTAACTTTATAGTTCATTTTACCTCTATTTTTATAGTAATAATTAACGAAATAGATTCATCTTACGAAATTGATTGAACATAAGATTAACTTTTTATTTGATTTTTGAATGAACGAATATTTCTAAATTTCACTCTGCTGTATTTAAACGCAAAAACGAAATGACATTTTTAACATTTAAAAAACAAAACAACTAATGAGATCAAAAAATATTGAAGTTCAAACGTTGATTTAAATGGCTAAAAAAGGTTCAAATACAAAAAATGCCTCAATAAGTGTCACAATGTATAAATACACAATTTGAAGGCAAAATTTCGATTGAGCCTTTTCCCACGGAAATCTAGCATTTTTATTTAAACTATTCACTCAGATAATAAAAAAAACGAAAATAATTGTTTCCCCGATAGCTTTGTTAAATAAAGAAAATTACTTATACGACGTCTTTTTTTCATAACAATTTCATTTTTTAAAGTTAATTTTTTAAATGTACATTTGTTCAAAGCGTTTTTTTAGATTTTCGGTTAAATCTGAATGAATTAAAATAAAATTTATAATTATTCTACCGCTTTCACGCTAATCCTTGACTATCCTTCGATTCAAGTATGGGAAATATACTTTATAGATGCCCTAAAAAATATATCAAAAGATTACAAAAACAAGAATGTTAAACTCAAAAAGCAATCTGATATATAAAGTTACTAAAATTGGAAGAATGTTGGTTTACAGAATATATGTAAAAATATGTATATTTAAATAAAATCTTACTGTCAACTAACAAATTTATATTTATGAGAATGTATTTAACTATTAAATTATTTATATTTTAAGAATCAATGATTGCAATGAACTACGAAATATCTAAGTAAATTTTTTTATAGTTAATATTTAATTAAAAAACAGAAACTAATTCTAAAATATAACCTGTAAAACCTTAAGAAATATAAATAAAGTATTGAATGATTGTTTTAATTAAAATATCATTGAAAATATGAGTTAAAGTGTTGTATTGTATTTAAAAATCCTTCTATCCCGAATTTATACTTAAAAATACGATATTTTAAACACAATAAAAAATTTGATATTTCATATGTGTGAAATACTTCTTTTACTGCTGTCTTTCTTGTCATTAAATAAACCTTTTTGTGTCCTTTGACTATTGTATTGTGTATGGCATTTAACTCATATAATATCAAATCATATTCTTCATACATTTCAAAATGATCATCATCGATCTTTATATTTAAAATATATCTGAGAACTCGGATTAAATTAAGAATAATTATTTGGTCAAAAGTTGGATTAAATATTCCAGAATTTGTATCAAAAAATCTCATACCTGTACTTTTTTCATGTTTCATTATATTTTGCAGAACAAGATCGAACTTTACAAATGCATTTTTGATTGTAATTTCATCCATTTGAAATATAACTGTATTAAAAATGTTTAAACTGTGAAAAAAAGTTAAATATGTTGAATCAAATTTTTTGCTGATAAGATTGAAATATATTGTTTTTTCTGCTAAGTAGAATACAGAGTAAAGTAAATTAGTATTGACAGAAAAAACAAATATTTCTAAAATCTTTAAAAATTTTTTTTTCAGAAGAATTTTTTCGTTCAAAAACCATTCGTATTCTTCAAAAGAAGATTCATTTTGTTTTTTAATAGAATCCAAACGATTATATCTTAATTTTATTTCATTTATTTTTGGATCAACCAGAAGAAATTTCAAATAAAGAATCGAAAGAAAATAATTTCCATCAGCCAATCGAATGTTATTTAAATTTTCTAAAATCTTTATTTCAAAAGATAAAAATTCAGGAAGTATTATATAAATGTACTTGTCTTTATTCGTTAAAAGTTCAAGAATCAATGCTTTCCAATATTTAATAAAATCATTTGAATAAATACAGTTCATATCTGATGAAATATTATCAATATTTTCAGTATTTTTCATCAAATTCAACTCTATTTGTATAAAATAATCAATTTTTAAGCGAAACTCTTCCAAGTAGTTTTCTTCACAATATAATTTCACAATATCTTGATTTATTTCTAAATCAATACTATAAAACAAATTTTTTTCAAAAGACTTATTCGAATATAAAATTTGAACTGCAATAATACCTATATCCTCGTCAACAAAACTTAAAGAATTTCTTTGTGTTAATAAAGAAAATCTATATATTTTATGTATTGATACATAACACTTCCTAATATTTAGAATGTTACTATTTACACGAGTCAAGCTAGAATCTTCTATGATTTCCAAATATCTAAAATTAAAGGTTTTCCATGGTATTTTTTCTCCGAATCTTTCTTTTAAAATATCAAGTTGGCAATCAAACCTCAACTCGTATAAAAATAATAAGTAAATAGAATGAAAATCCAACGGCTGCGAATCTTCTAATCCCCGAGTCAAAAACACTTTAGGCTTAAATCTACTAAAACCATTTCGAGATTGAATATTTCTTGTATTTTTATGATTTATAATTTTAGATTTTTTTCTTACTCCAAGAATACAGCTCGAACCAAAAACTTTATCATTTTCAGAAAGTCCTTTCTTTCCCATACCAGCTTTTTTTATTATTATCGAGATAATAACTACATGTCGGTTGTTCTAAATCAGTTGTATTAATCGACTCAGTTATATTAGAATCGTAACATTTTTGGTAAAAAATAGTCAAAACAAAAAAGTAAACTCTAAATTGTAATATCATATCTTAAAATTAAAAAGTTTTTTTATATTTAAATTTTTAATTAAAATAATTTTTTTAATTTACACTAGATTAATTAACAAAAGTGACATTAGATTTTCCATAATATAAGACCAATCGATTGCACTTATTAGTTAAATTATTATAAAATCTTTTTAGTTTATATTATTATAAAATCTTTTTAGTTTATATTATTATAAAATAAAATAAAAGTATGTATTATTATAAAATATTATTAATTAAACTATTATAAATTAAAAGTATATATTATTATAAAATAAATTAAATGATTATTTGATTCCATTTGTATCAGATAATCATCCGACCACGTTTCCTTCACTTGATGAATTTGTAAATATCATTAATTGGCTTCCCAATTGGAAAGCTGCTGGAATTGATGGTATTTACAATTTTTTCATTTAGAAACTTACAACTCTTCACAAATATATTTATGATATTGTGAAAGTTATATGTTTAGAAGGAACACCTCAAGCTGATTGGTTTTACTGCGGGCTTACGTATTTGATACCGAAAGGAATTCCACGAAGAGGCTCTGACTACAGGCCAATCACTTGTATGTCCAACCTCTATAAGTTAACGACAAAGTGTGTAACGAAAGTCGTTCAACTTGAAGTGGAAAGGCGAGGGTTGCTTGCAGAGAACCAACTAGGGGCGGTAAGAGGTGTGCAGGGAGCGAAAGAGCAGGCTCTACTGAATATTGCCTTAAATAAAGAGTATGGAAATAATCTTAAGGCAACATGGATTGATGTTAAAAAAGCTTATGATTCAATAGATCATGCTTATTTAACTCAATGCATTGAAAACCTTAATTTACCTGATTGGATCCTGAAATTTATTAAGGTAATTATATCAAAATGGAAAATTGATATATCAGTAGGGCCTGAAAAAATCATGACCAAGAAGATTGATAGAGGGATTCTACAAGGAGATAGTCTGTCGCCTTTGTTATTTGTGTTGTGTATGGATCCATTAAGCCGAAAGCTTAATGAAAAATACACAAAAGTGACAGTACAAACAGATGCAGAATCCCATTCTACTAATCATCTCTTGTTTATTGATGATCTTAAGCTCCTTGCAAAAGACAGCTCCACATTGAGTGCTATGACAGGCGAGGCAAAGGAATTTTTAGAGGTGATTGGCTTAGAGATTAACAAAGAGAAGTCAGCCACAAATGATACGTGTTGTGAAGATACTGCTACTCTTCTAGAAGGTGTTAGTGTTTACAAATATTTAGGAATAATAGAAGATAGCAGAGGAATCCCAACACGTAGCTCATTTGAAGAAGTACAGAGCAAACTTATATCAAGAGTTGAAAGACTTTGTCACACTAGATTAAAGTCAAAAAATTTATTTTCTGCAATCAATCAACATGCGATATCGTTAATCAACTACCACATAGGAGTACTTCGACTTGAACCGGCTGACTTCTCTAAGTTAGATGAGGCAGTGCGTGCGGTGTTGGTTAAAAATAAGATACATCTCCGCCCAGGATGTAAAGAGCGGTTGTATCTTCCTAGAACAGAACTTGGAAGAGGTCTACATAGTGTTGAGTTGCGAAGCGAACATATGCTTCTGCAACTCTTGGATTGTCTGGAAAAAAGTAAAGAAATATCAACTAGACGAGCAGCAATCCTCAGGGTGGAGAATAATAATAAATCCCATCTTGCACTAATAAAAGGCTTCTTAAAAGTAAAGTACAGGTTGGTAGAAGAAGTCACTAAGAAAAGTTTAGAAGAAGCTCAACTTGCAAAACTATATAACGAAATAGAAAAACGAAAACTCTATTCCGAGTTATATAATGCAAGGAAAAATGAGCTTGTAAGTGTTAGTGACTCTTCAAGAATGGTAAAGAGACCGAATATTAGGCCACGAAATAAGCTTTGTTTTGCTATACTCAGGATAGAAATGTATTTTGGAGAGCAGATGGTATGTGTCAACATTGCGGGAAGTCTGGTAAGACTGTGGATCATCTAGCAACTAGATGTGAAAAAATGCTAGGCCATGATTACACTAGACGGCATAATGAAGTGGTTAGATGCCTACACCTTCTCCTTCTAAATAGATATAAGTTTAAGTCTTCAAAACGAATTAAGAGTCACTCAGTTCAAGAAATTCTTGATAATGAGTATGCAGAGATAAGAGTGGACACCAGAATTAAAACTGATGTTAAATTCGGAATAACAGACCGGACATATTTATTTTAGATAAGAAGAAGAATAAGATAACACTCATTTAAGTAGGAATCACTTCCCAAGATTCACTTCAAATAGTTGAAACTGAAAAACTTAGGAAGTATGATCTGCTAGCCAATGAGTTGGGCCTTATTTATAAGTGTAGTGTTGAGATAATCCCTTATGTGATGACCTGGGACGGTATTGTGACAAAATACCATAAATCTCATCTTAAAAGACTAGAAATACCCATGAATGTAGAGGCATACATTCAGTCTATAGTACTTAAGAAGACAGTCGAAACAATTTCCTTTGATCGACGAAGAGGACTTGAGTCAGGACTAAATGCCGAAGAGAGCTGGGAGAGAGCGTCATTGGGTGTTATTATGAGATCAGAGATGCATGAGGAACCTTTACCCCCTTTAAAAGAAGAGAAGAGAGAGGAAGATAGTGTTAAACAAGTAAATTCAAAAAATATTTTACCCCTTATTTTAGATGACGTAACCAGACCAGAGGAACCGACGATAGACATTAATGATAAGTCGGATGTAGAAAAAGAGAATAAAGTGGTTAAAGTGATGGAAGAAATTAGTTAAACGGGAGAAAATTTGTTAACCCAGAATTTTATTAAATAAATAAAATCTTTATGGGTAGAAGAAAAAAAGTTGACAGCGAAAATATAAAAAATGATGAAATAAATGCTGTAAACAACTCGGAAATTTGTTTTAAAGAGATAAAAACGTGTGATAGAGATGTAGTAACTATATCCGAGACGCTTCCACCACAACCGACCATCTATAATAACACCCACTCCCCATCGAGCAATACGCTTCAGGCTACTCCAATCAACCTGCTCGATTCCGCACTCGCTTCTTCCTGTCCCGATCCGTCTGCGCGTAGACCAGCCAACACAATGGAAAACCTCAATGCCCCTGTCATTCCAGAAGTAAATCGACTGATGGTATTGCATTCAATACTTGACTCTGTCACAGCCGTAGAGCAGGAATGGCCTAGATCTGCTATTTCAGCAGTGCAAAAAAGGTTTGAGAGAATGCCTAGAAATGGCTGGTCTGCAATTCTTAGGTACTATAATGGGAAATTTGGTCGAACTGTTGATATCGATGTGTTAAAAAAATTAATACATAATGAGGCAGAAAGAGAAATAAGGCAAGAAGAGAATGGAGAGCGACGTAGAATCGCCACTTGTCTCGCCGAGCCCTGTTCTTTAACCGACACTACACTCTATATGAACCCGAGAGAAAAGTTCTTGTTCAAAATCAAGGAACTCTCGGAGAAGGAAATCGGAGATTTAGTGGTCCGAACCAGAAAACTTCCAAGTGAATTGGTTGATAGTAAAGTTTTGGAACTCATAAATCGGATCACAGGTGAATATGCTGAATCTCATGTGCCTAAGAATGTTAGTGATGCAGCTCGAATCATCCAGGCGGCCCAGGTATGTTATGACGAGGAAACACGTAAGGAGAAACCTAGATCCGCTTGGAAGGAAAACATAGAATGTAAAATTTCTAAGTTAGTACTTTCCAAAGATCTCCTCGAGAAGGCTCGCAAGCAGAAAAGCTCTCTACTTCGGAAACGAAAAGTCACAGAAAAATTATGCGAGAGTTTAATTTAGACTTATGCAAAATAAATGATCTCTCTAAGGCTTTGGTTAAAAAGAATGAGGCTTTGAATGTGTACGAAAAAAATTACGATGTATGAAAGTAGGAGAAAATTTCGAAAAGAGAATCGTATGTTTGAGTTATTCCGAGGTCGATTCTATCGAGGGTTATCTGAGCGCGTTGAATCCGAGCATGTGGTTTACCGTGACGAAATCTCAGAATTTTGGTCTACATTGTTGAATAAAAATGATAAAGTAGTTACATATGATGAGTATTTGAAACCTTTCGTGTCAGATACGCACCAGACCACGTTTCCTTTACTTGAAGAGTTTATAGATATCATCAATTGGCTGCCTAACTGGAAAGCCGCTGGAATTGATTGTATTTATAACTTTTACATCAAGAAACTTACGAGCCTTCATAAATATCTCTACGATATTGTGAAAGCCATATGTTTAGAAGGAACGCCTCAAGCCGATTGGTATTATCGTGGACTTACTTATCTGATACCTAAAGGTACACCAAAGAGACTGGCTTTGATTACAGGCCAATAACCTGTATGTCAAATCTGTATAAACTAACTACAAAATGTGTTACTAAAGTGGTACAGATTGAGGTGGAAAGACGAGGATTACTTTCAGAAAATCAGTTGGGAGCAGTCGAGGAGTGCAAGGAGCGAAAGAACAGGCCTTATTGAATATTGCCATTAATAAAGAGTACGGAAACAATCTTAAGGCAACATGGATTGATGTTAAAAAAGCTTATGATTCAATAGACAACGCTTATTTAACTCAATGCATTGAAAACCTTAATTTACCTGATTGGATCCTGAAATTTATTAAGGTAATTATATCAAAATGGAAAATTGATATATCAATAGGGCCTGAAAAAATCATGAGCAAGAAGATTGATAGAGGGATTCTGCAAGGAGATAGTTTGTCACCATTATTGTTTGTGTTGTGTATGGATCCATTGAACCGAAAGCTTAATGAGAAATGCACAAAGGTGACAATAAAGACAGATGCAGAATCCCACGCGACTAATCATCTCTTGTTTATTGATGATCTTAAGCTCATTGCCGAAGATGGACAAACATTGGAAGAAATGACGGAGGAGGTTAAAAAGTTTATGAATAATACAGGATTGGAAATTAACAAAGAGAAGTCAGCCACTAATGATCCATGTTGTGAAGATACTGCTACTCTTCTTGAAGGAATAGGTGTTTATAAATACCTTGGAATTATAGAAGATAGCAGAGGAATTCCAACAAGTAAGTCGTTTGAGGAAGTACAGACCAAACTTATAGCACGAGTAGAAAGACTTTGTCGCACGAGATTAAATGCAAGAAATTTATTTCAAGCCATTAATCAACATGCAATTTCTTTACTAAACTATCATATAGGTGTACTCCGACTTGAACCGGCTGACTTCTCTAAGTTAGATGATGCGGTGCGTGCAGTGTTAGTAAAGAACAAAATACATCTACGCCCAGGATGCAAAGAACGTCTATACCTTCCACGTAAAGAACTTGGAAGAGGTTTACATAGTGTCGAGTTCAAAAGCGAACATATGCTTTTGCAACTCTTGGATTGTCTGGAAAAACATAAAGATACATCGACCAGAAGAGCAGCAATCCTAAAGGTTGAGAATAATAATAAAACCCACCTTTCACTAATTAAAAACTTTTTAAAAATAAAATACGGGTTGGAAGAGGAAGTCACAAAAAAGAAATTGGAAGAAGCTCAACTAGCTAACCTATATAACGAAATCAAAAGCCGAAAACTACATTCAAAGTTATATAGCGCTAGAAACAACGAGCTGGTAAGTGTAAATGACTCCTCAAGATGGTTAAAGAAAGGAAGTGTAAGACCACGTGATGAAGCAGTGTTCTGTTATATCCAGGATAGAAATGTATTCTGGGGTGCAGATGGTGTGTGTCAACATTGCGGGAAGTCTGGTAAGACTGTAGATCATCTAGCAACTAGATGTGAAAAAATGCTAGGCCATGATTACACTAGACGGCATAATGAAGTGGTACGATGTATACATTTACTCTTGCTGAATAAATATAAGTTTAAGTCTTCGAAACGAATTAGAAGCCACTCAGTTCAAGAAATTCTTGATAATGAGTATGCAGAGATAAGAGTGGACACCAGAATAAAAACTGATGTCAAGATTCGGTGTAACAGACCAGATATATTTATTTTAGACAAGAGACAGAATAGGATAACCCTCATTGAAGTAGGAATCACATCCCAAGACTCTCTTCAAATAGTTGAAACAGAGAAGCTTAGGAAGTATGACCTATTAGCAAATGAGTTAGGTCTTATTTATAAGTGTAGTGTTGAGATAATTCCTTATGTGATGACCTGGGACGGTATTGTGACAAAATACCATAAGACGTATGTTAAGAGACTGCAAATACCCATGAATGTAGAGGCATATATACAATCCATAGTACTCAAGAAGACAGTCGAAACAATTTCTTTTGATCGACGAAGAGGACTTGAGTCTGGACCAAATGCCGAGGAGAGCTGGGAGAGAGCATCATTAAGTGTTATCTTAGGAGCTGAGATGCATAAACAACCAATACCCCCTTTAAAGCAAGTAGACAACGAGGAAGATGATGTTAAAACGGAAAATACAAAAAATATTTTACCCCTTATTTTGGATGGCATAGCCACAGCAAAGGAACCAACAACTAATACAAATGAAGAGTTGGAGTTGGAGGAAGAGATAGAAGTGGTTGAAATGGTGGAAAGAATTATTTAAAAAGAAAAATTTGTTAACCCAGAATTTTATTAAATAAAATTACAAAATAAAATAAAGTTTATTTAATAAAATTCTGGGTTAAAATATTTTTAACATTTTTATATGTTTTCTTCTACCTCTTAAACCACTATTGTCTCTTCTTCCAAATCCGACTCTTCATTTATGTTATTGGTCGGTTCCTCTAAAGTGGTTCCTCCTTGTGAAATAAGGGGTGCTTTATTTTTTAGTTTAAAATTTTTTTCACCATCTTCCTCTCTCTTCTCTTCTTTTAAAGAGGGTGTCGGTTCCTAATGCATCTCTGCTCTCATAATAACACCCATTGACGCTCTCTCCCAGCTCTCTTCGGCATTTAGTCCTGACTCAAGTCCTCTTCGTCGATCAAAGGAAATTGTTTCGACTGTCTTCTTAAGTACTATAGACTGAATGTATGCCTCTACATTCATGGGTATTTCTAGTCTTTTAAAATGAGATTTATGGTATTTTGTCACAATACCGTCCCAGGTCATCACATAAGGGATTATCTCAACACAAAACTTAAAAATAAGACCTAGCTCATTGGCTAGCAGGTCATACTTCCTAAGTTTTTCAGTTTCAACTATTTGAAGTGAATCTTGGGAAGTGATTCCTACTTCAATGAGTGTTATCTTATTCTTCTTCTTATCTAAAATAAATATGTCGGGTCTGTTATTCCGAATTTTAACATCAGTTTTTAATCTGGTGTCCACTCTTATCTCTGCATACTCATTATCAAGAATTTCTTGAACTGAGTGACTCCTAATTCGTTTTGAAGACTTAAACCTATATCTATTTAGGAGAAGTAAGTGTAGGCATCTAATCACTTCATTATGCCGTCTAGTGTAATCATGGCCTAGCATTTTTTCACATCTAGTTGCTAGATGATCCACAGTCTTACCAGACTTCCCGCAATGTTGACACACACCATCTGCTCCCCAGAATACATTTCTATCCTGGATATAGCAGAACACAGCTTCATTTCGTGGCCTAATATTTCCTCTCTTTAGCCATCTTGAAGAGTCACTAACACTTACAAGCTCATTTTTCCTTGCATTATATAACTCTGAATGGAGTTTTCGTTTTTCTATTTCGTTATATAGTTTTGCAAGTTGAGCTTCGTCTAAACTTTTCTTAGTGACTTCTTCTACCAACCTGTACTTTACTTTTAAGAAGCCTTTTATTAGTGCAAGATGGGATTTATTATTATTCTCCACCTTGAGGATTGCTGCTCGTCTAGTTGATATTTCTTTACTTTTTTCCAGACAATCCAAGAGTTGCAGAAGCATATGTTCGCTTCGCAACTCAACACTATGTAGGCCTCTTCCAAGTTCTGTTCTAGGAAGATACAACCGCTCTTTACATCCTGGGCGGAGATGTATCTTATTTTTAACCAACACCGCACGCACTGCATCATCTAACTTAGAGAAGTCAGCCGGTTCAAGTCGAAGTACTCCTATGTGGTAGTTGATTAACGATATCGCATGTTGATTGATTGCAGAAAATAAATTTTTTGCATTTAATCTAGTGTGACAAAGTCTTTCAACTCTTGATATAAGTTTGCTCTGTACTTCTTCAAATGAGCTACGTGTTGGGATTCCTCTGCTATCTTCTATTATTCCTAAATATTTGTAAACACTAACACCTTCTAGAAGAGTAGCAGTATCTTCACAACACGTATCATTTGTGGCTGACTTCTCTTTGTTAATCTCTAAGCCAATCACCTCTAAAAATTCCTTTGCCTCGCCTGTCATAGCACTCAATGTGGAGCTGTCTTTTGCAAGGAGCTTAAGATCATCAATAAACAAGAGATGATTAGTAGAATGGGATTCTGCATCTGTTTGTACTGTCACTTTTGTGTATTTTTCATTAAGCTTTCGGCTTAATGGATCCATACACAACACAAATAACAAAGGTGACAGACTATCTCCTTGTAGAATTCCTCTATCAATCTTCTTGCTCATGATTTTTTCAGGCCCTACTGATATATCAATTTTCCATTTTGATATAATTACCTTAATAAATTTCAGGATCCAATCAGGTAAATTAAGGTTTTCAATGCATTGAGTTAAATAAGCATGATCTATTGAATCATAAGCTTTTTTAACATCAATCCATGTTGCCTTAAGATTATTTCCATACTCTTTATTTAAGGCAATATTCAGTAGAGCCTGCTCTTTCGCTCCCTGCACACCTCTTACCGCCCCTAGTTGGTTCTCTGCAAGCAACCCTCGCCTTTCCACTTCAAGTTGAACGACTTTCGTTACACACTTTGTCGTTAACTTATAGAGGTTGGACATACAAGTGATTGGCCTGTAGTCAGAGCCTCTTCGTGGAATTCCTTTCGGTATCAAATACGTAAGCCCGCAGTAAAACCAATCAGCTTGAGGTGTTCCTTCTAAACATATAACTTTCACAATATCATAAAGATATTTGTGAAGAGTTGTAAGTTTCTTAATGAAAAAATTGTAAATACCATCAATTCCAGCAGCTTTCCAATTAGGGAGCCAATTAATGATATTCACAAATTCATCAAGTGAAGGAAACGTGGTCGGATGATTATCTGATACAAATGGAATCAAATAATCATCGTACGTGACTGTGTCATCATTTTTGTTCCACATTGTAGACCAAAAACTCACAATTTCATCACGGCTAACCACATGCTCGGATTCCACACGCTCGGATAACCCACGATAAAATCGACCTCGGAAAAGCTCAAACATACGATTCTCTTTTCGGAATTGCTTCCTACTTTCATGCATCGTAATTTTTTTCTCGTAAACATTCAAAGACTCATTCTTCTTAACTAAAGCCTCAGAAAGATCAGTTACACTGCTCAAGTTTAAATTAAACTCTCGCATGATTTTCTTAAGGCTCTTCGTTTCCGAAGTGGAGAGCTTTTCCTGCTTACGAGCTTTCTCGAGAAGATCTTTGGGAAGTACTAACTTAGAAATTTTACTTTCTATGTTTTCCTTCCAAGCGGATCTAGGCTTCTCTTTACGTGTTGCCTCGTCATAGCATACCTGCGCAGCTTGCATGATATACGCGGCTTCCGTAATTGACTCAGGTACATGAGCTCCTGCATATTCACCGACTACTCGATTTATGAGATCCAGAACTTTACTATCAACCAATTCATTTGGATGTTTTCTAGTTCGGACCACCACTTTTCCAATTTCGTTCTCAGAGATTTCTTTGATTTTACTCAAGAATTTATCTCTCAGGTTTATGTACTCCGTGGTGTCGGTCAAGGTGCATGTATCAGCGAGACAAGTGGCGATTCTACGTCGCTCTCCATTCTCTTCTGATTTTACATCCTTTCCCATCTCACTTTGTGCCAATTTTTTTAACACTTCGAGAGTTTCAGTGCAGCCGAATTTCTCATTATAGTATCTGTGAAGCTCTGTCCAGCCATTTCTTGGCATTCTTTCAAACCTTGTCTGTACTGCAAAAAAAACAATTCGAGGCCATTCCTTCGGGTCGGCTGTTACGGAATCGAATATCGTCCGCAATGCCATTAGCCTGTTACCTTCCGGAATAGCTAGAGTACAGGGGCTTGTCATGTCGTACGATGGCTCGCACGCAGAGACTTCAACCGAAGAGGGAACTGGTGCATTAGGCGAAGGTAAGGTGTCAAGCCCACTATTTTGCATTTTACTGCATGTTTGGCTTGGTGGTGGAGGTGTTATTGTTGTGTAGGAGGAGGAAGGTAGGGGAATCGCCGGTGGGTGTAGCTTACATTTTTGTATCTCACTATCACTCTTTTTCACCTCATCAGCGTCGTTTGCAGCCTTTATTTTGGTATTATTCGATATTTCGCTGCTAACATTTTTCTTTTTACCCATCTTATATATTATTATAAAATATTATGAAAAAATATTATAAAATAAAAAGAAAATTTCCAAAAATTATTTTAAAAGCAACATAATCTTACTATTATCAATTAATTATTTTTATATAAAATTATTTGGTGTATAGATACAGTCTATATTCCACAAATATATTTAAAAAAATTGAATTTAAATAATAATAATAAATTAAATATTCAAAAGTAATTATTATTTCATTAAATTGTAGCATTTGAATCTTTTATAATTTCTTTATTTAATTTTAAATTAATATTCAAAATTTTACATTAAATCTTTAGATATCAAATTAAAAGCATTTGAATCTTTTAAAAATTTCTTTATTTAATTTTAAATTAATATTCAGAATTTTACATTAAATCTTTAGATATCAAATTAAAAGCATTTGAATCTTTTAAAAATTTCTTTATTTAATTTTAAATTAATATTCAGAATTTTACATTAAATCTTTAGATATCAAATTAAAAGCATTTGAATCTTTTAAAAATTTCTTTATTTAATTTTAAATTAATATTCAGAATTTTACATTAAATCTTTAGATATCAAATTAAAAGCATTCGAATCTTTAGATATCTAATTAAAAAATAATTAAGAGTTTTATAATGAAATATTTTTTACAAAATTCATTCTACAATCTTACAAAAATAAAATAATAAATTCTTTAGATCACATTTAGGATTTATATTAGAATTATTTTTTAAATTATTTCATTTTACAAAAATAAAGTAAAAATTCTTTAGATCACATTTATGATTTATATTAGAATTATTTTCTAAATTAACTATAAAATAAACTAACATTTCCAACTTAAATTAACTTTTTTTTAAAAAAATACGATTTTAATTTATTTAATACAGAAGATCAAAGATAAATAGCTTGTAAAGAAATAAACAGCTTTTCTTTGTAAATTAAAAAAGAAAACAAAATGAAAAAGTAAAATATTTAAAATCTCAGTAGAAGTTGTATAACGAAATATAAATTGAAGACTACACCAGTAGATATATAATACTATAAATAATAAGTTATAAGTATTAGTAATTCTTAAAAGTGGAATGAGAAAGAAAACATTAAATCAAAACAGTAAAAAGGTACTTTTTTATATAAAATATAGTTTTTTTATTTGAATTAAAAAAAAAACTATCAACACATATGAAGTATTATAATAAGACAGTATAATAAAAGACCTTTACAGTTATAAATTGTTAAAGTATTCATCAGAAAACCATATGAAGTATTTTTTTTTGATGCTTTATCTTAATAAATAAATATGAATCTAAATCTACAAAAAAAACCCGAACGTTCTTTGTTCAAAAAAATCTTTAAAATCAGACTTGGAATTTAAAAACGAACATCATCT
Source organism: Hamiltosporidium tvaerminnensis (assembly GCA_022605425.2). Classification (NCBI taxonomy): domain Eukaryota; kingdom Fungi; phylum Microsporidia; family Dubosqiidae; genus Hamiltosporidium; species Hamiltosporidium tvaerminnensis. The sequence continues at coordinate 801,690 of CM061247.1, forward strand.
TTAAAAACCGATATAAAAACCGATATAAAAACTGATATAAAAACTGATATAAAAACCGATATAAAAACCGATATAAAAACTGATATAAAAACCGATATAAAAACCGATATAAAAACCGATATAAAAACCGATATAAAAACCGATATAAAAACTGATATAAAAACCGATATAAAAACCGATATAAAAACCGATATAAAAACTGATATAAAAACCGATATAAAAACTGATATAAAAACTTAGAAAGATTATAACTCAATATATTTATTTTAGATAAAAAAAATATATAAGATTACATCTCTGATGTCTTAATTACTTTAAGAGATTTAAATCTAATATTTGAAACAAAAAAAATAAGAAAAAATTAAATGTAAGACAACTTGTTTAAATCCAAAACCTCATCTTCTAAATACCACTTGAAATACAAATAAACCTAATCTTCTAAATACCACTTAAAATACAAATAAGCCTCATCTTCTAAATACCACTTAAAATACAAATAAGCCTCATCTTCTAAATACCACTTAAAATACAAATAAACCTAATCTTCTAAATACAATAACACTTACCATAATCAACTCACACATAATTTTAAAAATAAAAGAATAGATACATTCAATGGTATTTAAACGATAATCAACTCACACATAATTTTTTAAAAATAAAAAAATAAATACATTCAATGGTATTTAAACGATAATATTTTTTTTAACTGATATATTCTAATGTAAGTAAGAATGAGTACTTAGATGTGTAATACAGAAAAGCTAAAAAGAAATTAAAATTAAAAATTATATAAAGCAATAATTAAGAATTAAAAGATAAGTAAATAACGTAAAGTATTTTATCTCACAATTTTAATCAAAAAATTAAAAAAAAATATTTCTAATTTAAGTTGAATCAACATCTTAAGATTTATTTACAGGACTGTGAACAGAGACCATAAAAAATTAAAAAAAATTAAAAAAACTTTAAAATTTTAACATTTACAGAACTGTGAACAGAGACCATAAAAATTAAAAAAACTTTTATTAATTCAAAATCTTAAGCTTTTAACATTTACAGAACTGTGAACAGAGACCATAAAAACTTAAAAAAACTTTTATTAATTCAACATCTTAAGCTTTTAACATTCACTACTATAGATTTACTACAATTATTATTTTTATAAACACCAAGAAAAACATTTGCCAATTCAAACATATCATTTCTTAAAGAAATTACTAAAAATTGTGTATTTTTGGTTTTTTCAACAATAAAATTAGCTATTACACTAACATTTCTATAATCCAATGCTGCATCTATTTCATCCATAATATAAAAAGGAGATGGTTTATAACAATGTAAAGCAAATATTAAAGCTAAAGAAGCTAATGTTTTTTCACCTCCACTTAGATTTACAATATTTTTCCAACTTTTTTTAGGTGGCATTATACTTAAAATTATACCTTCAGTAAAAGGATTTAAATAATCTACTAATTCTAATTCAGCATTTCCTCCAAAGGTAATTATTCTGTAAATTTCTTTTAAATTTTTTGTTATTTCATTTAAACCATTCATAAATTCTTCAGTTCGTAGATTTTTTATTTCATTTAATTCATTTTTTATATTTTCCATTTTCTCTTTAAAATATGTAAATTCACTTTTTATTTTTTCAAATTCTGCTTGTTTGACCTCAAATTCTTCTAAAAGTTTTATGTCCAAATTTCTTGTCGTAATTTTATTTTCAATATTTTTTATTTTTTTTGATGTTTCCTTAATTAAATCACTCAATTCAATTTCTGAAATATTTTTTAAATCAAAATTAAATATTTCAATGGTATTTTTACTATTTTTAGTGACAGATGAATTTGTATTCGAAATATTTTCATTCTCTTCTTTGCCATTCTCTTCTTTGATATATTCTTCTTTGACATATTTATCACCTTCACATCTTAGATTCTCACCTTCACATCCTAGACTCTTTCCTTCACCCTCACATCTTAGACTCTCCACTTCAACAATCCATTTAGAATAATGTTTCAATTCTTGAATATTTTTTTCTTTCTCATTTTCTAAAACTTTAATTTCTTTTCGTGTTTTTTTAATTTCATCAAAAATATCTTCACTCTTATTTCTTAACTCTGCTTCTATATGAAAATCATTTCCTATTTTATCTTTAATTTTTATATATTCATCATTTATAATTTTACAATCATTTAATTTCTCTTTATAAGTCAATTCTTTATTTTCAATTTTAATTCTAAATTCTTCATAATTTAAAACAGGTTGTAAATTAGAAAATTCTTTTTCTTTATCAAATAAAAATACTCGTTTTTCATTTATAATATTTGTAAGATCAACATTTTCTTTTAAAAGTAATTCTTGATTTCTTTTTTCAAGTAATTCTATTTTATCAAATAACATTTCAATTTGACTTTTTTTAAGTTTTACTTCAATTCCTTGAATATCAGAAATATTAGAATTGTATTCGTTAATTTGATTTTTAAATTCAGAAATTTTATTTTCAATTATTTCTAAATTATTAGAAATGTCTTTGATTTGATTTGTCATATTTTTTTCACTGGTATGTGATTTTTCAAGCTCTTCTTTCTGAAATTTAGAAATTTTAATTTCTATTTCCGATATTCGTTTCGAAGAAGTCTCGATTTTTTGTTTGTTGGAATTTATAAGTTTAAATTCATTTGAAAGTTCATTTTTTGTATTTTCCATACTTTTTACTGCTTCTTTCAATTGTTTGATTTCAGATTCGTATTTTTGAATTTTTTCTGAAGAAACATTAAAATTTCCTCTTAAATTTCCCTTTTTACTCATTAAACCAGTTTTGTCAATAAGCTTGCCATCCAACGTAACTGTTCTTTTTCTTTGAACACCAAAAGATATTTTATTTGCTTCTTCTAAATTATTACAAACGAGGGTATTTTTCAAAGCAAAATAAAAACATTTTTTTAATTTTTCTTCACATTTAACCAGATTTACCAAATAAGGCACAGATTCTTGAGGTAGTTCAGGAATATTTTCAATTCTATCCAAAATAATAAATGTTGTACGAGGTAGATTATTTTTCTTAATAATACCAATACACTTCTCAGCTGTAGAAGTTGTATCTACAACAATATTATTTAAAATACCACCACCTGCTGCATTTATTGCTATTTCATATTTCAAATCAATACTTCCAAAATCACCCAACCTTCCAATCACACCTTTCACAGATTTTATTTTTTCAAAAACTCGATTTTGTTTTTTATTTTTTTCTTCGTGAATTTTAATTTCCTCAAATTTCATAATTCGTTTGTTCAATTCATGATAAGTTTCCTTCAAATCACTTTCAACTTCTAGTATTTCAGATTCTTTACCAGTAAGTTCTCTTTCTATTAAATCATTATTATTAATTAAATCCATCAATGTATCTCTTTCATCCAACAATGCTCGATATTCAGTTTCATTTATTTTTCTTTTATCTTTAAAAAAGTTTATTTCATTTTCCAAATATCCTTTTTTTTCTAAAAGTATACTTTTCTCTTTCGACATCTCAAAAATATAATTTTCTAATTCTTTCATTTTACATACCAAAGGTTTAATTTTTTTATAATTATTTTTTTCAGATTTTTGTATTTCATTTTTCAAAGAATCAACACTTTCTTTAAATTCTTTAATTTCATTTTCATTTTCTAATAATTCTCTTTTAATAATTTTATTTTCAGAATCATTGAGTTTATTTTTAATTTCAAAATCATTTATTTCGGATTTTAAATTGCAAATAATTTTACTCAATCTTTCTTTTTTTTCTTCATAAAAAATATTTTCTTTTTCAATTTTATTAAATTCTTTTTTTAATGATAAATATTCATTTTCTTCTTTTTTTAATTCCTTTCTACAATTTTGTAAAAGAATTTCTTTTTGATCCAAAATTTTTTTATTTTCATAATTTTTACTGTTTATTTCATTTAATTTACTTTTTATTTCTAATCTCTCATTTTCATTTTTTTGTAAATTTCTTTGAAGTTTCTCTTTCATAAAAAAACAATTTTCATTTTTCTTTTTTAACATTTCAACAATTAAAGAAATTATTTTATCGTTTTCCATTTTCTTTTCATTTATAAAAAAAAATTCTTTTTCACAAAAATTATACAAAGTTTTTTTAGATTCAAATTCTTCCTTACCCACAGAAATTTCATTTTCCAATTTATTTATCTTTTCTACATAACAGGAATCATTAATAATATCTTCGATATATTCTAATAATCCGTTTGGTTTCATCATTGAAATATTTTCTATTTCTCCTTGTAATATTAAAAATCTATTATTGTTTAAATCTACACCTTCTTTTGTCATAAATTCATAAATATGTTTTTGATTCACTTCTTGGTTATTAAAGTAATAATTGCTTTTTTTATTAACAAATAATTCTCTTTTAATACTGAAACTGGTGTTCCCCTTCTTAAAAAATAATTCAACTGAACATGAATTACATTTTGAACCATCATTATAAATCAAATCTGTTAAATTTGAATGTCTCATTTTTTTTGCTCGAAATCCTAAAACAAATAACATACAATCTATTATATTACTTTTTCCAGATCCATTTGGACCAACAATAGCAGTAAAATGTGGATCTATGTTATCTATGAAATGAATACCCTTGTAGCTTTTAAAATTTTCCAATTTAATTCCTGACAATACCAATCTTGAATTTTTCATGCGTAAGGGGTTTCAAAATATTTTTATAAAAAAAATTTAAAATTGAATTTCTAAAATATGAATAAATTTTTGGGTTTTTTTTACTTCTTTATTAGCAAAAATTCATATTTTTTCTGCTTTGTTTTTACATTCTCTGAGACAATAAGCTTATCTTAGATTTACAGATTTTTTTAGAATTAAATTTTACAAACGATTTTTTTAAGAATTTATAAAAAAAAACAGAAATTAGAAACAAAAAAATCATAAAAAAGTGATTGGTTGGAACAAATATTAAATTTAATAAACCGATATATAAGTCATAGGTATAAAAATTTTAACCTTTCTACTTTTAATACAATAATTATTCAAAGACCGTAAATTTAAATATTTAATTATTTTTTATACTTTTTACATTTTTAGTTATTTGTTCCAACCAATAACTTTTTTAGGATTTTCAATACTTTATCAGATCCACTATATAGTTTTTAAAGAAAATATAAAGTTGGTGATTCTTTTTAAAAAAAAATTAGAATTTTTAATCTTTAAAGTAAATAAAAAAGATTTCTTTAAATTATTAAATTATTTAATGAAATTCTGGGTTAAAATATTTTTACCATTTTTATATGTTTTCTTCTACCACTTTAACCACTTTTGTCTCTTCTTCCAGATCCGACTCTTCATTTATGTTATTGGTCGGTTCCTCGAAAGTGGTTCCTCCTTGTAAAATAAAGGGTGCTTTATTTTTTGGTTTAAAATTTTTTGCACCATTTTCCTCTCTCTTTTCTTCTTTTAAAGGTGGGGTTTGTTCCTCATGCATCTCTGTTCTCATAATAACATCCATTGACGCTCTCTCCCAGCTCTCTTAGGCATTTAGTCCTGACTCAAGTCCTCTTCGTCGATCAAAGGAAATTGTTTTGACTGCCTTCTTAAGTACTATAGACTGAATTTATGCCTCTACATACATGGGTATTTCTAGTCTTTTAAGGTGTGATCTATGGTATTTTGTCACAATACCGTCCCAGGTCATCACATAAGGGATTATCTCAACACTACATTTATAAATAAGACCCAACTCATTGGCTAGCAGGTCATACTTCCTAAGTTTTTCAGTTTCAACTATTTGAAGTGAATTTTGGGAAGTGATTCCTACTTAAATGAGTGTTATCCTATTCTTCTTCTTATCTAAAATAAATATGTCCGGTCTGTTATTCCGAATTTTAACATCAGTTTTAATTCTGGTGTCCACTCTTATCTCTGCATACTCATTATCAAGAATTTCTTGAACTGAGTGACTCTTAATTCGTTTTGAAGACTTAAACTTATATCTATTTAGAAGAAGTAAGTGTAGGCATCTAACCACTTTCTTATGCCGTCTGGTGTAGTCATGGCCTAGCATTTTTTCAAATCTAGTTGCTAGATGATCTACAGTCTTACCAGACTTCCCGCAATGTTGACACACACCATCTGCTCCCCAGAATACATTTCTATCCTGGGTATAGCAGAACACAGCTTTATTTCGTGGCCTAATATTTCCTCTCTTTAGCCATCTTGAAGAGTCACTAACACTCACAAGCTCATTTTTTCTTGCATTATATAACTTTGAATGGAGTTTTCGTTTTTCTATTTCGTTATATAGTTTTGCAAGTTGAGCTTCTTCTAAACTTTTCTTAGTGACTTCTTCTACCAACCTGTACTTTACTTTTAAGAAGCCTTTTATAAGTGCAAGATGGGTTTTATTATTATTCTCCACCTTGAAGATTGCTGCTCGTCTAGTGGATATTTCTTTACTTTTTTCCAGACAATCCAAGAGTTGCAGAAGCATATGTTCGCTTCGCAACTCAACACTATGTAGGCCTCTTCCAAGTTCTGTTCTAGGAAGATACAGCCGCTCTTTACATCCTGGGCGGAGATGTATCTTATTCTTAACCAACACCGCACGCACTGCATCATCTAACTTAGAGAAGTCCGCCGGTTCAAGTCGAAATACTCCTATGTGGTAGTTGATTAACGATATCGCATGTTGATTGATTGCAGAAAATAAATTTTTTGCATTTAATCTAGTGTGACAAAGTCTTTCAACTCTTGATATAAGTTTGCTCTGTACTTCTTCAAATGAGCTACGTGTTGGGATTCCTCTGCTATCTTTTATTCCTAAATATTTGTAAACACTAACACCTTCTAGAAGAGTAGCAGTATCTTCACAACACGTATCATTTGTGGCTGACTTCTCTTTGTTAATCTCTAAGCCAATCACCTCTAAAAATTCCTTTGCCTCGCCTGTCATAGCACTCAATGTGGAGCTGTCTTTTGCAAGGAGCTTAAGATCATCAATAAACAAGAGATGATTAGTAGAGTGGGATTCTGCATCTGTTTTTACTGTCAGTTTTGTGTATTTTTCATTAAGCTTTCGGCTTAATGGATCCATACACAACACAAATAACAAAGGTGACAGACTATCTCCTTGTAGAATCCCTCTATCAATCTTCTTGCTCATGATTTTTTCAGGCCCTACTGATATATCAATTTTCCATTTTGATATAATTACCTTAATAAATTTCAGGATCCAATCAGGTAAATTAGGGTTTTCAATGCATTGAGTTTAATGAGCATGATCTATTAAATCATAAGCTTTTTTAACATCAATCCATGTTGCCTTAAGATTATTTCCATACTCTTTATTTAAGGCAATATTCAGTAATGCCCGCTCTTTCGGTCCCTGCACACCTCTTACCGCCCCTAATTGGTTCTCTGCAAGCAACCCTCGCCTTTCCACTTCAATTTGAACGACTTTAGTTACACACTTAGTCGTTAACTTGTAGAGGTTGGACATACAAGTGATTGGCCTGTAGTCAGAGCCTCTTCGTGGAATTCCTTTCGGTATCAAATACGTAAGCCCGCAGTAAAACCAATCAGCTTGAGTTGTTCCTTCTAAACATATAACTTTTACAATATCATAAATATATTTGTGAAGAGTTGTAAGTTTCTTAATGAAAAAATTGTAAATACCATCAATTCCAGCAGCTTTCCAATTGGGAAGCCAATTAATGATATTTACAAATTCATCAAGTGAAGGAAACGTAGTCGGATGATTATCTGATACAAATGGAATCAAATAATCATCATACGTGACTGTGTCATCATTTTTGTTCCACATTGTAGACCAAAAACTCACAATTTCATCACGGCTAACCACATGCTCGGATTCTACACGCTTAGATAACCTACGATAAAATCAACCTCGAAAAAGTTCAAACATACGATTCTCTTTTCGGAATTGCTTCCTACTTTCATGCATCGTAATTTTTTTCTCGTAAACATTTAAAGACTCATTCTTCTTAACCAAAGCCTCAGAAAGATCAGTTACACTGCTCAAGTTTAAATTAAACTCTCGCATGATTTTCTTAAGGCTCTTCGTTTCCGGAGTGGAGAGCTTTTCCTGCTTACGAGCCTTCTCGAGAAGATCTTTGGAAAGTACTAACTTAGAAATTTTACTTCCTATGTTTTCCTTCCAAGCGGATATAGGCTTCTCTTTGCGTGTTGCCTCGTCATAGCATACCTGGGCTGCCTGGATTATCCGTGCCACTGCAGTTATCGTCATCGGCACACAAGAATCAGCATACTCACCGATAATTCGATTAATAAGGTCCAAAACTTTACTATCAACCAATTCACCTGGAAGCTTTCGAGTTCGGACCACCGCTTTTCCAATTTCCTTCTGCGATATTTCTTTGATTTTACTCAATAATTTATCTCTCAGGTTTATGTACTCCGTGATGTCGGTCAGGGTGCATGGCTCAGTGAGACAAGTGGCGATTCTACGTCGCTCTCCATTCTCTTCTTGCCTTATTCCCTTTTCTGCCTCATTTTGTGCGAGTTTTTTAAACGCATCGATATCTAGTGTGCAGCCGAATTTCTCATTATAATACCTGTGAAGCTCTGTCCAGCCATTTCTTGGTATTCTTTCAAACCTTGTCTGTACGTAAAAAAACAATTCGAGGCCATTCCTTTGGGTCGGCTTTTACGAAATCGAATATCGTCCGCAATGCCATTAGCCTGTTACCTTCCGGAATAGCTAGAGTACAGGGGCTTGTCATGTCGTACGATGGCTCGCACGCAGAGACATTGCTACCAGAAGAGGGAACTGGTGTATTAGGCGAAGGTAAGGTGTCAAGCCCACTATTTTGCATTTTACTGCATGTTTGGCTTGGTGGTGGAGGTGTTATTGTTGTGTAGGAGGAGGAAGGTAGTGAAATCGCCGGTGGGTGTAGCTTACATTTTTGTACCTCACACATATCATCTCTTCTTCGCTGTTCTCATCAGCGTCGTTTGCAGCCTTTATTTTGGTATTTTTCGATATTTTCGCTGTCTAACATTTTTCTTTCTACCCATCCTGAAAATAAATTTTTAATAATAATTTAAGAAAGATTTATTTAAAAATTTTTAAAAATGGGGGGAAGTATTATTTTTTTTTAAAAAAAAAAAAAAAAATAAAAAAATAAAAAAAAAAAAAAAAAAAAAAAAAAAAAAAAAAAACCCCAAAAAACCCAAAACCCAAAAAAAAAAAAAATAAAAAAAAAAAAAAAAAAAAAAAAAAGGAGGGGGAGAAAGGCGAAAATGGGGGGAAAAAGAAGGGAAGCAAGCCCAACCCCCCCCCCACCCCACCCACAACCCCCCCCCCCCCCCCCACCAAAAAAAAAAAAAAAAAAAAAAAAAAAAAAAAAAAAAAAAAAAAAAAAAAAAAAAAAAAAAAAAAAAAAAAAAAAAAAAAAAAAAAAAAACCCACAAAAAAACCCCCAACTAACCCTTTAAAATTTTTTCTTTAAAACCCCCAACCCCTAAATTTAAAAAAAAAAAAAAAAATTTAACGAAAAATAACTAAAAAAATAATTTAATACGAAATATAACCCAAAGTTTATGAAAATAAAATTATTGAATTTAGTCATTACAAACATAATTCTATAAATAAAGAAACAATAAAAATTTTTTATGAAGGAAACCCTACTCTCTGGCTGTAATTTAAAAGTCAGAATTTTATATTTGAGCGTAAGTATGTTTTGTGTTTTAAACAGAAACAGTCTGATAAAAGTTAAAAACGATGTGAGTTAATATTTTAATCAATTTTTATTTAATAATATTTTTATTTAATAAAATTCTAGGTTAAAATATTTTTTTACCATTTTTATATATTTTCTTTTGCCTCTTTAACCACTAATTTTAATTAAAATAATTCATTTTTAATAAAAACTTTGGTTTAAATAACTCATTTTATTAAACATTTTTTAGAAATTTGGTCGGTTACTATATTGGTATATCAATAGATTTTATATTGTTCTAGTATTACGAGCAATTCTAAGAAATATTGGTGCTTTTATATATAAAACGTGTTCTAAATATTATTATACAATTGATTTGATTTTTGTTTAAAAGATAATTTTTACTTCTTTGTTCTTTCAGAACCAAAACGTATATAGTTGTATTATGTGTTAGCATTTAAGGACCTAGCATTTTTTAATTGTATTTTAATATAACTATTATCCATCAATAGAATAATAAAAAAACACTTGAAAAAAGATATAATCTGAGTAATCAGTATTTTGTTTTATATTTGTATTATTAGATATTTTAATTAATAAACTTCAATTTTCAGTAAAATCATTAAAAAAAGCGAATTATATTAAAATAGGTCTTTCATGAATATTTCATATGTCTGAATATAAATTTAATTCTGTTAAATCTTTCTCTTGTTATAGAATATGGACAATAAAGTTAAAGTAACAATATTCGAGATAAAATAGGTTATATTTTTAAAATATCGGATGTATATGATTCAATGTTTCAAAACCTTAATTTATAGATTTTATCAATGAATTTCTCGAAGCAAACTATATTCAAATAAAAAATTAATGATTTTTTGAAGCCTAAAAATGAACGAACAAGCGATAAAAATTGTAAAAATATTATTTTTTCTCCAATCTTGTGTTGTATATTGTGGATTCATTTGAAAGAAAACACCTTTAAACGTCACAAAAGCGACAATAAATAATGAACCCACTTTCTCCAGTTATTAGTACTCGTCTTTTTTGAGTTTCTTAGTTTATTGCAGTATACAGTTCTAAATTAGGATCTATAGGAAGTGAGTTGAAAGAAATATTAAAGATTATTAGAAAAATAGATAAAAGAGATTTAGTCACAAATGTTAAATGTTGTGAATATATTGCCACTCTATATATGATGTTCGAGTTTATAGATAATTGGGAATAATAGAAGGTACCCAGAGCAATCCGACATTGCTCATTGGACAAATTTCAAGCAAACTAATACGAAACGATGAAATGTTCTGAAATTCAAAATCAAATACAAAAAGTTTATTCTATGTAATCATCTAAAACTTGATATTTCACTCAACTATTATATAAGATTAGTTCCATACAAATCAGAAAATTATCACAGTTAGATAATGAAGAGTTTATTTTTTGCAAGAATAAAGTACATCTGGCAGATACAAAGTTGTTTAAATCATTATAGAAATCAACGGAGAATAATTTTAGAAAGTGTTGAATTTCACAGTGAACATATGCATCAGTAACTCATAAGTTTTGTTGAAAAAAGTGGAGAAATATAAGTCGTAGAGCAGCAATTCCAAATGTAAAGAGCACCAATGGAACCTATCTAGCACTTAAAAATGGCTTCTTAAAAGTGAAGTATAGGTTGTGAGAGGAACTCAAGAAAATAATTTAGAATAAGTTCTACTCGCAGGATTATATTACGAAATAGAAAAACGAAAAGATCACTCAAAGGTATATAATACAAGAAAAAATAAGCATCTGAATTTTTCAATCTTTAAGATGGTTGAAGAAAGAAATTTTTAGATGAAGTAGTGAAACAATTTCCCCTGTATTCAGAAGAGTGTATTCTGGTGTTCAGAAAGTGTGTAGCTACACTGAAATAATTTTAGTGATCAGTAGAATGTTAAGGACCAATCAGTCAAAATGCATAGATATATCTACACCGGATATAATAATCTAGTAGTAAGGATCATACATATATCCTAAGAAATTACATAAAAATTTGATCGAAAGGGCGGACTAAGCGCGCTCCTGTCCATGTAATTTTTAATAACTAGTATGTAGCTTCTATCGAACAGCGTGGCAAAAACTGATACTTATTTACTCATTTTATTATTCTTTTACCTCACAGGGCGGATAGATGAACAACTAGAAATTCGCTAATTATTTCTTCTAGTCTAATGTAACTCGGATTATAGGGGATCGACTATAGATCTAATGTAGTTAATATTCCACCAAAGTATTTCCAATGATTTTCACAAAAATTGCACATCCACATTGGCAACCAGATAATTTTTAATGCTATTATCCTCTTTACTTAAAAACAGATATCGAGATTCGAAATAATAGACTCGATACATATATTTTAGATATGTAAATAGCCAAGATAACTCTTATTAAGATAAGAATTTCTTTCCAAAATTTCCTTCAAATACAGGAAACCGAAAAACTTAGAAAGTATGCACCATTAGCCAAGGATTTACATATTATTTATAGATGCAAGTGTTTTGTAAACCGATTATGTGATAAACAAGCCAATAATATGACAGACGACTGCTATTAACCCCAGGAGGCTAAAGAATCACCGAAAGAGCCATATATACAATCAAAAAGGTTTAAATAATGGGTTTTAACAATTTCATTCTATAGAAAAAAATAACTTAGTCAGTTTCAAATGCAAATCCCGAGAAGAGCTAAGAGAGTATTTCGATAGATTTATGAAACCGTGCATATATTAAACGAAAACTATACTTCTTTGTAACAATCAAATACCAAGAAGATAATAGAATCAGGGAAACCAAAAATAAATGCCTATTTTTCTAGAATACGTAACTAAATAAAAAAACCGGCAATAGATAAAACAAGATTCAGTCTTTGTAAACATAAATTAAATAATCAAATGGTGAAAGGAATAGTTAAAAGAGCTATTTATGTGTTATAGATTGAATTTCCTTTATTTATATGTAACAACAGCATTATAATCATACATTCAAATTTTAAGATGTATTTTAGAGAATTTTCTCATCAGTATCTTAAAGTGATCATTTTAATACTTAAATATATAACATTAATTGTAATTTTTACATAAATTTGTGCCAATCATATTTTACAGGAATAATTGATTAAAAGGATATTGAATTATCAAGGAATGATGCTTTTTCGATAGTTTTTAAGCTATGATTGCTGTTTTTATGTTGGTTTTTATAATTTAATTCTTCTTACTACATAAAAGACATTATGTTTCCGAAACTATAGTATAAACTATAAAATAATTTTTAGGATTTACTTCTCAAGTTTACATTAAAATAAATCAGAAGGATCAGATTGATCACGGTTATTGCATATTTGATAAAAACCTGAATATAAATATAATTAAAACTTTTATCATAAATTCTCGAACAATTGTGATAGATCTAATTTCGTATTGAACCAAAGTGCAATTCTTTCTGTTATACTCAATTTTTTTTAATTAACCTTTAAAATTATAAGCTCGATATGCTGTACAAATAGAATATCAAATAAAATATCAAATAAATTTTTCTTGTAAATACAAATCGAATTTAAAAACTACCAATCTTTTTATATATTAGTGTTTATAGAAATTACAAGAGAACCCTGGTTTCTAGGTGGAACAAAAAATCATTTAAACTTACAAACTTGATGCGATTTATGCTAAAATGATCTCCAAAATAGGCAGAGAAGAGTTCTAAATTTTTTAATTGTGAAATTTTTATAAAATCATTTTTAACAAATTCAATATTATCTAAATATAATACAGTAATATTTTTTAGCATATAATTTGACAAAATATCACTAAAAAAACAATTTACAAATTTTACTTTTTCAAAATGAATACTTTTAAGTAAATTTAACGATGACAAAAAACTCATATCCTTATTATAGAGTATCGTTGAGGCCAAATTCAGCTCGCATATGTTCTTTAAACTCCAGTGTTTGTCAAATATACCATTCAATAATTCAGAATCAAATGTAATTTGACACATATTTAATTTTTTGATATATAAAAAACCGTCGGAATCAACTTTATCATCATTGAAGAATTCTAATAATTTATCGTTCGTGGTATGAAAGTGAATATCAAAGTGTATTCTAGGTTGCGGAGCAATCGAAGAGATCTCAATAAATTTTAATTGTTTAAAACACTGAAGATATTCTAAGAGATTTCTATTAAACGGACGGTTAATTGGTTTTAAGTAGAATTTTTCAACACAAAAATTAAAGTTTGGAAAATTAAAATTAGAATTCATTGCTTCCGATATGTCTATTTGTGTAAAATATACTCTTTTCAATGTTTTTGAATGAAAAACAAAATAAAAAAGTTCAAGACTAATGGTTGAATTAAAAATAAGAATTTTCTTCATGAAATTAAAATTTGAAACAAAATCAAATTCTTGAAGCTTATAATATGGGCTATCTCCAATTATGCGAAAAAACAATGAAAAGTCTTTGATTTTTTTGAACATACTAAGAATTTTGGCTTGGTTTTTATTTAAAGTTTCATTGCAACCAATCTTCAAAGTCTCTATAAAATTTTCTAAATTTAACGTTTTATATATTTTAGAAAATAAGATGTCAATATTTTTAGGGAAATCAATGTGTAATGCTAAATTTTTGTTTGTCATACTATTAAGATATTCCTTTGGCAATAATGAGAGAGTTTCAATAATTTCATTGGTTAGTGTCAGAGAAATTTGTGTAGCTGGCAAATAATTTGGTAATTCTAAAATTTTTTCAATTATATTTACATTATTAGGTAAGCAATAAGGAATAGAAATTGTATTTATATTCTTTAATTGTTTTATAAATTCAATCGTTTCGAAAAACATCTCGTTTATATATAACTTCAACTTTTTTATCATCGGTCTTTTCAAGATTGGGTATAAATACGACAAAAATGTTTGTTCGTTTCTAAACATTTTTATTATTATTTTTACACATGAAAATGGAATAAGATTTGCAAATTTATTCGGATCACAGTTGAAGTTCTGGGAAAGGTGACTAATAACTAACTTTTTAAGTTTCATTGCATTCAAAAGTAGCTTTAAAGTTGCATATAAAATCTTTTTACGTAAAAATTCATCAAAAAATGATTTGTTACTGTCTGCAACAATGATTCGAGATTTTTTAGAGCAGAGATTATCGGTGAAATCTCTATTTAAGTGGAGGCTATAGGGATGTCTCGGACATAAATCATTGAGTTTTTGAAATCTTGTAAAAGTAAATCTCAAATATTGTTCAACAAAAACAACAACTAAACTGGTATTTATTCCGCTGCTTAAACACTTTGAAAAATCAATTTGATTCAATCTGTTAGAAAATTTGCAATGAAGGAAGAAATTGAGACCTAATGATTTTAAAAAGTATTTTAAATTCTTTGAATACACGATTTCAAAATCCAAAAGAAAATTAAAAACAAACTTTAAATCTAGGCCAACTATCCGTGTGATCAAATTATCAGGGGCCTTTAAAATTCTCATCAAACATAAAAAGTCATCGTAATAATACTTTTCTAAAATAATTTCTACATTTTTGTTGGATGCGCTTTTTATAGCTCTTTCTATGAATTTCGAGATTAAAGGAATATCTTTCGGATATTCGACTATATATTTTTTTAATATGAAATGAGTCACATTGATTCCGAATTTCATACATTGGATGCGATTGTTTTTAAAAGTATGATCCTCATAACATATTTCCAAACGATTATGTATTTTGCAGCTGTAAATAGCAGAATTATGGATTTTATTAATATCACAATTTTCTTTACATAAAGATGCGTTAAGTAGAAGAGTCACTCGACCGGAACAAGATGATGAACAAAAGCCAAAAGATAACAATATTATTACACTCTTTGTGATCCCATTCTTGCCTTTTTTAGTATAAAATATTACAAAATATTTTATTACAATAAATCCTAAAATAATATATATAAGTAAATCCATAACGGAAGGGTAAATTAATTTAATTAATATAATCTAATATTAAGAGTAAACACCTAAATATAAAATTATTTACATACTTACTTATTCAACTCTTTTACCTCTCGGTGTCGAAGATGAACAAATGAATTTTTTCCATTTGTTTCTTTTAATATGTTGTACTTTGGGGGTATAGAGGATTAACCTATAGATTTAGTATGGTTTATATCCTACAAAAATGGCAAAGATGGATTTCACAACAATTCTACGCACTTATTGTCAACCAGATGGTTTTTAATGTAGTTATCCTCTCTCCACCCCAGATAACTATAACAGATAGAAATCTTTTATATCATATAATTCCAAAAAATGATGAAAAAAAACCCAAAAATAATGCTGAAAGAAAAATTTCGTCAAGATTGCTCATTAAAATTTTCAAATCCCCTGGGCTTAAAACTCAACAATAAATATACAGAGTTAAGAACGTGATGCCATTTTCTGCACTATAAATTAGCTCTTCTTTATTTATTTCTTTGTGTACCTGGAATTATACAGCTCCCCATTGAGATCTGTAACAATCGCGGCCGAGAAGTCTTAAAAGTTACTGTGCTAGAGAGAAACAAACAGAAGTCTGCTAAATTTGTTACATGTTGCAAATATACTGGTTTTTAAAGAATAAATTCGTTTTTTTACACAATTATGACTAAACATAGATAGCAGAGGCATTCGACACGAATCTAATTTAAAGAAGCATACTTAGTTACTAGGTAGTATTTCAGCCGTTTAAGAGTCCTAGCCTCATTTACTTTTAACTTCCACTTTCACGATTTAGTACTAATCTTTTAAATCCGTCTATACCAAGGCGACTAAGATATTTTTAGAACCAATTAGACATCTAGTTTTAGGGAACTAGGAAATCTTGAACTAAGGGAATGGAATATAGACTTTTTTCCACAGTTAGAGAAGCATAACAAAAATAAAATTTAGAACTGAAAGAATTAATCGTATTAGATTATACCTAATAATTTTTTTTCTGATTTAATGCAAAAAAAATATCTTCATTGTAATTTGCAGATTCAAGAAATCCATCTTTACCACCTGGCTTCTATAAATTAAATGGCGCCCTGTGTGCGATGTTAGTAAAAAACGCGGTTCATCTTCGCTTTAGATGTAAATCGCGTTTATATTGATCTAAAACAGAACTCTGAAGAGACCTAAATAGTGTTGGTTTGCAAAGTGAGCTTAGGATTTTGCAAATTTTCGTTTTTCTGTTAAAAAAGTAAAAAAACAGCAACTCAAAGAGTAAAAATCTTAAAGGTTCAGAATACCAATAAAACCATTCTTGTTGTAAAAAAGCTTCTTAAAAGTAAAATATAAGCCAGAAGAAGATGTCAACAGAAAGAAATTAGCGGAGACTCGACTATCAAACCCATATAATGAAATAGGAGAACGAAAATCTACGGCATTTTTCTGCAAGTTAAGAAAATTTGACCTTGTCTTTTGAGGAATTTTTAAGATTGCTAAAGAAAAAAGAATATTAGGTCACGTAATGAAGCTAAGATCTGAAATATTTAGGATATATATATATTATGGTCTGATAAGGTATTTCAAAGCTTATTTTTCTAGTAAAACGGTAGAAAATTTAGCGACTATAATTTTGAAAATGCTTCACCATGCTTTCCTCACATGAACGATGAAGTGGTTAATCTCTACATTTACGCTTAGATAATAAATATAAATTTAATTCAATAAAAACGAATCAGAAATCATTAACACCAATAAATTCATATTTAATGACCATGCGGAAATAAGAGTAGACACTAGGACGAAATATTTGTATAAACTCGATATCTAGACCAACTATCTTTATTTAGGATAAAAGTAAAAAGAAGATAACACCTATCCAAACAAGAATTTGTTTTCGGAATTTACTTCAAACGATCAAAGCCAAAAAACTGGTGAGGTTGGCCCATTAGAAAATGTTTTAAGTCTTATTTTTCGATGATAATGTTGAGATTTTTTCTTATTGAAACTGGAAAGGTGTTGTGAAAAAATACCAAAACATATATTTATTAGATTTAAATTAAATATGAATGAGAGGACATACATCAGTCGTTGGTGTTCAAAAATAAACTTCACACACACTTTTTTAATAAATAAGGATTACTTGAGCCAGGATCGAGTCTAGAAGAGAGCCGGGGAAAGCCCAAATTGGTGTTATACAAAGAGAAGTACTGCATTAAGACCTAATATACATGTTGGAAAATTAAATAACACGTAAGATGGTGAAAATGCTCAAAAACAAAAACAATTACCCTTAATTTTAGATGGCGTAAGCACACCGAATAAACGACGGATAACATAAATAAAGAGTCGAATTTACAGAAAGATGGAAATAAAAAGGTAACAATCAAAGATGTAAATACTTAAAAAATACAAATTTTTTCACATTATAATTTTTATAACTTTAAAAAAAAATTAAAATAAGAATGGAGACATTATATCAGTAATACGATGACTTAAGGATTTTTGACATTAAACAAAAGTTTTTTTTTGGAGTTTGAAAAGGTAAAGTTTTATTTGCTCCATATTTGTATTATTTTTACTTATTAAAATAATTTGCTAGTATTTGTACTTTAAGTTTTATACAAAAAACATATTTAAACCATTTTTGTTTAAAAGCTGAAAATTTAAAATTACGCAGCTTGAACTCAATACTTACTTTTGTGTTTTAAAGCGTTTGCTTTTCCTAAAAAAACTGAATTGAAAAAAATAAATTAATTTTAATTAGGCTTGTTTTCTTATAGAAAGTATATTCAGAAGAGAAAATTTGTGTGAAATTTATAAAAAAAATAAATTTAGGGTTTTCAATCTGTTCAAATATGTAAATGAATTGATGTTGAATATATTTGGTGTTATAATCTTCTTCGACACCCTTTTTCTAATAGGTATCTTATATCCAGTCTCAATCCTTCATATACCCCTTTATTTTTCTTAAAACGGTGATATTTGTAAATTGAAAAATGTACATTTTATTGCCTATGATATTTTTGAATAAAATATGGTTTTTGCTTATATAGACTCGAATTTTTCATTTAAATTATTTAACGAGTGGGGGTAATCTAAATTGGATTTTTTCGGGTAAATTGTTGAAATAGTTTCAAGAAAAAGTCGAATTTCGTTGAAAAAAATAAGACTATTTTATCAACTTTTTTCAATTTCACCAATATACAAATTTATTGGTCGAATGTATTTAATCAAGAAAATAAGGATCGAATTAGAAATCGAACAAAGTGGTGATCGTCTAAGAACCTATTAAACGTGACTTTATTTATCTTTTTATCCTTATCGATAAGCAATTTTACTACATTAGGGTTCAAATTTTGGATAATAAAAACTTTTCTATAAATATTTCTCTATTTGGAATAATATTTAAAAAAAGATAAACTTACATGTTTTTTTTTCTGAATTTAAATCATTTAAAGAAAAAAAACTAAGGAGTTATGTCGTTTTGGAATACTAAAGCTTTTCGAATTTCAGCAATAGTTGTTGCAGCACTGTTAACAATTTTTTTAATAATAGGAAGTATCGGATATAGCAAAGCTGGTAAATTTATAAAAGAATTCGAAGAGGATTTCAAAAGAATTTCAGAAACAGATCAATTCAAAACCCGAGTAACCAAATTAAAACAAACGAACAGTGTATTGCTGATGATGCATGAGGTTTTTAAATTTATCTGGATTCTAGATATAAATAAAAATGATAAAACACGCGAAAAATTCATAGAAGCAATTAAGACTAAGGATAGTTTTAAAATATTCGAGTGTTTAGCTGAATTAGATAGGAATAAAGTTGTGGAAGCAATGGATCTTTCGTGTTTACTAGCATTTGATCCAGAAAAAGTATCTAAACTCAAACCGAAGTTCGGTTTTTTTGCTACAATAGGCTTTTTGTTTAGAAAAAGACATCCTATGAAAGATATATATAAAATATCTGAAAAAATTGGAATAAAACTAAAGGATTGTGAAAACTCTGCCCTGATTTTAATTCTATTCTTAGATATTCTTGATGATAAAAAGATTGAAATATCCGAATTCGATTATGACAAAATAAAACACAATTTTGATTTTTCTTCAGACACTTTCATTCTTAATTCATTGAAGAGGAATGATAAGACATATATATCAGCGGACTTCATTATTTATTTGGCTGAAAAAGCTGCAACGAGTTCAGAAGCAATAATAGAGGAACTAAAACAAAATCTTATTTTAGCTATTAAAGAAAACATGCCTAAATAAAAAAAGTTTTAAAGTCATTCTACTTTTATTTTTTTGTATTTAATTTAAGATCTAATTATATTTTTGTTGGTTTATAAGCATCTATGGGCCTTTTTATACGCACTTGTACATTATATCGAACAATAATTTTTTTTGATTGTAAAAACCTATACTTACTTCAACTATTATAGATTTCGGTTTACCTCTGTCAATTTATAGTTAAATTTTTTATGACGGTCGAGGAAACTGATTAAAGCAAGCCAGGTAGGATATAAAGTTAGTATCAATATATTTTTAGAATCTCTGCTATTCGAAGTCTCAAGATATATAGACTTTATTGGTATATGATATACATTGGTATATTAATTTCACATTAAAAGTATATATTATGAAATTTAAATCCGAAAATTTACAATTATAAAGACCAGTAGAGATATTAATTAGAACTTATACTGATTTGCTGCGGTGAAACCCAATATAGGCTGTATAAGAAAATAAGTGGAAATATAATGATATTAGATATTTATTTGAAAATATCAAAATTCGAGCCAAATGAAGATTGCTTTTATAACAACTTAAGAGGTTGCATAATCCGCATTGTATATGAAGTGGCCCGAGAAAGATAATTAAAGAAAAACGAGACTATGGATGATATATTTAAGAATTGAATACGAAATAGAGAACGCTCGAAAATACCATCATAAACAGACTAACAATCCAATAAATTACCCTGAACTTTATAAATGCATATTTTAAAGTAAATATTAGACACTATAATGAAATACAACATGTCAATATTCAATCGCCTGCAAATAGTAGTTATTTTTCTTATGAAATTTTTCATATAGGAGAAAAATACATGCATTTTATTTATTTATCCTCGGCACTACAGCCCTACATGAGCCTTGGCCTCCCTCAATAATACCGCCCACCGTTCTTTTTCCAGTAAATTTGTTTACTTTTTCGGGTTTCGTAACAAGGTGATTTTAAAGGGTGGGTTGTTAGCCCAACGCGTAACTCCAACATGGAGGTCCAGTTTCTTTTAGTCGCCTCTTACGACAAGCAGAGAACCCACCAAACCAATTCTGCTCCCGGCATGATGGGGACAACATGCATTTTAGGATTCGCAAATAAAAAACCAGAATGTTTATTTTAAACAAAGAGTATAATTATAATGCCATGATATGAAATAACCCAATACTCCTTAATTAAATAATATTTACCCTCAGAATGATATCTTTATACAAATTAAATGATTCGTATTTATAGACATGTGTTTAAATAAAAAAATATATGAGTTAAGATTAATCGGAGTCGAATTTCATTGAATATTTTTAAGATTTTATCACCAGTAGGTAATAAACCTTTATTTTCCGATGGATTCTAAAATGTTAGCATTGCTTTTCTTTTGATATGAAAAAATAGAGATTTAGCTGAAAATATAGTTCGTAAAAGAAATAATAAATACAACCAATGTGTTTCTTTTTCATACCCAAAGTTTTTCGGTATCAGAATAAAAAACGAAATAAATCTGCCATATGTCAGTGTAAATCGAAAAAATATCTGATGTGAAAATTCCTTAGCTAATATTTTTATAGATTTGAAACCGCAGGAATCATAAAAAAATGGGTCCGAGTAATCATAAAATCAAAAAATGTAAAATTTCTGAAGATAGTATCAGGCCACTATATAGGTTCTTAATTATAAAATTTTTTTTTGGACCCATAAATTTACTGAAATTTTTTTAAATTTTTTTATTCATTGTATATTCATTGCCCCATGCGATATAATTCTCAACACTTTCTACTCGATGAAGAAACGCTTTATGCTGATTCAGATACCAAAAAAAAATTATTACCAAAAAGCAGAATCGAAAAAGCATGGGATGAACTCTCGGATTATTACGCAAAACGACTAGAAGATACCAACAGAGACATCATAGAATCTACAAAACTAAGCAACAAAATATCACAAGCACGTCTTGAAATGGAAACCTATAGATCTGTTGATGATTTAATTTCGCAAAATATTTTAAAAGAATACATTTGTGCAGAAAAACCCGTAAAAAACCTACAAGGAAGTATCAAACCAAAAATATGTAAAATGTGTATTTCAATTGCAGATAAATACTTAAAAATATTTGACGAAGCAGTTGAATGTGAAAATAAAATTAATAATATTCTTTCTAAATATAACAGATACTGTTCTGATCAAGATAATTATACGCAAAAAAGTTATAAAATTATACTTAGCGATGGTTTTATTAAAATATTTGTAACCCAACAAATTTATATTCTTTTAAATAAAAATTGTGAATTTATTTATCCAGAAAAATGGTTACCGACCGGTTTGTCATGTATAATACAATACGATGGATTCGTTTTTAAAGGTTCTTTAAAACCACAAATATTTAATGACGCTGTAGAGAATGTTAGAGAATATTGTGAAGAACGAGAAATTATTTTAGAAAGAAAAAGAGGTAAATTAAAAATAATTATTTACCGAGGATTTGACACACAAGAAAGTGAACTCTGTACTTTTGTATTAAAATCATTGAAAAGAAAAACAAATTTGGATAAAATTATGGATTTATCTTTGCTTTATCTCTCAAAATTGTTCACATTTTCTCTTTATAGATACATAGATGTTCTTAATTATGAATTTATAAACTTCATCGGGCCAGTTCTTGATGATGGGCATACAGAAATGTTTTTCTGTGTTTCTTCTTCCAATAAACTTCGTATATTAAGAGATTTAAAAAAAGGTAATTTTGAAATCTATTGGAATGAAAGAAAAATGATACCAAAACAAATTCTGTAGATTCAAAGTTAAATATTTTTATTCTCAATAATTTACTTTTATAATTTTTAAAAATTCTATTAGGATTATGTTTTTGCATTTTATAGTACTATATATAGATTTTTTGCACTTAATTCCATATAATTCTACGTTTAAACATTTCAAATAAATTTTAATTTCAATTTTTTTACTTTTCTTTTCCTGGAAAATACTTACTTACTTATTCCATTCCTCTTTTACCTCTCGGTGTCGAAAATGAACAACTAGAAATTTTCCAATTACTTCTTTTAATCTATTGTAACTCAGAATTATAGGGGATTGGCCTATAGATATAGTGTGATTTAAATCCCACAAAAATGGTAAAAACAAATTCCTCACCAATCCTACAAACTCATTACCGACCAGATAGTTTTTAATATGTTTATCCTCTCTCCATTTAATTAAAAGACCTTCACATTTTAATAGTTGATTTCTTAAAATTTTCTTTATCTTTCTTTTCGGATAAAAGAATATTCGTTTATAAGTATCAAAACTACTGATATACTTGCTTATGTCTATTTAAACTTCATTTTCATTTATCATTATTGATTTATTGGTCTTTGTATATCCGAATAAATGTGTTTTTGTTCATTTTAACTCTCACGACCGAATATATCTTCTATTTCAACTTCTATGTGTTGTATCATAAGGATGCATAGAGAGATTACATAGACAGGCTTCGCCGTTTTTTCTGCATAGAGGCTATTCATTATACGGATTCTATGAACAAAACCGACTTTTTATATTAATGGTTTACACATATTTTACCTTTCAATGTTTTCAATGTAAAAAATCCAGTCAAATAAAAACAAAAAATTCGTAATCATATGTGCATCTTATTTAATTTATTATTTAAAGTGCATTTATCATATCTGTTATACCAAACGCATCTTTTAATATTTATTATGGATACAACCATGGTACAAATAGGAATTATAAAAAATGCACTGAACGAGAATTTCGACTTCTATTCAATAACTGATTTTTATATTATTTGTATTTTTACAAGAAAAATGACCCGAATTCATTTAGTGGTAGAAAAATTTCATTCAAACTTTTTTAAAAAATGCTTAGCTGTCAATAATATTCCTTAGTTCTTTAAAAAATACACGTTCTCCTGTCTTCTACAAGGTGCTTTTCATCAAATCAAATCTCTAAAATTTTATGCTTATTTTTTTTGCAGATGCAAATTGTGGGATAAGTTTTGATAATAAACACGTTTTATGAATTCAGCGTCTTTAAATGTGTTATTGGATGCTTCCTGGTAATTTTGCAATGTTTATTTTCTCAAATTTTTTATTCTTCAAATTCGATCATATTTTTATTAATCAGAATTTAATTTTGTTTTTTACATGTATTTTAGTATAATTCTTAATTTTGCCGACTATAGTCTTTGAATTTATGTTTTTTATATTTTAATGTCTAATAAGTGAAAAATGATACTTATACTTTGCAAAATAATCTTGTGAATAATTGTTTAGAGTTGAAAATTACAAGAGAAATGATTCTCTTTTACTTAATACTAGTTATCAACAGATTCGAATTTATTAAATACATGAAATATGATATGTAGCGTAATTAATTATTTTGAAGCAAACTATATATTCCGGTATATTAAAAGAGTAAATATTAAAGTTTATATACAGAGATTATTTGTTAAAAAAAATTCAAACAATGATTTATATATAGAGAAAAAAAACTTAGAAACTTTAAAATTATAATATAACTTCTTGGCATTCATTTATTATAAGATCTTTAACAAATTTCTTTAACATTGATCTTGAATATGATAGTTCGTTTCATTTTTGTCTTTATACACTTTTTCCAAAATATAAGTAATGAAATCTGAAATAACACACACCTTGTCATTAATTTGAAAAGGTTCAAACGTTAAATATGTCACAGCTCCCTCAAAATCGTATTCTGAATCCTCCGTTCTACGTAATTTATAAATCGTGATATTCTTAAAATCAAGATTCTCTAAAATTACCATTTTGGTTTGGTTATCTCTTGAATCTTTGTTCAATTCCTTGTCAAACATTTTAGCTGCTGCATGAATTTCTTTTACGGGATGGTTTTTTATAAACATTAGGCCGAATTTGACCAAAAAACCAAAATTTTGCAGGATTTTTGAAAACCTAGAAGCATCAAATTCAAACAATCTAAAAGATTTATTCGCACGATCAAGTGTTTCTTCAGTTATATTAAGGTCTATTTGCAAGGATTTGATTTTTTTACCGTTTCTTAAATTTTCCTTCTTATTCTTAATTTTTATAACATTATCTTTAGGATCGACAATCCAAACAATCTGTGCTCCTTTCACAATCCAAAAGAAAGCAATGTTTGTATTTATAATCTTAGATAAATGGTCCTGAAATCGCTCTGTTTCAGATACGTTTTTAACCTCATCTTCAAAATTATTAATAAGATTACCGGCTAAACAATATCCTATGATTATTATTATTAAAGCAAATAGAATCAATCCAAGTACAACTACTGCGGAAATTTTAAACGCTTGTGTATCCCAAAATGACATTGATTTAAGATATCGTTTTTTTTAAATAATTTTAATTTACAAAACATTTAATTTTATCTTAGATTAAAACATACTTACCAAAGAAGGAAATATTTCTATTGTTCTCCTTTATCAGTATGATAGGCTCAGATTTAGTAACATTCGAAAATGATAAAACAAATAAATAAATGAAGCTATGTATAAATTATTTAAATAAGATAATATAGAAATAATCAATTCATAGGTCGTTTGTTTTTTTATTGAATGAATGTCTTTTTTATTTTTGTTGTGTAAATTAATGAATTACTGACAAAAAAGTTCGAAAAATGATTTCCGATAAAAATCACAAAAATATAATCCCATATAACCACTAAAAATAATACATTGGTCAATTCTATGATTTTTTTATTTGATTGCTTCAATTCCTCTGTGAGCAATTTTCTTATCGTTTGCTTTTTACCGATTTTTTTATTCCGAAAAACGCAAATTAAGAGAAAAACAATAAGTAAGAATTGAAATGAAAAAAAGGTATGTAAAATACCGTAATTAAAGATAAAAACAGTGTATGATATGAAATAAGCCTAAAACCATCCATTTTTAAGTCAAGATGAGGTGTTTAATCAGCATGATAGCTTTAATTGTGTTCATATAAAAATAATACTGCTTCCAGTCGCATTTCATTTAAAAGCTTGGAGTAAAATATTTTTCAACAATATTGCGAAGATTCTCCTACTAGATGCAAACCATTCGGGTTTTTACCATCATTTATTGCTATCGAAAGATTTCTTTAGTAGTAATAAATAACAGAAATTAAGTTTAAATGAAGAGGGATGTGTATCGTTTATTATTTATACTAATTCCAAACATTTTCTATATATTTAAGCGATACGGTTGGTCGAATAGCGGATTTAATAGATATTTTACCCCCCCAGCCACTAATTAATTCCTCGATCAGTACCTCGATAGGTTTATAGGGCCTTCTAGCCATTTCTTTACTTTAGGGCTTTAAGAACATTTCTCATGTGTTGAATATCCATTGTTTTGGGCAGTATTAAATCAAATATGACTTCCAAATGCCTTCATAGGCATTTTGCTGTCACCTTGCTCTAAGTCTGATTATAGGTGAGCCTGGTTCATCTATATGAATCGATCTATCGTTTGGGAAGTATTTTCTCGGCTGGATTGCGAATTTGCGTATAATTTTTGCCTGAACCTCGAAACTTTCCCTTGATTATAAGTGCTCTTCTATTCTTTTAGTAAAAAAATTGTTGTAATTACGCATATTTTTAATTTGTTGGTTACAAACTCCTTTTAATCTATCTGTTCGAAGGATACCTAGCGTAAGTCCTTTTACTAAATAAGATTTCCAAGCGCGTTTTCAATACGGACTGCCGACATTTTTTTTGTAATTGTATCTCTTACACCAAAAAAACATAAGATATAAATCTAGTCTATGCTTTCAGAAAGTCTAATTATTATAAAATGCCGTTGTTATCTGTTTAACACTATCACAAATCAACATATCCTACTCAATTTTCGCCTATAAATAGTTGAGACTCTTCTGCATCGCCTCATTACATTTTATAGAATTATAGTGAGAGAAATCTTGGTCTATTTTAGCGTGCTGTTCTATGAGGCTGGTTTAAACTACCCGCTTCTTTTTATGGTTTCCTAGGAGCATTGTTTTTGCCATAATATGACAGAAAAATGTAAAGAAGCAAAACCACTTGCTCGCTAAACATTATTATTATCTGTTATTACTTCTTTAATTATGTTGCCATTATTTTTCGTATATATCTTACCATTTTCGATGTATATATTATATTTCGGCTGTTCAATTTAAAAACTATTTCTTAAATTTCGTCTCATAGTAGATGTAATTTCTTTACATTTGAAGTAAATTTAAGCATTCTGATCTTATGATCATAATACATTTCATTTTGATGTAATTTTTTATCCGATAAAATATATTAATATTTTTTCTTTTCTAAAACATAAATATAAACCAAAAGAGTGGAAACTCATTTTAAGAATATTTAGCTGATGAAATGATAAATTTAAATTTTAACCTGGTTTTGGAGTGAGTATAATAAGAATTAATTATTATATTGTAAAATATATTTCGTATATACGTTATCTAACTATAAATTCTATTAAATGAGTTGCAATTTTGACTGTTTTGAACCATATACATTAGAAAAATAATTCAAGACAAAAAACAAAAAACTTTAGATTTTCTATGGTGATTTTTTAGAGCAAAATTATTTACCAGTTGTATTGGCTTTTTTCCCGGTATTTATTATATTTACGTCTAAAATTCCATACCTTCGTATTTACCCCATGTAAAGAGTTCTATCTTCGAGTTTAAGTGTTACAGAATGTATATTTTATTCTATTAGGTTTTATACTTACAGACCGAACGATACGAAACGTTTATTTTTTAAGCAGTCGGAACCATAACTTGGAATTAAAGATTATTTATATGTGATATGGCTATTATTTTACCACAAAACCTATACATTTTTTCTAATCTTAGGTTCTCTATTTAGAAAAATCACATATTTTTTAAACAGGGACAAAATTTTAGTGTTCCTATGGCAAAAACACAGTTCTATTTTTAATATAAATAACTACTACTCCAAATTCTATCTATACCCTTACGATACCTACATCTCAAAGCGTTTATCTAAAAGATGTAGCGAACCCGATTAATCAGCAATCCAGTTGCCCGGAGTTCGTTGATGTCTGTTGCATAGAGTATGATAGTGGGTAAAAACCACCCTGGACACTCCCAAGACTATGCAGCATTCCAATTTACCCTACACTTTCTAAACCCAATGAACTTCTAGCTAAAATCTATTTCAGCGACTTACATAGAGTTCACCTAGAAAAGTAATGTTATAATCACAAACATACCCTACTGCTTGAATTTCGTTGTTTTGAATGGTTTTATTTCTATATATCCCAGGTTTTATGTCTTTTAACCCGAGTGTGCAAGGCCAATTTTCCAGGATTTCTATGGCATTTATCTTAAGTCATTTGCGGTCTCCGATCCAGTTATTGAAAGAACCACAAAATAAATTTGTAGAAAAATTTTGCAATTTCGTAGAATTTCTCATTCTCATACAAATTCCATGAAACAACCGAAATCTTAGTCAGGTTTTATTCTCAACAAAACTCTTAATAATGATCTTCACACCAATTTTACATAAAATTACCAAGCAGTAAGTTTATATGTGATTATTCTTTCTCCACCATTTCTAATCAATGATTCTTGAATCTATCTTTTCAAAATGAAGAATACATTCAATAAATATAATAAAAGATCGATTTGAAATGAATCCAATATTGTTTTTTTGAAAAAAAAAATTTAGAAATATCATTCTAATTTTATCAATTTTATTTTGCTATCATCCAGATAAAAAACTCTATTTACTTAAAGGAGAATCGCCTAAATTATTTATTTTTTTGGCAATTAATCCTTTACAAAAGATAAATTAAATAGTTTTTTAGATTAAAATAATTTAAACGAAATGATCCTTTGGGTTATGTTGTTTTGGAAAACGAAAGAATTTCGAATTGCTGCAATAGTTGTATTTGGGATAACAACGGTTTGTTTAATAATAGGATGCATTGGATATTACAAAGCTGGGAATGCTATTAAAGACTTCGAGGAAGATTTTAAAAAAGTATCCGAAAAATTGCAATTTAAGAACAATGTTTTGGCGTTTGAAAATATAAGGTATGCAGTTTTCATGAATAGTATAAAATATAAATTTTTCATGATATGTGAAATACATAATAATAATATACCACTTACCAAACCTTTTGAAGAATATAATAGATCAAATATTTCAGAGCCTATTAAGGATTCGACGAAAAAATTCTTAACTAAAATTCGAAAAGCATTTGAATCTTCAAATTTATTTTCATTTGATACCTCGGGTTTTTTAAAAGTGATTCCCAATCTAGGTTTCTTTGTCAGAATTGGCTTATTAATCAGAAAAAAACATCCTTTCTTAGATGTGTATAAAGCCTTTAAATCGATTGGCAGTCTTTTGAATAATAGTTTGGGAAATGAAGGTCCTCTATTTATTATTTTAAAAATTGTTGATGATAAAAGAGTCTTGCTGAATGAAAAGTATTTATACAGTGAAATTACAGGTATATTTTGTGTGAAAAAAATACTCGATTTCGACTCTTTGAAAATTAATGGTAAAAAATTTGTTTCATCAGATTTTATAATTTATATTGCCGAAAAGGTGCGAAAAGAATCGAAAGATATTATGGATGAACTTAGAAACAATTACTTTGCGCCATGAGACCATTTCTTTAAATATAGGTTAATTAAAATCGCTATATTTCTTCAATTTCTAGATAATTTATATTAATCTTTCTTTTTTATAACTTAGACTAACTTACGCAATTGTTTAGAAAAACCATGTTGGTTTTGATTCGAATTAAATTCTTTACGTAAAAAACAAAAGGGTTAATCTGCTATTAAATGCCTTAAATATGTAATTGGATTCAAAATGAGGAGATATATGGTGTCATACAAGACTTTTTGTTTTTTAAGGACATATTTTTTTTACTTAGATATTAACTTCGCAAATGTCCTAATAGAATTTAATTAGAGCGAAAAAAAATTGATTTAAACCATTTAATCTTACGATATAAATTTGGAAATTATTTAGCCGCAGGATACATCGAAATACAGGGGCTTGGTTGTAAAATCAATTTTCCGCTCATTTAAGATTTCATTGGAAAAAAAAGATGTTTCATCTTTAGAAATTATAAAATTATAATTCTATGAACCTATGCGGTCATTTATAAAATCTAATTATAATCATAAATCACATTCGAATGCATAGCCTTATATGTATCAAATTAGCAAGTATAATAGATCCGCGAAATGGTTCTGAGAGGAAATTTGAAAAAAAATTGATGGTGTGGTAAAGACAGGCATTTAACTTAAATCGGGGTAAGCATATTTAAATATTAGTAAGATACAATAAATAAAATGAAATATCATGCTTCCTCAGTCAAAAAAATTGTAATCATGAGTATATTTTTCTTTTACACGAAAAATTTAAAATCTCGATCATTTTTTTTAAATAATTCTTAATTCTTGTCCCCGAACCACTAATATAATTATCAGAATAAATCCTTCACATTATTTGTCGTATTTTATTCTTTCCCCCTGTTAAAAAATATAAGAAGGCTATAATAAAGGGCCATCGTCTCAGACTCCACCAAGTTTTTTGTTTTTTTAAATAATAATTCAAAAAATTCCCGTTTCAATTTGATTTTCACATTCTAAATGTTAAGTTTTAGAAGAAATTTTTGTTATTATTTTATTCTGCCCTTTTTCGTTCTTGAATATATTTTCCTGTTAAATCGAATAAATAATGGTAAAAACATGTTAGAAAAAACCGTAAAAAGAATACATTTTCTAAACCTTTAACTTAATCTGTACTCATCTAATTTATGTTTTATTTTCTTTATTTTTTTAGATTTTTTGATTAAAATACAAAAGTGTGTCATAATATATAATGGAAAAGAAAAAAAACAGTGTGCCGTAATTTTCGGGAAGGCAGCTAAGTTTGAAGTACATCTCCAACAAGGAGATCGTCTTCCTGCTCACCATTCCTCTGTTGTTGTAAAGTAAAGAATTGTTTTTAGAAAATTGTCTTTATTTGTTTTGTTCATGATGGCACCCCTCCTTTTATTTTTAAAATATAAATATCATATTTTTGTGATATAAATAATATCACACAGTGAAAAAACAAGCATATAAAAAAACCGAGTAAAAGAAAGGTACATTAATATTCAGATTTTTTTATTCCTTTTATTTTGTGATTATTATTCTTAATTTTATTTTTTTGAATTCTTTTTTATTTAATTTATTTAAATTTATTTTCGGTTTAAAAAGGTCTTATCTTATTTAAACTCTTTAATTTATCCCAAAATAATCATTTTCCCGCTTTCATAGTCTTTTTCCGCCAAAAAAACTATAAATACGAATAATTTGCCGGCCCAATCCTATTTAGTAGATGTGATAACCGGGTAAATTTTACTTTTAGCCATGGTAAAATTCAGCAAGAGGGGGACTAAATATACAATATACATTATTTAAGCAAACATTAATTTAAACTTGAATTAAAACGGAAACTAAAATTTCATATTAAGAAACTAGTATATACTATTATATCCATTTGCTAAATATGTTAAGGCAACAATACTTTCACGAGATTTGCGAGTGGTTTCAGCTTAAGTTAATAACTTAATTCACTGTTAAGTATACGCTTGGTGTTTTGTTTTTAAAAACTTTTACCACGATTAAAATTTTAATATTCTGGCACAAACTATTTACGACATTTACAACTTTTAAAAATGAATCAAAACATTTTCCCCAATGAACCCATACAAACTGTCTAGTGTAGTGCCTTACAAAAAATACCCATTAAGATTTATATTTGACTGTAACTTATGTAACTATCGTAGTAAATATAATATTACGAAAAATGTAAATTCGGATTTTTTTAAATATAAAAACAGAGAATAAATGTATGAAATTCCAAAATCAACCTCTAGTAAATATATTAGACAAAGAAATAACAAAACATTTAAAATACTTGTCAAATTAAAAAATTAATCCAAGAACTTGCAGCAAGTCATAAAACAAAGATCGTTTTTACAATAAAAATTCGCCCTGAAAAAAACAGGCAGAAAAACAATGCCACAAATGCTTAAGTTCTAAGGAGAGTTTTAACTATTAGGATCATTTTGATTACCGATGGGCTTCCTCAACTTGCTTGATTTTTTAAGATATTTTTCAGCGGTAATAATTATCTGCTATGAAGCTGACAACCTAACCAATCAAAAGAAATTTGTCCATTGAACGCCCATAACATGGTATATCTATGATTCATCGTTGGATTGTGTTCCATTCGTAGAGAAGGTGCGAGCTATTAAATAAATAAATAATTATCTGCTGGAATGAAACATAACTTACTCCTAAATTTAGATATTTTTTAAAAAATTATCACGATGATTATTGTTTTAAGAGATATCCAAAGTTATATACATTCTAAAATAACTTATGTCAATAAAATATCTATTATTTTAGCTTTTATATTTTTAGAAATATTATTCAGTGCAAATCACATGCGTAAAATTTTCTCTAAAAGAATTTATGACGAACGAATTGATATCAATATGTTAATGAATATTAATGTTCTGACACCTTTTAATTTGAAATTATATAATAAATAGCACAGAAGAAGCATTAAAACCTTTTATTTTGTTCTAATAGCGAATTTTTTTGTAGAAAAATGTATACGCAAGTCGGTATATAGAATGCAATGGGGCAGGCTAGATACAAGAATTGCCTATAAACTCCGCATATAAATAATTAAAAATAATTGTAAGTTCAAAAAAAAATTGGGTAAATCTTAAATGTTAATAAATATACTGCGATCAAAGTATCACTGCAAGATTTATAAAAGTTCACAGAAAAAGAAACGACTTTAATTAGAAGTTTATAACTTAAATAGAAAAGCAAGAATATTTTATATGAAGAAGTCTGAATTGAATGACCATTTTGCAAAAAAATGTTGGCAAAAGTACAAGAATTAAAAATGCTCAATAATTTATTTTTTTTTTCGCATTTAAAAAAAATTAATCTATAATTTTAGTAATATTAGATTGACTGAAACATTTTTTTTGAATTTAAGAGTTCTTTCTCATTTAATTACACACATGATTCTGATTTAAATTTTTAACAAAAGCATCTTTATATTTAATTTATTCACAGAAATAGTTTTAGGATGTTTTTATATGAAATTTCAAAGGAATTGTGTGTTTTTGTATTTATTTCTAAGATAATAAAGAAAAAAATGCAATTTTTTGTGCAAATCTATCTAAAACACAAATCAATACTAAAAAAATCTTAAGCCGTTTGAAGTCCTTTTCGTAAATAGTCTGAAATTTAAAATATGACTTATAACTTGAATTTCGCCATAGCGGCGATAGACGGTTTTGCCACTGTAGCTTATTTATGTGAGAATTGATTTTAATGTGTTTATGTTTATACTACAAAGGTATACAATGCGCACTTTTTGAACTAAAAGTATTCAGTTCATAAAGTTTTAACCTTCTGCGCCTAGAATGTGAAAGATGATTATTTGACAAAATTATGAAATAAATGATGTAGAATATGAACTTTATTTTGTTTTAAACTGATAAGATTGAAGCGAAATATTTGTCAGCAACAATATAAATAATCAAGATAGTTATGATAGTGACACAATAAATGCGAAAAAATGAAGTATTCGACTAAGTGGATACATTTTTAAAAACCAAGACGTTTATATGTAGACAACAATTAATGGATTGATATTACTGACATTGCACTTGATTTTTCTTTTTATTTATAACACAATTGTGGTTAATGTGGCAGCGTGTTGCCTAGATAGGTATAAGAGTACCTCTCTAGATTCCAAAGGACTAAAAATTTTGCTTTGTTAAGCTTTATGAATGTTCCTATATAATTGTAAAGTCATTCATAGCCAAATAAAGGAGTAGATGATTTTTTTTTAAATATTGTTCTTTTGTAAAAATATTATAATGTTACTATTATAATTCGATTATCTACCTTATCGTTTTTGTATATTAAAAACTTCACCTTTATCTTAAATATAAATTAGGAAAGTGGTAACAATATTCCTTTTTTTGCTAATCAATTTTTAATCAACGATAAAATTGAAAAATAATTTCTGATAAAAATCATTTAAAGCAAATCATTTACATTATTTATGTCATTTTGGAGAACAAAAACATTTCGAATTTCAACGATTATTGTTTTGGGATTGATAATTGTTGGTTTACTAATAGGAGGCATCGGATACTATAAAGCTACTAATGCTATTAAAGATTCTGAAAGAGATTTTAAAAATGTTTCTAAAACAGAGCAATTTAAGAATCATCTCTCAAAAGTTAAAAACGCAAATATTGCATTCTTTTTGATTTTGGAAGGCTTCAAAATTTTTTGGATTGTTGATCCCAAAGACAATATTATAAAAATATTCAAAAAAAATGAAGCGCAGGGAACAGATAAAACTCCCAAACAATTTCAAATTAATTATAGTATGGATTTGCAAAAGATCGAACGTGCAAGTAATTTTCTGGATCTATTTTCATTCGAATAATCTGGATTTACTAAAATTCTACCAAATCTTGGTTTTTTAGCTAAAATAGGCTTAAAGTTTAAAAGAAAACATTCTATAAAAGATATTTATAATGCAGTTAAAATTTTTGACAATGAATTAAATAGACAGCTAAATTTCAAACAACGTACATTTTTGGTTTTAGAAATTATTGATGTCAAAAATATTATAGTATATAAATTACATATGAAGCATGGAGAAAATACATTTCTTGGTGTTTCAACCTCTTTAACATTCGAATCTTTAAAAATAAATGATGAAGTATACTATGTCTCGGATTTTATTACTTATATTGCAGAAAAGGTATATAAGGAGGCAACAACTGATGCTATTTTGAATGAATTTAAAAAAATATTCAATATAAATGCATAATCATAAAATGAGTTAGAATAAATAATCTTCGGTGCTTTTACAATTTTAATTTGTCTTTTTCATACGATATTAGTTGAATTTTTTTCATTTACAAATTTCTTTAGTAAAAATCATATTGTTGCGGAATACTCATGTTTTAATTTTAAAAATGTGGATTATATTAATGAATGACTTTCTATTTGTTGATTAATAATCGTAATTATTGTTTTATTCAAAGCAACTATTTCAAATTTACAAGATGTTATAATTCTCGCTGAATCTAACGGTATTAATGTCTGGGCGAGTTAAGAGTGTATAGTTCTTTGTAAAAATTCTAGCTTCAATAAATTATTCGAAATATTTGATTCATATTTATACAGTTACATTATTTGTATTTAAATTGGCTCATTCATTCAAAAAATATCGGTTTGAAGAGTAGTAACTGTCCGAAGAATGCTTGATTACATTGATATAATACAATTTAATCGAAAATTTAATTAGAAAAAAATTAGGCTAGAGTCTGAGTTTACGTTAAAATTTTATGATTTGCTTTTCTTTTTTTGTATTAGAGATAGAAAAATAAATGTTAAATTTAAAGCCGTTTACGCCAGAAAACGAGGGTTGACGAAATCATTTGTTGAAATGGCATGGGAATCGAAAAATAAAAAAATACTCATGTTTAATCTTTATATTTATGACTTATATATACATTCCATTGGTATAAGTAATTTTTTGTTTATTTAGTTAAATACTACATTAATATAGACAAAGAATAATAAACTATGTGACTAAATATAGCTACTTTGCAGAAATATATTAATTTGTGTTCAATCAATTAAATTTCACACATTATAACAGCAATAAATCCTTTTCATCAATATCAATTTTTCGAAATGATTATTTAAAAAGAATAGTGCTTCTCAAATACATGTAAATTGAAAATATCATAATATTAGCCTATAAATGAATATTTTAAATGGAAAATTGACTAAAACTATGCATATAAACTTCAAATCATCTTAAGAAATTGTTTAAAATTATTTGGATTTCAAAAAATAGGTGTAT
This sequence comes from Hamiltosporidium tvaerminnensis, assembly GCA_022605425.2. Lineage (NCBI taxonomy): Eukaryota > Fungi > Microsporidia > Dubosqiidae > Hamiltosporidium > Hamiltosporidium tvaerminnensis. Next base: position 837,648 of record CM061247.1, read on the forward strand.
ATCACAATTAAAGATTGAATGGGTTATTTATATAAATGTTAGATTAAAAAATCTTCTATATGAAAACCCGAGATTTATTCTTAATATTAAGAGATGCGCGTTGGAAGCTCAAAATAATAGAAATCATAGAGGCATTTATTCGATCGAAACAATAAAATGTTGATCAAATATATTTCTTTAGATAAACAAAGACGATTAAATTCTTAAAAATATTCACGCAAGTTTGAAATGCAACATTAAAGTTCTAATATTAGAGGGATAGAAACTTTGAAATCTATTGTCAGGTTTTTACATATAAGCAAACGAGAAGGTTGGGTTAAGTAAAAAACTCTTATAATCAGTAAAATCCTTGAATTTATAGATTAAACGACATAAAAGAAGCAAAAATTAGAAAATAAAACCGAAGAATGATTATTACCTGAAGAAAACAGTTTCAAAAAAAATATGAGAATCAGAAATTTAGCAATCTAACACAAATTTTGCACAAATACTTTTTTTTTGTTTTTTAAAAGTGCCTTTATTGAAAAGAGAAGAGAAAAACACGTTAGCTGAAATTATAAAGAAACTCTGTAAAACATGAAAAGTTTATTGGGGAAATATCTGAACGTTGGAAAATCGTTTTTTCTTATCTAAAATATCTGCAATATTCTTGAATGATAAGAATATATTTTTTCCCAAAAAATATCCTCGAATTAGTTTTGACTGGTTTCCTGTCACGATACCATCGTCTTTTGGCTCCAATGCTTCCGAATTTAGATAGGCGAGAACATTAAAACTCTCATCGTTTTTAAACTTCTGAAAGAAACCCGATATATAATATAGCAATATACGCAGACATTGTGCCACCTTCAAAATAAAATTGGTGGAAATATGTAATGAAAAAGGCAGTATGTAGAATTTTATATAAAGACTGCCTATAAATTCTGAGATACACAATCAGAAATCTTTAATGTATATAGTTAGTTTACACTCTAAGAAAACTTGAAGTGTAATAAAGAAGTCAAGGCAAAAAGTAGCTCGTTCTCTAAATGTGAGCTTAACGGAATTCATGTCCAGTTTTATATCTCGCGGCCGTTAGATTTATTGCTTTAAAACGAATAATGCTATAAAGAGCATATATTTTTACCGTAATACGTGAAATACTTACATGATTATTCTATTCCTTTTTCAATGCTCAATCTCAAGGCTAAATAAATGGAATTTTAATTTGCTCGATTAAATTGTTTGCATTTCATAATTATGTGAATTAGTCTATATATCCGTATGGATTTCATCATATCAAAATACAAAAAAGAATTGCACACACGCAACCCCAAGAAGATAGTTTTTAATAAGATTACACTCTTCGACCTATAGTCTAAATATACATAAAGAAAAGATTTAATAAAATAACAGACTGCCTTTTTTTTGATTTGTGTCTACATTTGTGAAGAAGGAACAGAGTATAAATAGTGATACTGCAAACAAAGAATAAGAAAATTTACTTCAGGACTTTCCTCTAGTGATAATATTATTTAGCCGATTCATTCACTGTACAATTATAATGAACAAACACTTAGTAAAACCAAAGATTTCGAAGCAAAGAGAACTAGCATATGTTTTTTATGTTTCGGAAGATTTTCATTAAATTAGTTTAAGGTATATCGCGGAAATTCATTTGACGGAGAACGTAAATATGCAAATATCATGGCCCACAGCGAAAAATGATGCGAAAGTGATATTCCGATTAAATATATTCTAATGGGAACAAAAAAACAAAGAAATACACGAATACTACCAAATATAAAAAACGGGGAAGCTTCTTCATGTCATATTGGATTTTGTTTGTGGAAAAAGCATTAGCAGAAAGCCACTGCTGAAAATATAAAATTTTGTAGAAACTTTTGCCTTTATAATCGATCATAAATGTCCAAAAATTTTACTTGTGGCTCCCGTTACGCGACTTGGTTTTTCGATATTAAAAAATAGAAAAATACTATCGATAAAAATAAACGGCTTTTGGAAAAAAAACTATTTTAATGCTAAACTCCGATCAGTTTTATAACATTGTTATGAAAAAGATAAATGAAACGTGGGCTTAAGCGAGATCAAAAAGTGGCTTTCAGCATCGGTTTTCCATCAAATTATGACACAGCCGTGTATAATTTAAAGATTCGATTATTTCAAATATGTATAATAATTTTTTTTCACAATTCAAATCTTAATTTCATGAACGGATTTCATTAGGAAAGCCGTTGTACAATAATATTTGATTCTTTTTTGTGATAAATTGTATCTCTTCTAAATATCTTTAGGATATTGTGAAAGCCATCTGTATGAAGGATTATTTGAAATGGTTAGTTATCTGCTGATATATGTACAAGTAAAGAGAATTAAACGATATCTAATCAGCACATGCCAATTAGTTGTATGTAAAACTTACAAAATTTGAAACGTAACATTTGATGTGGTTGTACATTTTGATATGGCAAAGCCATTCAAGTATCTGGTAAAAATTTAGGCATGCGATATTAGTGTAATTAAAACTTCTTTATCCTGAACGTTTTTTTGCTAAAAAACACATTCCGATATTTAAGCCGCTTAATTGATTTTATAAACCCCAGTATTGTATATTCTATGCATATTTGACTCGATGTATTGAAAATACATACCCTAACGAATCCTGAAATTAATAAGAAAAAGATACCAAATTAAATATTATAGAGACTTACAAACTGAAAGCTTAAGAAAAAGGACTATAGAAGTATATTGTATCATGATTGTAGGTCATTTTCGATTTTTGAGTTGTTATGAGATCATTTGAGCCGAGAATTTTTTAAAAAGCAGATTAAGGTGGAAATACGCTGTGCGCTGTTTCACACTCATACTCATAAATCTCTTAATAGATGGTGATCCTACCCCTCTATACGAGAATAATACATCGTTATATTAATATCAGATCGGTCTATAGAATTTTTTTACAGGTTTTGGATTATATATAAAATAAAATACTCGTCTAAAAATATACTTATTAGCTCAAGTTTGCTAATATTTTATAAGATTTGGTCTGTATATAAAGTTGAGAAGAATAGAAGAAGCAGATATGTATGACACGTAGCTAATGCAAAGAAGTTGGTTTCAAACAAATAGCACGACTTGAAAGAATCTTGTAGTTAGATAAAATGCGAGAAATTATTTCTTAAACATAGAATAATTCTATTTCGTCAATAACCTATCATATAGTATAAATGCAACCCAAATAGTATGTTTTTATAAGTTAAATGATGATACTGTTGTACGCTTATAGATAAAATGTTAATCTCTACCTAAAATGTAAACAAAATTTTAGTTTGATAAAAAACTTGAAAAAAACCTAAATCTCATGGGGGCAAGATAAACATATAATTTGCTTTTCTTAGATTTTCTGAGATAAAGTAACGATTTAAAACTCGAAATGCAAGAATAATAAGATAAAATAGGCTAGAGAATCTATTCTCTATTGATAAAAGACATCTTTCTGACAAAATATAAAGCGAAACTAAAATTGGAAATCAAAACAAATTAGCTATTATCTACAACTAAATTGTACCAAAACTGAAACAGGAGGCTCAATTCAAGGTAATAAAGGAATAAAATAGATTAACGTGAGCTTCTCGGTGACTCACTGAGATGATAAACTTCGATTATAAAGTTTAGCGAAAATGCTGTCCTGCTGATAAATACTTAATAGAAACGATTCCTGAGCCAAAAGAAAGTTTCATATCTACTATTAGTCTGAGTAAGCAAAAATTCTTTAGGCCATTCGATATGAAAGAAAATCCATTGATAGAATCAAATGGTCTGAATAAAGAAACCGAGTACATTTGTTTGCTTTTCTTAAAAAAAATTAAATTCAAAACTACACAAAAAATTGGAAATCAAGCAGCTCCAGAAATTATTTAAAATAAAAATCTATAATAAGATTGGGTAGCTAAATCAAAATGAATGTTAAAATTTGGAATATAAATCAAATAAATTTAATTTTACAAGAGCCAAAACAGAATACTTCTCATCGAATGTAATCACATAGTAAAATCTGTTTTTAATTCATAGAAAGAAGTATAAAATTCTAAGTATTTGGCAAACGGTTACATTAAATTATGCTTCTAGAGCCCAATCTTCTTACCAAAATCTATTAAGGTTAGTGATCAAATACATAATATGACATCAAGAGAACTAAATACAAGTAAAAATGTGGTTTCTAATTTAGTCTATAGACTACAAAAAAACGATTTCAACTTATTTTTCATTCAAGAGAATAATTAAATCCGAGGCCTAGATTTGATGAGATTCTCAAAAATATTTTCTTAAAATAATACTAAAAGCGACAACCATCGAAATTCTCACATTGTAATTAAGCATTTACACGAAATTACGAGTGTATATAGTAAATAAGCACAAAAATTAATAAATTCTAGTGTGTAGATGAATTATCTGAAAACAATGCTTAAAATTAATATAAACAATAAGAGTTAAATAAACCAGGGAAAGAAGTAGACATAAACAAAAAACGAAAAGAAAAAACTTAGCCTACATTTATTTTGTTTACTAAAATTATATAACAATACTGAATATATAAAATTTACATGGTATTCAAAGACACCCAAATATACATCTGCATAAAGTATAACATAAATTGAAAACCAAAAAAGCGATTTAAACAAAATGATTGAAGCTGAAAAAATTCTCAAAATAATATATAAAAAATAATCTGGATCTTTAATACCAATATATTCTATACATGCTTCCCAATAAATAAAAAATTCTATATTTTTATTCTATAACTTATTTCACAAGGAGGAACCACTTTAGAGGAACCGACCAATAACATAAATGAAGAGTCGGATTTGGAAGAAGAGACAATAGTGGTTAAAGAGGTAGAAGAAAACATATAAAAATGGTAAAAATATTTAACCCAGAATTTTATTAAATAAAAATTCTATAACTTCACATATTACGTTATATTAAACTAAATAAAAAAAGAAAAACTTCGGTATGAAGTTTCCAGAAAAAATTTTAAGATTTATATGATGGTTTTTCAGATAACAACATAGAGGGTTAGTATTTGTCACACAGTCTATACTACCGAAACGCATCTATTTGGTTTCCATTTTCATTCTGTAAATAATTGAATTTTATGAATTGTTTTATACCGCGAATGTGCTGGTTATTTAAGCTAATTAGCTCTCTTAGAGATATTTGTTTTTAGGAGTGAATTTACGAACGTTTACTATCATTATAATAGTTATTTTTCTGAAAGAAAGCAAAATGGTTTAAAATAGCTATGTCATTTGCCCAAATTAAGGAGTATCATTAAATTTAAAAAATTTTTTTTTCACTTTATCAGCTGTTTACACAATTTTATCTTAAATTAAAAAGGCAACTCAAACAATGAAATATATAACTGGTTATTTTATAAATACAAAAAAGGAAAAAAAAGATAGTTTTCATTGATAAAGATTTAAATAACACTTTTAATCATTTCTTATAATTAATATTTGGCTTATCCGAAATTATAGAAGAATCGCTTACAAATATTTTCTTTTTTTGGAAATATCGTTTTTTAAAACAGATAAAACTGTATCTTTTTTAGATAAAAACTATTTATATGAATTATTTTTCTATTGTATGCCATTTTGGAAGACAAAGATATTTAAAATTTTGGTGCTGATTTTTGCAGCGCAGATAATAGTCTGGCTAATATTAGGAAGCATTGGTTATAACAAGGCCTGCAGTGCTATTAAAAAATTTGAGGAAGATTATAAAAAAGTATCCGAGACAGACAAATTTAAAGAGCATCTTTCTAAAACTAAGAATACAAACAAGGCATTCTTTTTGATTTTGGAAGGTTTTAAAATTTTTTGGATTGTAAATCCCAAAGATGACATTATAAATATTAAAAAACCAAATGCAACGCAAGGAGGCAATTATAATTCTGGAACTTTAGAAATTACAAATAATATTAATCTCGAAACCATTGAAAAGGCGAGTAGTGCTTCTGATTTATTCGTATTTGAACCCTCTGATTTTACTAAAATTCTACCAAATGTTGGGTTTTTGACTAGAATTGGATTTATATTTAAGAAAAACCATCCCATAGTAGCAATTCATAAATCATGCAAAATATTTGATGAGGAATTAAATCAGCATACAAAAGATAAAGAACGTTCATTTGTTGTTTTAGAAATGATCGATGATAAAAAAATCAATATTTATAAATTGCATATGAAAAATACAGAAAATAAATTTCGAGGTAAAATGATCGATTTAACATTTGCATCTGCTAAAATAAATGATAAAATGTGTGTTGTATCTGACTACATTACTTATATTGTTGAAAAGGTGTTTAAAGAGACTTCAGAAGATGCTATTCTAAATGAATTTAAGAAATTGTGAGCACAAAACCAGAAGAATAACATGAAACTGACAATAAACCCAAGTATTTAAGATATTTTATTATATTTTCGTTTCATTATAGTCTTAATTTATGTATTTTTAACTTAAACATAGATATTTACTAAATTATTTTTAGACTTTCTTAATTATATTTCACAAAGGCTAAGATAAATATTTAAATACTTTATTTTAAAGTATTACATCTTTTTTAAAATAGTGGCAAGTGTTATATTTGTTTTCATGACATTAACGCAGTTCTAGGTTTAACATAAATAACTGCTGCCCCAAAACTCCATCAGTAACCCCTGCGATACCTACGTCCCAAAGCCTTTATCTACCAGGTGTGCAGAACCTAATTACTAGGCGAGGCAGTTGCCCGGAGTTCGTTAATGTCCGTTGCATGGAGTGTGATCGAAGGCCGAAGCCCCCCTTGGGTTCCCCCAAGACTATGCAGCATTCCCACTTACTCTACACTTTCTGAACCCAATAAACTTCTAGCTAAGATATATTTCAGAGATTTACATGGGGTCCACCTAGACAGTGCAATGTCATACCAACAGGTATAACCTGCTACTTAGCTCTCCCGGCTTTTAATTGGTTTTATTTTTATATCTCCCAGGCGCTAAGTCTTCTAACCCGAGTGAGCAAGGCTAGGTTTCCATGCTTTTACATGGCAATTACCTACATGTTCATCTGCGGTCTGCAATCTGGTTACATAAAAAACTACAAATAAATTTGTAGAAAAAGTTTCTCCATTTCTTAAACCTCTCCGCATAATAACTTCCATGGAACAACCAAAGATGTAGTGTGGTTTTATTCCCACCAAAAATTCAAACAATGATCTTCACACCAGTTTCACACACTCATTGCCAAGCAGAAAGTTTTTTATGTGGTTATCCGCAGTTCACTATAACTTTTGAAGCAAAATACTTTTAATTAATTTAATATTTTAAATTTTCTTACATTTTTTAAGTCAATTAAATTTTTTTACCCTTTTTCGACAAAATTCAGTTGGGAAAAACAGACCCGATATATTTATTTTAGATATGAGAAAAATGTAAGAAGATTACACATATTGAAATAGGAATTACTTCCCAAGATTCACTTCAAATAGTTGAAACTAAAAAACTTAGAAAGTATAATCTGTTAGCCAATGGGCAGTTAGTCTTATTTATTAGTTGGTGTGTATATAATCTTTTAACTTATGGCCTGGGACGGTATTGTGACCAAATATCATAAATCATACCTAAAAAGACTGCAAATGCCCATGAATATAGAAGCTTATATTTAATCTATAGTATCTAAAAAGACAGTCGAAACAATTTTCTTTAATAAACAAAAATAACCTGAATCTAAACAAATGAAGTAAAGAGATAGGAGAAATGCCAATGGCCGTTATTAAGAAAGCAGAGATGTACAAGGAAATATCTTTCTTTAAAATAAGTGATTGTCATGCAACATAGTGTTACTATTTTTTAAACAAATAGTGCACTCTTTATCTCAGAAGAAGATTCTACATTATTAGAACCGACAATAAACATAAATGAAGAGTCAATTTTAGAATAAGAAAAGATTTTCGGATAAGCGGCAGAAAAAATATATAAATGTGTGAAAAAAGGGTTAACCAGAATTTTTTCAACAAAATATCTTTGACAAACTTTATATAAAATTATTTTAATTAAAATCAACAAAATTATTTACAAGAATTATTCTCCATCAAAACTTTTCTTTTCCTGACCTTTAAACGGTCCACACGAATGAAACAGTTTAGGTCTGAAACTTTCTACTTCATTCATAATACTACTCTTTCTAAATTTAATAACTAAATTTTCAAGACCTTGTATACTCGCATACGTCAGTTCTGCAATTTTATTACTCGAAAACTTTTTCCAACCTTTTCCATTAATTTTATTATAAAAAGATGGAATGGTTTTATAATCAATGAAATTTACAAATGCATATCCAACATTACATTTATTTCTAAAATCCATTCTTAAATATACAAAATCAAACGTTCCATAATGATCTTCATTAAGAAGATCAATAAGCATTTTTTGTGTGTATTTGTTTGGAATATTTTTTATCATGCAAGTTTTTCTCGTATCTTCAGATCTATTGATTGATTCTACATCTATTTTATAATCAGATAATTGCATACTAAAATTGTTTATTCCGTTCTTTTTATATTTTGATAAATTTGTGTTTTGTACTTCAAAAGTTTCAAAATTATTTTTGTAAAATTCTTCATCTACTGTTTTCAAATGCTCAGAAAATATTTCACTCGTTTTTATTAGTGAATTATCAAATTTAAAAAAAGGAAATAAATAATTATTTGATTGTAAATTTTCTATATTTTTATATTTTTCAAAATACCAATTTGGAAAAATATTTCTTTGATTTTTATTTGTGTCATATATATTTCTTTGGTTTTTACTTGATTCATAGAGATTTGTAGAGGTATTCTTATGATTTTTACTTGATTCATAAATATTTTTAGACAAATTCCTTTGATTATTATTCGTGTCATAGATATTTGTAGAAATATTTCTATTTGATTCATAAATATTTTTAGACAAATTTCTTTGATTAGTATTCGGGTCATAGATATTATTATTCATTTCATATATATTATTACTATTTAAAGCACTTGGGTTAATATTCTTATCAAATATTTTTTGTTTACATTTTTCTTTACAATTATCTGAATAAAATTTAGAAGAATTATTTAAATATTTAGGAAACGAAAAATCTTGTGTATTCTGTACAAATTGTATTTCTTCACTATCATATCGTATCTCATCTAAAAAATTATTTTGCATTTGATTTTCTTGGTCGTACATTATTAATTTCTTTCTAGATATTTGTTTCCAGATTATATCAGGGTCTTTGTTTTTAAATATTGGTTTTTTTGAATTTTCATTTGTTTCCTTTATTAACATATTAATTAATACAATGATATATTTATAAGTTTTTTTATTTTTGTTTCCTTTATATAATTTTTACTTTTATGCAGGCAATTAAGGTGTAATTTGATTTAATCTTTTTTTTATGCTAAGTTTAATGCATTGATGCATTTTTTTAATCAGCATTGATTTTTAATTTAAAATTTAATACCATTTTTTTAATTAATAATTTTATTTATGCAAAAATGGAATTTATTTTAATTAATTTTATTTTGTTTTTAAAATAAAGTTTAATATTTTATAATTAAATATTTTTGTTTACTTTTATAATTTCATTTTATTTTTTATAATCTAATATTTTCTAGTTCATAATTTATATTTTTTAGTTTATAATCTTTTATTGTCAGATTTGTATTCTATTGTTTTATAATCTTTTATTATCAGATTTTATATTCTAATGTTTTATAATCTTTTATTCTCAGATTTTATATTTTAATGTTTTATAATCTTTTATTCTCAGATTTTATATTTTAATGTTTTATAATCTAATATTCTTAAATTTTATGATCTAAAAAATATGTTTTAAACTCTTTATTTGACATTTGATGTTTTTATTTATGCAAGGTTTTTTTAATGTTGGATTAAGGTATGACATAATAAATTGATACCTTAAAATAAAATTTACTGCTTAATAAAAATTAAATACAATCTAAATATCAATTATAAAATACTTTATTATTATTATCTTATAATTTATATTTATACAACATAACACCAAAATACTTTAATATTTTGATACTACAAAGTCTCATTACATAAATACCCTAATAATTGATATTTTACCTTAAAAAAGTAAAAAGTTATTTAAATCAAGCGATTATTAAAATAATATATTAAATTGTAAAAAGATTTCAATGAAAAAAAAATTATGTTTTTTTTATTAATTTATGCGCATAAATGGAGATATATTTTTAAAAATGTTCGGTCTTCTAAGATTTGAATCTATTTAATTTAAAATTGTTCTTAAACATGTAATATCTTTAATTATGTTATATTAAAAACGATTCTAAATTGTAAAGATTTTCTCAGAACTTTATTGATTTTAATATATTTTTATTTTTTTAATTTCTTAATTAAGTTACAAATGTATAATTATATCTGCAATTATAGAAGTGGAAAATTTTTTATTTTTTATTTAAAGATTGATGATCTATTTGATACATTCTTATGCTTAAAATAATATTTTTGTTTGATTCTTACGAAAAATTATGTTTATATTCATGAAATACTTTTACATCTGTTTTATTGTTTTTCTTTTATAGTGGTTATATTATTAAATATAATTGGTTAGTAGAATACGCTGGTAGTTTTTTATATTTTAGGTTTTATATTTAGGTTTTATAATTAAGTTTTATATTTTGAACAGAAATACAAATTATAAAACTGAAATTGAATGAAAATATTTTAAAATGATGATTTATTTGTGATTATATTTGAATCTTATAGTAATTTTGATTTGTTTATACAAATTTATATTTCGTTATTTAATTTTTCGTTCTGAAATATAATAAAGATTATTTAAATGAATTTATGTATGAAATAAAGCATTTATTTAAAAAAGTATGTTTGAGAAGTTTTATTTTTTATTTATATTATAAGCATTAATTTCTCTTGGTTTTCCGAAGACAGATAATATTGTTTTCTATAAGTAAAAGCGGGAATATATTTATCTATGATCTAAAATTCTTCTTCTCTGTTTATGAATATAAGTATATATTCAGCAAATTAGGAAAATTAAACATTTTATTTTTAAAAGAATTAACTACAGCAAAAAATTTGCGTTTAAAGCCAGGTTTGTTACAAAAAATACTGTTTGGCTGTATTTTATCTTACATAAAATATCAAAACATATATATATGTTGTTTTATTTGCTTTAGCCATTTGAAAGATGCAAAGATACTTTTATATTTACGATTATAAATGTAAATTGATAAAAATATACAGAAAAATGATGTGATAATGTATATTTTTTACGGTTAAATGTGTTTTTTTTCGAGATTCCATTGCCTCATATTTTATTAATCCGTTTTTAATACCTCATATCTATTTTACTCTGATTCGCATTAGAGTTATATGGTTTACAAAAGGGATACATAATTTTAGGCTTTGTATTGCCGTATATTATTCATCAATTTGCAAAGAAATTAAATTTTTGCTCATTGCAGGTATAAATACTGGATTACAATGCCTTTTTCATTTTTTACCAACATTATTTATTGTCTAAACTCTTTTTTCAATGGAAAAATAACGTATTTCAAAGACTTTACAATACATGATATATATCTGCTCTAGTTCTGTTTGTATTGAATAGCATAATTACTTTATTTAAATAGTTGTGGCAATATAAATTTTGAATTACCCGTAGCTTGTCTTTATCGGCTTGTTACGGGGTCGTATAAAGGAGGAGGTTCAACAGGCAGCCAACGGCTCTATTTTAAAAAACTTTGTTTTTAAGAGCCTAAACAAACCACAAAATACGAAAACTGATTTTTGCAAGATTATAAGTATTAAAAAAACATAGATACCATTATAATATAAAATTTCCTCTGTTTTTTCGAGAAGTAGCACCCATTAGAAGATCTTTCTCACGAATCTGCAAAATATAATATAAATATCATAGATCTACAAAATTTATCGTTACAGATGAAGGTTATTAGTAAATGAGGCCTGAGATCTTAGTAAGCTGCAATACTTTTAATTAAGTAACTAAGGTCTACAAGAAATAGCCGAAAAATAACCGAGTTATAAAACGAAAAGATAGGTAGTTGTTTAGTTGAAAAACATGACCTAAACTTCTAGACAAGCTTTTATCTTTTCAACCTATACATTAAATAATGTTTTGGCATTCGAGCCTAAAAATATACGAATATGTGCATAGAAGATTAAGAGTATATTTTTGAACACTTCTTTGATATATGAAGCTTCGATAAAAGATAATATGAAACTGAATAGAACTTTTAACTGATTGAATTCAAACTGAATATACAAATAGCTCGGCATGAAATAAAAATTGCTATTTAATATTTGAAATAAAAATATGTGAGTGAATGCTGCGAAACTAGAATTAAAAACGATGCTTTCGTTTCGTTCTGAAGAGAAAATATTTTTGATACATCAATTTGCTTTTAACCAAAACTATGACAATTTTATTTAGTATCACCTATAGAAAATTCCAATTTTCACTTGATGTTTACTCGATATAGATATCTTTGACGAAATATACTGCTTTAATATTTACTCTTGGCCTACCCAGTGTGCTATTTCGAATATATTTTTAGAAGCTGGTATGAAGTAATTATTTATTGGCAAGAATGAAATATTGACAACTTAAATATAATTCAAGAAGCTTAATAAATGCAAATCCAGAATTGCGATTGCGAAGAACTATATGTTATCAATAACAGAAATTAATTTAGAAAAGGAATAAATTAATATTTAAAGAACAATAATTTTTATCTATCTTTTCAAGAAGAGGAAAGAGCTGGTGAAAGATTCTAACGAAAAGACAGCTGCGTACTTTTCTAAACTATCAAAATTTTTGAAGCAAAACAAAGGGTATGATTATGTATACGCGGAATTGACACACTAAAGAATATAACTCGATATAAGATGATATCAGAATATGTCATAACACATAAACAGTTTATTCAACTAAGAGTCATGGCTTATAATATTTAGGAGGAAAGAAACATAGCAAGCAAAGGCTATAAAGTTTAATGAAAATTAAAAAGAGTTTGAAACTTATGAACTTGAAAAGAAAAATTGAAAGCCCGAAATATAATGTATGAAATACATACGTATACCTAATATGGATTTAAGAATGTATTTAATAGATGGCTCTTATATTTTAAATCCTATTAATGATACCATGCAAAGAATCCAATAATCGAATAAGAGAGAAACTGTTCGATTTGAATGAAAAATACATATACGGTGATAAGATTTAGGCTAAACCCTTTATTAGAGACTACTGATTCTAAGATGAACTTAAATAATAATACTTCCCGGATATAATATATAGCCGAAGTCATAAAATACGAAAGTATTACACCGAAAAAAACATCCAAAAATTAATCAAGAGAATTAGGTTAAGAAAATTTAGTGAATGTCATAGTAATCTGATACAACTTTCATAAAAAAAATTAAAAAGATTGTTTCTAGCCATAGAAAATTATATTTCTGTGCATTTAATACATGTTTCTTTGTGAAAAAATTGCTGATGGGTTTGATTCATATCCAAAAATCAAAGCGGTGATATTAAATGTGGATTTAGGATTGGAGATTGGCAAATATTTAAATATTTGCACAAGAATGATGCTTTAAAAATACTTTAAATCCAATCTTTCGATAATCAAATAATTAAAGAATCCAAAAAAAGCAAATATCAGCATTGTTTGAAATTTCTACACGATATTCGAAAAACCAATTGTTTTTAAAAACCATTCCTTATCAAAACCACATTGATTAGAACAAAATCAAAAACATGTTTTTTAATACTTAAGATATTTCAAAATGGATAAAAAACTTAAACGTAGGATACCTGTGCCTGTACATTATTAAGCCATAAAGCAGAAGAAATCATTTTCGAATTAGAAACGATCGCTATGTTTACAGAATTCAATGAATAAAAAAAATATATAGCATATAAAGAGGCCCTGAAAATAATGATAAACCGAATATGACATATAAAATTGGTTTTGAGAATATTAGCCTTAAAAACAGGAAAGCTAACCAAATGATTAATAAACTTAAAGGAAATAAATAAAAACGCTTCTTTTATATTCCCCTTAGTAACGTTTTAGAAACAATTTATATAAATTTAGAAAAGTATCGAGTTAAAAAAACTTAAAAACAATTCTGAATTTACGGATAAAAGTTTTTCCAGCTCTAAAGAAAGAATGAATGTTGGTGAAATCTTTATATTGTCGAACAACGCTTAATGAGGTCAAACCGAAAAGCCTAAATTAGAAATGGAATATATAGGGTCATTGTTATACCGGCAGTACTGTATGCTTCTAAAATGTTAGCGATGTCAAAATATGCGAAAAAATTTTAAATAACTATAAAGAAACAGTATGCAGCAACATCGACCCACATTTAGAAATGAAGAGAAAAGACTCCGAAAGAATAAGAGATATATGGACCATATTGTGAACTATTTTAGTCCCATTAATAAAACAATGAAGACTTGAATTACTTGGAAAGGTAAGACGGATTTTTTCAAAAAAGACTATAAGCAACAATTGAGAAGCTGTATCCATAAAAAGAGAATACGTGACATAACGTAAAAAGATGCTTGGGTGAAATGAAAAATATAAGAAGACCTACTGTATTGCGATAATAGATTTAGTGCAAAAACAAAAGACTTAAGGAGTATTGTGCATGGAGACGGGCTCTTTATAGGTTATTGCACGGCCGGATAAGTAAGTTGATAAGCTTCATCATTCAGCTTTATCACATAAGAAATAATTCGGTTTAGAATTGTAGAAAACAATAAATTCATTTAGAACCAGTTATACATTTACTTTTTTCCAAAATTTCACGAGCTCTGTATGATAATTCGTGTTAAATGTATATAATTTTGCTTAACATTTTAGGAAAAATTATATTCGTTTTTCTAGAAATATTTTTTTTGAATTTATTTATCTACTTTAATTTTAACATATTTGCCAATTTATTTCTCAAATAAGATGACTCATAATTCGTTTGGGTGACTTTAATTATATTTGTAACAAATACTTACATTTTTAATTGAACATAAATTCTTTCGGAAATAGAATGCGATTTTTTATTTAAATTATAAGTTTTAAAAAGTATATGTGGAGGGAGGATAACCACATAAAAAACTTTCTGCTTGGCAATGAGTGTGTGAAACTGGTATGAGGTCATTGTTTGGATTTTTGGTGGGAATAAAACTCAACTACATCTTTGGTTGTTCCATGGGAGTTGTTATGAGGGGAAGAGGTCTAGGAAATAGAGAAACTGTTTTTACAGATTTATTTGTAGTTTTTTATGTAACCAGATTGCAGACCGCAAATGAATATGTAGGTAATTGCCATGTAAAAGCATGGAACCCTAGCCTTGGTCACTCGGGTTAGAAGACTTAGCGCCTGGGAGATATAAAAATAAAAAACATTTAAAGCCGGGAGAGCTAAGTAGCAGGTTATACCTGTTGGTATGACATTGCACTGTCTAGGTGGACCCCATGTAAATCTCTGAAATATATCTTAGCTAGAAGTTTATTGGGTTCAGAAAGTGTAGAGTAAGTGGGAATGCTGCATAGTCTTGGAGGAGCCCAGGGGGAGCTTCGGCCTTCGATCACACTCCATGCAACGGACATTAACGAACTCCGGGCAACTGCCTCGCCTATTATTTAGGTTCTGCACACCTGGTAGATGAAAGGCTTTGAGACGTAGGTATCGCAGGGGTTACTGATGGAGTGTTGGGGTAGCAAGTCATTTATGTTAAACCTAGAACTGCGTTAATGTCATAAAAACAAATATAACACTTGCCACTATTTTAAAAAGATGTGATACTTTTAAATAAATTGTATTAAAACTAATGATTTATTTTTAATCTTCTATATGAGAGTGATTTAATAAACTTGAAGAAAATATAATCTTTTTTGCATAACCATATGAATCTAACAATGGATTGATATCAAACTTATAGATATCTAACTTAATAAAATTCATGCGATATAGAATCCCGAGATTTTTCCTAATAATGATTTCATCGGAATAAAAAGTCAATTTTAAGATCTTAAGCTTTTTAAAGTTTGAAATAGAAAGAATTTCTGATATTTCAAATTTATAAGCGTAGATATCAAGCTTAAATATTTTATTCGAAATGTTTAATCGAAGTATTTTTCGTAAAATTTCAACATCAGAACTTTTATTTTGAATACTTAATTTCAAATATTTGAGCGATTTTAAATTTGAAAAGATTTCTATGTCCTCTTTATATAAACATCCTGTATTGTATTTAAGTTCAATAAGATTTTCCAAATTAAATAAATGATATAATATTTTCAAAATACTACTAGATGTTTGGTTTTTGGCAAAAAAAAAGTTCCCGTACTTTAAAGATTCCAATGACGGCAAATATCTATGATATTTGGGTTTCGGAATATTTAAATATCTTACTTCGTCATTAAAGCAATATTCATTGGTATCTAAGCTCTGATTATGATGCAAATTTAGAATAATACGTTTCAAACCTATAAATTTGCTTAAGTATAAAAAGAAAATGCTATTTAGGGACATATTAAGATTATAAAATCCTAAAAATAAAATTGAATTATTAAACAAATTTTGATTAATAAGTTCGTTTTCATCGAAAACCATAAAATCATCGAACAACACTGTAGTTAATTTCCTCGAACAAAGGATAACTTCAAAAAGCTTATTCGTTAATTTGATATTTTCAAAGGATAATCCTCTCAATGCCTCAAAAGATTCTAGAAATTTGTAAGAAACTAAAAAATTATTTTGCACATTTTTCAAATCAATTTTTAGAAATTTTATCAAATTAAAATTAAATATTTTTGCGAAATAAGTTGTATCATATTTTTCTCTAAATAAGCATAAGTTAACTTTTGTTAAATAATTTTGAAAATTATACGTTTGAAAAAATTTTAACTGGTTCTCCAGATCAGATATGTATACAGTATTTTCCAAATCTATAACAAATTTCTTATTTCTTCCCGAAAGTGAAAACGCTGAATTTTGAAAAATTAAAGAACTAAACGAATACAAAATAAATTTCAGAGACTCAATTTTATCGTAAATAGTTAGGTTTTCTACCTTTATTATATGTTCTATATAGACCTGGTTAATTTCTAAAGTAAGCTTTTTAATGCTTTTAAAATAGAAGATTTTATCAATAAAATATTCGGGATTGTCATAAATAATAAATTTTACGTTATCCTTGGATGTAAAATATTCGTTGTTCTGTAAATAATTAAAGATTGGTAGTAGTTCTTCTACGATTACAAATATAATTTTTTCGAAATTTTTTGGCAAAGATGAACAAATTATTTTCATATCGAAATTGTTTCCATATGCACAAAGATTGAAATATAATTTTTTGACCCAAAAAATATGCATTATACTTATCCAATTATCTCGGAAATTTGGTTTCAATAAATATTTATATAAATAACGTGTATGAAACTTCATAAATAAAAAATCATCATTTTTTTTGTGCTTCTTAGAATGAAATATCGAAGAAATGCTTTCTGGTTGATTATATTCACGGAATATTTCATATATAAAAGCCTTTTTCATCATGTAAAGTTTTAGAAAACATTCTATAACATCCCGAACATGCAAATTGTTAAATTTCAGATGATTTAGAATTGGCTTGAATGCTAGATTTTTAAAGTCTAAATTATGAATTAGAGAATAATAAACCAAAATTTTGATAAAATATTTATATTTCTTATTTCTCATCACTTTAAAAATATTTAAATATTTTAAAATTTTAAAAAATGTTTGTGGCTTGATCGTTACAAAAATGTTATCATCGATCGTTAATGAATTAAAAAAATATGAAACTGCATATAAATCTTCGTTTTCTATGTAAATTGTAACCTGATCTTCATTTTCAAGTGCTAGCTGATCAAATATTCCAAACGAAAGTGATATATCGTTTGGATAGCAAATCGAAAATAGGTTATCGTTATATTTCGAAATTACAGGGGTATTAAAGGGGATCAATATAGAATTTTCATTTACATAATACGTTTTATTGCCTAAATTTTTGTAATTATCGTTTTCTACAAACGAAATATATTCCTCGGCTTCATTTATTGCACTAAACTGTACATTCAAGCAGAAAATACTATTTAGAGTCAAAAATAATCTTAGAAACATACAACCAATCGAAATTATATCCAAGAGACTTTTAAATGTTCGATTTCTAGATCTTATAAACATATCTAAAGATGTTTTAACCAATTTAGTGTTTTTTTTACGTTCTTTATAGATTTTCCAAATAAACATCTTTCAGAAATTTAATGATTGAGGTATAAAGGATTTAAATTTAATATTTATTATGACACAGAAGAAATATATTTTTATCTTTCCGTTTGATAAAATACAAAAAATGATAAACTAATAAATAATTTTTTTTATTTAATTTTGTATTATCTTCGATTTCTTCTCTCAAAAAAATAAAAAAAGCTGTGATAAGAGCCATCTAGTTTGAATTTACCAATATCTTCATATTTAAAATTAAATTTAGGCCGTTTCAATTTGATTCTTATATTATATTTCTTTGGATTTGTAATAATTTCTTACTAAAATTTTAAATAAATTTTGCTGTATTTTATTCTGTTGCCCGTTGTTTTTTTTAATGCTTTCACTTGTTAAACTAGAAAAATTTGAGTAAAAATCAGATAATATAAACACTAACCCCTTTGGATTACTTTATTAAAAAGTATCATATCTTTTTAAAACAGTGGCAAGTGTTATATTTGTTTTCATGACATTAACGCGGTTTTAGGTTTAACATAAATAACTGCTACCCAACACTCCATCAGTAACCCCTGCGACACCTACATCCCGAAGCCTTTCATTTATTAGGTGTGTAAAACCCAATCACTAGGCGAATAACGTGGCCCGGAGTTTGTTTATGTCCGTCGCAAAGAGTGTGATCGAAGGCCAAAGCCCCCCTGGGCTCCCTCAAGACCATGCAGCATTCCCACTTACTTAACACTTTCTGAATCCAATAAACTTCTCGCTAAGATATATTTCAAATACTTACATGGGGTCGACCTATACAGTGCAATACCATACTTACGGGTATAACCTTCTACTTACCTTCCCCGGGTTTTAATGGGGTATATTTTCATATCTCCCTAGCTCTTAGTCTTCTAACCCGAGTATGCAAGGCTAGATTCCATGCTTTAAAATGGCCATTACCTACGAGTTCAGCTGCGGTCTGCAATCTAGTTACATAAAAAATTACAAATAAATTTATAGAAAAAATTTCGCCATTTCTTAGACCTCTCCTTCTCATAAAGAAACCCATAGAAACACCGAAGATATAGTGTGGGTTATTCCCACCAAACAATGATCTCACACCAGTTTCACACACTCATTGCCAAGCAGAAAGTTTTTTAGGTGGTTATCCTCTCTCTACATATATAAAGAGTAAAAGAAATATTTTTTTGTAATTATTTTAGTTAAAAGTATTTTTGTCAATTAGGAAATGGGTATAAGAAAATATGTAGGCAGCGAAAAACAAAAAGAAAAAATAATAAAGGCTGCAAACAGGGCAAGTGAAGTGGATGTGGTAATTAGAGAGTGTAAAAACGACCAGGGAATTCCACAGCCAAGCTCATACGCATCATCCACCATCATAAATAACACTTCTATACCACCAAGCGAAGCAAACACAAACACAAAGGTATGTTTGCTTAACACCATACCCTCGCCATCTAACCCTATGCATTCAAGCACCGTAACTCCTAGGCCAGATATAGCTGCTAGTGGGCCAAACCTTTGTACCATACCTATTTCCGAAAGGCTCGTTGTACTCCGATCACTACTCAGATCTATAGAGGCCGAGCGTCAAGAATTTATTCGATGTGTTTTTTTTGCAGTACAAACAAGGTTTGACCGAATGCCTAGAAATGGATGGAAAGAGATACAGAGCTACTATAATGAGAAGTTCTCCTGTACCGAAACTATCGATGTGCTAAAAAGAATGGCACACAATAAGACGGAAGAGGAAATTAGGCAGGAAGAGAATGGAGAGCGACGTCGAATCGCCACTTGTCTCGCCGAGCCATGTTCCTTGACCGATACTGCTCGATTTATAAGCCTGAGAGAAAAATACTTGAGTAATATCAAAAAAATATCTGAGGAGGAAATAAGAAAAGTAGTAGTCCGAACTCGAAAGCTTCCAAATG
This sequence comes from Hamiltosporidium tvaerminnensis, assembly GCA_022605425.2. NCBI lineage: Eukaryota > Fungi > Microsporidia > Dubosqiidae > Hamiltosporidium > Hamiltosporidium tvaerminnensis. Next base: position 857,943 of record CM061247.1, read on the forward strand.
AATTGGTTGACAGTACAGTTCTTGATCTTATTAATCGAATAGTCGGTGAATATGCTGACTCTCATGTAACTATGACGATAACAGACTTTGTCCGAATTATCCAGACAGCCCAGGTATGTTATGACGATGAAACACGTAAAGAGAGGCCAAGATCAGCGTGGAAAGAAAGCATTGAGAGTAAAATTTCAGTGTTAAAACTTTCAAAAGATATCCTCGAGAAAGCACGTAGACGGAAAGAACTCTCCTCTTCTCAAACTAAAAGTCTAAAAAAAATTATGCGAGAGTTTAATTTAGACCTAAACAAAACAAATGATCTATCGGAGGCTTTAGTTAAGAAGAATGAGCTGATAACTGTTTACGAAAAAAAACTTACGATGTACGAAAGTAGGAAGCAATTCCGAAAAGAGAATCGTATGTTTGAGCTGTTCCGAGGTAGATATTATCGTGGCCTGTCTGAGCGTCTGGAATCCGAGCATGTGGTTAATCGTGACGAAATTGTAAGTTTTTGGTCCACAATGTGGAACAAAAATAATGAAATAGTTACGTATGATGAGTATCTGATACCTTTCGTGCCGGATACTCACCAGGCCACGTTTCCTTCACTTGATGAATTTGTAGATATTATCAATTGGCTTCCTAGCTGGAAAGCCGCCGGAATTGATGAAATCTACAATTTTTATATCAAGAAACTTACGACTCTTCACAAATATCTTTATGATATTGTGAAAGCCATATGTTTTGAAGGAACACCACAAGCTAATTGGTTTTATCATGGGCTAACGTATCTCATTCCAAAAAGCGTACCACAAAAAGGCTCCGACTATAGGCCAATAACTTGTATGTCAAACCTTTACAAGCTGACGACAAAGTGTGTTACAAAAGTTGTTCAGCTTGAGGTGGAGAGGCGAGGGTTACTAGCAGATAATCAATTGGGTGCTGTGAGAGGTGTGCAAGGAGCGAAGGAGCAGGCCCTGCTAAATGTTGCTCTTAATAAAGAGTATGGAAACAATCTTAAGGCAACGTGGATTGATGTCAAAAAAGCGTATGATTCAATAGATCATGCTTATTTGACACAAGTCATCGGAAACCTTAATTTACCTGATTGGATCCTGAAATTTTTTAAGGTAACAATATCAAAATGGAAAATTGATATTTCGGTAGGGTCTGAAAAAATTATGAACAAGAAGATTGATAAGGGGATTCTACAGGGAGATAGTTTGTCACTTTTATTGTTTGTGCTGTGTATGGATCCATTGAGCCGTAAACTCAATGAAGAATACGCAAAGGTGACAATACAAACGGAGGATGCATCTCACTCTACCAATCATCTCTTGTTCATTGATGATCTTAAGCTCCTTGCCAAAGATGGAACAACGCTTGAAAAGATGACGGAGGAGGTAAAAATGTTTATGAAAAATATAGGATTAGAAATAAACAGAGAGAAGTCGGCCACGAATGATTCGTGTTGTGAGAATCCTGCTACTCTTCTTGAAGGAATAGATGTTTACAAATACCTCGGAATAATAGAAGATAGCAGAGAAATTCCAACACGTAAGTCGTTTGAGGAAGTACAAACCAAACGGATAGCGAGGGTAGAGAGACTTTGCCGCACCAGATTGAATGCAAGAAATTTATTTCAAGCTATCAATCAACATGCGATATCTCTAATAAACTATCATATAGGTATACTTCGACTTGAACCTGGCGACTTCTCAAAGTTGGATGACGCAGTACGTGCAGTTTTAGTAAAGAACAAGATACATCTTCGCCCAGGATGTAAAGAGCGTCTGTACCTTCCCAGAACAGAACTTGGGAGAGGTCTCCATAGTGTTGAGTTTAAAAGCGAACATATGCTTTTGCAACTCTTGGATTGTCTGGAAAAATCTAAAGAAACATCGACCAGAAGAGCAGCAATCCTTAAGGTGGAGAATGATAATAAAACCCATCTTGCACTAATAAAAGACTTTTTACAAGTAAAATACGGGATGGCAGAGGAGGTCACTAAAAATAAATTAGATGAAGCTCAACTAGCTAACTTATATAACGAAATAGAAAAACGAAAACTACATTCAAAGTTATATAATGCTAGAAACAACGAGCTAGTAAGTGTAAATGACTCCTCAAGATGGTTAAAGAAAGGAAGTGTAAGACCGCGTGATGAAGCAGTGTTCTGCTATATCCAGGATAGAAACGTATTTGGGGGAGCAGAAGGTGTGTGTCAACACTGCAACACGTCTAGAAAAACAGTAGACCATTTAGCAACGAGATGTGAAAAAAATGCTTGGTCATGACTATACTAGACGACACAATGAAGTGGTACGATGTATACATTTGCTCTTGTTAAATAAATATAAATTCAAGTCTTCAAAACGAATCAGAAGCCACTCAGTTCAAGAAATTCTTGATAATGAGTATGCAGAGATAAGAGTGGACACCAGAATAAAAACTGATGTCAAAATTCGAAATAATAGGCCAGATATATTCGTTTTAGACAAGAGACGAAATAAGATTACCCTCATTGAAGTAGGAATCACCTCCCAAGACTCACTTCAAATAGTTGAAACAGAGAAACTTAGGAAGTATGACCTATTAGCAAATGAGCTGGGTCTTATTTACAAATGTAGTGTAGAGATAATTCCTTATGTGATAACATGGGACGGTATTGTGACAAAATACCATAAGACTTATCTTAAAAGATTACAAATACCCATAAATGTAGAGGCATACATTCAGTCCATAGTACTTAAGAAGACAGTCGAAACAATTTCCTTTGATCGACGAAGAGGACTTGAGTCAGGACCAAGTGCCGAAGAGAGCTGGGAGAGAGCGTCATTAAGTGTTATTATAGGAGCTGAGAGGCATAAACAGCCAACACCCCCCTTAAAAGAAGTGAAGAACCAGGAAGATAGTGTTAAACAAGTAAATTCAAAAAATATTTTACCCCTTATTTTAGATGACGTAACCAGACCAGAGGAACCGACGATAGACATTAATGATAAGTCGGATGTAGAAAAAGAGAATAAAGTGATTAAAGTGATGGAAGAAATTAGTTAAACGAGAGAAAATTTCTTAACCCAGAATTTTATTAAATAAATTTTTGTCAATTAGATCTTATTTCTTCATGTCTTAAAATTTTCAAATTTTTAGATTAAAATACAAAAGAGTGCGTATATAAGAGAAAATAAAAAAACTAGTGAGGAGATAAACATAAAAAATCGAAAAGGAAAAGTGCATAAAAGGTCTAAATTTTTTTATTTTTTCTATTTGATGGTAATTTTTCATAATTTGATTTTTCTGATATTTTTTCAGATTCTTTCTTTTTAAATTTTTTCTTAATTTTTACAAGTTCTGTTACATTTTTTTCTTTTCCTTTTTTACTACTTTTTAAATTATTTTCAATATTTTTTTTAATTTGTGTAAATATTTTTTCTGTTTAAATGGTCGCGATATATTAAAATCTTTTAATTCCTCGCAAAATAATAGATTTCCGACCAACACAGTCGTTTCCCGCCGAAAAAAAATAAAAGCAATTTTTTTCAGGTTCCATAAGATTTAGCAGATTTGATAATCTGCTGTATTTTAATTTTGACATTAGGGTGGATTCCGTAAAGGGGCATTAGGTGATGTAACGTTTTAATATGCACAATTATTTACTGTTCCTCTGGGGCGATTTCTCCCTTATAAATTAGACGTATTTATTTATTGTTTTGGCTTTTAAACCCCATTCTTCACGTTAATTGCTTGTCTTAAACGAGCTTTTGACCCCTTTACACTCTGCTTTTTGTATAAAACTCATAAACCTCTTCTAAACTCATTTCAGCTTTTGTTTTTGACTCAAGTTCCCTTCGTCGATCTAAAGATATTGTTTCGAATATTTTCACATCTACTATAAACTAAATATGTGTCGCCTTATCATGGGTATTTTCATGTTATCTAAAATAAATCATATTGAGTTTTGTTTTAATGTACTCTGAAGTTGGCAAATAATCAAATATCTTACCTTCTATTTATATATATAAAGCCCAGGTTATTGGTTAGTAAATCAGAATCTTAACTTTATTTGTTCAAATATTTCGAAGTGATCTTAGCAAGTCATTCCCACTTCAGCTAGGATTTTATTGTTTAAACTTTTGTTTAAAATATATCTCGTCTATTATTTTGTATTCTGAAATTATTTAATTCCGATGTCCCTCTTTACTCCAGAATACTATTATCAAAGATCTCTCGAACCAAGTGATACCGAATTTGCTTCAAAAATTTAAAATTATATTATTCGCTATGAGTAAATGTGAACATTGTATAAGTTTAATATGTTGTCTCTATTATCAGTTTCGTGATTTCGCCCAATTTTACTTGCTAATTTCTCTATTCCCTCGCTAGATTTACTGCAATGGAGAGAAAACCTTCTGATCCCCAGATTATATTTCGATCTTAAAATAAACAGAAAATTGGTTTATCGTTCAGTATTATGTTCTCTTTCTGTAATTTACAGGATGTAATTAAACCTATTAGCTCACTGTTTCTATTATCTTTTAGCTTAGCCGCAAGCTTAATTTTAATTTTCGTAATATAAGTTGTTTTTCAGAGTCTCCTATTTTTTATTCTTAGTTAATTACTCTTTGAATCTTATTACTTAAAAGAAGTATTTTATATATGCGAGATGAATTCTATTTATGTTGATCACAGTTAGGATAACTGCTCTTCTTTTCTTATTTTTTTATATTTTTGCAGAAAATCTAAAAGTTGCAAAAACAAATATTTTATTTAAGACTCAACCCGTTTTTTACTTCCTAAAAGTTCCTTTTAGAAGTAAAGACGTGCGTTACATCATTTGCGTAAATATTTTATCCAATTTATGAAATGAAAACATTTATCTTTTTTTCCAAATCGAAATTAAACCTGGGTTTAAATTGTACATAATTATTATGGTTATTGTATTTTCTGCTCTGATTTCTTTTCATTAAAATATCTTCTGTATGTAACAACAGTGTTCAATAATTATCTGATTATATTAAAATATTTATGAAATTAAATAAAAATACATTTTTATATTCTTAATCTTTTTAAACTGCATAACAAATCTATGGAGCATTTTTTAACGTTTTTTAAAACGTTGAAATCAGGAGGTGGGAATTTTTTGAAAATGAATCTTTATAAATCAACAATACATATTGATAATACAATCTCATTATTAAATGATAACAAGAAAATATCAAATTCTATAATATTCCTACAACAGCCGATCATTTACGAAAAATTTATAAGTTCCACTACAAAAACTACTAAGCATAACGAATTAATATATTTCACCACAATTAATGATATTCCTAAGTCAGAATTATCTACCTACAAAACACAGAAGAATAAAAGTAATTGGAATTTCGATAATTCAAATATTCATTCTTCTACTGAATACGGTCTAACTCTTATTTATAAGATGAAACCTATTTTTTTACAAAAGTTTATTTTTGAATTGAAATTAAATGAAATTTATTTTGAAAACGGAATATTATTTATTAAAATAGATAAAATAATTGAAAAAATACAAAATAATATTTTTAAAGACAATGCCTCATGTTTTCCGAATTTTATTACTTCAGAAATCACTGTAGAATTTCAAGAGTTACTTGATGAAAATAGAAATAAATTAAACATAAAATATAAAAATCAGAATTCTAAGAAACCTTACATGTTTCATAACAGTAATACGGTAAATATTTCTAAATATGAAATATCTAAAGAATCATTGATAGGACAATTTAATAACGAATTTATTATAATAAAAAATCATAAAAGCTTATTTATTTTAGATCAACACGCTATCCACGAAAGAATAAGATTAGAAAAATTTATTAAAAATAGAAATATCAAAGAATCAATAACTGAAACAGAATTAGAAATTTTAAAAAGTAAAGCATGTAGAGGAGCAATAAAATTTGGAGACAATTTAAATGATAAAGAACTTACTAAAATATTAGAAGAAATCAAATATTGTGATCATCCTTTTATTTGTGCACACGGAAGACCTTCTATAAGATATTTAAATGAAAATTAAAATAAATAAAACTATACTTACGTAACTTATTTATTTCTAACTTTTATAAAAAAATTATTTATCATTTTGTTTTAAAACAAAATAAATAAAAATTTCATATTGAACACATATTGTTAATAATTTCTATAAAATTCTAATTTGTAATTTGAATGAGAACAACTTTTATTTCATATTTTTCTTTTACATTAAAAAATACTCCACATACTGTATTTATATTTTTATTAAATTTGAAATTGTATATTAACAAACATAAATCAAGAGATTAGCTTAATAGATGTGGAAAAGTAGAAGTAAATTTGCAAATTTTAAATTTATCAAATTAGTTTAAAAAAATATAAATGGAAATATTAATTAAATTAAATTAGACTTTATTAAGAATTATTCGTAAAATTAAGAAAGTGAAACGTCTTATTTTTATAATAATTATTATCATTTTCAAGATTATCAATTATATCATCAAGTAAAACAGCTCTACCAATACAACTACTAAGAGAGACGGGGCATTTTATATTTACTATATGAAGATGTAAAATATAATAAGCTGGTCGGTAATGGAAGAACATAAGAACATTCTGCTCTTTAAGTTGGTATTTCTCTTCTAAAACTTTAATAACAAAACTTTTGGCTCTTTTTAAAATGTTTGGAACAGTTACTTCTCTGATAGTTTTTAAAGAGGTATCTTTGAATATTAGAAGTAGGTAAAGATTCTCTGTAGAAATTTGATTCCATTTGTTATCTGGTAAAATAATAAATTCGTCTGTTGATGCTATAATATCTTCTTTTAATTCCTTTTCTGGTTCTTTAGATTCTTTATTTGATTCACATTCCATCATTTTTGCCTTTTTTATTCTTTTATCAGAATCATCAGAATCTTCTTGTCTATAAACCATTGTGTCGCTTTTTTCTGTCTCATAATCATATTCTTCATGCGCATTAATTTTATTTTCCGCATCATTTTTTGGTTCACTTATTGGCTCTGTTACTTTATTTCCCAACTCGTCTTTTTTATTTTTTTTATTTTCTTTTTCTAATTTTATTATATTAAACAACCAATTATTTTCTGATTCATCCTTAATTAACTTATCTTCAACGTACATTTGAGGTGTTTCATGAGCGAAAACAATTTCTTTTGTTGAATATTTTTTAATATCGCTTTCCCTTGCAGGATGTATTAATTTAATATTAATTTCTTCAGGCATCTGGACATTCAAGCTCAAAAAAATATCGTTTTGTAAAATTAATTTAGATTTGGAAAACGTTTTAAGTGAATTAAGCAGATTTTCTACTTTGAAATTTGTTTTTGATGCTAATATAATGGCCTGGTCGTCTTCAATTCTACCTAGGATCGATATATAATTGGGTGTGTTTGTTAATATTTGTGACATTTCGAAATTTTTAAATTTTTCTGTGTGGCTTGCTTCCATTTTTTTATTTTATAAGGGTTCATAACAAATATTTAAAAAATTTTTTTAACCGAAGTTTCATAGTAAAATTGCACAAATATATCTTTAATTAGCATCTTTAATTGGTTGCATTTAGATTTGCTTTAAAAGCGGTTAATTTTTTAATATCTTAAAAAATTTAAAATGCGTTTTTTGATTTTTGTCCTGTTTTAAATATATTAAAGTCTTATCTTTTGTATTACTTAACGAAAATGCCTGTACATATTTGTATTCATGTTTAGATAAATACGATTTTTAGGTTATTTAATTGACTCAAATTATTACTTGATGGTCTATGAATTTAATAAAATATAATTCTTTTGTTTCTTAGCTCTTTTATTAGAAAAATAGAATTATGATATCTCTTATCTCTATATAAATCTATATTTTTTCCGTATTTGATTTTTTTTGTAGATTATTATAATATAAAATTTGGTTTTATTAAACTATCAAACCTATAATACCATTTTTAAGAGCATTTACATTACTTAAAATATATATTGTGGTATTTTGTAACAATATCATTCCAAGTTATTACATATAGAAAATTTCAACACATTATTTATAAAAAAATACTTAAATTATTCACTGAAAATTGTATAATCTAAATGAATTATAAAAGGTATGAAAAATCTTTCTTGGATATAGTAGAATTCATATTTTCATATTCACTACATTATTCGATCCTTGAAGGAAATACATAACCTTAAATCTTTATTTCATTTGGCATCAATTTCTATTTCTATTTCTGTTCTTTTTTAAACATTCTATTTTTTTCTATACTATTTATGTTTTCTTTCAATGAAATGTAAATAATCTTATATGAAAAGGCTATTAAGCAATGCGTTTATTTATTCTCATCGCTTTCATATTACACTCGTGCATGTAGTTTTGAACAACTAATTCTATGAATAAATTTTTTCTTTTTCCTTTTTAAAAAACCTTAAATTATTTATCTACGCTTTAAATCAACATTCATGTATTCATTTCCTTAAATAATTTCACTTAATTTAAATTTCTAAATATTATTTAAATACAAATTTCAAAACAAAGGGTAGAAGGAAAAAAGTAGACAGCGAAAATATAAAAAATGAAAAAATAAAGGCTGTAAACAACTTGGAGAACAGCGCAGGAGAGATTTTGATGTGTGATGTAGAGGTAGCAATGTTATCCGAGAGATTTCCACCTCCACCGACCTTCCATGACACAACCCACCAACCACCAAGCAGAGGTTGCCAGACTAGTCCAGTCTGCTTGGTTGACACCATACCCTCGTCTTCTGGTACCGATGCCACTGCGTTTGGAACAGCCAACGGCATGACAAACCTCACTACAGATGCCATTCTAGAAGGGAATCGACTGATGGTATTGCACTCAATACTTGACTCTGTCACTGTCATATAGCAGGAATGGCCTAGATCTGCTATTCTAGCAGTGCAAAAGAGGTTTGAGAGAATGCCCAGAAATGGCTGGCCCGTTACTCTGAGGTACTATACTGAGAAATTTAGCTGCACACTAGATATCGATGCGTTTAAAAAAACTCGCACAAAATGAGGCAGAAAGGGAAATAAGGCAAGAAGAGAATGGAGAGCGACGTAGAATCGCCACTTGTCTCACTGAGCCATATATCCTGACTGACACCACGGAGTACATAAACCTGAGAGATAAATTTTTGAGTAAAATTAAAGAAATCTCGGAGAAGGAAATTGGAAAAGTGGTGGTCCGAACTCGAAAGCTTCCAAGTGAATTGGTTGACCGTAAAGTTTTGGTCCTTATTAATCGAATTATCGGTGATTATTCTGATTCTTGTGTACCGATGACGATAACTGTAGTGGCACGGATAATCCAGGCAGCCCAGGTATGCTATGACGAGGCAACACGCAAAGAAAAGCTTAGATACGCTTGGAAGGAAAGCATAGAAAGTAAAATTTCTAAGTTGTACTTTCCATAGATCAGTCTGATAAATCTCGTAAACAGAAAAGGGTCTCCACTTCGGAAACAATAAGTCTCAGAAAAATTATGCGAAAGTTTAATTAAGACTTAAAAAAAACAAATGATCTTTCTGAGCCTTTGGTTGAGAAGAATGAGTCTTTGAATGTTTACGGGAAAAAATTACGATGCATGAAAGTAGGAAGCAATTCCGAAAAGAGAATCGTATGTTTGAGCTTTTCCGAGGTCGATTTTATCGTGGGTTATCTGAGCGGGTAGAATCCGAGCATGTGGTTAGCCATGATGAAATTGTGAGTTTTTGGTCTACAATGTGGAACAAAAATGATGACACAGTCACGTACGATGATTATTTGATTCCATTTGTATCAGATAATCATCCGACCACGTTTCCTTCACTTATGAATTTGTAAATATCATTAATTGGCTCCCTAATTGGAAAGCTGTTTAAATTGATGGTATTTACAATTTTATTATTAAGAAACTTACAACTCTTCACAAATATCTTTATGATATTGTGAAAGTTATATGTTTAGAAGGAACACCTCAAGCTGATTAGTTTTACTGCGGGCTTACCTATTTGATACCCAAAGGAAGTCCACAAAGAGGCTCTGACTACAGGCCAATCACTTGTATGTCCAACCTCTACAAGTTAACGACTAAGTGTGTAACGAAAGTCGTTCAACTTGAAGTGGAAAGGCGAGGGTTGCTTGCGGAGAACCAGTTGGGAGCAGTTAGAGGTGTGCAGGGAGCGAAAGAGCAGGCTCTACTGAATATTGCCTATAATAAAGAGTACAGAAACAATCTTAAGGCAACATGGATTGATGTTAAAAAAGCTTATGATTCAATAGACCATGCTTATTTAACTCAATGCATTGAAAACCTTATTTTACCTGATTGGATCCTGAAATTTATTAAGGTAATTATATCAAAATGGAAAATTGATATATCAGTAGGGCCTGAAAAAATCATGAGCAAGAAGATTGAGAGAAGAATTCTGCAAGGAGATAGTTTGTCACTATTGTTATTTGTGTTGTGTATGGATCCACTAAGCCGAAAGCTTAATGAAAAATACACGAAAGTGACACTACAAACAGATGCAGAATCCCATTCTACTAATCATCTCTTGTTTATTGACCATCTTAAGCTCCTTGCTAAAGACAGTTCGACATTGAGTGCTATGACAGACGAGGCAAAGGAATATTTAGAGGTGATTGGGTTAGAGATTAACAAAGAGAAGTCAGCCACAAATGATAAGTGTTGTGAAGATACTGCTACTCTTCTAGAAGGTGTTAGTATTTACAAATATTTAGGAATAATAGAAGATAGCAGAGGAATTCCAACACGTAGCTCATTTGAAGAAGTACAGAGCAAACTGATAGCAAGAGTTGAAAGACTTTGTCACACTAGATTAAATGCAAAAAATTTATTTTCTGCAATCAATCAACATGCGATATCGTTAATCAACTATCACATAGGAGTACTTCGACTTGAACTGGCATACTTCTCTAAGTTAGATGATGCAGTGCGTGCGGTGTTGGTGAAGAATAAGATCCATCTCCGCCCAAGTTGTAAAGAGCGTTTGTATCTTCCTAGAACAGAACTTGGAAGAGGCCTACATAGTGTTGAGTTGCGAAGCGAACATATGCTTCTGCAACTCTTGGATTGTCTGGAAAAAAGTAAAGAAATATCAACTAGACGAGCAGCAATCCTCAAGGTGGAGAATAATAATAAAACCCATCTTGCACTAATAAAAGGCTTCTTAAAAGTAAAGTACAGGTTGGTAGAAGAAGTCACTAAGAAAAGTTTAGAAGAAGCTCAGCTTGCAAAACTATATAACGAAATAGAAAAACGAAAACTCCATTCAAAGTTATATAATGCAAGGAAAAATGAGCTTGTGAGTGTTAGTGACTCTTCAAGATGGCTAAAGAGAGGGAATATTAGGCCGCGTGATGAAGCAATGTTCTGCTATATCCAGGATAGAAATGTATTTTGGGGAGCAGATGGTATGTACCAACACTGCAATAAATCTGGTAAGACTGTAGATCATCTAGCAACTCGATGTGAAAAAATGCTAAGCCATGACTACACCAGACGGTATAATGAAGTGATTAGATGCCTACACTTACTTCTCCTAAATAGATATAAGTTTAAGTCCTCAAAACGAATTAAGAGTCACTCAGTTCAAGAAATTTTTGATAATGAGTATGCAGAGATAAGAGTAGACGCTGAATAAAAACTGGGGTCAAGATTGGTGTGATAGACTCGATATATTTATTTTAGATAAGATAAAAAATAAAATAACAGTAATTGATGTATGAATCACTTCCTAATATTCACTTCAAATAGTTGAAACTGAAAAACTCAGGAAATATGACCTACTAGTCAATGAGTTGGGTCTTATTTATAATTATAGTGTTGAGATAATCCTGTATATGATGACCTGGGACGGTATTGTGACAAAATACCATAAAATACCCCGTAAAAGACTAGAAATACACATGAATGTAGAGGCATACATTCAGTCTATAGTACTTAAGAAGACAATCGAAACATTTACTTTGATCGATAAGAGGACTTGAGTCAGAACCAAATGCCGAAGAGAGCTGGGAGAGAGCGTTAATGGGTTTCATCATGAGAGCAGAGATGCACGAGGAACCAAAACACCCTTTAAAAGAAGCGAAGAATGGGGAAAATGGTGTTAAAGAAATAAAAAAAAGAATTTTACACCTCTTTTTTCAGAGGGAGGAACCGACCAATAACATCAATGATGAGTTGGATTTGGATGAAGAAACTATCTTGGTTAAAGAGTTAGAAAAAATTATATAAAATTTAAAAGTTTTATACCCTGAATTTTATCAAATTTAATGCAAGTTTATTATCTTACGTAAGTTCAATTTAATTCTAACTAAAAAAGTTCATTTCAATTTTTTATACATTTTCTATAAGTCTTTACTCCAATTTTACATTTATTTTACAAAGTTTAACTTAAAATTATTGATTTGTATATTATCTGATTTTTCCTTTTTTTAATTTTTTCCTTACTTTTATATGTGAGTTTAAAACGTATTTTTTTGTATTTTATGTCAAGCTTTGATTACGATCACTTTATCTATGCTTTGAAATTCATTAAATTTGTTGTCTGCGTATATGACAATCTTTTTCATCACAGTCTATTTTTAATGAAGGTATAAATTCTTTCATCTTTCGGCTTCTTGTATGACATCCACTGATTCTCTTTCCCAACTCAGATCGGAACTTGGTAGTGTTTTAATCTTCCTCTATTTCAAAAAATGATTTCCAATGTTTTTTTGAATACTGTCGATTGAATACATGTTTAGATTCTTACTTCTATAGTAAGCTTGTTAAGGCATAGTTTATGATATTTAGTTACAAAATCATCCCAGTTTATCAAACAAGATATTGAATTATTCTCATATATATAACCCAAATCTTCAAAAATTTAATTTAAATCAATATTCTGTTTATATTACTGAGCAGCATTTTTTACTTTTTTCTATTAAAATTTTATACGCACTTATTTTCAACTTTAATTTATAAAAAATCTATTAAAAATTTGAAATTTAAAAGACAAAAAAATTATTTCGCGATACGACCTTGAAAATCAATTAAAATCTATTACATTAAACTTTTTAATTTTATTCGTACCGTTTATCACGTCAACATCTGTTATAATTTTCTGGTTATGTAAATTTAATTATTTCCCAATATTTCTTAACATTTCTCATCTTTATAAATATATTCAACACCATGTGCTTCTTTTACTCCCATACACACCCCTGTATGAAATCGAATCAATATAAAATAATGGGTTTACTAAATATAGGAACTTCATTGTCATCCCAACTAAAAAACACAGAAGTGGATACTAAACAACCAAATAAAGAGCTGAGTAACGAATCGAGTAGAGGAAAAAGAAATATTCATAAAGTCTTAGCAGAAAATAATAAAAAAACGATATTATATTTTATTGATGGTGTAGATTTCGGAGTTAACAGTATAATTGAAATTAAAAAAGAAATTATTGAAGAAGAAGATAGAATTATAAAACAAAATGAATATTTTTTAATCAAACGAACCGAATATTGTATTGACTACGATGTTATTAAAGAATTACTGGAACAAAATAAAAAGAAAAATGGTAATAAAAAAACTATTGATACAGAGAATTGTGAAGAATTTATTGAAGAGCCAGAATATTTGTAGGAGTGAAAAATGGTATTAAGAAATTATTTATATAGAAAATTGTGTATATTTTTTTTTGAAGAACCAGAAAGCTTGTGAGGAAAAAATGGTATTAAAAAAATATTTATATAGAAAATTGTGTATATTTTTTTTGAAGAACCGGAAAGCTTGTGAGGAAAAAATGGTATTAAGAAAATATTTGTACAGAAAATAGGGAAGAACCAGAATATTCGTAGGAGTAAAAATGGTAATAAAAAATGGTAATAAAAAAATTATGATACAGAGAATTGTGAAGAATTTATTGAAGAACCAGAATATTTGTAGGAATAAAAAATGTAATAAAAATATTTAATTCCAGGTTTAATCAAAGTTACAAATTTTCTGAAAATCATTTCAAATATAAAAACATTAAAAAATCAAATTCAACCACTAAAAAATAAAATAACCAATTAAAATTTAAAAAAAATTTTGTTTCACTTAAATAAAAAAAATAAAAAAAGAAATAAATTAAAACAAAAATAAATGGGTACAGTTCATAGTACAGGAGAAAATTTTGATGAAGAAAGTATAAGAAAATTTAGTCATTTTGATTCCGAAGATGTTAGAAGATGGTCAATATCGTTTCAAAAAGCATTTCCTACCGGTTATTTAAGCCAATCGGATTTAGAAAAATTATTTCTTACATTTTTTCCCTTTGGAAGTCCAAAAAAATTTACTGCCATTTTATTTACTACAATAAATATTAGCGGTACAGAAATGATAGATTTTCATGAATTATTGATTTCATTTAGTATTTTAACTAAAGGCAGTAGTTTTGAAAAGCTTAGGTGGATGTTTCGATTTTATGATAGAGATAATGATGGGGTGGTTTCTAAAGAAGAAATGAGGATTGTAGCACAGGCTGTCTATGATATGGTTGGGTCTACATTTGATTTAAATTTGGATATAAAAGAAATGATAGATTTAATTTTCTTAGAATTGGAAAATGAAAGTGGATTTTTGACTTTCGATGATTTTAAAAGTCTAAGTGAAAAGAAATCTAAGTTGTTTAAAATGCTTACAATATTTGGTGATTAAGAAACTTAATAGTTTTAATAGAAATAAAATTTTTTTATTGTAAAAATATTTTTTTAAAAAAATTTCAATTTACTTTTGTTGTGTGGTATTTTAAAATTGGTTTAAGGAAATAAAAAAATTATTTTTCAAAGTTACAAGTTTCGAAAGAAATGACAAGTGAAAAGTAATTTTATAAACATAAATAAATTTCTGAAGTTACGAGTTTTAAAAAAAGAAAAAAAGAATCAATATGGAAATAAATAAGGCTTTAGGATAGAATCTAACATGAAACTTGTTTTAAAATGTTTGAAACTACTTTATAAATCTTTAAGGAATGGAAAAACAAACAATGGAAATACGAATAGCTCCTTTCACATTTTTGATCTCTCTATTTTTTACCGGTGTTCAAATAATATTATTCTGGACAAAAATAGTATTTCAAAGAAGTTGGAAATATTTTTCGATTGGCAAATTAAAGAGTGGAAATATCAGATCGATTGCATTGGTACTATTTTCTATAAATTTATTTATATTTTCAATTTATAACGTAATTGCTTCTGTATTTGCGTATTCGAAAGGATATGTCATTTACAGATCTGATTTTTTATCGAAATCTGAGAGAAATTTACAAATAATCGAAATAATATTTGAAAGTTTACAGAAAAGTTTGGCGTTTTTTAGTTTAATATTATTTCTACCGGTTTTTTGTTCAATTAGTAATTTTACTTCAAGAAAAAATTCAAAACCATTAGAGTTTAATTTCATATTAGTCTATTCCTTTCTCAGAATAATGTTTTACCCAACTGTTTACATCATTTTTTATAGAACACCAATGCTCGGATTATATTTCATAGAAATAATTAATGTTTCAGAAACTGTTTTGTTGTTGTTTTTTTATTTTAATATTTATACTTCTCTGAAAAATATTATCGGAAGATCTCAAATTTTCAATTTAAGAAAAACTGCAATTTTACAATCGATATTCCATAAATTTAAAGTAATTGCAACACTTTTTTTTATGGAATTGATATTTGAAATAATTTATAAATTTATGATAATATCTTTAATAATCAGGTCAAGTTTATTTGGATACAATATTATTCTTGATTTAGCTTTCTTTCTTAAGATAATAACATTTTCAATACAGTTTTATTGTATTTTAAATTTATCTTTACCCGAAGATAAAGATGCTCCTGAAACTATTTTTTGGGAACCAAGTAATAATTCAAGACCTGATTTCTTATTTTATAATCCTTATATAAAAGAATCAAGTATAGATTTCAAATTTACAGATGAATGGGATGAATCAGTACTACAGCCTAATAACGTAGATGCATGCGATAAAAACAGTGAATTTCAAATTTAATTAAATTAATACGAATTTTTCTCTTGGATTCCATAGCTTTAATATTTTTTCAAAAATTGGTAAACCATTACTAAATTTCAAATTTAATTAAATTAATACGAATTTTTCTCTTGGATTCCATAGCTTTAATATTTTTTCAAAAATTGGTAAACCATTACTAAATTTCAAATTTAATTAAATTAATACGAATTTTTCTCTTAAATTCCATAGCTTTAATATTTTTTCAATAATTGGTAAACCATTACTAAATTTCATCTGCTTTGTTTTTAATGTATTTTATTGAAAATGTAAACCAATTTCTTATTTTGAATCTTTAAAAAATTTAATTACAAATAATAAATATTGTACTCAAATTAAATTCTCAATAAATATTACTAACAATCTATTTTTCAAACAATTCTTAAGTTATAAGCTACTAGCACTTATTTATATGCTCTTTTTATTTTTGTATCTAAATTGCTTTCACATATATAAGAATTTTTTTTAATGATTTAACTATTTATACTAAAGCCGCGGAATTTTAAAAGGAATACATGGCAACTTTGAGTTATTTTGGTATATAAATTTTTAAAAAAAAAACTTTTTAAAAGTTTAACTAGTATACTACTAAATAATCAACAAATCAAATAGCTAGAGATAGAATTTATTTCTATTTTATTTAGATATTAAGCTTAATATTTATTTCAAGAGTAATTACAGAGAAAATGTTTGTACATTAAGAAATCATTATTTATATAATAATTGAAAAAAATAAGATTTAGAATGAATAATATATGTCTCAAAAGGTTTTTTTTTATAAAATCATTTTTTAAATGTGAAAAAAACTCTAATTAAAAACTCAAATTAATATTTGAAATGTAAGAAAATCTCTCCGATAAATTATATTTGTTACAATTCTTTCGTGTTTAAAATATTTATGCAACTTGACCTATAATTCATGGATTTAAAAAAATAGTATAAGGAATCATGGCTTTACGTAAAAAAATGTAGCTTATTATGTATCAAATATTGACTCTTAGATCCGAAAAATGAATGGAATATTCGACTAGTTATCAAATAGTGTTCTCTTATATCTGAGATATAAATATATTATAGCAATTGAAAGGAATATATCAACACTTAAATCAGTATATTGAAACAGTAGAGTATCAAGCAACTATATTTGAGAAAATGTTTTTATATGACTACGCCAAACGAGAAAATGAATTACTATTATGGCTGTATTTAATATGTCTAAATATATTCAAATCTTTTGAAAATAATCCGTAACCACTCAAGCAAGGAAATTATTGATAATAAATATGTGAAATAGGAGCTAAGAACAGGATTAAATCTATACCACATATTGAAAAATATACCCTTTGTTTTTTTAGATAAAATTTTAAATATGATACCCCTTGTTTAAATAGAAATTACTTCCTAAGATTCACTTCAAATAGTTAAACATGAAAAATATCAATTATGGCATATTATTAAATAAACTAGGTCTTATTTTTAAGTGTAGTATCGAGATAATTCTTTATGTGATAACCTTGGACGGTATTGTGACAAAATAACATAAGATGTATATATAGAAACTTCGAAAACCCATGGATGTAGAAGCATACACATATCAAATATGGATTATAAATGCTTTTACTACTTTTATTTAATTCAACAAAGAGCTTAATATACAAGCAAATGCCAACAGGAGCAGGGAAAGAATATCAAGGATTAATATACAAAAAGGCCATGTAAGAACAACCAATATCACTTTCGATTGGATCGAGGGATTACGAAGATGGTGTTAAACAGGTAAAGTCAAAAAAATTCATATTCTGAGTGTAATGACATTTTCGGGCAACCTAAGGATAAAATAAAAGAAAAATTCGGATTTCAAAGCGCAAAAAAAGTTTTTGAAGCAAATATTCAATAGAAAGGAAAGGTTTTATAATTCATGATTTCCAAATAAATTGTTTTTTAAATCAAAATATAAGTTTTAACTTGCAAGTATTTTAGATTAAACCTTGAATTATAATGTAATTAATGACTTAAAACCTTATTTTGTTAGATTATAAATACCGTTTAATTTACAAACTTTGCTTCTGTTGTAACTTAATGTAGCAAAAATGATTTTGCAGATATTTATTTTTCATATTCAAATATAAGATAATTTATTATGAAATAAAGCTTAATTTTCACGAGTTATTTATTTTGTTTCTTCAGATTGTTTTACTCAAACTCATTATTATTCACTAAGAAAATTCTTCGTAATCTAACGTATTTTTTGCATTTAGTCAGTGTTTTGATTTCAATCATTTTATCATCCCTTTAAGGATCAATGTTTTCGTGTTTGCTTATTCCCAGTTTATATTTATTAAGTTGTATATGCAATAATTATAGACGGTTTTCCTTTCTGATTCATTAATACATCTCTAAATACATTTTCATCACTTTTTGGCATTTTGTCTAGGTTATAATTCTCATCTTTAATCTAATTGTTTAGGAGTATAAAATCATTAAAAATCATCTGCTTGGTAATTAGTGTGTAAAATTCGTTTGGAAATAATTGTTGGCATTTTAGTGGAATATAAATTACATTGGATCTTTAAGACGCCCTCTGAAATCCCGAGTTACAACAGATTAAAAGAAAAAAATAGAGAACTTCTATTTGATAATCTTTGACACCATAGCCAAAAGAAAACTGAAATATGTAAGTTCTTCGATCAAAAATTGAACTGTATATAACTGCTTTTATTCTTTTCGATATTTATAGCTTTTCAAAGTACTTTGCTAGTATTTTGCCACCACTATCGTTGTTTATCACTTACAACAAATATAAACACCATTCTTATATTTGACTTAACTTATTGAATGATATATCATCTTCCTTAGTTTTTAAGTTTTAACGTTCTAAGCAATTATTGCGCTGTACTTTCGGCATGATCTATTCTAACTAATTATAAATTTATTATTAAATATTTTAATAACACATGTGATTACCGAATAAAGGTTTTCCTGTTTCAGATTTTAAAGTTTTTATCAATACAGTTCTAATTTTATATTTTATTTAATATTATTTTTAGCATTTTAATCTACCAATTTTTCTATATTTCGAACCTATGTTTCAAGTTCGATATCAGTCTTCATAAATAAGTAATTTATATTACTGGTCTTTACTTGTCAAAAACCTTCTTTTATAACTTTGTTATAAAAAGGATTGATTATTTGTATGTACAAGCTCCATGTATAAAAATTATATTTTAAAAATATTTTTTAAACTTTATGTCTAAAATTTGGAATACAATTCTGAATAGGAAAAAATTATTTATCAGATAGAATAAACACCAAGTTTTGTAAAAAATTGAATTTATAAAGCGTTTTTATAATGAAATGATCTAAAAATGAAAATTTAAATTCATATAAATCATATCATAAAATTATAAAATCAAATATGGTAATCTAATTAAAAAATACGGTAGAAGAAGAAATTTTTTAGACTTTGTTCATTAAAAATTATAAAACAAACCTAACTACGTAACTGATGGCATTAAAAATACAAGTAAGCGATTTAATATTTTTCTTCAAAAATTTTAAATCAAATCCAGATGTATAACAAATACAATAGAAATTTTAATAAAATGAATGCAAACTAAAAGATTTGAAAATTTGAAAGTAAATTTCATAGGAAAAGCACAAAACCAATTCCAATATTAAAACATTGTTCAAATTCAAACTAAAAGATTTGAAAATTTAAATTCATATGAAAAGCACAAAACCAATTCCAATATTAAAACAATATTCAAATTCAAACTAAAAGATTTGAAAATTTAAATTTTATTTCTTCAGGAAAGCATAAAAACTAAGAACACTTCCAGAATTACAGTAAAAAATAAAAAATAAATTTTACGTTGTCTATGAACCAAACTATTTCCAATTACAAATCCTTTCAAGCTCCGACTCAAAAAGAAGAAGAAAGCGCAATAAAAATATATTCTGACCAAAACTCCCAAATATTTCATTTTAAACAATAAATTTAAAATAATTACAACAAATTTATATCCACTAAAAGACAAAAAATCCAATAATCCTAATTCAGAAATGTCCATAAAATATCCAACCAATTTTACAATCGACATACAAACCAATTCCAGAATCAAACACCTACTAAAAATAATACCAAGTCTCTCAGGATTAAAATTATTCTTAAATCCCATATTCAACCCAATCAATAAAATATAAGTAACAAAACTCATAATAGGAATATACAAGTCAGGATCACTTACTTTCATAGAATCTGCCATAATCACATCAGAATGATGTGCACAGTGCCATTCTTTATTTTTGAAAGGAAATATTATTACAATGAGTTTCATTAGTACATATTTATTTGTAATATTAAAATATGGACGCATTTTTGCAAAATTTACACGTTGCATTCCTTTATTTACATAGTCTTTTACTACATCTTTCCCCATTTCTACGTTCATTAAAAAAGGGCTTCTGTTTCCTTTTTGATGTAAGAATTAAACAATTTATAAGTTTTTTTTATTTGCAAATTGTTTCAAGAATTAGGAAATTAGGAAAATATTGTAAAGAAAAGAAAATAGGAAACTAGGAAAGTAAAATATATTAGAAATTAGGAAAGAGGAAATATGAAAATATTGTAAAGAAAAGAAAATAGGAAACTAGGAAAGTAAAATATATTAGAAATTAGGAAAGGGAATATTACGAAACTAGGAAAGTAAAATATATTAGAAATTAAGAAATAGGAAATATGAAAATATTGTAAAGAAAAGAAAATAGGAAACTAGGAAAGTAAAATATATTAGAAATTAAGAAATAGAAAGTAGGAAAATATTGTAATGAACAGAAACTAGGAAAGTAAGAAAGTAAAATATATTAGAAATTAAGAAATAGGAAATTAGGAAAATATTGTAATGAACAGAAACTAAGAAAGTAAAATATATTAGAAATTAGGAAAACGAGAAAGTAAGAAAACGAGAAACTAAAATTTATTCAAACATTAAATTTTTAGAAAGTAAGAAAAAAAATATGAAATTGGCAATCAAATAAGTTAAAAAATATTTACTTAAATCTATAGTTAAGTATCACTACTGATAAAAATAAAGAATTCACAAATTACTATCTTTATCATTATAAAGATTGTAAATTTTAGTTTGTCTTTTAAGAACATCCATCAGATTATTTTGTTCTTCCATATATTTTTTAATAGCACAGGTATTTTTTCCCTTTTCTAATTCTGATTGTAGAAATTCAAAGTCTTCATTTGCTTTTCTTGAAAAATATTCTCTGAAATTTTGAGATTTAAATCTTGAAATTATTTTTAATAAATTTGCATATAAAACAGAAGGATCGTTGGTATTCATACAGGGTTATAAAGACATAGAAAATAATTTATTAGTTTGAAATATAAAAAAAGTCAATGAAAAAATTTAGAGAAATAAAAATAATTTAGAAAATATAAAATAAAATAATTTAGAGAAACAAGAAATCTAATTTAAAAAATACGGAATAAAATAATTTAGAAATAAGAAATTTATTTTAAAAAAATAATTACAAAAAGAAATTTAAAAAAATAATTACAAAATCAAATTTAAAAAAATAATTACAAAAAGAAATTTAAAAATATAATTATAAAAGAAGAATAGAATTTACTTTTAATTACCTTTTCTTCATTCCTCCTCCTCTCACAACTCTTTCAAAATTCTTCATATTTTCTTTCTTCGCTATCTTTACATCATTTCTCAAAGCAACAATAACATTTTCATCGTTATCAATATCAAAGGTATCTGTTACTACGGTGTCTCCATATTTTTTAATTTGATAAGAAAATAATCTTCCTTTTAAAATATCTTTTAAATTCCAAATAATTACGTAATGACCTGTGGAGGTGACAATGCTTTCTTCTCGATTATCTGTACTGAATTTTGCAGGTGTGAAATTTACTTCTTCTTGTATGTAAGCAAGGTGTTCAGGTTTTAAACCGAGTCTTTTAGGGATCGGTTTTTCTTTGATGCTTTTGCTGTAATCACCACTTTCAAGACAGATAAGAAGAAGGTAACTTTTACAGGTGCAAATTATAAATTTGCCATTTCTTGTCACATCGACACCAACAATTTTGTCTCCCAATCCTGGAAGAAGACTTTTTGCTCTTTTTTCTATTTTGTCGTACAATCTGACGTCTCCTTTTTCACTTCCAACGACTACGTCTCCTTTTGAGGTGGTGACACCGCATTCGAAACCGCATTTTGTTTTGTAACTCTTGCCTTCAATTACAAGTTCTTTGGTTCGAGGATCGACTCTAAATAATGAATTATCGCTGACACCGATGAGTGTGTCATCGTTATTTTGTTTTTTAGAATCGAAAAAATCGTTGATTTTTCTTTTGCAGTCCCAATTTTCTACTATCGATCCTCTGTTCAAATCGACTTTCATTAATTTGTTTTGATCTGTGCTGTCCATACAGATTAAAGCACTCCCATCACCATAAATTAGCATCTTAGAAACGTCTGCTCTATTATCTGTACTTTCTCTTCCAATAATATTTTTCATGTTCGTTTTGAATTCCAATCCTTCATTTCCTTTTCTAAACACACCAATAGACCCTCCTCTTCCAACAAAAACCCTGTCATTGTCTAACGCAAGCACTGAATTTTTTTCTTTTTCGTCATTTTTAGATTCTTCATAATTAAACACGTCAGATTGGTAATCGACATCTTCGAACGAAGATTCACTTTCATAATTAAATTCTACATCCTGATAATATTTCTCAGGAATGTGTTCAGATTCTTCGGATTTAAAATTTAAATTTGTATATTTCGATACAAATTCTAAAAAAGAAAGATTTTCTGAAAATTGAAGTGAAAAAGTATAAAAATTATTTTCTTTAAGAATTGACCAAACAAAAGTTCTAAGTTTTTTGTCCATATAAAACTGCGTATCAGAAGAAATCTGTTCAAAATGTAAAATTTCATTTTGGTTTTCTACACGAAGAAATGATTGTACATTTTCGTGAATAAGAGTGACTGATGTATTTCCATCCATTACAATAAACTGAGAAGAAAGAGAATCGTAGGTAGAATAAGAAACACTTGAACAGTGAAATATAGGCGGAGTATTGGAAATCAAAGGATATACGTTGTTATAAAACAAAGTTAAACTTTGAATTGGATGAGAAGTTAAAATATAAAAAGTGTATTTTTCTTTGTTGAATATAAAATCTAAAGAAATGTTTGGATCGGTGTTTATTTGGAGTTTTGATAATTTTTTTATTGGAATTTTTATTGGTGTCTCTTTTTCAGATGTTTTAAATAAAATGTCGGTGTCTTTGTGGTAAATTGATGTGTTTTGTAAAATTAGAGTTTTTTGTTTGTACAAATTTCCTGTCAGCGAAGTTTCTTTTTTTCTTGAAAGAAAAGATTTTAGAAATGCAAATACCATTGAGGGTTGCTTTTTTTATTTTTTAATTTAATTTTTGGGAAGT
Source organism: Hamiltosporidium tvaerminnensis (assembly GCA_022605425.2). Taxonomy (NCBI): domain Eukaryota; kingdom Fungi; phylum Microsporidia; family Dubosqiidae; genus Hamiltosporidium; species Hamiltosporidium tvaerminnensis. The sequence goes on from CM061247.1 coordinate 881,501, forward strand.
AAAAAAAAAGAAGAAAAAATTCGTATTTTTTAAAATGAAATAAATTTCTAGTAAAAATAATTTAAAAAATTAAGAAGGTTTTTGATTTTAGTTCCTTAAAAATTCGTATTTTTTAAATAAAATAAATTTTTATTTGAAATAATTAAGAAGGTTTTTGATTTTAGTTCCTTAGAAATTCGTAGTTTTTAAAATGAAATAAATTTTTATTTAATAAAATTTAGAAAGTTTTGGATTTTAGTTCCTTAGAAATTCGTAGTTTTTAAAATGAAATAAATTTTTATTTAATAAAATTTAGAAAGTTTGGATTTTAGTTCCTTAGAAATTTTAATTATATCAATTTATTATAAGTTGTTGAGGCATATTTTTTCTTAGTCTAATATTACGTTTTTATTTTTACTTTTTATTTTAGAATTACTTTAGATTTCTTTTGTTATTCCTGTATTGATTATTCAAAGATTATTTACTTTTTATTTTATTTTTATGGACTTTTTATTTTACTATTATTCTACAATTGTTTTGTATTTTTTTTTATTATTTTAAAGAAATTTTTGCGGTTTTTTTTTTGTAAATTTAAATATTTTTTTTATAAAAAAAGGCATTAAAAATCTAAAAATGGAAAGCCCTATAATAAATGCAAAGAACAAATATGACTCCTACACGTAGAAAGAGTGTAAAACCGAGTACAAATTTACCACCTCGATTTTCAGTGTCAATGCCTCGACAATCTGTGATGAGAGAAGAAGATACAAAAAGAAGAGATGCGAGACAGGTTCGAGATAGAGATTATCAGCAGACATGTCAGGATATTGTGTATAAATTCTTAGTAGAAAATGGGTATCAGGGTGTTCTTTCTGTTAAAACATTGCAAGCGCCTTCTTTAAAAGATTTTCAAACAATTTTTAAATTTATTTTTTCATTTATTGATTCTAAATTTGAATTTTCACAGAGATTTGAAGAAGATATAATGACAATATTAAAAATGTATAAATATGCATTTTCTAGTGAGATAAATCGAAGTCAGTTGATTGCGATGACACCACATACGTGGCCCGCAGTTCTAAGTATGTTAAGTTGGTTGGTAGGGTTGGTTTTTTGTTTCGAAGGAGTTGGTGAGAATTCTAATTTACAGGAAGAAAATATTTTAGAAAATTTATTTTTTGATTTTGTTTGTCACGGATATCAAAAGTTTTTAGAAGGAGATGAAGATGAGGAGAATTTAGATGAAGAACTTAATATTAAAATTAATAATATGTATATCGATTCTTTTAATGAAATTGAAGAAAAAAGAAGTATTTTGAAAGAGATTGAAAACAAAATTGAAAATTTTAATGATAAAAATGAAGAAAAACTTTCATTAGAAAATAGAAAAAATGGGTTACTGAAGGATATGAACGATTTGAATTCTGCAAAGAAACTTTTAGACGATAAACAAAAAAAATATGAAAATTATGTAAATAAACTTACAGAAGAATTAAATGAATTCGAAAATGAAGCTAATCAAGCAAAAATAGAAATTGAAGATTTAAAAAATATAATTTCTACACAAAAAATAAATCCTTGTGATGTGAGAGTTATGAATACAGAAAAGGAAATTCTTATAAAGGAGTTGGAAAATCTTAAACCCGAAAAGGAAAGATTGTTAAAAATGGTTGGGGAATTTGAAAATATTTATGTCAGTAAAGTAGACGAAGGAGAAAAATTACTTTTTGATTTGAAAGGAATTCGCAATCAACCACTTCCCTTCCTAATTTCTAAAGAAAAAGAAAGAGAAGAAAAAATGGATTTAAAATTTAATTCGTGTGAACAAAAGAATGATTTATTCGTTGAAAAAGGAAATTCACCTCAAAAATCTGTCGAGAATTCTAAATATCTTGATTTTGATTTTAGAATTTGTGAGGAATATAAAATAATTGGAAATACAGATGAATATGTTGATACTATTGACAAAGAGGTTATAAAAGAACGCGATGAATTTACAAAATATGAAATATCAAATAAAGAATTACTTGAAAGAAAATCGAATGATGAATCTGCATGTAAGGAAATGGAAAGAAATATAAAAATAATGGAAGAAAAATTATACTCGGTTGGAAAAATTTATTTGGAAAAGAAGGAATTATCTGATAAGGAACAACAAAAAAGTAGAAAAGAATTGGAAAAGATTGAAAGCGATCTTCTAAGACTTCAGCTTGATTCTAATAATTCTTTGTTAATATCTGAACAAACTTTACAACGAGCGAAAATAAATGTGGATAGAATTATTCAAACTTCTAAATCTGAAAAAGACGAAGTAGAAAAATTGTTGGCTAATTTCAATGAAAATCTTCAATCCTATTATAAAATAATTCGTAGTTATATGAAAGAATTAGAAAATTTGGTACCTAAGGATATCCTCTAAAAAATAGAATTTTTAGATATTTTTTCACATATTTTAGTTCCTTTTAGAAGCTTGTATTTCTATGTTTCTTTTATAATATTTTTTTGCGATCAAATATACAGTTTTATTTAGAAAAATGGCAAATTAATAAAGTTTATATATTCTTTAAATTATACTTTTTGTTTCTCCAATCGTATTTGATGTTTTATATTTGTATTCTTGTATATTTTCATCTAATTCTGTATTAAAAAGAGTTGTTTATAAAATTTTTGTAATTAGAATAAAATGGTTTTATTTCTCATAATTTCTTTTTTTAAAATCAATTTATTTTCCAAATATTTTTTTCAGGGGCATTAACACACCAGAAGGCATAATAAATGGTTGTAGGCCTCCTTAATTTCACTTTTAGTCCTTCAAAACAGATTAAGAGTCATATGGTTCAATAAATTGTTGAAAATAAGTTTTTTGAACCGTGATTTATGATATGAATATAACTCGAAGTCAAAATTCGCAATGATACTTCAACACATATATTTTATCAAAAGTAAAAATTGATAACATTCATTGAAGAAGGAATTATTTCCAAGATTCACCTTGAACAGTTTAAACCGAAAAACTTAGGAAGTATGACTCGTCAGCAAAAAGGTATAACCTTATATATAAGTGTATTGTTGCCCTTATCTTTAATGTGATAAACTGGGATGGCATTGTAACAAAACACCATGAGATGTATCTTAAATAATGCAAATACTCATGAGTGTAGATACATACATTCAGTCTATAGTACCTAAGAAGACGGTTCAAACAATTTTCTTTGATCGACGAAGAAGACTTGAGTCAAGACCAAATGCCGATGAAAGGTGGGAGAGAGCGTTAATGGGTTTTATTATGAGAGCAGAGATGCATGAGGAACCAAAACCCCTTTTAAAAGAAGCGAAAAGAGATAAAGATGGTGTTAAAATTTTAAAAACAAAATATGATACACTCCTTATTTCACAAGGAGGAACCCTGTTAGAGGAACCGACCATAAACATAAATGAAGAGTCGGATTTGGAAGAAGAGACAATAGTGGTTAAAGAGGTAGAAGAAAACATATAAAAATGGTAAAAATATTTTAACCCAGAATTTTGTTCGATAAAATTCTTTACCTAATTTTTTTATACTTTATCTTTCAAAAAATACTTACTTACAAAAAAAAATGTGGCAGCACGGATAATTAAAATACATCATTTGGCCCTAATCCGAAGACCTCCGATCTTAAACATAGATTAAAATTATTTATTTAAAATCAAGCCATCATTGCTCAAAAGTAAAATTTTAATTAAAAAAATCACATTAGAATTTAATCAGACCATAACCGAATAATTAATCATAGAACTCGAAAATACTGGAAACGTCAAATAAAGATTAAATTTAACATTCATGAAGGATAAATCAATCAGAATTTGCTTCTTATATGAAGAATCTAGAAACGCAAACTCTCGAAGCTATCTGTTAAAAAATATTCATTAAAATTAACTGATGTTCAATGAAGTTAATAAATTCAAAAATTTAAAAAAAATAGATTTACCTACCATGAAAGAAAGTAATTTAGTGCTTGCTATAGAATACGTACCAATAACGAAAATCATAAGAGTCGTTATGTTTTTGTTAGTCTTTCCTTGGTTAATTTCCAATACATCAGTAAGATTCACATTTCCAGGTGATACAAGCAGTTTCGAGAGAAGCAACAAATGCGCAGTCGCTTAAACGAAAACAAGCCCACATTCTAATGATAACAAGATGGTTTTAATACAAATTTAGACTAACGAAAAACAGAACATATTCTGTCTAATTGCACTAAATCGGTGACATCATTTCATATAGATAACATTGAAGAATATCATGTTAAATTTAATATAATTTCGGAACTAAAAGGACCTGGGATGAAATAATAATACTGAAAAAAGAATTAACATTGGTAAAAAATTTTGCATTTCTATAATTTTTTAACATCATTTTATATTTTCATAGAAAGTCTTTATTATGAAAAAATTTATAACATCATTTATATTTTAGAATTTTAAAGTATGGAAGACAATTTTCAGGTAGAAACTTTATTCAAGTACTTCTTATGAATTTTAAAATGAGATGTAACAATTTCGATATATTTTATGAAAATTATATTGAGTTTGGCTATGAAATAAATAGGAAAATATCATTTAAATTTTGCAAAAAGATTTTTACACAATATATTTCACCTTTGTATGCAAAAAAATCGAAAACAAATTTTTTTACTACGAAAAAAACTGATATGTGTTCGGAGAAAAATTTTCTTTTTTATTGAATGAAGACAAACAAATGATTTTAAAATATTCAAAAAAGTTTTTAGAGGAACATTTGGAATATATTTGAAATTGAGTCGAGAAAAGTCATGTGGAATTTTATTATGATTTGTTATAATATTAAACGATTTATTTCTCAGATCATTGTGATTTAAAATACGATTTATTTAGGTTTTTTTCAAGAAGCATTTTCTTCCTATCGAAAATATAATCTTTAAAAATTTCCGCTTTAATATCCTTCTTGCGGATGTTGGTCAAAGCATTAAGATATGCAAAATAGTTCAAGATATTTATTTTATAAGTTTTAGTTTAAATGTATATCGTTTATACCTTGGAAAGTTTAGCTAATATTGAGCAAAAAGTTTATCTTGCTTCTTATCACATTCGAAGGATTATAATGATTTGGCTGATGGGCTATATTGTACAGAATGGTCTCAACATGCTTTTATCAAAAATGAAGTTGTAGGAAATTTCAAAACTAAAGATGATGCAAAGAATCTTAGTTTGGAGCAGCCGGTGTATTGGCTTCATCACGAAGAAAATTTAGAGAATGACCACGGATTTGCAACAAATGTATTACAATATAATTTTTCTGAAATCAATTATTTATTTCGGCAACTTACTGGTTTTATCACAGAAAATGAATTGCTAGAAAATAATTATTATTTTAAAGACTGTAGAATTGTAAATATAGGTTATAAAAAGGAAAATATTGTCGAAAATATAATTGGTATTTTTTTACAGAAATAGACATGGATTTTAACATTTTGGAGATTTTCTAAATAATTCTAGCATAAAATCATTGAGACTAAAGCAGATTAACATCATAAATTTCATAATAGATTTTCAAATTCACAACGAAAAATAGATCTATCAAAATTTTTAAAATCGCCAATCCAAAAAAAGTTAGATAACCCCCAAGTATATGATTTTGTGGATTTATTAGAAGGTTTAGGAAATATAAAAATATCTTTCGGTCAAGAATACCACGAATCTGAAGATAGAATAAGAGGTCGCTGAACTGATTGCAAGATTTTAAACTAATAAACATTTTCGTCAGGAATATACAGAGACAATTATATTTGTTATCTAAAAACTTTGGAAATAATCGAGAATTTTGTCTCAGGGAATAAAAAAATTCACAAATTTTTTGCACAAATATTTGACGATATGGACTTAGAAAATTAAGTGTATTCGATTTTTAAATTGGGAAATATATAAAATTAAAAACGATATATTAAAATTCGCAAATATTGAAACTATGGGATTAGATAACTGTATTTTTAAAGATACGCAACTTTATAATTTGATGCCTCTAGATATTTGTGAAAAAATATCACATTTTGAATTCAAAAATATAAAAATAACCAAATCTGATATGATTTTTTTAGCTGTACCTAAAAACCTCTACAGTTTGAAAGTTAGTTTTTGCAACTTGGATGACGATGCCTTTGATAATTTTTAGGTGGTTTTTTAAAAAATATTATTCTCATTTATTTAAAGTATCGAAATGAAGTTAATAACAAGGTGATTGTTGAAAAGTTATAAGAAATGTTTTCTGAAGATATATTTAGGATAAAACCAAGGGATTCATAATGGGCGTAAATCAATCAAATAAAGACATTTTAAACATTACTGTTCGTTTTTATACTAAAAATCACTTTGTTTTACAATAAGAATTGTTTCATTGTTTCCTGCAACTTCTTACTAATTTAGACATTAAAATACTTTTTTTTATTCTAAATAATTTATTATAAAAATCACTATAAATAAACTTATGTGCAATCATACCATTTATTATTTTATACAATTCTGAATCAGAAATACTATGATCTTTTGCATATCTTCTACTGTCTCGTTAATCATTTAGTTTTCTCTTCAAATCTGGCATTTCGTTTACATCGTTTATCAGATTTTCAATCCAAAATATGATATGTGTTTTCATTTTATCCATTTAAAACCTTCTTTTCTTTATTAGCCGCCTTTGATGCGTATTTGTTCTTCATAAATTTCGGCTCTTGCTTTAGTAGTTAATCGACCCGCTTCCAATTCTCTTTGTAATTTAGTTTTGACTCAATCCATCGAATTTAAACGATATAAATTGTTTCAACTTTGTTTTAGGGTCTATCGAATAACTGAAGGCTCCTATTTTTACAATATTTGCCGTCATTTTTGATGCGTTTGGTGATGTTATATCATAATAAAACCCCGCTTAACACATAAGTAATTAGCTAATACTACCATTAAAATTGGCTCCGGCTTGTTGGCTAATATGTCATCTTCCTTAAATTTTTTGCTTTCAATATTTTTAAGGGAATAATGAGAAGCAATTTAGAGTACAAACAGAGTCATCATATTTTTATCATCTAAATTAAAATTTTCGAATATTTTTATGAATTTTAGCACCCTGTTTTCTATTGTCCTCATAGCTACGCATTCTCGTTTTTAAGAATTTCTTAACTTAAATGACTCCCAATTCGTTTTGAAGATTTGAATTTCTATCTATTAAAATTATTAGGCGTGGCATCTAATCCCTTTATTATGCTGCCTGGTGTAGTAATTTCGGATAATTTCTTACATTGAGTTGTTGAAAGCTCAACGGTTTCTCAGGACTAGTTGCATGCTTAACGAGAGATTTCTGCTCCTTAGAATAAAATTTATGTATAAGATATGGCTGGAAACTGCTTTGTCACGTGTCCTAATATTTTAATTCTTTAAATATCTTGAAAACTCAATCAAAATCTGATTTTATCCTGTATTATATAACTTTGAATGAGGTTTTCTTTTTTATATTCCTTCATATGTTTTATAGGTTAAGCATACACCAAATTCTTCTTAATGGCTTCTTTCTACTTATATTTTACCTTTAAGAAGCTTTTATTGGTTCTGAATGAATTTGTTTGTATTCTATACTTCAATAAATATCGCTCTTCGTGCAGATATGACTTCGCATTTTTTCAAGAAAAACAAAGGGTCAGAAAAGCAAATGTAGGTAGAAACAACATTGTGTAGTTCCCTTTCAATTTTTCCTAAAATTATATTCTGCTCTCTTTACAATCCAGCCTGAATAATATTTTATTTTTTTAACAGAGCTTGATTTACTCCATTATCTACCTGTGAGGTTCTTAAAAGAGTGTCTAAACCTCCGATCGTGCGAGAGAGGTTTTTGTCAAAAGCTTAAGCTTATATAGAAATTATGATTATGGTTTTTTACAACAAAATCCAAGTATGCTATGACTATGAATAAAGAAAATTATATGTGAAAGAAATATATCGTCGCCATGCCTAAGACCACTTCACACAGACATGAATAGCCATGGTAACTGTTATTCAGATGTGTATCAGCCAAACAAGCAGACTATTACTAAACACGGGGCTCCTTCTCTCTTTCTCTCTAACCGAGTTTACTATTATGCGTCTTCCGCAGTTGGTTCAGAAACCTGTTTAAGCCACATGTTTAATATATTCACAATTACGATTGCGTATTTTTTTGGAAATTTATACATTCTTAATTGATCAGTGACTTAAGCAGAGGAGATATTATATTGATAATACACGTAAGTAATTTTCTCATCATTTGTAAAAAATATTTGTAAAATTTTCTGTATATTTATATAATTGAACTATTTCAGCATAAATAATTTAATCGATTATGGTGATGAATGCATTATCTCAAAAAGACGTCATTGTAACGATTTGAATGCATATATTGATTTACCTATATAGCAGAAAGAATGATAAGAAACGATCTCAATTTATTTCATGTTCCAAGATATTTTCAATCAGCCATTTCAAATTCGCAAAGTTATTAGAGCATTTTAACGGTCTGTACAGTAAAAAAGGTACACATTGCATAGACAGTTGGAAGTCAAAAAACGCTGGTTTGATTCTGGAGGCTAATCCCATAATTATGCGCATCAGTAATTAAAAATCTCTTAATAGAGGCGTCTTATCAAATGGTATATCTGTGTGAAAGAAAAAAATAACACACACGATCGCAGAGAAATTTATAAACCCTGCGCATAAATAATAACTAAAACAGTACTAAATTCTATAGCACAGAATATATCCGGAAGATCCTGTTATTAAATGATTTGATTCGATCGAGAATTCAAGATCTTAGCAAATATTTTTACTGGAGAAATATATGACATAAAAGTAAGTCTAATGAAGATAACTATACAATTATATGATTCAAGTAATGTCTACAATTATAACCGGCTGCTAATATTTGGTTTTGTTTAAAAAAAAATTATATAGGAATTTCTTTTTTGTGGGTCACTTGTGTACTTCGGGTGAATATATTTTTTATCAGTGTCGTTACCTCTCTTTCGAGGCACTGAGATAAAAGGTAACTTTGATAGAGACAGGCTATTTATTTAAATTAAAGGGTTTTTTAACCCGTGTAACCAGAGAGTTATTTTGATTAAGAAATGTCTATTTGATTTGTTGGGCCAATTCCTTGTTTTCATTTCTCTACCATTGGTATTTTAATAAAATATAATTTTATATTCTATAAGGGAATTCAATAACTCATGATTATGTAGTATTCTACTATAATCAGATATTCGATTGTTTTAAATTTCAATTATTATTACATGTGAAAGGCTCAATATATATTGATGAGACTCATGTAATGTTAGGCAAAATTATGGATTATTACATGAAAAAAGAATTGCTGCAAATTTTAATAACACATTGCATGTTGTATAGCCATAAACTTGTTTAAAAAACCTTGCTAGAAACTTTAGAATATCATCTAATTACCCCAATAATCGTAGTAAAATATATCCCTAGATGAGTTTCTAATCATCTTGTTTTTTTTTACTATGTAAAGAAATCAAAACTGCTCATAACGAATTTATAAATCACTCTAAAATAGGATATTTTTCTAAAAGCTAAACTTTTAGCCGTTTTAAATACCTGGAGAGATATTTAATTTAGAGTTATAGAAACTCTGAATTAGTAAAAAAAAATTTGAGAGCAATGGCGCTTGCTGAGTAGCTTACTTGGCAGATATATAAAGATACCCAAATGAATTGAACATTAAATCCAAGTATTTGGTACAAATATAATAGCTAGTGAAAAATTATCTTCATTTTTTGGAAACTATAAATTTGGTTACGTCGTGTCGAACTTCGGAATTTTTAAACTTTTGCTTGTTTGGTTCATTTGATTTTATAAAGAAAAAATTACACTTACCGACATTGCAATGCATTTGTGAGTATTGAGGAATTATGTAATGAGATTTTTATACTGTAAATATTATCAAAACTCAAGGATAGATGCTGGATTTGTTTCTTTATAGCCAAAATTCGATAGAGGTTATTTTAAAAAACGATCGTATAGAAATAGAAGACAGTGGACACATTCAAATGGAGTTAAAATTTTTAGAATTATAACAATTCTGTTGTACACAGTTAGAACGTTATCCAAAGTTGGCAAAAGAAGCATCGGAATGTCGTCTACCAACTGCTACTACTTACTTGTGTAAAATAGAATTTTATCACTTTTGCACTTAAAAAACAAGCGAAAAATCGCTTAAATGCTAGTTATGACCTACGCGTGTCTCTTTCATTAAAAGAGCTTCGCTTCACAAATATTATAATAAACAAGCAACAAACGTCTAGTCATCAAATAAAAAAATATTTTTACTTATTTGATATATAATTTGTACATTTTTTAAATGAACAACAAACTCGCAAAAAATCGAAACACTTTTTCATTGGAGGTCCAGATCGAGATTTTCAGATTTAAGGGGTTTAGCTTATTTAAAAGATTAAGAAACAATGATTTGTTGTATTAGGGATTCAGCATTTTTTTTATTAAATATTGTGTTTTGTGTAACCAAGAAATAAGAATGGGTTTTTTAAATTATATATTGGAATCTTAATATAGGTTTTATCATTATTTCGGCTTTTATTTTAATTTGTGAATGTATTTTTATGTTATACCTACTTTAAAAAAACAGTAATATTTGTTTTCATAATAAGGTTTGGAATACAAATGACTTTTTGGATATTTATCATGAATATTTCAGGCTTAAAAAACAATATAAAGGATTTATTGTATTTTTTGTAGCTATAATAAATTTCATATGTAATTTTTACAAAATATTAAAGCTTTCATTAGTAATCTAGAAGATAAGGTAAAGTTGTAAACCAAAAGAATAATTCTAATATATTAAAATGAATTAAAATTTGTAAATTCATTATCTTGTTTGAAAATTTATCAATCGTTGTTTCTCAATATTTAGTTGATATTTGCAACAAATCAAATATAAAATTTTTGAACCCAGCATTTCAGATTAGTCTTTTGAATATTTACACAATAATTTCAAATTTTATTTGGTATATTGAATTACAAAAATTAATTTCAAATTAAAAAATTCTAATTATAAAAGAACTTATAACAAATCCTATTAACGGAGTTTTAATATGAAGTTATGCCATGTTTATATTATTCGAATAGATCAGTTTTTGAGTGAGAAATTCATCACAGATTCTATTTCTTAATTTGAAAATATTAATTTTCCATTAACTTACACACAATAATCTTGATTATCGCTATATTATATTTTATTATTTATATTAAATTATTATTTTCTACATATTTCGATTTATTTAGAATAAAAAAACGGTAAAATAGTAAGATGAGGATATAAAAGAGGAAATAAATGACTACAAATTTTAGCAAATAATTCTAGATATTTTGAATAAAAAAATAATAGAATTTTACAGCAAATTTTTACCTGTTTTATGTAACAGAGAACATTATTTAAAGTTTATTTAAAAACATATTGCATACAAGATTATTTTTCCTGCTTATTTCTGCTTGCTCAATTCTACTGTTCATCGAATTTAGGTGTTTGTCTTTTATAATCGAATTGTTCTATCCTTTAAGTTATTGGTCTAATTGCAGTGTTTTTGACAGACTTTTGAACTAGAAATTTCGGTATTTGTTTGCTTAACATCTTCTTCCTCAAAGGAATCAGTAGTTGTGAGCGTATGTGTTGCTATGTCTTTTCACTCCTTACCTTAAATCCTGCTATGCCTTTTCTAGGCACTCATCCAAAGTTGGTCTTGACTCCAAACTACTCCGTTCATCATGAAATATGTCTTATTGTTTTATATGCACTGTGCTGAATATACCTCATTTTTATAGATATTTAAATCTTATAAAATATTTTTCTTGTTCTTAAGTTAAATATGATTTCTGGTTATCTGATATGAGATTATCTCTGCATCAAGCTCATTAAAATGACCAAGTAGTGGGTAAATAAGCCGTATTTCCTCAACTTTGTTCTTCAAATTTTTTTAAGCGATTTTTTTGAAGTAATTTCGACCTCAAGAAGTATGATATGTTTAATATTATGTCCAAATAAAAATACAATATATTATTCAGTGTTTGAATTCGGTATTTATCGGATGTTTACCCTTATTCTGCATATTTATTTGCAAGGATTTCCTTAAACTATTTGGCATTTGATCTGTCTTAAAAAAACAAGCTTAAAACTATTAAGAAACTGTAGTTGTAAAAATAAAAGGCCTAGGTATGCAACCATTGTAGTCAAGCCTGTGATTTTTGTTCAAATCATGTTGTCAAATGTTCCCTTTTTTCGAAAATTTTCATAACCCTGGCATCTTCTTTCTGATACTAATATATTTTCATCTTGAATGTCTCAGAAGATTGCTTCCTAATTGAGGCGATATTCTATTATAAAGCCATTTTTTGGAATGCTTACCCCATACCAACTCTTTATTTCTTGCTTCATATAACTCGGAATGTAATTTCCTAGTTTTATATTATAATATATGAAATGCCTCGTTCAGTTCCACCTAAAACTTCCCCCTAATTTCTTTCACAGTTAAAAATTATAATTAAAGTATTAAAAAATTTTTAATTTTCCATCAATTTCTAGGACAAAAAAAGCCGAGCTTGAATTTTTTTAATAAATTTTTTTTGAAAGATTTATCCTATCAAATCCTTGTTTTATTTCGTATTATAAAATTTAATTCTATAAAATTTTTAAAAAGAAAGAAATTTTGATTAATCCTTATTCCTTGTGACCCATAAAAATATTATGAGAGAGATAATAACTATTCAAGTAGGACAGTGTGGTAATCAAATTGGACACGAATTCTGGAAAAAAATTTCAAATGAACATAAAATTGATTTAGATGATAACGAATGCAATGATAAGAAATCTACATTTTTTTATCAATCAGACAGTGGAAGATACATTCCTAGATGTGTTCTGATTGATTTGGAGCCGCGTGTAGTGAATTCTTTAACAGAATCAGCCCTTTTTAATCATGAAAATATATATCTGTCCAATGAAGGTGGTGGTGCTGGAAATAATTGGGCTCATGGGTATTCATCTGGAAATAAAAGCAAATCTACTGTTTTGGATATCATACAACGAGAAGCGGAAAATTCTGATTCTTTTGAATCTTTTTTACTTTTTCATTCTACCGCAGGCGGTACTGGCTCGGGATTTGGATCTTTGCTTTTAGAAGAATTAAAAGACAATTTCCCTAAAAAAAATCTTTCAACCTATTCTATTTTTCCTAATCAAGATGAAGGATCGGATGTGGTCGTCCAACCGTATAACACGGTTTTGACAATGGAACGTTTGATTAAGCATAGTAACATGTCTATTCTAATGGAAAATGGCTCGCTTCAACGAGCAATGGGAGAATCTATAATGGACAGACATTCGGAGAAAAGAATGAGTAGCAGTTTTCAAGAAAGTAAAATTGATGAATCTGTGAAGAATAATACACCATTCTTATTTTCATCCTTTTCACATATCAATACTTTGATCGCTACTGTTATATCTGAATCGACATCTACATTAAGATTTCCTACATATTTGTATTCGGATCATCGATCCATTATCAACACGCTTTGTCCTTTACCTTCTCTTAATTTTGTAATTCCGTCTTTTACACCGTTTATCGTTGAGGACTATTTTAAAATTTCAAGAAAAACCAGCTGCTTAGATGTTATGAGTAGACTTTTAATGGAAAAATATAGAATGATAGGAACAAATGGAAGTATAATTTCTTCTTTAAATATATTAAGTAATGTATGTCCTTTGGAAGTACAAAGAGGATTTATCAGAGTCATGGAAAGGAATTCTGTAAATTTTGTACCTTGGAAAATACCAGGATATCACGTGGTAATTTCGGGTCAAAACAAGAAAAATATTTGTGGATTGGGGTTAAATAATATAACTGGAATCGCAAGTTATTTTAGAAAAATTACTAATCAATATGATAAGCTTAGAAAGAAAAATGCATTTATAGACATTTATAGAAAATTTAATGAAGATTTAAATATATTTGATCAAGCTCGGGAAACTGTCGAAAATGCTATTCAAGAATACGAAAAAAGTGAACTTTCTAGCTATATCAATCAATAGCTGTATTTGGAAATAGAATCTAAACTTGAAGAATTAATTATTTAAGCAATATCTTAATTATTATAAATATTTTATATAAATGCAGTGTTTTTTAGCTTTTCTTAAATTTTATTTCTATTAAATTTTGACCTAATTTTTAAAAGTTTTTTTTTTATAAACCAAAGCTGATAAGTTAGCTAAGAATATAATATTCTATTCGGTTTTGAAAATCAGCAAAATCAATTTGTTTTTCTAAAATTCAATTTACGAAATGAAAAGATATAATTATAAGAGAAATCACATATTTGGATGTTTATATTTGAGTATATATGTATAATCTTGCTGTTTTTTTGAAATATTCACATTAATTTTGTTTTAAGTATTAATGCGACGAATATTTTTAAAATTAATTTGCTTTTTATTAGCAACGGAATATATAGAATAAAAATTATGGAAATAACAAGTGAATACATCATTCTAAGAATAAAAAAATTCTTAAAATATATTTGATATTAACTTTTTGGTTGAATTGAAATAATTAGACCTTTTAAAAGAGCTTTAAATCGACTTAATTTCCAATAAGTTACTTTTATCAAGTATTTCAAAGAAAAAGATTAATTAGATTTCCCATCAATTTTCATCATTAAGTATTAATATTTAAAATTAAAACATAAATTTCACAGAAAATAAAATATAATTGAATATTAGGTGGTATATAAATAGTGCTGCTTCATTCAAACCCTTTTAGTGTTTTTTTCATTCGTATTTTTTAATTATATCTCTTTCCCTTTCGAATCAATAAAATCGATGGTCTTATCTATATTCATAATCCCGTAGTTTTTAAGTTTGATAGTCTAAAATATTTCTTATCATTCATATGTATTTGTAACAAGGGTATGTGTTCTTCGTGAAATTATGCTTCATATATTTTATATCCAGATACACGCCAGTCTCTTTGGAAATTGTTTTTAACCAAACGTTCTTTATTGATTGAACCAAATAATACTACATCTGTTTGAAATACTACTAACTGAGTGTTTGCTTCTATTCCAAATAGTATTATGTGCATCATGAGACAAATTCTATGATATTCAGTTACAATATAATATTAGATTAATCTTAAACTAATTCCTTAATAAGACATAATATTTCGGCTTATAAATTGTATTTTATAAGGTATTCTTTTTAACCATCTGAAGCAAAACTTATAAAGTCTGCCAACTCCAATTGTTCGAATCTTAATTGTTTTTTTTTCAAAATGCATTTTCGGTCTTTTTTTTGGAATTTCGACAGCTGTTCTTACCGGGTTTCTATTTTTATTTCCGCATAGTCATTTAAAGATTTCTGGAACCGAAGACTTGTAATTCGCTTTGAAACTTATGACTTTATACGGCAAAAAATGTCGATTTAGACACTAACATCACCATTTTGCAATAAGTATAATTCATCCCAAAATTTTTTTAGTTGATTCACTGATTTTGCTCGCATTTCTAGCTATTTAGGACTCTTGATATTAGCCTTCTGCATCCCAAGATACATTTCTGTTCTGAGGACAAATATATTTTCCCTGAGGAGTGGCTCAAATTATTTCTTAAAGAGTTCCAGAAATAATAAACGCTCAAATCTATTTCTGGTATTTAATAGCTTTAAGTGTACGTTTTGACTTTCTATTTTGATATGGTAGTTTTGCAGTTCTTTTTTTATGAATTTCTCTCATTATTACTTGTTCGAACCCGTTTTTTTCATTTAGAAAGCCTCTATTACATATAGACGTGTTTTATTATAATTTTAAATGTTAAAAGCTTCGCTCCTCTGATAAATAATATTTCATTCTTTTCGGAAAATTAAAATTAAACAAAAAAATATGTGCAATTTATAGGGTTTTTCGATCAATATAATAATCCTTGCAATCAATATAATAATCCTTACAATAAATATAATTTATTTAATAAAATTCTGGGTTAAAATATTTTTACCATTTTTAGATGTTTTCTTCTACCTCTTTAACCACTGCTGTCTCTTCTTCCAAATCCGACTCTTCATTTATGTTATTGGTCGGTTCCTCTAAAGTGGTTCCTCCTTTTGAAATAAAGGGGTTCTTTATTTTTTGCTTTAAAATTTTTTGCACCATCTTCCTCTTTCTTCGTTTCTTTTAAAGGGGGTGTTGGTTCCTCATGCATCTCTGTTCTCATAATAACACCCATCGAGGCTCTCTCCCAGCTCTCTTCGGCATTTAGTTCTGACTCAAGTCCTCTTTGTCGATCAAAGGAAATTGTTTCGACTGTCTTCTTAAGTACTATAGACTGAATGTATGCTTCTACATTCATGGGTATTTCTAGTCTTTTAAGATGAGATTTATGGTATTTTGTCACAATACCGTCCCAGGTCATCACATAAGGGATTATCTCAACACTAAACTTTTAAATAAGACCCAACTCTTTGGCTAGCATTTCATACTTCCTAAGTTTTTCAGTTTCAACTATTTGAAGTGAATCTTGGGAAGTGATTCCTACTTAAATGAGTGTTATCTTATTCTTCTTCTTATCTAAAATAAATATGTCGGGTCTGTTATTCCGAATTTTAACATCAGTTTTTATTCTGGTATCCACTCTTATTACTGCATACTAATCATGAAGAGTTTCCTGAACTGAGTGACTTCAAATTCGTTTTGAGGACTTAAACTTATATCTATTTAGGAAAAGTAAGTATAGGCACCTAACCACTTCATTATGCCGTCTGGTGTAGTCATGGCCTAACATTTTTTCACATCGAGTTGCTAAATGATCTACAGTCTTACCAGATTTATTGCAGCGTTGGCACACACAATCTGCTCCCCAGAATACATTTCTATCCTGGATATAGCAGAATAAAGCTTCATTTCGTGGCCTATTATTTCTCTCTTTAACCACCTTGAAGAGTCACTAACACTCACAAGCTCATTTTTCCTTGCATTATATAACTTTGAATGTAGTTTTCGTTTTTCTATTTCGTTATATAGTTTTGCAAGTTGAGCTTCTTCTAAACTTTTCTTAGTGACTTCTTCTACCAACCTGTACTTTACTTTTAAGAAGCCTTTTATAGTGCAAGATGGGTTTTATTATTATTCTCCACCTTGAAAATTGCTGCTCGTCTAGTTGATATTGCTTTACTTTTTTCCATACAATCATCGAGTTGCAGAAGCATATGTTCGCTTCGCAACTCAACACTATGTAGGCCTCTTCCAAGTTCTGTTCTAGGAAGATACAACCGCTCTTTACATCCTGGGCAAAGATGTATCTTATTCTTTACCAACACCGCACGCACTGCATCATCTAACTTAGAGAAGTCAGCCGGTTCAAGTCGAAGTACTCCTATGTCGTAGTTGATTAACGATATCGCATGTTGATTGACTGCAGAAAATAAATTTTTTGCATTTAATCTAGTGTGACAAAGTCTTTCAACTCTTGATATAAGTTTGCTTTGTACTTCTTCAAATTAGCTACGTGTTGGGATTCCTCTGCTATCTTCTATTATTCCTAAATATTTGTAAACACTAACACCTTCTAGAAGAGTAGCAGTATCTTCACAACACGTATCATTTGTGGCTGACTTCTCTTTGTTAATCTCTAAGCCAATCACCTCTAAAAATTCCTTTGCCTCGCCTGTCATAGCACTCAATGTGGAGCTGTCTTTTGCAAGGAGCTTAAGATCATCAATAAACAAGAGATGATTAGTAGAATGGGATTCTGCATCTGTTTTTAGAGTCACTTTTGTGTATTTTTCATTTAGCTTTCGGCTTAAAGGATCCATACACAACACAAATAACAAAAGTGACAGACTATCTCCTTGTAGAATCCCTCTATCAATCTTCTTGCTCATGATTTTTTCAGGCCCTACTGATATTTCAAATTTCCATTTTGATATAATTATCTTAATAAATTTCAGGATCCAATCAGGTAAATTAAGGTTTTCAATGCATTGAGTCAAATAAGCGTGGTCTATTGAATCATAAGCTTTTTTAACATCAATCCATGTTGCCTTAAGATTGTTTCCGTACTCTTTATTTTGGGCAATATTCTGTAGAGCCTGCTCTTTCGCTCCCTGCACACCTCTAATTGCTCCCAACTGGTTCTCCGCAAGCAACCCTCGCCTTTCCACTTCAAGTTGAACGACCTTCGTTACACACTTAGTCGTTTACTTGTAGAGGTTGGACATACAAGTGATTGGCCTGTAGTCAGAGCCTCTTTGTGGACTTCCTTTGGGTATCAAATAGGTAAGCCCGCAGTAAAACTAATCAGCTTGAGGTGTTCCTTCTAAACATATAACTTTCACAATATCATAAAGATATTTGTAAAGAGTTAAAAGTTTCTTAATGAAAAGAATCATAATATTATCCCTTCAAGCAGCTTTCCAATTAGGAAGCCAATTAATGATATTTACAAATTCATCAAGTGAAAGAAACATGTCAGATGATTATCTGATACAAATCGAATCAAATAATCATTATACGTGACTGTCTCATCATTTTGGTTCCACATTGTAGACCAAAATTCTGAAATTTCGTCACGATAAACCACATGCTCGGATTCTACACGCTCAGATAACCCACGATAAAATCGACCCTGGAAAAGCTTAAACATACGATTCTCTTTTCGGAATTGCTTCCTACTTTCATGCATCGTTATTTTTTTCTCGTAAACATTCAAAGACTCATTCTTCTTAACTAAAGCCACAGAAAGATCAGTTACACTTCTCAAATTGAAATTAAACTCTCGCATGACTTTCTTAGGCTTTTCGTTTCCGAAATTGAAAGCTTTTCTTGCTTATGAGGCTTCTCGAGAAGATCTTTGGAAAGTACTAACTTAGAAATTTTACTTCCTATGTTTCCTTACAAGCAGATCTAGGCTTCTCTTTACGTGTTGCCTCGTCATAGCATACCTCTGCAGCTTGCATGATATACGCGGCTTCCGTAATTGACTCAGGTACATGAGCTCCTGCATATTCACCGACTACTCGGTTAATGAGATCTAAAACTTTACTATCAACCTATTCATTTGTATGTTTTCTAGTTCGGATTACCACTTTTCCAATTTTCTTCTCCCATATTTCTTGGATTTTACTCAAAAATTTATCTCTCAGGTTTATGTACTCCGTGTTGTCGGTTAGAGTGCATGTATTAGTGAGGCAAGTGGCTATGCTATGTAGTTCTCTAGCCTTTTCTATTATTTCTTCCTTTCCCATCTCACTTTGGGCTAATTTTTTTTAACACTTCGAGAGTTTCAGCGTAGCCGAATTTCTCATTATAATACCTGTGAAGCTCTCTTCAGCAGTTTCTTGGCATTCTTTCAAACCTTGTTAGTACTTCAAAAAAAATAATTCGAGGCCATTCCTTCGGGGCGGCTGTTACGGAATCGAATATCGTTTGCAATGCCATTAGCCTGTTACCTTCCGGAATAGCTAGAGTACAAAGGCTTGTCCTGTCGTACGATGGCTCGCACGCAGAGACTTCAACCGAAGAGGGAACTAGTTTATTAGGCGAAGGTAAGGTGTCAAGCCCACTATTTTGCATTTTACTGCATGTTTGGCTTGGTGGTGGAGGTGTTATTGTTAGGTAGGAGGAGGAAGGTAGAGAAATCGCCGGTGGGTCTAGCCCACATTTTTGTTTGCCACTATCACTTTTCTTCACCTCAAGAGCGTCGTTTTCAGCCTTTTTTTAGTATTTTTTGATATTTCGCTGCTAACGTTTTTCTTTCTACCCATTTATTTATTAAAACAAAAAAATATAGATAAATCATACAAATGGAATTGCAATTATAGATAATTTAGGCCTGGATTTGTAGTACGAAGAAGATTCATAGCGTTTTTCTTATTTTTTTTAATATCTTATTCAAAAAAATTAAAATGAAATAGCAAAAAAATAGATGCCACAATTATTACTAATGAGCTTGATGTACTTGGGCTTTTCAGTGATTATTTTTTTAAATTTTGGGTTCAATTTACTAGTAAAAACTATTAGTAACGACTTCAAACGCTTATCTGTTAATTTAGATCTGTAAATATTTTTTAATATTTCAGTTCAGATTATGTTTCTTCGCACAGATAGGTGGAGCGGAATGTGGAAATAAAACCTGGAACAAATTTATGAACGCCGTTGAATTGCGTGACAGGAAGACTCTTATAAATTTCAGTAATTTATTTGTCTATTTTTAGAAATAAATACCATTAATATACATATTTTGTTTTTATGGACATCTATATGAAACTTTAAAAATTTGATTTAAAAATTTTAACCGTTTGACTGCTACGCGGCGCGAATGCGCTTCGTTCATTTGTCTCGAAAACAGCGACGCAGCGCTTTCGCGCTGCCAGTCACAGTGTGTCTTTTTGCTCCGTGGAATTGAACGTAGTCTGACCTCGCGAGTACTTTGTAACACGAGTGTATTCTAAACTAACTTTTTACCGTTTTTATATATTATTTAAAAAATATAACCATGTCACGGACTATTATTTCGGACATTGATTCGATTGCTAGCGATTCTGAGGATGGTGAAATTGGTGGTGACACAAGTAGTGATGATAGCATTATTATAACTCATCGAAGAAAAAGACTGAGGATTGAAAGTGAGTCTTCTATCTCATCTTCATCTTCAGAAGCAGAGGAAACACCAACTTTTACGAATATTCCTCCGACTAATGTGTTTTCCAAAGCAACAAATAATTTTTTCGAGACTCCTGGACCTAGATGTGCGCCTCCCCCCGATGCTTCACCGGTAACATATTTCAATTTATTTTTTACCACATCACTCCTTGAAACCATTGTAAGGGAAACAAATCGATATGCTACCCAGTTTTTTGCCTCGCACACTGTTTTGAATAATTCTCGAGCAAAAAAGTGGACGCCGACAACGATATACGAAATCAAAGCCTTTGTTGCAGTCTTACTCGAAATGGGGATTACGAGAAGGCCAACAATTGATAGTTATTGGGCAACAGGCTCCCGGCAATTACCATGGTTTAGGACAATGTTTTCAAGGGATAGGTTTCAACTGATTTTGAAGTTTTTTCACTTGATTGACAATACGTCATTATTTGAATCAGGACATCCGAATTATGACCCATGCGGCAGATTTGATATGCTTGTCAAACATGCAAATACTGTATTTCAGCGGCATTATATACCAAATCAACAATTATCTATCGACGAGTCGTTAGTTGGTACTCACTGTCATTCTGCCATAAAACAATACATCCCAAACAAAAAACACCATAAATGGGGGATAAAATTTTGGATGTTGTGCGACTCGATTTCTAAATATTGCTTGGGTTTTTTTTGCTACAAAGGAGCTAAAAATACAGATGACAGAGATTTAGTACAAAAATATGGCCTTGGATTTACGGTTTCGCGAAAATTGCTTTCAACTGGCAATTATCTGTTCAAGGGCTATCATCTGTTTACAGATAATTTTTACACAAGCTTACGCTTGGCCAAAGCCCTTTTTGAAACAAAATACTTATCTAACTGGAACAATTAGACGTAACAGAAAAGAGATTCCTCCAGAAGCTAAGAAAGCAATCGTAGGAGAAGCGAAATACATGGCACATGAAAATGTATTGATGTGATCTTTCAGGGACAAAAAGTCCAAACCAAACCCAGTCATACTGATTTCATCAAATTCGGATACTAATAGTGTGACGATCAAGAAAAAGAAAAGGAATTTTGAATACGAAAAGATGAAACCAAGCATGATCCATGACTACAATAAATACATGGGTGGTGTGGACGAGTGCGACAAAATGCTATACGTGTATTTAGACGAGCGAAGAACCCTCAAGTATTGGAAGAAAGTAGTATTCAACGTATTCGGAAGAATGGTGCTGAACTCATATATTTTATATGTTTCAAACACTACTGAAAAAAAAATGAACCGGTTCAAATTTACATCGAAAATTATTGACGACATCGAAAAAGAGTGGATGTACCATAAAAATAGCGTGTCAACACAACCATCTTCATCAACTAATAAATTTGCGCTTGAAAAATTACCGGGTCGTAACTTACGACAATGTGCGGTGTGTAGCAACAGAAGGAGCGGGATCAAGCGATCCCACCTTATTTGCGCTTGTTGTAAAAAAGGCCTTCACGCTATTTGTGCGGCAAAAAATAGTTGTAATACATAAATTTTTTAAGTAAGAGTCAGAATTTTTCACTCTCATGAAAACGATCCTTTACGTTCGGAAAAACACTAGGTAGTATCACATAATAATATTATTTTGTAGTACTACCTAGTGTATTATCGATAGTAATTGTTATCATGTATCACCTAGTGCCTACGCCGGAATCATTCGAAATCATTGATTCACGTGCTGATCATAAGAGAAAATCAATAAACTTTAAGTTATCTTTTTATAAATTTTAATTTTTAACGACCACTTGTTTTTCTATGTTATCAATAACACTTGTTACATTGTAGTTGTGCGAAACAATATATAATATATATAAAAAAAAAATTGACAACATCAATTGAAAATAAGTCCCGCAGTTTTCGTGCGTTCTTGCAATAATTGCTTAGCAGCCAAACGGTTAAAGAAACTATATATACCTTTTAAAAATTATATTAAAAAGAAAGAAAACCTCTGAATCAAAACAGCTTATTTATATAACAAATAAAATATTTAAACTATCATATAAAAACCTTGCCTGTCACGATTTGATTCTAATAATAATGATTTCTTTTTAAAACAGGAACTCTTCTTCTAGATATCAAATGCCTCTTCGGAGCCATTTAGCAAAAAGCACACCAAATAAATACTTTTCCTGGCTGTTCAGCTTTAAATATAATGCATAGAATAGTGTTTTTTTTTACCAAAAATGAAATGTGATGCTATCGAAGTTCATTATATAACATATTAGATTAAAAATTTACTTATAAAAAGTGATGATTCACTACAAAAAAAGCCAAATAATAATTCTTAAGATATATCAAGCTTACGGATACAAATTTATCTTTTTTATGTAAATAACACTATAATAATTTTTTTCTCTAGACAAATTGGTAAATTTTTCAAAAACTATTGCATCAACTGAACAGATAAGCAATTTCTCTCTTGTAGTGCAACGTGATAAGTATTATAAACGACTCATATTGTATAATCGTACTGAAGAGAATCAGTGTATTCAGAAAAAATGATTTCCAGAGCACATTAAATCTATATATAGCCTGTTTTATAGTTCCAGGAAAACTATTTTTCATATTTTACTTTTTTTTAGTGCAAAGTACGATCTTATATCGAACTATTTATAATAAAATATGAAATTTTTCTAAAACTAAGTATATTTTGCTTTGATCTTCTAAGAATTAGCTTCGAGATTAAATATTTGTCGCAAGAACAAGATGCTTTAGATTTAATAAATTTTCAACTAATTGGTACCTTTTTATTTGTATTTCATAATTAAGTTTCCTATCTATACTATTGAGCGCTTAAAACGGTTTATAATAATTTTAATCCAAAAAAAAACGATTTTAAAAATTTATTGCAATATTTAAAGATGCTAATTTTACTTTTCGCTGTAAAAATATATAAAAAAAATCCAAAGAATAATTATGAATGGCATAAAAGTCACGATAACTTGTTTTGATTTTTTCGATCATGATATTTTTCCTACTCTTGATATGAAATTTTATAATTTGAATTTCTTGCTAAAAAGTTTAAAACCAATCATTTTGATATAAATTTCGATATATAATGGAAAAAACAAGATTTATAAAACAAAAATTCTGTCTTACTTAATATGTGCTTTTTTTAGATTGTACGATATTTAGTATTAAGATAAGCTTGGCATAGATTCTTTGTAGCGATTCCTTCCATTTAATTCTCTCTGTCGCATAAATATCAAAAATCACACTTTTTTTTTTTTGAACAGAATTATTTTGCCTTTTATCATCAAATTTAACATGTAAAACGTATAGTTGTTTTATTTATTTCCGCATGTATTTTTAATATATATGAATATTATATGTAAATTTATATGAAAAAAACTGAATATTGCATTATGTTATAATTTTACGACTTCATACTTTTTAGAACACTATGAAGAGTTGTAAGTGTCTCTAAATAAATTATAGACACAATATATCATAAAACCGAACAAAAAGAAACCTATAGTATCTAAATTTATCGATTAAACAAAATACAATTTTAAAGTTAGTACAAACTACCAAAATTTTTGAATAAAACTCTTTTTTTTAATGTATTTCATTAGCTTTAATTTTGTTATGTTAATTTATACGCTCATAACTAACATTCTTGAAAAATTTTAAATATTAAGGGCTTTAAACCTTTAATAATGTATTTTAAAATTTAGATTCACTTTGATACTTTATTAACTTTAAAACTTTAAATTCAAATGAAAAATTTTCCAAACTACCTTTCAAGAAATCTTTTGATAAGTAATTGGTTTATGTTTAACATACATTTGCTTTACATTGATGGTTAGATTATGATAAATTGCTTTTGATTTCTAAAACCCTTCTCATTAAATCTTGAGAAGTTTAAACAGTTTGTTTATTTCTATGTTTGATTTTCTCGATAAATATAAATATTCTAAAACACATTAGCGCTTCAGAAAATTTCTGTGGCGTTTATAATGTGTTCTATGTATCTGGTTTCCAAAATTATGAATTTTGTAATTTCATCGATAATTCGATAAAGAAATCCAAAGGTTTTCATAAAATTTTCTAGCAAGAAGATATATTTTTTTTCATACTTTGTGAGTCTACTTTTATGTTTTCTGCATGTATATATTTACTATGTGGTGTGATATTCAATAAACATACTTCGACCTTTAAAATTGTAACTTTACTTAAGTTTTAGTTTTAATGTCATCTAGTATTACCTTCAACTTGAATTTTGAAATATATGGCATATAGAATGTAAAGAATGAGCTATTTCTAACCATAATGCCCATTCTGCGCTTTTCGCTTAATTTTTCTAAAGACTTGTCTTTTATTCAAGTAAGGGGGACACATTTTCTCAATTAGTCTATTCATAGAGACTTTGCATGATGATGCAGACAACAAACAGTTTTTCGTAATTATAATTGTTGAGATTGGATTATGCATATGATTCAAGCCGCAAAACTTTCCGATAAATATGAAATACCTCGAGTAGCAGCGAGCTAGGATATATAAACTAGTTATTGCATGCCTAGCTAGGATATTAAATATGTCGGATTTTAGGTACTAAAAAACGATTAATAACTATATTGGAAAAAATAAATTGTCTCAAAAATGAAAATTGGCAGATTACCTTTATAAATATTCTTTTATGTACTTTTTCTGTAAAAAATTGTTGTATTAAAGTAAAAAAAAACAAAAAGAATTTAAAAATTGATTTATTGTATTTATCAAATATATAAATGGCTCAATCTTTCCTTGGGATCACTTATCCCTTCCCATCTTTTTTTCCTTTTATTCTTCTGTACATTGCTCTTTTCGTTCTTAACTTGCCTTTTAATTGATTTGGTGCTTAGAATCGAAGAAGAATTGTCTAGATAATTTACACTATCGTTTTTTGTATTGTTTTTGAAGATTTTTTTCGATTCATTTTTACATTTTTCATCACCACAATTATCATAAACATAAACTTGCACCATTGCTACGTAAACCGGTGCTTCTTTTATTTTGTTGAAATCATTATCCACACCTTCTTTAAAAGGTAAGCCTAGACAAATTCTTTGTCTAGCTTCATTTTTGACAATAGAACGAGGCTCATTATTGTAATGTTTTACAGGTTTTGTATCATTGAGCTTCCAATGATCATCAACAACCTTCAGTGTGTTGACATTACTTGATTGATCATTTTTGGGATTTGCTATATTTTCCCAGAATTTAATTAGATCTTTTACGCTTTTCATTGTTTATTTGTATTTTTCAAACATAAATACTTTTAATATTGTTCTCGAACACTTTTGGAATTTCTTTTTGATGATCAGGAATCAGTATAACAAAACAAAAAAAGAACAATTATATGTTCTTTTTTAAATAATCCATATTTTAGGATGTTTTGAAAGGTATTTGGTAATAAAATGCAGCTTAAGTTATTTTGTGTTCAAATATCGTTTTTAATCTGAAGTTTAATTAATAAAAATTTGAATATAAATCTTTTTTAAAGGATATAAAAATCAACATAGAATGGATTTATTTGGTTTTAAACATTTTATCCTCACGAATTAAATGCTTAAATTAAAAATTTGTACTTGCAAAAGAATATGGAAAAGAAATCTAAACATTTACATTAACAAATAAAATCATAAATTTATTTTTATAGATTTAATCAGATTTATGTAACAACTTGAAACAAAATCATCATTATTGATTATTTGATCTCTTTTGTATACAATAAACACATTCATGTAAAATAGTATTGTGTAATTAAGATTATATGTATTTAAAGTATTATATAAAAACCCAATAAATTTTAAATAATTACATTTGAATATTTAGTTTAAAAAGCAAGTTAAAATGGGATAATTCAGCTCTAAATATGCAAAGTAATCATATAAAAATGTATCAACTTTAAAAAATATTTCCATATCAATTAAATGTAGTTGAAGCATATTTTTTTATTAGATTGAAGCCATAAAATAAGAATTTCAATTGAAATTTCTAATTTAGATATAAATTTATTTAATGAAACCAACTAAATTGAAATTGAGGAATATCGAATAAATTCATAGTTAAAGAAATATTCTTGAAGGATTGAGACAAGGTTTTCCTTTTTATACCTCGTAATATTTATTGCAAATTTTTAATTTTATTATTCTATTCAGTAATTTAATTTTATTACATCTTAAATATCGATTTCCTCTTCATATTCCAAATAGATCTTTGGTCTTCTATGGCTTTACAAAAACATAAGAGTTTTAGATCTATTCTTTATGTGTTAGACATGTTAAAATCAGATACTTATAATTCAATGTTTTATATTTTTTGTTTAGATTTAAATGATTTTATAAAATGCATTGATGCTTTTTCTGGATATTCTGCGACATTCTGTATTAGCTAATATCTTGGTTGCGTGTAAAATATATACTTTATATCTACTTTTATAGGGTTATCAATTATTTAAACTAATTGATGCACTGGCATTTTAGTTATTTATGATATTTACCGGGCAATTTGTGATAAAACCTCTTGATGTCTACATATAGGAGGATCTACGGGTATTTATTTATAGAAAATGCCTTGAGATTGCTATTCAGAATAATTTATTGCTTTTTATATTTTTTTGGTATCGAAAATTTAAGAAGATTTTTAAGTCTCAATTTTATCAACTACAAGTATTTTCTCTTTAATTTCCCTTTCACCATCTTTTTTTTAAATTTATCGATTCGAAGTTTTTCAGCAATTTTTATTTTTGTTGTCCTTCTTGTTTAGCGTACTGAGTTTATATGATTTCTTAAAATGTGTTATCGGATTAAATTTTTTAAATCTAGATTTATTTCTTCTGATAAAAGTGAAAAACCTATTCAATCAACTATTTTTGTATGTTTTGTTCGGCTATATATTTTCCAGTTGGATTGCTAGATTCTAATATATCTCGGCAAATGAACTGAGGAATTTACGATTTGTTTTCATTTCTGAACAATATGTTATCTTGGATATAGCAATTGCTCCTTATATTTAGTTCGGATATATTATTAATATTAAATACCTGGCTTTGTTCCCATTCTGTAAAACTGAATATTCGATTTTAGATTTTACATTAATATTCGTTTATTGTGCTTTTTTACCTCTTTTTGTTTAGATTTCTTTTGTTCCCTTTTTTGGGCCTAAAAACCTTTTTATATGCTCAAGATTTGCTATATATTTCTTATTCTTTATGATTCTAACTTTATAATCCTTTTTTTTGCTTTTCTAAAGCTATTTTAGAATTTCCATAAGTATTTGTTAAGACCGGGTGGTGAGAGGATAACCACATAAAAAACTATCTGTTTGGCAATGAACATGTGGAATTGGTGTATAATCTTATTGTTTCTTTTTGTGGGATATAAACCGTACTGGATCTATAGGTCAATCTTCTATAATCCCGAGTTACAATAGATTAAAAAATGCAATCGGGAAACTTCCAGTTGTTCATCCTAGACACTGCAAGGTAAAACCGAAATGAAATAAGAAAGGCTGTATGAAGACTTAAAAATATATTCAAATAGTATATATATTCCGTGTTTGGTAATATAAAATATAAATTACATAAAAAATAAGTAAATCTGTCATCTATTGATATACTATATGAATAGATTGTTCGACATTGACTATTAAGAAATAGTAAGATTCTGTTGTTATTGAATGCTAAACCATATTTTAGTATCGTTGAATTCATTGGATTAAAGTGAATTTTTCAATATATCTTTAAATGGTCAAAGACTCGTTGTACTTATATTATTTAAGACATCTGTTTTTTAGACTTTACTTTTTTGTTCTTAGAAATTTTTTCATTCGAACTTTGTTGTAAAAAATATGTTTTCACGTATCACTAGCATATTTTTATTTCTTCGGGCTTCACAAAAATTTTTCAATTTTCAAAAAAACAGATATAAGCAATATATCAATTACTATATATTTAAATAATTAGTTTAATAATAAGAATAAATGTTAAAAATATATATATTTCACTCTGTTTATACTTCATTTTTATTTAAAGAAAATGTTGAATATTTATTTACTTTTAAGATATATTTTGGCTTTTTCAAAAATGTTAAATGAATTTTTTTGATAAATAAACTATATTGAAATTTATTAGTGTTACGTAATAAGTAAAAAAGAAATGAAGTAAGGATATTCATTATATAATGGTATTAATATTTAAAAAAATGCAGATAAATCCACTTGAGTAAAATCAAATATTATTTTGTTTTTTCTCAATGTTTTGAGTTGATTTTCCTTGTAAACTTCGTAAAATTATTTGATTTTTCAAAAATATTGAATTTGAGATCAAAATTGTTTTTTGTATAGTAATGTTATAAAATGAAACGGGGGGGGGGGTTTAAGCAGGCTTTAGGTTACTGTAACCAATGATTCATATATCTACGACAAAAAGTATATTCAAAGAATATAAAATATTTTCATAAAGTAGAAATTACAGAATTTTATTTGAGAACCCATGAAATATTTACCTTCTTTTTGTTTGATAATACAAATTTCAGAATTGAAAAAATAAATCAAAATACATATTAAGAGTCTTTCTTAAAGGTTTTTGAAATCCAATTCTTTGTTTATCAGTTTAGCTTTAATTGTTTCGATTACATCTAAACCTTTAATTTTTAAAGTTAACTTAATATAAAATTTTAGAGCGCATATGTATTCAGGTAAAATAACTGAAATAAACAATTTTAACTATTTTGAAAATATTCCTACCTTATATCGAATATTCTGGTTTTAAAATTCATTTTATTGATAATATTATACTTTAATATCAGTAAATTATATATATTACAGAAGATTTATTTAACATTCAAATTTTTAAATTACATCACAATTCATACAATAATTTTTTTAATCAAAAAATCGTAAAATGCTAATATTATATGCAAGTAATTTATACATACTTGACAAATAATCTTGTACGAATTTATCAAATCTAAAACATATTGTTTTAAATTACAAACAAAGGCTTTGTCGAATTACTATTTTAGTCTATCATCAAAAATCAAATTAAAATTAAATTTTAAACCATGCTTAAGAAAATTAAAATTTTATATTTAATAAAATTCCGGGTTAAAATATTTTTACCATTTTTATATGTTTTCTCCTACGCCATTAACCATGCTGTCTCTTCTTCCAAATCCGACTCTTCATTTATGTTATTGGTCGGTTCCTCTAAAGTGGTTCCTCCTTTTGAAATAAGGGGTTCTTTATTTTTCGCTTTAAAATTTTTGCACCATCTTCCTCTTTCTTCGTTTCTTTTAAAGGGGGTGTTGGTTCCTCATGCATCTCTGTTCTCATAATAACACCCATCGAGGCTCTCTCCCAGCTCTCTTCGGCATTTAGTTCTGACTCAAGTCCTCTTTGTCGATCAAAGGAAATTGTTTCGACTGTCTTCTTAAGTACTATAGACTGAATGTATGCTTCTACATTCATGGGTATTTCTAGTCTTTTAAGATGAGATTTATGGTATTTTGTCACAATACCGTCCCAGGTCATCACATAAGGGATTATCTCAACACTAAACTTATAAATAAGACCCAACTCATTGGCTAACAGGTCCTACTTCCTAAGTTTTTCAGTTTCAACTATTTGAAGTGAATCTTGGGAAGTGATTCCTACTTCAATGATTGTTATCTTATTCTTCTTCTTATCTAAAATAAATATTTTGGGTCTGTTATTCCGAATTTTAACATCGGTTTTTATTCTGGTGTCCACTCTTATCTCTGCATACTCATTATCAAGAATTTCTTGAACTGAGTGACTCCTTATTCGTTTGGAAGACTTAAACTTATATCTATTTAGAAGAAGTAGGTGTAGGCATCTGACCACCTCATTATGCCGTCTGGTGTAGTCATGACCTAGCATTTTTTCACATCGAGTTGCTAGATGATCTACAGTCTTACCAGACTTCCCGCAATGTTGACACATACCATCTTCTCCCCAGAATACATTTCTATCTTGGATATAGCAGAACACTGCTTCATTTCGTGGCCTAATATTTCCTCTCTTTAGCCATCTTGAAGAGTCACTAACACACACAAGCTCATTTTTCCTTGCATTATATAACTTTGAATGGAGTTTTCGTTTTTCTATTTCGTTATATAGTTTTGCAAGTTGAGCTTCTTCTAAACTTTTCTTAGTGACTTCTTCTACCAACCTGTACTTTACTTTTAAGAAGCCTTTTATTAGTGCAAGATGGGTTTTATTATTATTCTCCACCTTGAGGATTGCTGCTCGTCTAGTTGATATTTCTTTACTTTTTTCCAGACAATCCAAGAGTTGCAGAAGCATATGTTCGCTTCGCAACTCAACACTATGTAGGCCTCTTCCAAGTTCTGTTCTAGGAAGATACAACCGCTCTTTACATCCTGGGCGGAGATGTATCTTATTTTTAACCAACACCGCACGCACTGCATCATCTAACTTAGAGAAGTCAGCCGGTTCAAGTCGAAGTACTCCTATGTGGTAGTTGATTAACGATATCGCATGTTGATTGATTGCAGAAAATAAATTTTTTGCATTTAATCTAGTGTGACAAAGTCTTTCAACTCTTGATATAAGTTTGCTCTGTACTTCTTCAAATGAGCTACGTGTTGGGATTCCTCTGCTATCTTCTATTATTCCTAAATATTTGTAAACACTAACACCTTCTAGAAGAGTAGCAGTATCTTCACAACACGTATCATTTGTGGCTGACTTCTCTTTGTTAATCTCTAAGCCAATCACCTCTAAAAATTCCTTTGCCTCGCCTGTCATAGCACTCAATGTGGAGCTGTCTTTTGCAAGGAGCTTAAGATAATCAATAAACAAGAGATGATTAGTAGAATGGGATTCTGCATCTGTTTGTACTGTCACTTTTGTGTATTTTTCATTAAGCTTTCGGTTCAATGGATCCATACACAGCACAAACAACAAAGGTGACAAACTATCTCCTTGTAGAATCCCTCTCTCAATCTTCTTGCTCATGATTTTTTCAGGCCCTACTGATATATCAATTTTCCATTTTGATATAATTACCTTAATAAATTTCAGGATCCAATCAGGTAAACTAAGGTTTTCAATGCATTGAGTTAAATAAGCATGATCTATTGAATCATAAGCTTTTTTAACATCAATCCATGTTGCCTTAAGATTATTTCCATACTCTTTATTTAAGGCAATATTCAGTAGAGCCTGCTCTTTCGCTCCCTGCACACCTCTAACTGGTCCCAACTGGTTCTCCGCTAGCAACCCTCGCCTTTCCACTTCAAGTTGAACGACTTTCGTTACACACTTTGTCGTTAACTTATAGAGGTTGGACATACAAGTGATTGGCCTGTAGTCAGAGCCTCTTCGTGGAATTCCTTTCGGTATGAAATACGTAAGCCCGCTGCAAAACCAATCAGCTTGAGGTGTTCCTTCTAAACATATAACTTTCACAATATCATAAAGATATTTGTGAAGAGTTGTAAGTTTCTTAATGAAAAAATTGTAAATACCATCAATTCCAGCAGCTTTCCAATTAGGGAGCCAATTAATGATATTCACAAATTCATCAAGTGAAGGAAACGTGGTCGGATGATTATCTGATACAAATGGAATCAAATAATCATCGTACGTGACTGTGTCATCATTTTTGTTCCACATTGTAGACCAAAAACTCACAATTTACTCACGGCTAACCACATGCTCGGATTCTACACGCTCGGATAACCCACGATAAAATCGACCTCGGAAAAGCTCAAACATACGATTCTCTTTTCGGAATTGCTTCCTACTTTCATGCATCGTAATTTTTTTCTCGTAAACATTCAAAGACTCATTCTTCTTAACTAAAGCCTCAGAAAGATCAGTTACGCTGCTCAAGTTTAAATTAACTCTCGCATGATTTTCTTAAGGCTCTTCGTTTCCGAAGTGGAGAGCTTTTCCTGCTTACGAGCTTTCTCGAGGAGATCTTTTGAAAGTACTAACTTAGAAGTTTTACTTTCTATGTTTTCCTTCCAAGCGGATCTAGGCTTCTCTTTACGTGTTGCCTCGTCAAAGCATACCTGCGCAGCTTGCATGATATACGCGGCTTCCGTAATTGACTCAGGTACATGAGCTCCTGCATATTCACCGACTACTCGATTTATG
Source organism: Hamiltosporidium tvaerminnensis (assembly GCA_022605425.2). Lineage (NCBI taxonomy): Eukaryota > Fungi > Microsporidia > Dubosqiidae > Hamiltosporidium > Hamiltosporidium tvaerminnensis. The sequence goes on from CM061247.1 coordinate 914,405, forward strand.
AGATCCAGAACTTTACTATCAACCAATTCATTTGGATGTTTTCTAGTTCGGACCACCACTTTTCTAATTTCGTTCTCAGAGATTTCTTTGATTTTACTCAAGAATTTATCTCTCAGGTTTATGTACTCCGTGGTGTCGGTCAAGGTGCATGTATCAGCGAGACAAGTGGCGATTCTACGTCGCTCTCCATTCTCTTCTGATTTTACATCCTTTCCCATCTCACTTTGTGCCAATTTTTTTAACACTTCGAGAGTTTCAGTGCAGCCGAATTTCTCATTATAGTACCTGTGAAGCTCTGTCCAGCCATTTCTTGGCATTCTTTCAAACCTTGTCTGTACTGCAAAAAAAACAATTCGAGGCCATTCCTTCGGGTCGGCTGTTACGGAATCGAATATCGTCCGCAATGCCATTAGCCTGTTACCTTCCGGAATAGCTAGAGTACAGGGGCTTGTCATGTCGTACGATGGCTCGCACGCAGAGACTTCAACCGAAGAGGGAACTGGTGCATTAGGCGAAGGTAAGGTGTCAAGCCCACTATTTTGCATTTTACTGCATGTTTGGCTTGGTGGTGGAGGTGTTATTGTTGTGTAGGAGGAGGAAGGTAGGGGAATCGCCGGTGGGTGTAGCTTACATTTTTGTATCTCACTATCACTCTTTTTCACCTCATCAGCGTCGTTTGCAGCCTTTATTTTGGTATTATTCGATATTTCGCTGCTAACATTTTTCTTTACCCATTTTGCTTAGTACGATCTTTCTATATAAAAATAGAAAAATATATTATTGAAATTTTTAAGAGTCTTCCGGCCACGCAATTCAACTACGTCAAAAAATTCGCTCGAGGTTTTATTTCCAATTTCGGCTCTAACTATTTGTGCAAAGAAATATTCTCTAAAATGAAATATACAAAAAACATTTATAGATTTTAATCAGCAGATAAGCACTTTATTTCGTTGCTGGTTGTTTCTACTAGTAATTTGCACCCACATTTTCAACAAATATTCACCATAAAATCTCAACTACATCAATCTCATCAATAATAAATTATGAAATATGTTCATTGATATTTCATTTTGATTTTTGGTATAAAATAAGATAAAAATAGTTGCTGGTTAAAAAAAAACCTGGAAACTCTATGAATCTTCTTTGTATTACAAATTCATGGATAAATTATCTATAATTAAAATTATTTTTGTACTATTTAAAATTTTAAAACCAAAAAAAAATACACCCCTTATTTCACAAGGAGGAACCAGTTTAGAGGAACCGACCAATAACATAAATGAAGAGTCGGATTTGGAAGAAGAGACAGTAGTGGTTAAAGAGGTAGAAGAAAACATATAAAAATGTTAAAAATATTTTAACCTAGAATTTTTGTACTATTAAAATAATGGGTAGAAGGAAAAAAGTAGACAGCGAAAATATAAAAAAAGAAAAAATAAAGGCTGTAAACAACTTGGAGAACAGCGCAGGAGAGATTTTAATGTGTGAGGCAGATTTAGCAATGGTATCCGAGAGACTTCCACCTTCACCGAACTTCCATGACACCACCCACCAACCACCAAGCAGTAGTTGACAGACTAGTCCAGTCTGCTTGCTTGACACCATACGCTCGTCTTCTGGTACCGATGCCACTGCGTTTGGACTAGCCAACGGCATGAAAAACCTCAATACAGATGACACTCTAGAAGGGAATTGACTGATGGTATTACACTCAATACTTGACTCTGTCACAGTCGTAGAGCAGGAATGGCCTAGATCTGCTATTCTAGCAGTACAAAAGAGGCTTAAGAGAATGCCCAGAAATGGCTGGCCCGCTACTCTGAGGTACTATAATGAGAAATTTAGCTACACACTAGATATCGATGCGTTTAAAAAACTCGCAAAAATGAGGCAGAAAGGTAAATAAGGCAAGAAGAGAATAGAGAGCGACGTAGAATCGCCACGTGTCTCACTGAGCAATGCACCCCGACTGACACCACGGAGTAAATAAATCCGAGAGATAAATTTTTGAGTAAAATCAAAGAAATCTCGGAGAGGTAAATTAGAAAAGTGGTCGTCCGAACTCGAAAGCTTCCAAGTGAATTGATTGACAGTAAAATTTTGAACCTTATTAATCGAATAATCGGTGAGTATGCTGATTCTTCTCCCGATGACGAGAACTGCTGTAGCACGGATAATCCAGGCAGCCCAGTTAGGCTTTGACGAGGCAACACGTAAAGAGAAGCCTAGATCCGCTTGGAAGGAAAACATAGAAAGTAAAACTTCTAAGTTAGTACTTTCAAAAGATCTCCTCGAGAAAGCTCGTAAGCAGGAAAAGCTCTCCACTTCGGAAACGAAGAGCCTTAAGAAAATCATGCGAGAGTTAATTTAAACTTGAGCAGCGTAACTGATCTTTCTGAGGCTTTAGTTAAGAAGAATGAGTCTTTGAATGTTTACGAGAAAAAAATTACGATGCATGAAAGTAGGAAGCAATTCCGAAAAGAGAATCGTATGTTTGAGCTTTTCCGAGGTCGATTTTATCGTGGGTTATCCGAGCGTGTAGAATCCGAGCATGTGGTTAGCCGTGAGTAAATTGTGAGTTTTTGGTCTACAATGTGGAACAAAAATGATGACACAGTCACGTACGATGATTATTTGATTCCATTTGTATCAGATAATCATCCGACCACGTTTCCTTCACTTGATGAATTTGTGAATATCATTAATTGGCTCCCTAATTGGAAAGCTGCTGGAATTGATGGTATTTACAATTTTTTCATTAAGAAACTTAAACTCTTCACAAATATATTTATGATATTTTGAAAGTTATATGTTATGAAGGAACACCTCAAGCTGATTGGTTTTACTGCGGGCTTACGTATTTGATACCGAAAGGAATTCCAAGAAGAGGCTCTGACTACAGGCCAATCACTTGTATGTCCAACCTCTATAAGTTAACGACAAAGTGTGTAACGAAAGTCGTTCAACTTGAAGTGGAAAGGCGAGGGTTGCTAGCAGAGAACCAGTTGGGACCAGTTAGAGGTGTGCAGGGAGCGAAAGAGCAGGCTCTACTGAATATTGCCTTAAATAAAGAGTATGGAAATAATCTTAAGGCAACATGGATTGATGTTAAAAAAGCTTATGATTCAATAGATTATGCTTATTTAACTCAATGCATTGAAAACCTTAGTTTACCTGATTGGATCCTGAAATTTATTAAGGTAATTATATCAAAATGGAAAATTGATATATCAGTAGGAGCTGAAAAAATCATGAGCAAGAAGATTGAGAGAGGGATTCTGCAAGGAGATAGTTTGTCACATTTGTTGTTTGTGCTGTGTATGAATCCATTGAACCGAAAGCTTAATGAAAAATACACAAAAGTGACAGTACAAACAGATGCAGAATCCCATTCTACTAATCATCTCTTGTTTATTGATTATCTTAAGCTCCTTGCAAAAGACAGCTCCACATTGAGTGCTATGACAGGCGAGGCAAAGGAATTTTTAGAGGTGATTGGCTTAGAGATTAACAAAGAGAAGTCAGCCACAAATGATACGTGTTGTGAAGATACTGCTACTCTTCTAGAAGGTGTTAGTGTTTACAAATATTTAGGAATAATAGAAGATAGCAGAGGAATCCCAACACGTAGCTCATTTGAAGAAGTACAGAGCAAACTTATATCAAGAGTTGAAAGACTTTGTCACACTAGATTAAATGCAAAAAATTTATTTTCTGCAATCAATCAACATGCGATATCGTTAATCAACTACCACATAGGAGTACTTCGACTTGAACCGGCTGACTTCTCTAAGTTAGATGATGCAGTGCGTGCGGTGTTGGTTAAAAATAAGATACATCTCCGCCCAGGATGTAAAGAGCGGTTGTATCTTCCTAGAACAGAACTTGGAAGAGGCCTACATAGTGTTGAGTTGCGAAGCGAACATATGCTTCTGCAACTCTTGGATTGTCTGGAAAAAAGTAAAGAAATATCAACTAGACGAGCAGCAATCCTCAAGGTGGAGAATAATAATAAAACCCATCTTGCACTAATAAAAGGCTTCTTAAAAGTAAAGTACAGGTTGGTAGAAGAAGTCACTAAGAAAAGTTTAGAAGAAGCTCAACTTGCAAAACTATATAACGAAATAGAAAAACGAAAACTCCATTCAAAGTTATATAATGCAAGGAAAAATGAGCTTGTGTGTGTTAGTGACTCTTCAAGATGGCTAAAGAGAGGAAATATTAGGCCACGAAATGAAGCTGTGTTCTGCTATATCCAGGATAGAAATGTATTCTGGGGAGCAGATGGTGTGTGTCAACATTGCGGGAAGTCTGGTAAGACTGTGGATCATCTAGCAACTAGATGTGAAAAAATGCTAGGCCATGATTACACTAGACGGCATAATGAAGTGGTTAGATGCCTACACCTTCTCCTTCTAAATAGATATAAGTTTAAGTCTTCAAAACGAATAAGGAGCCACTCAGTTCAAGAAATTCTTGATAATGAGTATGCAGAGATAAGAGTGGACACCAGAATTAAAACTGATGTTAAAATTCGGAATAACAGACCGGACATATTTATTTTAGATAAGAAGAAGAATAAGATAACACTCATTGAAGTAGGAATCACTTCCCAAGATTCACTTCAAATAGTTGAAACTGAAAAACTTAGGAAGTATGACCTGCTAGCCAATGAGTTGGGCCTTATTTATAAGTGTAGTGTTGAGATAATCCCTTATGTGATGACCTGGGACGGTATTGTGACAAAATACCATAAATCTCATCTTAAAAGACTAGAAATACCCATGAATGTAGAAGCATACATTCAGTCTATAGTACTCAAGAAGACAGTCGAAACAATTTCCTTTGATCGACGAAGAGGACTTGAGTCAGGACTAAATGCCGAAGAGAGCTGGGAAAGAGCGTCAGTGAGTGTTATTATGAGATCAGAGATGCATGAGGAACCAATACCCCCTTTAAAAGAAGCGAAAACAGAGGAAGATGGTGCCAAAAATTTTAAACCAAAATATAAAGCCCCCTTTATTTTACAAGAAGGAACCACTTTAGAGGAACCGACCAATAACATAAATGAAGAGTCGGATTTGGAAGAAGAGACAAAAGTGGTCAAAGAGGTAGAAGAAAACATGTAAAAATGGTAAAAAATATTTTAACCCAGAATTTTATTAAATAAATAGAAAGATCGTTGATATACATGTCTATTTTCATGAACATTTATATGAAACTTTAAAAATTTAATTTAAAAATATTAATAATTAAAATTATGAAACATTTTTGAGTATATTGGCACAAAAAGATATGAGTGCTAGGCCAGCCAGACTTTTTTTTAGAGGTCAATGTAGTTCGTGGCGCAAAAGTTTGGAGACTTCTGTTATAGACTTCTATCTATGATAACATGTTATAGAATATATGTGCTCTGTTTTGTAGTTATATCTTTATTGTTCTAGGATCATAGTTCAAGCAATTTACGGTCCTAGATTTTGATTTTACCAGGTTTTCTATAAAATATTTGACTTTGACTCTTAAAATCTTAAAAAACCAATTCTTCAGTTCCAGTCCCGAGATTTATTTTATTATACGTAAATTAATTTTCTCTCGAACTGATATAGAATCTATCGATTTCCTGAAAAACTCTTAATATGAAGATTTTTGGTTCAACTTGGCTCAATATTTTTGTTTCTTCAGTTTTTTCATTCTCGCTTATTGAGGGTTATTTTTTTAACTTATTTATAGTGCTGCATGACTAAATAAATAATTTAAGTGCTGAAAATCTGTGAAAAACCTTTTAGGCAATACCTAGGTCTTTCTTTCCCAAATTAACCACAAATTTTGATACGACAATTTTTCGGATTCTAATAGTCTAGAAGTAATGTAAAGCCATCAGTCTTTATCTAATGCAAATGTTCCATGCAAATATTTGCGGTGTAATTTTTTACGTAAAATATAAGATCTTCGATATAAAGTGTTAAATAGATCAATTGTCGGTATAAGTGATAATACAGTGAAATATGCAATAATATCAGCCTCTTTTTATGTAGTTTGAATCCTATGATTAGAATCATTTAAGAAGGCTAGTTTACGATTGATGTACACTCCTTGTATTTTATAACATTTTCTGACTTTTATAATATTTTTCGTATCTTTTTGCGCCAATTTTATATTATTTTTGAAATTTGCGTTATCAGCTTTAATATTTATTTGATTAAAAAGACAGAGTTGATCTAAAGTTTCTATTTTTAAGAGTATAAATCAAAAAAATGGAATCAACAAGAAATATTCAATCAGTGGAATTTCTAATAAAAAAATTATTCATCTAATGCATTTGAAGTTTTTAATATCATAAAAATGCATTTTTTTATATTTAATTTAAATTTGACAGTTTTTTTTCTTTCAATTTTTTTATTTTTCCATATCTGGAATATATGTTAGTATTTAATCAAACCACAAGCTTTCACCCTATGCTTCTTAAATCTTTTCTTATCCTGGTTCTTGGGTATTACAAATTTACTATTCAAACAACTTCTGATCAAGAAGAATTATTATCTAATGATGAAATAGATAATGATAATTTCGTTAGTGAAGAATATTTGTGGAATCAGTTGACTGATTTTTCTAGAAACTGTTTAAAAAATGCTATTGAAAAAAATAATATCAAATCAAAAAATTTTCTTTTAAGTATGCAAACATCTTTTGATAAATTTAATGAGAGAAAAGAACCTTTTAAAGTATTATCAAATAATCAACTTTGCTTCGTTTTATTTTTCAAAGTAAATGAAGATTTTGATACAAATGATTTTTCAGGTTTAATTTATGAAGTAATCAATACATCGAATAGATATATTAAAGATCTCTTAAAAAAAAATCCAATTTTAGCAAAATATGCCAATTCAAATCAGTTGAAGAATTCTTACGAGCTTTTTATTAAAGAAAAACGTAAAAATTCTAAATTTTATTTATGCATCGGCTTTAAAAAAGCTATCAAAGAAATAATAAATATAGATCGGTTTAATAAAGTTAAGAAAAGGTTTTTCTGGAAAAAAAGAAATTGTGATTTGGAAAAATCATTCTTTGTTGTTTTTAGTGATTATTTAAACGAATATGATCAAATAACACTTTATAAAGCAGTTAAGCGGACCTCAAGAAATTATGATCCTAAATGTTTGAATCTACATATTTTTTTAAAAAAAAGAAAAAGTATAATTGATTCTTTGAGTCTTTTATTTGACAAAAGTTCACATCTATCGTATTATACGAGATTTTCAGTCTTTTATTTCGGAAAGATGGAATTACGCTATCATGAGCACATCGAAACATCTCTAAATAAAAATCATGAAAGTATTTGTTTGCTTGAAACAAATCTTTTGAAAAACTCCTCAATCAACAGCCAGAAAAATATTTATAAGATATTTTCATTTGATGTTTTCGACAAAAAAGATTTTTTTGATTTAATTATTACGAATAATTTGATATTTAAATCATTTTTTAATTTAAAATTTTCTATTTTCATTGAAAAATATAAAACAAATAATCGAAACAAGGTCCATAAAGAAATCATATTTTATATTGTTCTTGGGCTCAATGATATTAAAAAATATAAGTTTACGCTTAAGTTAAATCTAGATAATGAAATAATGAAATTTAAAGTCAAACGTTATTTAAATGGAGAGACCAAATCAAATAAAATAAAAATCGAACAAATCGCAGAAATGGGTCTCATATTAAAAGAGATAGCATATGAATATGAAAGAATGCCTCTAAATATCAGTTTTTTCCAAAATAATTAAATTTAAGTTTTAAAGATGTAAGTTTATTTTAATTTTTAGAAATCATTAAATTTCTATAAATAATTTATTTAAAATCTATAATTATCGATATAAATACGATGCATTTTGCAATGTAAATATTTTTTTATAAATAAATTCGAGAACCAATCAGAATAACTGTATATTTATGATCTTAATTTTTAAAAACAATTTTTAAATTTCGATTACTACAATAGCTCATAGATCTTGTTTTTTTCTCAATTAGCGTATCGAAACTAGAAGCAATTATTTTTTTTGTCTTATTAATCGAGTAAAAATATTTATGTCGTTATATTTCTTAAATTAATATTTATACATGAATATCACATCTTTTTATGCCAGCCACAAAGGATAGATTTTTTTAGAAATCAATGTATGTCTGCGTTTTACCTAAATAACTGGTTCCTTAACATTTCATTGGTACCTCATCAAATCCTACATACCGAACCGGTTCAGCCGAGGATGTGCCGAACTATTTTAATGAGCGAGGTAGTTGCCTAAATTTCATTAATGTTCGTTTCAGGTGTGTATTCGTAGTTCAAAAAATGACCACTGCTCATTTTTAAGCCAGAAACTTACCATCCTGCTTTACACTTTCCGAACCTAATAGACTTCCAGATAAGATATCTCGGTGACTTACATCGAATTTATCTAAACGAGCAATATAATATCAAATACATAACCTAAATATTTGCTTTTTGTTGTTGCTTCCAGACGTTAAGTCTTCCAAACTGTGTAGCTACACTAAGTTTTTTCTACATTATAATCCAAATTACTTGCGATTTCTATCATGATTTGGAATATCGCTACAGGAAAACAAACTTAACCTCGTAAGAAAATATTCAACGCTTTTTTGACTTCGTTTTTTTATTAAATTTACAGAACCACCGCAAATTTGTTGTGATTTTCGTCTTAACAAAATTTAAACAAAGCTTTGTACACGAATTAGACTCAATCATGGCCAAATAGATTACTTTTATTGTGATTAGCACCTTCAAGTCGAATTATTATTGGAGGAAATAGATAGGCAAAAATTGGGTTAGTTTTGACATATGAGTAGAATAGAAAATAAAAGAAACCCAAAGAGAATTTGTGAAGCAAGATACAAGGCAAAAAATCAAAAAGTGACGAAGACTAACTGTTTGACTCATTGAAACTGAGCTTCTATGAAAAAGTAAAGGACCCATAAATCCAGGAAACTGAACAGCAACAGAATATGTTGACATATTTGTTCCTTCTCAGCACTGACAGGTACAAGAGGAATAGAATAAGAAGGTAAGTAAATCGCTATCATCGCTTCAACATTTTTTCTAATGAAAGTATATAATAAATTAAAAAAATGGTTTTGACCACTATATCACCATTTTTATGATTTTATTAAAAAAAAATTTTCAATTTTTTTTCATTTCTCTATATTCGGTAATTTAAATTTTTTTGATATTTATTGTAGTTATTGGATTGAATCCTTATGTTTCTTAAATTGTTTCTTATTTTGGTTCTTGGGTATCACAAATCTATTATTCAAGCAACTTCTGATCGAGAAGAATTACTATCTAAGGATGAAATAGAGAATGATAATGTCGCTATTGAAGAATATTTGTGGAATCAGTTGACTGATTTTTCTAGAAACTGTTTAAAAAAAGTTATTGAAAAAAGACATATCAAATCAAAAAATTTTCTTTTAAGTATGCAAACATCTTTTGATAAATTTAATGGGCAAAAACGATTTTTTGACGCTTCCTTAGAAAACAATTTTTATTTTATTTTGTACTTCAAAATCAGTGAAAATTTCGACTTTAAAAATCATTATACTTCAATTTATCAAGCAACCAATAAATCTAATAAATATATTAAATACCATCGAGAAAAAAATAAAATTCAAACTAAATTGTGGATTTCAAGTCTTTCGAAAGATCCTTACAGACTTCTTTTTAAAGAAAGATGCGAGAAAATGAAATATTATTTATATATAAGTTTTTTAAAAGATATTAAAACGATTATAAATATTCATCGATCTAAAAAAAATCGATCGGAATTTTTAGAAAGAAAAGCAATCATTGTTTTCAGAACTCATTCTTTGTCGCTTTTAATGATTATTTAAACGAATATGATCAAATTAGTTTGTACCATGCCGTTAATCTGGCACCTAAAAACGTTGAAAATTTCGAATGTTTAAATTTACACATATTTTTAACGAAAAAAGTCGATTTTTTTAATTATTTTGGGCAAGGATTTGATATAAAATCACTTGAATTATTTTTTTCAAAGTTTTCTATTTTTTATTTTGACAAAATGAAATTGAAGATTGAATATCAAATCGAAATATTCACAAAACAAATACCCGATGAAAATATTTGTTTGCTTGAAAGAGATCTTTTAAAAGTTTCGGAAATAAATAATCATGAAAATATAAATAAGGTATATTTTTTTTATATTTTGAGTAAAAATGATTTACTAGATTGATAAAAAAGAAAACATTCAATGTACATTCATTTTTTAATTTAAAATTTTCATTTTCAACCGAAATTTTTGACACAAAAAATGAAAAGAACGTTTATAAAAAGATTAAATTCAATATCTATATTGGATTAAATAATACAATAGAATATGCTTTTACTCTAAATCTGAATAAAAACGATGAAATGATTGAATTTATAGTCCAATCTTACTCATGTTATGCGAAAGAGCAAAATTCTTATAGTTTTAAAGAGCTAACAGATATTAAAACTAAATTGAATGAAATAGCACGTGAGTATGAAAAGCAAGATTAATTATCTTTTTATAAGTAATTAATAATCCTTTTATAAGTAATTAAAAATATTTTAAAAATTTAAAAGTTAAATTTATTTAAAATTTTAAACTGAACCGATAATTATTTCGTGTTTTATAATAAAAAAATCTCTCTTGTATGTCTACACTGGATTATACTTTGGGCCAAAAGTAATATTCAACAATAATTGTGACTTTTAACTCATATAGTAGGTACAATACAAAGTATATTTTTATAATTTTGAATAAAAACACAAACCTCTTCCAAAAAATAAAAAATTTAATAAAATAATATTGTTTGACTGACTTTTTTAAAAAAGAATAAAAACTTAAAATTAAATGAAAGTAGAAGATAATAAAAGTAAAAATTAAAATGCAAGAAATCCTCCAAAAAAATCAGATATTTTAAAAATTCATGAAATAAACAAATTTATAGAAAATAATTTATTTTAATTTCCCTGATTTATATGTTCTGCTATTTTTTTAAAATTTCTACATATGACTCTTTTCTGTATTTTAATTGAAAAAATGAAAAATTCAGAAAGAAAATTAAATATAGTACAATATATACTAAATAAGCCTAAACTAGAAGTCTTTGTCTAGGGCTTATTTTTTTACTTTTTTATTAATATATTTTAATCCTAGTTTATGCAATTCAACACGTGTGTATAATGAAGAAACACAAAAGGACAGAATAAAATAACTATAAAAAATTGTTTAATTTGTTATCAAGTAAATATAATTAAAACGTGTATTGTGGATATCAAAGCCTGATAAAAATAAATAGAAGGAATAATTTTTAATTTATACCCGGAAATAATGATGCATATATGAGTCATATAGATTTTCTCACATCTATCTATTACATTATTATAAGATATAGAATAAAATACGACAGTGAATTATAGAATAACATAAAATAACTTGTATAATGCGGTTTTTAATTTTATTATTCAAGATATCATAAAATATCTAATAATTATCAAAATCGGGTCGGAATTTACTTATAATTATTTTATATCGTTCACCCAAAATTAATAACAATTTGTTGGTTTTTTGTGTATTTTAATTTTAATCAAAGAAAATTTCAAGCATTTCGATGAATCTTCTAATTATTTGATTTATTTCAGTATATTATTGTTATTTTAAGCCAGTTCCTCTGTTTAAAATTTTATATTCAATTCGGTAAATTATAAACAACCGAAATCGTTTTACTTCAAATAATTTAACTAAATTCTCTCAAAAAAACTGCTTATTATCGATATCTTGCTTTATAGTTTCAAAAAAATGGGCAACCAAGTTTAAATATGAAAAAGTTGCAAAAAAGACGTATGTGATTTACCGAAAAAATCTAGCGGTCAGTGTATAAAGTATAAATGGCCTTAAAACTGTTTAATGAAGTAAATATGGGCAACCGTGTTAAATTATATTATAAAATATCATTATGCCTCTGCATGGGCAGTTGTGTAGAATCTGTTAAAATACATACAAATCAACTAAACCCTAGCTTAGGTATGGGCAGAATAAATATGAAAAAATATTTTTTTTTGAACAAAAACTTTATATTTCAGAAACCAAACCTTTTCTTCAAAAACCATATAATACCAATTATTGATTTCAAGTCTGCTCTTTATTGTTGCATTTTAACCGATAAATATATTTATAATAATCTATAAACCAGAATCTCGTTTTAACTTCTTAGCCCCTGATTTATACAAATTAAGATTAGTAGCACCCTCGGTGGAAGCGAATTTTCGAATGCATGCGTCTTAATCGACAAACATACATCTATAAATGCTACGTTTCTAATTCATAAATCGTTTTTACCATCTATTAAATACTAAAGTTATAAATCTTTAAAAAGCCTCAGTGCCTTGAAATTATTAAAATAAATGAAAATCAATTGTACTTAATTATTAAGTGCTAAGAAATCTTAAATGAAAATATTTAACGAAAAAAATGCAAATTTATTGAATTTCTCGTAATGGTTGTTTAAGACAGTAAAACCTTTATTTAGAAGCATCACATCTTTTTAAAACAGTGGCAGATTTCATATATGTTTTTTTGACATGAACGCAGTTCTAGGTTAAGATAAATAATTTGCACGCCAACACTCCAAAAGTACCCGCTGCGATACCTACTTCCCTAAGCCTTTCATCTAACAGGTGTTTAAAACCCAATTAATAAGCGTTAAGGTTGCCCGGTGTTCGTTAATGTCTGTTGTAAGGGGTGTGATCGAAGGCTAAGCCCCCTGGGCTTCCCCAAGACTATCCTGCATTCCCACTTCCCCACACTTTTTGCACCTATCAACTTCTAGCAGGAATGTATTTCAGAGACTTAAATGAGGTTTAGCAAGACATTGCAATGTGATACCGACAGGCATAACCTGATACTTAGTTTTCCAGCTTTTAAATGGGTTTATTTTTTATATCACCTAGGCACGAAGTCTTCTAAATGAGTGAGCAAGGCTAGGTTTCCATATTTTTACAAGGCAATTACTTACATGTTCAGCGGCAGCTTTTGATCCAATTACATAAAAAACTACAAAATAAATTTGCAGAAATAGTTTCACTATTTTTAGACCTCTCCTCCTCATATAAAAGTTCATAGACCAACCAAGGATGTAGTGTGATTTTATTCCCACCAAAAATAAAAACAATCACCCTCAAACCGGTTTCACACACTCATTGTTAAACTGAAATTTTTTTTTGAGGTTATCCTCCATCCACCGTGATACTTTAAATTAAATTCCTTACAGCTATATATAATAATGGAGTAACTTATGAGTTAATCTTCTCATATAATCCTATAGACTCGACTCAAGGTTTGATTTAATATAAAGATTTTTTAAAAAACCATATAAGCTTTTATTTCAGGTATTGATCAAAACAATAAACTAGCTTATTAATTAAAAATATAAATTTATCAGTTCACATAGTTAAAGAGTCAATAAATTATTTTACTTAAAATAATTTCAACAAATATTTAAAAATTGTGCTCTAATACAATTTATGGCATTTTTCTAAAAAAATAATATGATAAAATTTTCTCGCTTGTTTTTACAATCATATGTTTGTTTATAGTTATATTTTAATCAACATTTAACAGAATCTGCTTCTTTAGAAATAAATTGTAATTGTTTTAAATATACCTCGAAAAGACAATTTAAATCACAAGGATAATATTTTAGGATAAAAACGAAGCTAATAAGAAAGTGATTGCTATGTTTTATATATTCTATAGATATCATGTGTATAGGAATAGAAGTTTTTTGTGCTTTTTTAAAATTTAAAAACGAATGAATTTAACTTCTTTCTTTAAAGTATTTTTTAGATTCTCGACTTGCACGATCGTTTTAACAACATTAGATTATACCTTATCTATATTCGAATTTTAAAAGAAATTGATTCAAGTTTTCTGCGTACCGAAGCAAAATTCTTTATAGAGAGAGATAAAATATGCGATACATTATCTTATAATTTCAACAAAGAAATTATTTTCTAAAATACAGTTTAAAGAGATTATTTTCTAATTCGAATTAATAAATTTAAAATTTTTATTTTTAATAAAATACTTTGCTCATAATTATAATCTCTCTTGCGTAAATTGTAATCTAACCAATTAAAAATATTTAGAGGCAACGTTTTAAAAAGAAAGTGTTCAGACGAATCTAACAACGATAGTTGTCTCTTTAAATATATAAAATTATTATAAAAATGGACATAGAAGCTAGATACTATAGATTATGATGGTAAAACACGGTTTAAATACCTTTTTAATGGTTGAAAAAATAGTATTTTAATTTTTTTTGTACTTATACAAAGAGATAAGAACTTACAAGTTTACAATTGATGTATTTTAATCCTACCAAGAAAACTATAAAATGTATTTAAGAATATAAATTGTAAAATGAAAAAATAATATATGAATTTTACCAATATAACCAATGCTAAAATATATGCTCGCGTAGATTTCCGATTTAGACATATAGAATATTCAATAAAGTAAAAGAATTAAATTCAAAAATATTTCCTGAAATCAGTGTGTCATTATGTTCTCCGATGTGAATAGATACCGCAATAGAAGAAAATTTTTCAATGAACGCATCATTTACGCAGATTTATGAAAATATAAACTTTGGTATTTGTATTATTTAATTTAGAAAGAAAGAAGTTTTGTGTTTTGAACAATTTATATTCAAATCAAATAGTAGTTTGTTTAGAATATAATTCGAAAAAACCTCAAGATGCTATTGCAATCGTTTACAATGCTATTCAAAATAATAAAACCTTTTTAGAGACATTACTGGCTGTCTATCAATATTTCTATATTGACCTAAAGGTAGATATTCGGTTTTTAATTGTGATTTATTTATCAATTTATCATCATAAAATAATTTGGAATATTTTTTATTTAGAATTTCAAATAGATTTTTTAATTTTTCATAAAATACTTTTCTGTGGTCAAAAAAGTTCGGTAAAATTTCCAAAGTATTCAAACCCAAATTAAAATCATCCAGATTCCCCTTTCTTTCAATAGCTTTTAATGTTCGATTAAACTTAGCATTTATTTCTAAATCCATAAGTTTACAACAAAACGCTGTTTTAATTTGATGAGAATATTTTGATTTGCTACTATCACAATATTTTATAAATAGATTCAGCTCATCAAATTTATAAAGATTCTGGCAAATCAAAGAAGAAAAGATAGAATGATTTGATGAAGGAACAATAAAATATTCATTCAGTTGATAGGTCAAATCATAGGTGATTTGATTTGAATCTACAAATTTCAAATCATAAAATTTTAAAAGCGATTTGAGAATCGGATCTAATATTTTACAAATTAAGAAATTTTCATTTATCATTGAATATTCAAATCGTTTAATATCTTTCGTTTGCTTTAAATTACTTAAATGTGCTAATTTATTTTCTAACTTAATCAAAGGTTTTTTCTCAACATATATATGAAATTCTGGATTCATTTTAATTCCTTCTTTATTTTTTACATAAATATTGCTCAAATCTATTTGTTGAATTTTTATACAACTTAACACAAAATCCGATAGAATTTGTTTGTAGTTTTTATAATCAGAACTTATAAAATTAATTTCGTTTATATATTGTGATAGTATATTATTTTTGTGAACGGAAATTTCCTCTACTTCATTGGCTGTTATTTTATTATCTTCTTCAACTGAATCTTCCGCTTTATCTCTCATTTTTTTACATTCTTCTTCATCTTCTTGCCTTATAAATATTTTATATTCGTTGATACTTAAATATTGTTCCAAACTTGTTGTAACCAATATATTAATATTTTGTGATGAGTTTTTATATTTATGAAAACTTAATTCCTCCCCAGACTGCAGATAAATTTCATTTAATGAATAAAATGTTGATGAAACTTCTTTGAAAACCGGAACTAAAAATTCATGTTTTAAGTTTTCAAATTCGTAAAAAATATTTATTTTCATTGGGTATTTAAAACAAATATAATTTAAAGAAGAATAAATAAAGATTGTTTTCTATAAGATATTATGATAGAAGGAAGATATTCACACTAAAAACCATCTGATTGATAATTAAAGTAAAGTTGTTGTAAAGTTATTTCTTGAATTTTTAATGGGATAAATACTTCACCAATTTCGATTTATTCACTGTAATTTGTATGCTAAGCGTAAGGCCATCATGATTATGTAAAATAGTAAGCACTATATAGTTTGTAGTTTTTTATGTTACTATTTTAATTACAATTGAAATTATATGTAGTTTCTATGTAGAAGGATTGAAACATAGCCTTGCTCGCTTGGGCTAGAAGCATAGCATCTGGAGTATACACAAAAATCAAAACCAAAAAAGAACCAAAGATATTAAGTAACGTTTTATATCTTTTGATATGAAAATGCAATCCTAGATGAATCTGGTGCGAGTCTTCGTGATATATTTTAGCAGAATATTTATTTTTTATGGGAATGCTAAGTAAATGAGTGTGTTTCTAGTCTTGTGAGAGGTAAAAATGAAGTTAAACTTGCATTCGCTAGGAAATTAAAAAACACCCGAAATTTTTTTCCATCCTCTATTAGATGGTTTTATATACATTTTAGATGAAAGCCTTTTAGACTTATGTAACTTTGGAATAGAAATGAAGTTTTGGTGAGCAGTTACTTTTTTAAAAACCAAACTGCTTAAATTTCATAAAAAAATTTAAAATATGTCTGTTTTGGAAAAAGTTGTAACACAAATTAGATGAAAAAAGTTTTGTTTAATAAGCTTTGCGTTAATATCATATTACTCTCTTTAAGATAATTTTTTGCTATTTAAACTGTCCAAAGCCTTCTCTACATCAAAATGGTGTCTTAAGTTTATTTGAAGTTCTTTCAACTTGGTTAAATATCTACAATTAGGCTATGATATTTTCCGTATTTGGATTTTTAACATAATATTTCTTGTGTTATTTGGTTTGTAGCAACATTGGCTTCTCATACATTCCATTCTCTTCCAAAAAACTTACTGACTTTCATTCTAAAACCTTCAAAGATCGTTTTGAGTTAATCCTCTCATCTATTGAATGAAAATTATTTCGAATATATATAGCACATCAAAAAAAATATTTTCTTCTGTATTCATTAATATTTATATCTTTTAAGATATGATTATAATTTACGTCCCAGCAAAATTCTAAATTATTTAATAAAGGATTATGCAACCTCGAACTAATAACTAAAACTCTATTGTTCCCACAATATCATCTTTTTCTGGTAACTCAGTTTAACTATTCAGGTGAATCTGGCCCCAATCTTGATTTAAGAAGACCTGTTTTCCCTCTTCCATTATTTTAGATAAATATCCCGAGTCCAGATTAAAAATTGCGAGATAGCTCCATTTCATTGTTTCTACCCATAATTTCTAATGCTGTATTAAAAAACTTTGTGAACAGAGTAGAAAAAAATTTACATAAAATACTCAAATTTATATCGATTGAGTATGTTAAATTTAGACATTTGTCAAAAATATTCGTTCTTAGGTCTATTAATTTCTTAGATTTTATAACATCACGTTCACATCTTCTCTAATGTCTTAGAAAATTAACCAAAGGGTTTTCTTTCTCTCAGCCTTTCCTAAAATTTATATTTAAGATCTAGATGAACACGAGTATATCACATACTTCAAATTTCTTTTTGTAGTTATTTTAATAATTCTTCAATCTATAAACATGTTTCATCATTTTATACCTAGAATATAGTTTAATTTTCTCTTTTTTCGTATGTTTTTTACAGCCGAGGCTCTTTAAATTTGAATTCGAGCCTTTCAGTCGGCCTAAATTTTGATTTAACTTGTTTTTTAATACCATGGTTGAATATCAGTAAAATTTTAATCCTTAAAGATTGTTCTTTTTTATTTATATTTTTATGATATTTATGAAATTCACGAAACGAACAAAATAGGTGTTTTCCGAGATTCAAAACCATGTAAATATCTTCAAAGTTGTCTTTTAAAAAGGCTACTCATTTGTTTTCGGTTTAGTTCTTAGCATATTTATCCTGGCATTGCACCACTCAATATTCAAACTTTCATCCGTGACGCTTTTTATTCAAAATAAAAAATTTTGTGTTTGATTTAAAATATGAATGTTGATTTATTGAAGAAAATATTTTTTTGAATTAATTTATTAAAGCAAAGCTTTTTGGCTTTTAGTTCATTTCGTTGTTCTTCTTACAATAACTTTCTTGTCTGCACTCCTATACTATATTCTATTGTCGAAGATCCCAATATATTTAGTAATTTGAGTTATTTTTACAAGACATATGATTTGTAGCCAGCTTTTCTCTTTTTGGTTCCCAGTAATTCTACCATAAACCCAATTCGCCTCGCTTGTAATTATATCTACGATATAATCTCGAAGTAAAAAAAAGTTAGAATCATCTATAAACATTTCACAAGAGCTGTGATATAAAAGGGATAATCATACATTTTTTTTTGTATTTCAAAAAAATTAGCTAGAAATTCCATAAAAAACATGAAAACCAGTTTTAAAAATTTCCCTTCGTAAGATCATCTTTATCCTTTCTTCTTAATATTTCTCTCAGAAACTGTCTGACAAATAAATTTTTGATTTAAATATAATTATCTTAATAGACTTAAGTTTTAATAATGTAAGTTTAAAATCTATTAGAATATTATAATGCGCTTGATGATCGCAATCATAGGCTGCTTCTATATAAATCCACGCCGCCTTAATTTTGTTTTTATAATCTTTATCCATGCTATCCTCACTATACCTGCTTTTTGCCCTTTTCTAGCCCATTTTATTTGCTTTATTAAAAAAATACTGCTGGTTAAACCATTTTTACTTCAAACCAAGTGAATTTTGAGGCTCGTTATGTGTTTAAATTATACATATCCGATAATCCGTAATTCGCCAATTATCGTAGTTTTCGTAGCTATTTTATAGAATTATGTGTATAATCAGCACAGGTTTAATATTTTGAAGCATTTCTTCAAAATATATTTTTTACAATTGAATGAGTTTTTTTAAGTTTCGAAGTTTTTATTAATCAATAAATTATAAGTAAAATTAACTCTTGTAACATTATAATAAGGAGGAAACTTGCTTGAGCAATAAATCATTAGCTTAAGTAAACATGATTGACTGAGCATTTTCTGAAAATTTCATATGAAACTAACAATAATACGTGATTATGCCAAAATTATTGTGTATCTTTTGTGATACTAAACCAACGACCTAATTTGGAATTCAATTCTGTTCCAATGTCGTTCTTTATATAAATCAGAATAAAATCTAATTTTGAACAATTCGAACATAAAATGGTTTTTAAAAATTGCTTTCCGTTTCATATAGCGTATTTTATCGGTCACACACACCAAAATACTCATTCATCATAACCAAAAACACAGAAAGATCCTTTATGCTGCTTAACTTTAAATTGACCCTCACTTTATATATTTAAACTTTTTTTTAGAATCCTTGAACCTTTCTTTCTCAAGTCTTTCTAAATACTAAATCTTACAGTACTGTCTAATATGTTTTATTTTCTTTGTATTTCCAAGAAACAGTGTCAAGTTTTTTCTTATTTTAAGATACTTGTGTAACCTGGATTATATGCATCACATCAGTTTTTGTATTCTTCTGATCACATTCCGGGTTTTTAAATATATTCGATCAATAGCATAATTTTTTTGGAATTACATTCGTTTTTAAGGTCTTAACTCGAACGACGCCTTCTTGTTTCATTTGAAAGTTCCTAAAGTGTACGATTGCAGTTTTTTTGCATGTTAATATGCCGTAAATATTTGATTAGAAAACATGACACTGTGTTTAAAGCCATAACTATACCTTTTCTGCTTCGTTTCTCGTCTTATTTCAAGTTTTGGTTTTTTAATATTCAATTTTTTTAGACTTCGAAAGCGAAATTACAACCAAAATAGTATTAAGATCTTTATAATTTTATGTTCTATTTTTATGAATTTTCTCATATCTTTTTTGTACTGCAAAAGCACATATTATTGTAATTGTTAATTTACATCTGTGCCGGATTCTAAAATCTGTTGCAGTATTATCGGTTGGTTTGCTTTAAGCTTTCAGTAATGTTGATATTTTTCGTGCAATTAGCTAATTTAAAAGGATATATTCTTAAAAGAGAACAATTGCATAGTTTAAAGCAAGCCGATAAGCCTAATCTGAAAGATGTTGCTATTTGATATCCGAGAAGATAAGAATGCTCGATCGCAACAAAAATTATGCAATTATCAGTACCACGCTAAAGTTTAATTTCATTTCATCTAAAATTCATTTTATCTCTTTCGCAACATTTTTATGAATATTCGCTGTCAACTTTTTGCTTTCCCAATATTGAAAAATAATTCATTAAATTCAATGAGAAAATTTGTGCTAATATTTTAATAAAGTTGTGTAATGAAAATTTAATAGTATTTCAACTTAATACACAAAGAGTATTTATAAAATTCTCTAATAAAATATTCAAAAGATAGTGTATCTAAAAATTATGTATATTTTTTGATTTTAAATTAAAAATTGACAGTTAAAATTTTTTTGATTTGTGGATTTCATGTTAAAAAATTTTACTTGGATTTGTATGAAGTGTAAACTCATCCTCATGTTCAAAAACATATTTTTTATGTATTTTTTACTATATTACGAATTCAAGACTCGAGCATCTGTTGCTCACTGTGGATTATCATTATATGATAAATATAACCAGAATAAATGCGCCTTTGAAAAATATTTGTGTTATCAGTTGATAAATTTTCCTAAAAACTGCTTAACCAATCATACAAAAAAGGAATATCAATTGAAAAAATATTCTTTTAAGTCGGAAAACATCTTTTGATGCATATAATAATCATGATGAACTTTTCAATGATATTTTTAATTCTAATTTTCGTATATTTTAGATTTAAAAATTAAATAAAATTTTGATTTGAAAAATCTTTCATTTATAATTTCTAAAGCAACCAATGCAACTAATTAATATATTAAAAATTATTTAGAAAAAAATCCAATTTTATCTAAATACTGTGGTTCAAGCCTTTTTTTTGAAGCTTTCTTATGAACGTTGCATCAAAAAGAAGAACAAAAATATTAAATATAATTTATATATAGGTTTTTTGAAATATATTAAAAAGATTATAAATATTTATCGTCTCAAAAAGAAATCGCGGGGAATTTTTAGAAAGAAAACCAAAAAATCCTTTCGTAACTCGTTCTTTGTCGCTTTCAATGATTATTTAACCGAATATGATCAAGCTACATTGTACAGCGCGGTTAGTCTGCCGCTACAAAATGTCTATAATTTCGAATGCTTAAAAATACATATATTTTTACCAAAAAAAATCGGTTTGCTCAATGTTTTTGAAACAGGATTTCATCAAAAACCACTTAAATCGTATTATTCAAAATTTTCACTCTATTATTGATAAAATCAAGTAAGGAATCAAAACATCCTTGAAAAATCCGCAAAAGCAGTTAAAGAGTGTATTTGTTTGATCGAAAGAGATCCTTTAACATTTCCAGCAATTAATACCCAAGAAAAATATTTATTGTTTTTTGTAGTATCATTATAGATATAACGTAGTTTTTGAACAGGTAAAGTACGAATTTTTTCGTTTTGCATTCTGTTTTTTTAATATGAAATTTTCATTTTTCACTGAAATTTCAACAACGAAAAACGAAAGAGAGGTTTATAAACAAATTAAATTTTATATTTCTATTAGACTCTATGAACTGAATCATTTTCTTTTACATTAAAGATAAACACAAATGGCGAGATGATTAAACTGAAAGTCAAACTTAACTCAGCAGATTTAAAAAGTTATAATGATTATAGGTTTAAAGAACCAATCAATATTCGTATTAAATTAGAGAAAATAGCATTTGAGTATGAAATAATACCGAACCAAGACACTTTTTATTAAATATATATATAAAAAATTTTAAAATTTATGTCTTCATAATTTAGATATATCCCAATATTTAATGAGATATATAGGCTTAGAATAACTATATTTCAGGCAAAATAAGATAGGTTTTTAAGTATAATAATTTTTTGTCATAAAAATTAAAGACCGCTTAAAACGGAAGCCGATTTATGCCAACGATGCAAGAGAATCTGTTTATCGTGGTTGCTTGCTTTCACCTAGTAGCGAATATGACAAATCTCAAAATTAAAATTTTTTACACAAATAAAATGGTTTTATAAGCGATTTAAAAACTATTTTTATGGTAAAGATAGGTAAAAGTCATTGTTTGAGTATATGATGAGTTATAAACCACCCTTTATCTACGAGACGATTTTTTATAGTCTTAAATTACAACGAATCAAAATAAACAGATGTAATAATTTAGAACAATCTCTAAAAAGAAATTACTGGTGTGACAATAAGACTATAACTCATAAAAATTGGTGTATTGGGTTTTAAAAGAAAATAGAAGAACTTGGAAATTTTTCAATAATTTGACTCTTGAAATATCGGTCCTTGGCAAAAGAAGAATAGAATCAGAAAAGGTATAGACGTTAGAAGCAAAAGAATTGTTTATGGTTATTTTCTTATTGTCAACATCGAGAAATTAAAAGGACTTGAATTGATAGCGGTTTATTTTTAGTAAAGAACTTATGTAATCAATTCAAAACAAACACACCTGTTTTTTTTTACTTTAAGAGCTTTAGAACATTTAATAATACAATTTAAACGCCATTATGCCAGTATTAGCCATATATTATACAGTTTGAGCCAAGAAAAGCATTTTTAATGTTACCCTTTTCATATAAATTTCTGATATACTTTATAGATCATAACCTAATTCCTTATCTAACATTTTATTATATATGATTTCACATATAATAAACTTTTTAATGGATAAACAAGCTTTTATTTACAGCCACAAAGACTGCCTCTCATAGTTCAAAAAATAATTTTAAAATAGTTTATTAAAACCCATCGAGTAGGGTTCATTCCTGCGCTATATTCTTCGATCTTTTCATGAACTGTTTCATTTCTATAAAGATAAGAGAAATTTGTCTCATTGCCTGCTTTTTGCTATTTATAGCAATCAGAAACCTTTACTTTCTTTATTGCCCACTTTTTTTTGAAATTTTTTGCTTCTAAGAATTAATTTAGTCTAAAAATACAAAGTCACAGAACCCAGAATTAGCTATCGCAGTTCATACCTTGGACAAGAGACCACCAAGCTACGGCCCGCGTACACTTTTTATCTGTTGTCCCGCAGCCACATATTTTTTATTAAGTAGATTTTTTAAATATGGAAACAAAATTAACAAATATAGATAACTTATACAAAAAGAATTGCAATTATAGATAATTTGGGCATGGATTTGTTACGCAAAGAAGATTCATATAGTTTTCAGTATTTTTTTTACCAAAAAATCGAAATTAATTAACAAAAAATATATGTAAAAATTTTTTATTAATTAGATTGATGTAGTTGAGATTTTTCGGGGATAAATTTGTTGAAATTGTAGGTTAAATTTACGAGTAAAAATCACCAGTAACGGCTTTATTTACTTCTATGTTAATTTAGATCTCTAAATGTTTTTTGTATATTTCATTTTGGATAATAATTCCCGCACAAATAGGCAAAACCTAAAACGGAAATAAAACCTTGAGAAAATTTATGAACGTGATTGGAAGACACTTATAAAAGTTTAGTAATTTATCTGTCTATTTCTATATAGAAATATCGTTAATATAGATGTTTGGTTCCATTAACATCTATCTGAAACTTTAAAAATCGTTTTAAAAATATGGATAATAAACTTTGTAGAAATATTTTGAGTATCGTGGCATAAAAAACAATGAGTTATTGGTCCGCGAGACTTTTTTTAGAGACAATGTGACCCGCGAGCAAAAAAGGTTGGATACAATTGCTTTATAATAAGAATAAATCATAATTTGACGCTAAATTGATAAATCCATACCTTAATAAACGAGTAATTCCATGAATGTTTAATCAATTATTAAAAATATTGGTTGGTTATTAATAAAAATTTTTTTATTCTAAATTTAAAAGTTTTTATAGCTTTGAATAATTTTTTAATGAAAAATAAACATCGATTTTTTATAGTTTTTCCGAAATTTACATAATTAAAAGAATTATCGAATTATCTTTCTAAGCTAAGATCAAAATTTTCTTAAAAGATTTTGAAAACTTTTTAACTGCAATATATATTTATTTATATTTATATACCAACGAAAATCGATATTCAAAAACTGTTTTCGTACAGGCCAATGATTTCTTCAACGATGAATCTTATTTCCATATCTGCTAATATAATATCACATTCACTTTTAAAAGATCTATCTTTTATATCATCGTTGAGAAATTTTTCTAATTCATCAATCTTTAAAGTTATATAAATACAAGCCAATACAATATTTTTAACGGAAAAAAATAAAGAAAATGGTAAATAAAAAGAATCATTGAGTAAAATCCAGGCACACTGTTGTCTCTTCATATCAAATTTGAATTTATTACATTTTTTCTTTAAATATTGATAAAAATTATTATACGTAAAATCAAAATCGATTTGAATACACATTTCTAATTCTGTATCTTGTGCATCTTCCAGAACATTAACACTATTCTCGTCATTATGCACATCGGATTCGTCAATATCGTAATTATTATCGTTATTTTTATTTTCACGTGTTGAATAATAATTTTTAGTTATTTCTATAATTTCTTTTAAATTTTTAAATGTTCCAGTTATTTTACTGCTCAGGAGAAAACAACTTGAAATAAATGAAATATTCTTTTTTGTTATATTTTTATTTAAAAATTTGTAATATAGAAATTGAGAATAAGATATTGTTTCTTGTGGCATATTAAGTCCAATACCTATTTTTATAATATCGTATAATTCGTTTTTAGATGCTTTTGTTTTCAGAAAATTGTATTCTTCAAAAGTGTTAATATCAATGTTCAACATTGGTGGGGACTATCTTTTAAAATTTATTTATTTTTATATTTATTTCTACATTACGACCCCAGTTTGCTATAAATATTTGTTCAATTAAAATATATTGAACTTTAAATCTTAAATAATAATCCGTTACATTTGTCTTATCTTGATCTAACGAGATAAGAAACGAGAATCTATTTTTTTTTAAAAGTTTTAAATAATGTTCAACCTAAAGTTACCTTTAACTGGCTTAAGAACAAAAAAAGTGTGTTCTGCATTTTCCAGGATAGAAACCATATGTAAATAGAAAAAGACGATTTTAAGTGATGCTAATCTACAAATCAAATAGTTTGTTTACAGCTCATATAATATATATTAAGATATGATTATACCAGGCGCCACTTTGAATTTTTCTGATGAGTACTTTCTCTTTTATTTAATAAACGTACTAAAACCGGTGAATCGATTAAAGCCTCATAATTACTAAAATAATCTTGAAAATAGCTATGCGTAAACAATATCTATACCAGAATAAAATTTGATGTAAAGATTCCAAAGTTTTATCATATATTCAAAATAGAAAAAAAAGTAATAAATTTAAACGAAAATTACTTAAAATTCACTAGGATTATAATAAATAAACTAAAAAGTGCGACTTATTGGTAAATGATTTATAAAATTTTATTTACATGTAAAGTAGTGACTAATTGCATGTTTTATTACTTGGAACACAATTTTATAAATAATATCACAATCTATAATGCTAGAATGCTCTCAATATTTACAAGAAAGTAAAAACTTTTAGTATAAATACATAAAAGACAGTTAAAATTATTTTATCGAATCTTCAAGGTATGAATCAGAATTTAATTAAAAATAATTTTTTAAATACTTTCGAATAAAGAACAGAAAGATTGTATAACAGAAAAGAAGTCTTAATTTACTATTTTCATTCATTAAAGAATAGGGGGCAAGCAATTAATGATGAGATTTTTCAATTTATAAATGAACACAAATAGTACAAATATTTGTCTCTGATATAATAAGAAACAAAAAATACAAATAATTATATAATTGGCCTTTAGCATTTGATAAAATATATCTTTATATTTCTTTGTTGAATTAAATATATACTTCTCAAATCTTAAATTAATGCAAAGTGGATTTTTAAAAATGTATTGTAAGAGTTGTAGAGTCATTTATATTAATCAGGAAATATTACAGAAGTTTCTAAAAATATTATTACTCGCAAAAATAAAAATTATTTAACTTACCTAATTTTTGTAACAATTACCATATAATACAATATAAATAAAAATAATTAAACCAAAAAGAGAAAATTTCAGGGATATTTTAAAGATCTTATAGGACCTCATGTACTTTTATAAATTCGAATCATGTTTAGATCAGCTTTACGCCTATTCATAATTATTTAATAAATTTTAATAAAATCATCGAAAGTTCTAATTAACTTTTTAAAAATTATTAAATCAAAAGAAATATTTATTGAAAATAATAGTAGAGAATTCTATCTTCATTTTTTAGAATAAATTACAGGATAACTCGATTTTAACATGAAATTCTGGAAATATAGATTTTGTAACATATTTTTAGTTAATCTGCCATTATAAAGTATTTATATTTCAATATAAATTAAAAAATCAATTTCATTATTCTATAGTAAATCAAGATAAAAAAAATTAGTATAATTCTAAAATACTTAAGATAAAGGCAAATGCTGTTGCAAGCGGCTCTTTTCGTGTAAGAGAAATAAAAAAAACAATGTTTTTAAATCGCAATACCATTTTATACAAATTTTAATCGATTATTTGAAAAATATTTCTTGACTTTTGTTAAGCAAATATTCTATTTATATATATTAGACTTATAATTATTTTTTTATAAGTTAGTGCCTTAAAAAGGTTGGTAGAGCTCGCTTGATGAGCGACGAATCATCTTAAATTCGTTACTTTCGTTGCCTATAAAGTGATCGCAGATCTAACTCGCCATGAGCTCTCTCGCAATCATAGCATTCTTATCTACTCTTAACCTACGAAAAAGTATATACTTTATGCCAGGAAATATCCCTAGAACTTATATGTGATTAGTCTATACTTTTCGATGCTATCAGTTATAAACCACTAATTATCATTTTCAGGTTTCTCATGATATGCACTTAAAAGATATTCAAGGCGCAAAATCTTCTATTTCGAGTAAGTGAGCTCGTATTTAATCACGTTTACATGATAATTACCTAGAACACCAATTGAAGTTTCATATCTAGTTACATAAAAAACCAAAAACTAAGTTTTTAGGAAAAGTTTCACCGTTTTGTAGATCCTGCCTTCTTATACAGATACCCATGAACACCATAAAAACAGTGTGTTCTAATCTCAATAAACATTCAAACAATTTTTTTGGGCATTAATTTCTCATCGTAATTGCTAAGCGGATGTTTTTTAATTTGGTTTTTCTACCTCCAACAGCATTATCTAAAATTTTATATTAGGTGATTTTTCTTATTAAAGATTTTATAAATCATTTTAAAACGAGTTTCCAAACATTTAAGTCTTCTAACAAAAGTTTTTTCTGATAATTTTGTTAAAGACTCGAATATTTGATTTTCACAAAAATCCGAATTTAATTTTACAGATAATCAGTTATAAAATAATTATTGTCATACGTATATGTTTAAATTTATACGTAAGAATATTGAGTATTATAAATATTTTGAAAAGTATTTATATGTTTTAAAAATCTAAATCCAAAGTTTTGAAATTTATTGGCATCGTAATAATTCATAGTGATCAAAGACTTTCCTATCAAATCTGTCATCACAAGCCCTTTGTCTTAAGACAAAATTTGACCTAATTCTTTAAAGTGACTTCATTTTATATATTATTCCTGTAGTAAATTGTTCTTTTAATGTTGCAGTATAATTACGGTAAATTTTATTTTGATGATTCATTTTCTAAAAGATTTTTTCTAAAAAAAAGAAAACAACCTATTGTTTTAATTAATTTATATTAAACCTTTTAAGTATTTATTATTGACTTAAAAAGTCTCTGTTTAAGATTATGTACTTTCCTTTGTTGCAATCTAGGTTTAATTCCTTAAGATTTACTTGTTATGTAACAATTAAATACATATTAAAATTATTAATGTTAAAATAAATAACAAGTAGTGGAGTGAAATAAACACAATAAAAATTTTCTGCTTGGCAAGGTGTATGTGAAATTGGTGTGAATATCATTTTCTTTTTTTTGGTGAAAATAAAGTCACATTACATCTTCGGTTGTTTCATGGGAGTTTGCATTAGGTGAAAAATGTCTAGAAAATTACGAAACTTTTTCTACAAAGGTATTTTTAGTTTTTTATGCAACTGAGCAAAGGCAGCAGCTGAACTTGTAGGTAATTGCTATGTAAAAGCATGGAAACCTAGCCTTGCACACTCGGGTTAGAGAACTTAGCCCTTGAAGGATATAAAAAATATAACGAGTAGGATACCAGTGTGAGCTAAGTAGTAGGTTATATCTGTAGGTATTGTATTGCACTGTTTAGTTGAACCCATGCAAGTTTCTGAAATATATCTTAGCTAGAAGTTTATTAGGTTCAGAAGGTGTAGAGTAAATAGTAATGCTGCATAGTCTTGGGGAAGCCCAAGGCGGACTTCGATCACACTCCAGGCAACGGATATTAACGATTTACAGGCAACTTTATGCCTATTAATTTGGTTTTACACATCTGGTAAATGAAAGGCTTTGGAATTTAGGTATCGCAGGTATTACCGTTGGTATTTTAGGATAGCAGTTATTTTTTTTAAACCTAGAACTGCGTTAATGTTATGAAAACAAGTATAAAACTTGCCACTATTTTAAGAAGATCTGATACTTTTAAATTAAGTATAATAAATTTCAAGCAAGAGGATATTCGAGATATTGTTTTTCATAAGAAAATTCAGCTTTATATCAATTTATATATTGTGTATTCGTCTATATAAAATTTCAAAAAATGTGTGTTCTATTTTAAAAATTACTTACTCAATTATACTCTTATTAGTTTTTTATTTTGCAAAAATTACTGAATAGAAAAAACCAATTGGTTCTATAATACTACAAGAAATATTTAGAAAATACTAATACTATTAGATAGTTATTAAAATTTTAAAGGTTTAAAAGTTGTTTTCAAATTTAGTAAAAGAAAATTTAGGAATACATAGGTTTAAAATTGATTTTTTTGTTATAAACCAAATTTTTAAATTATTTGATAATATATTGGAATACTTCGAATCCGAATATAGAAAATATATTAATTTTACCTTAAAGCAGCAAAAGATTTTGTAAAATAAATAATGTTTTAATCCCAGAATGCGTCTTGTAAATTATTTGGGACAAATAAATTTTAAAAAGGTTCGGCAACATCTTTTTTCATATATTTATTCCATTTTTCTTTTGCCTCTCGATTCCGAAGATGAACGAATAAAAGTTTTTCATTTGTTACTTTAAACATTTTTAACTCGAAATTATAAGGGATTAACCTGTATATTTAGAGGTTTATATCCTATCAAAATACCATCAATGATTTTCAAACTAATTCTACACACTCATTACCAAGTAGATAATTTTTTAATGTGGTTATCCTCCCTCCTCTATTCTGAAATGTATAAAAAATCAAAAAGAATATTACAAATACAAATACGAAGGAAGAATCAAGATTCTCTACAAATTTCTTTATATTGATTTTAAAGCAAAAAGAGATATGTCTAGGACATATTTTTTAAATTTTTATAAATTTTCATAGAGTCATATTCCTTATGCGCTGGCCTGGGGCAGTATTATGATAAACTACCATAAGTCACACATAAAAATACTGCGATACCGTATAACGTAGAAGCTGTACACTCATTCGATATTACTTAAGAAGACAGTCTAAATAAGTTTCTTTAGTTTACGAAGAGGACTTGTGTCGGAGCTAATGCTGAAGAAAGCTAGGATTGTGTTTCGATGTGTGTTATTAAGAGATCCGAGATGTAGAGGACCAACATCTTTGTAAAATAAGCCAGTGACTATGAACATGGTCATAAACAAATGAATTCAAAAAACAATCCCCTCCTTTAAAAGAAGTAACAACCACTATAGAGGAACCGACAATAAACATAAATGAAGAGTTTGATTTAGAAAAAGAAAAATTTCGGTAAAAGAGGTTCGAAGGAAATGTATATAAATTTGAAAATGATGTTAATCCAAAAATCTATTCAATAAAATCCATAGAGTCATAAAATATCTTAATAATACTGTGAATAGCTTATATTTCTTTTTGGGTTATTTATTCAGAGCGAAGTATATGTAAAAAAAACATTTCCCATTTAAAATCTATTTCTATAGAATTTCTGTACGATTCTTAAATTAAAACAAAGAATTTTAGCAAAATATTTATAAAGAGGTTAATATAAAAAAAACTTAACTTTTAGAAATATTAATTAATACAAAATTAAAAATAAATAAAAATAAAATAGAATGAACATAGTAACTTTACCTTTTCGATTCGCAATGCCAACCACTTTCTAATTCATTTAAACTGCTTTTTCGTTAGCATCTTTCTTACGATTTTTCTCAATAATATAAGCAATAAAGTCCGCAATTTCATCGGTATTTTTTTCATCCAATCGATCAATTGTAAATGATAGTGACTTACTTATACTTTTGACTTTTTTATTCTCAATTTCAACGCAAAACGACTCAACCGCTATTTTATCAAGAATATTTAAAAATACAATCCAGGTGCTGTTTTCATCATGGGGAACATCTAATCTTGCCTTTATAAATGCTGTTAATTTTTTAACAGATACCATCGTTTGTTTTTTCTTCAGAAGAAGGCCGACCTTGGCAAAAAAACCCGGATCATCGGGCAAAGAAGGCTTTTCCATAGTAACAACATCGTTAGGATCTTCTTTTGGCAAATTTTCTTTAATTTGTACGAAATCATCTATTTTTTGTGCTTTCAAAGCCTCTAACAATGCATTGCGATCATTTTCATCATTAGTAAGCAAAACATTGAAATTGATTTTGTCATCATTGGGTGTAAACATAGCGATCTTTTCTTTTTTTAACAAGGCCGCAAAATTTTTGAATGTTACTGATTCTGATATTTTTTTATAATCTGACTCAAGATTTTCTATAAATTTATTTGCCGATCTATAGGAAATGAATCCAAAAATACCTAATGCCAATAATACCGCGAGTAGCGAAGAAGAAATTAATATAATCGGTTTTGTCATAATTTTCATCCCTTCATATTTTATTTTGTTTATATAGTCAAGAGAAGCTTTATCAGGTTATCAAGATTGTGATAACTCTAAAAATGAAAACCCAAATCGATTCGATTAATTAACGATTTAAAATCTTAATTGGTTTATGAAGTCATAAAAAGAAGGGGTTTTTTATGATTATAATTGATTGTTCAAATAATTTTGATTTAATACAAATAAAGATATTCTTTACAATCAAAAGCACAAATAAAATAAAGTTCTTCTAATCTAAATTTAACACAGTTATCTTCGAACTTTATTTCAAAGGTTAAATTTGATTTTTATAAAATTATGTTTCATAAAAACCAACGCTAATGACGTTAATTTTTGTTTAAATACATTTGAAACTCTAATTCAATAGATTCTTGATAGAAATTTGTTTTAAGAAAATTTCACTTAATAATCGCATTTTTTTGGTTGTTTAGAAGCAATCATTTTATTGCTAAAAAATACAAAAAATCAGTTTTTTTTATAAAAACGATGTTTAAATAAATATTTAAAAGTTAAAATTCCACTACAAATATAGTATCACAAAAGTAAATTCATATATTGATGAATATATTTCAGAATTTCTCTTTTCTTTAGTATAGACATCTAAATAATCTTATTTTGCTTTTCCTGCTTAATAAACTATAATTATTTACCGACGATTTTAAGATGAATATAAACGAACCGCTTTAATATATTCAAAATCTACCGTGAAATTAACACAATGCTATGTTTTTCTTTGACACCAAAAATCATTTTGTATGGTATTTTTTTCAAGTTGGATTTTAAAAGAATAAATTTCATTTCAAAATTTCAATTAATCGAATTTAAAAAAGCTCTAATGAACTCACTTATGGCTACCACATCAAGGCTTCTTTTATATCAGACTTTTGTGTAATTTGAATTAAAAGCATTCAAATATTTATTAATGTATTTTTCCGGTTTCGAAATATTATGTTTCTATTTACTTAACACCATTGCTTATAAGTATGTTTTACTTGTATTCTTGCCTCGTAAAAAACATTCTTATTTAATATTTTGCTTTTATTTACATTGCCTATTGATTGAACTGCTTCGTCTAACAAAAAATATAGGATAGCCTGTATTTCTGAATATAAACGAGTACAGACCATTCTTATTCTTGAGAGAAGCTTCTAAATTATAAAAAATGGTAATTTGTAATAATAACCATAGAATTTAGCACATTAGGAATCTTATTTGGAAAAGCATATCAAATAGAATTAGATCAAATTCTAATAAGTTTAATTTGAGATAACATTAAGTCATCAGTTGGGAATTAATCTTGAAAGTTAATCTGAAGTAAATAATAAAAATTTTTTTTAATTTTTTATTCAACAAAATATCTGGTTTGATATTAAAATTGAGATATTGTTTTTATTGTGGTTTTCTCTCTTATTTTACATTTAGTCTTTTCTAAAAAAAATAACTTATTGACTTTAGTTCGTCTTGTATTCCTAAATTTTATATATATTCAAGAAAAAAATAGGCAAAAAATCTACCAATTTACTTTCATGTTTAATATTATCGTATTCCAACATATTTTAACCTTAATTTTTTATTACATTTTCGTTTTTAGAGTAGAGTGTTTGCGATTTGACACTTATATTTCCTTCCCTTGATAATAGTTCGCTATGAATATGTCAGAACATACCTTTCATCAATATAATATTTTCTAGAAAATATTTTTTAGATTAATAAATCATGTTTAAATCCTTAAATATGTTTCAATTTGGTTGTTTTGTATTATATTTCATTTTATTAAGAATTGGTTGACTTTAAATAATATATAAATTATAAATTTGATGACTTACTTTAATCATTTACGATAAAAGGACTTATTAAAACAAGAAAATTGGATTACTTTGTTCAGTTCAAAATTTTTATTTAGAGTACTAATGCCTTTTAAAATAAAAATTATATTATTATTTTCAAACTATTTTTACACTAAAAATTTATTTTTTTAATATGATTCAACCAGAAAACCGTTAAAATGAAAGCTAAAAAACAGATTTAAAAAATTACTTTTTCTTTTTTAAAAATTTATTTCACACAAGAATTTTATTTTACGAAAAAAATTGTATTAAAAAAACCTTTTTTTATCCCTCATTCCAATGTATAAAATCGAAGAAGTGAGAAAAATACATAATTCTGATATAAAAGATGTATCGGTTTTCGATGATTATATTGCTACTTCAAGTAGAGATGGGAGTGTAAAGGTAACAAACATAAATTTTTCACTGAACATTGAAAGGTTTCCTAATTGTGGATATGTAAATTCTTTAAAACTTTTTAAAGATAGCATTCTGAGTTTATTCTGTGGATGTCAAAATGGTGCTTTGGTTTTTTATGAAGATATTCTCAACAATGAAAATCCGATATTTTTTCTTGGTCACAATCAAAATATTTGTTCTGTAGATGTTTATAATAAATATGTTATAAGTAGTTCGTGGGATTGTTCTGTAAAAATTTGGGACATAATTTCACATACCGAGGTGTATAATTTGATACATGAACAGACAGTTTGGGATTCTAAATTTATTTCAGAGACTAAATTTGTTACCGTGTGTGCAGATAAGATTATAAGAATCTTTGAAAAGTCTTCTGTTATTCAACAGTTTAGTTATCATGTTGAATGTATAAGAAGTGTTTTTGTTAATGAAAAATATATTTTTAGTGTTTCAAATGCTGGTAAAGTTATAAAAAGTGATTTTTTTGGTAGAATTTTGAAAACAAAAAATTTTAAGGAGTTTGTTTACAAAATTTCCTGCAATAAAAATTCATTTATTTTTTCAGGTGAAAACGGATTGGTTGCTGTGACAGATGAAAATTTTAAAAACTGTTTTACTATAAAAGTACCATCAATAAGTATCTGGTGTGCAGTTTTATCCGATGAAAAAATATATGCAGCTGCAAGTGATGGGAATCTTTATGTTTATTCAAGTTTAAGGACGCTGAATTCGGAAAAAAATAAAATTTCTGAAGCTGAAATATCAAATCGAATAATTAATGAAAAAGGCGGACAAAGCACTCAGACTGGATCTCCTTCGGAAGATAAAAGCTTTAAATTAAAAGATCCCAATTACAAAGTTGTAAACGGACAGCTTTTGAATTTAGTAGATAATAAATGGGTTGTAGTAGGAGACGTTGTAGAAAATCCAACTGAAAAACAGTTCGATCACACATTTGAAGTAGAGGTAGATGGTAAACACCTTCCTTTATCATTTAATAAGGATGAAAATGTTTTTAATGTGGCAGACAGATTCATAAAAAATCACAAGCTTAATTCTAATTATCGAGATGATATTGTAGCATTTATTAATAAAAACTTTAAAAAAAATGGCGAATATTTTATTTATGAAGGACTTAATTTAGAAGGAATTCAAAAAAATATTTGTACTTTTGAAGGATCTGAAATCATAATTGAAAATTTAAAAAATCCAAGCCATAAAAATAGTGAGGTGGTGGAGGAAATATTACTGAAAATGTTCGGTCAACTACAAAAAGGACAAAGATTTGTGATTTTGGACTGTTTTAAATTTTTTGTCGCAAAATATTATTCATTTGATTTTTCATTTCTACTTGATTTGGATATTTTCGGACAAAAAGAAGCTTTGGCTTTTACAAGACTTTTAGTTAATCTTTATTTTGAACCACCGTTTGATTTGGAGGTTTTTCATTCTAAAATTAAATATTTTGTTGATAATGGTTATATTGATGAAAAAACAAGAGATAATTATGAAAAAAATAGGCAGATAAGAAAAAAAAAGTAAATAAATATTTTTAGTACGAATTTTTTTTATTTATTAATGAATTTCTATTTAATGAAGAACTTATTCCATAAAAACAAGAAAATCATTTGCAAATAAGCATACAAATGCTATTTTGTAACAATTTATACATCCAAATCCATTAAATCAACCAATTTTATCTTGAGAAATTTTTTCTTCGTTTACAGTTTTCCCTATTTTTCCAATTTTATTTTATTTTTAAGAAAACAAAAATAAAGACAAAAAGCAATCACTAAGAAATTTAAAGTAAAGGAAAACATAGAATATACTCTCCTGTAGATACAAACGACGTATGCTAAGAAATAGTTTTTATTCGTTTATTTTGTTGTCAAGGTGAGATAATGCATCATGAAGGTACTTCCCTTCGTATTGTATTTTATCACCTGTTCTATTATTCCCCCTTGCTGTTAATAATGAATATATACTAGAAATGTCATGGTTCAGACCAATACCATTATCTTCAACTTTAAAATTAAAAAATATCAAATAAATCCTTGTAATCAGATTTTTATATTATTTTTGCTTGGTTTAGTAAAGATTCTTATTAAAATCTACGTATTTTTTTATTGTTATTTTTGTTTGCATCTCCTTGTTAAATTGAATAAACCAAGGTAAAAGTATGTGAATAAAAACATTTACTTTGTTTAAAGCATTAAAAAAAGAATTATAGGAAAAAAATGTTGGTAGAGGAAAACAAAAAAAATAAAATAAATGCGGCAAATGACGCTGATGAAGTCAAAAATAGTGCAGAAGACTGAGGAACATCTACAGGAGAATTCATCACCTCGTCTTCATATTTAATAAATACCATCTACTACCAAGCCAAACATGCAATTAATGCAAAAAAATAGGCTTTAACCATTATATTCCCATAATACAATACCCTCTCTTCAGTTGCTGTCTATGCGTACGAGCCATTCTACGATATAACAATCTCTTGTATCTAGCGATTGCAGAGGGTAAACGGCCTATGACACTGCTGATAGTACTTGATTCCGTTACAGACGATGTGGAGGAAATATCTCATATTGTTCTTTTTGCAGTATAAACAAGGTTTAAAGAATATCCCAAGATGGTTGAACAGAAAATCAGTGGTACTCAATACGCATTTCAGCTGCCTTGTATCTTTTAATGTGATATAAAAATTTCCACTGAATGTGACGAAAAAACGAAGTAAAATCAAAACAAGAAAGAGATGCGGCATGCAATCGCCTATTTTATCCCTGAAGTATGTTCCCCGTCTGCACTAAGGAGTACATAAACTCGAAAAGTAGGCTTTTGAATAAAATCAAGACGCCTTGGTACAGAAACTTGGAAATGTAGTGATCCGAACTCGAAAACAGCCAAGTGAATTGATTAAAGGCAAAGCTCTGGATCTCATTTTTTTGGTATAGTCAGTGAGTATGTCGATTCTCATGTATTCGAGTCAATTTCAAACGCAACACATCCTGCAAGTTGAGTAAGATACTATTGCGAGACAACACGCAAAACGAAGCCTAGATCTTCTTATTTTGAAACATAGGGAGTAATATCTCTAAGTCAAGGCTGTTTAAAGATTTCGGCTAGCGATTTCATAGGCAGAAGAAACTATCTGCTTCGAGAACAAAAATCCTTAAGAAAATTATGCAAGATTTTACTGTACTTAAGCTGAAAAAGAGATTTTTCTGAGACTTTGTTATTAGAATATGTCTTGGAATGTCTATATTTAAAAATTAATTTGCAAAACATATTTTTCCGAGACTTTAGTAAGAAGAATAAGTTTGGAATGTCTACATTTAAAAACTTAAGATGTATAAAAGTAGAAAGCATTACCGAAAATAGAATCTTATGTTTCGGGTGTTCTTTTGTTAATCATATTCGTAGTAATTAGCATGTTAAAACCGAGAAAATGCTTAGTGCGATAAAATCGAGAGTTTTAGTCTACAAGAAAAAAAAATGATGAAAAGTCACGTAGGATAAATATTCGATGCAATCTGTATCAAATCATTCGAGTATGTTTCCTTTGTTAATTTCTAAGTATCATTAATTAGCTGCCATTTGGAAAGCTTTGGAATTAATAGTTTTTTTTTGTTTCTTTATCAAGACACTTACAACTATTAAGAAATATCTTTCTGCCATTAGGATCGTTATTTCTTTCGAAGACACGATTCAAGCTGGTTAATTATTTACTACTCGCGTAGTGAATTCTGTAAAGAGTTTTAAAAGAATCTCTGACCACAAGTCAATTGCTTGCATTCTAACTTTTATAAGAATTCAAGAAATTTAGAACCGAGAATCTTTCTTCAGAAGGCGAATAAGCGATAGTTTACGTCGAACTAATTTTAAACGGTAAGAGAGCACAAAGCGCCGATTATCTAGTCCTACATAATGGAATCAGAAATTAAAGCCGACAAGTCGGGTTCGATCTCGGTTTGCACAACCTTTATCTTTCGTCAAGAATGTTTGGATTAGACTGAAACCTAATGAGTCAAAAAAATGTCTGATTACTGCGTAAAGCTTAACTAAGTTATGATTTATCGTTGGATTGTGTTCTATCCTAGAGAAAAAGCGACGATTAAGTATAAAATAAATAACTGCTCGTTTATCAGATAGGGTATTAGATAACTACGTGTGAAAATACTACAACCCAAATCTAAATCTGTAATCTTTTTAAATTTTTTTTTTTAAACTTTTTGAATGAATCTTGGGAACTACTTTCTATAAAACATGTGTAATTTTTTACTTTTATCTAAAATTCTAAACTTGATTTGGTTTTTTTTCTAGTGTCGACTCTTCTTTCTGCATGGTCCTTTTCGAGGCTTTCTTACTTTTTGTGACTTTTGAGTTATTTTGAAGATTTATATTTATATCTATTTAGAAGAGGAAGGTTCAGCTATGTAACCATGTAATGATATCATATAGTTTAGTTTCATCGATCATTTCTCACCTAGAACCTCTATATGCTCAACTATTTTACACAATTGTTGCAGTAATGAAAACTACAATCTTCTCCTTAAAATACGTTTCTATCTTAGATAAGGCTGAAAAATGCTCTATCTAGTGATCTAATCTTCTTTATATCAGTCCACTTAGAAGATTATCCAACACACAAAACCACGGTTCTCTGCTTTAATAACTGCGTTTTAGTTTTTTCATTTTCGACAATAATTTTGTAAGTTAAGTTTTCTATAGACACTTTTTATGGGCTTCTTCTGCTCTATAGTTCAAATTTAAAATTATCTTTGTTCATACAAGTTGGATTTTAATACTATTCTCCTTCGTCAGAATTTCGCTCTTCGAATTGATATATTTCTAGTACTTTGTAACGTTTCTAGAGTTTTTATAGCATACATTGCACTTGCAACTAAGAAAAATTTAGGTTTTCCAAGTTGATTTGTGAAAGATACAAACGCTTTTTGCATCTCAGTTTTGAGTTGATCTTATAATTTTTAGTCATAAAGAACGTCCTAGACCATAAATTTAAGAGTATTAAGCCGGTTACAGTTGAGATTATCTAATGGGGGTTTATGAATATGGCTTATTCATTAATTAATTATAAATTTATATCAAGCAATATAGGGTTCGGAATATTCGATCAGTCCTTATTAATTTGCTTAATTTTGACAAAAAGCTCTTTAGTTTCCTCTGCTATCATTTTTCAAATATTTTTTTAGGAATTATAAGATTTTAGACCAGAAGTAGTAAATTCTGATAACAAATCTCATTTCAGGCAAACTTATTTTTGTTTATGACTAATCAAATTACTTTAAAATATCATTTGATCTTTCCTGTTATAAATTCCTATGTATAACGGTCTTTTGCGAAGAGCTAATAATCATCGATTAACTGGAGATGATTGGATCCGTAAGAAATTTATCATGCCTTATTCTGTCTTTTTGGCATTTACCTTCGGTGAATGATTCCATAGATTTATAAAACATGAAAAAAACGAAAAATCTATGTCTTTACAAATTTTCTCCCTCAATATTTTTGCTATTTGTTTCTCAGGGCTTATTCTAATTCAATTTTTTAGTTTAATAGTGTTATCTTGATAAATTTAATATTAAATCTAGTAAACTGAGAAATCGAATGCATAAACAAATGACACGATCCGTAAATATATATTGTTTTTGCACCAATTCACCTAAACGGTCTGCTTTTATCTAATCTTTTTTTTTAAAAAAACGTTTTATAATACCCTTTGTTTCCTATTAGTCAACTTATTACAACCTTCAAAAGGTTATCTACTTGTAAGTCGAATTTCTAGAGAAATAAACACCTTTATTTACATATTTTCTTGTTTAATAATAGACATTAAAAATAGGGTCATTCACCTGCAGTAAGCACCTCTTGGTGATGTTTTTTTTTTGAATCTGAATGTAAGCCTGCGGTAGAACAATCAGCTTGAGGCATACATTCTTAGCATTTACTTTTTATACTATTATAAAATATTTGAGAAAAGCTCTACGTAAGTGTTTAAGAACGGTTGTTTACAGCTGCTTTCCGGTTAAAAAGCCGATTAATAAGCATAAACCCTTCTACATAAAGGAAATATATCTGAAGGGTTATGTTATTCAATAGAATGTATAATTGGCATACATGACTGTGTCATCGTTTTCGTAGCCAATTTAGACCGAAAACTATCAGTTTTATTACGACTAATCCCATGCTGTGATGCAACACGCTCAGATAACTCGATAAACTCGACCTCACAACAGCTCTTAGCATACATTTCTTTCTTCAGAATTGCTTCCTACTTTGTGCATCTGGTTTTTTTCTCGTAAATATTCAAAGACTTCTTTTCCTTGATTAAAGCCTCGGGAAGATAAGTAGCACTGCATAAAACGAAATTAAACTCTCGCATGATTTTCTTGAGGCTTTATTATTTTGAAGTTGAGAACTATCCTTGCATATGAGTCTCAAGAAATTTTTTCGGAACGTATCAACTTAGAAATTTTACTTAGTATATTTTTCTTCCAAGCAAAACGAGCTATACTTTACATCTTGCTTGTCAAAACATACCTGCGCAGCTTGCACGATATCCACGGCGTCCGCAAGTGACTATGTGACCCGAGACCCCGTATATTTACAAAATATTGGATTATTGGGATACGGAAGTTCGCCATAAAGGTTTTCATTTGGATGTTTCTAGTACATGCAGCCTTTTTTTAATTTCTTGCTCCAATATTTATTTGGTTTTCCTAAAGAATAAATCTCTCAGGTTTATACATTCAATGGTGTTGTTTCAGGTGTATTTATTACCATTAAAAAATGCCAGTTCTACATCGATCTTCATACATTTCTAATTAACCTACCTTATTCTTTCACCTTAAATAATTTTTTTAAAGTGTCGAGAGATAGAACCCAGCCGAATTTCTCATTATGTGCCTATGAAGCCTTTTCCGGCTATTTTTTGCATTCTTTCAAACCTTGTCTGTACTGCAAAAAAACAATTTGAGCTCATTCCTAAGAGTCGCCTGTATTGAAATCGAATATCCTCCACCATGCTATTGGCCTGTTACCTTCAAGAATAGCTAAAGTACAGGGGGTTGTCTTGTTGTAAGATGGCTTGCACGCAGAAACTTCAACCAAAGAGGGAAGTGGCATATTAGGCGAAGGTAGGGTATCAAGCCCACTATTTGGCATGTTTAGCCTTGTGATGTAAGTATAAATTTATGTAGAAAAAGGTAGGGAGGAAACCACCAGAAGATGTTGCTTGCAGTATTACAAAACATTTTTCTTCTTTTTTTTTCAACTCATAAGCGTCGTTTTCAGCTTTTATTTTGTTATTCGCAGCCAAAATTTTCTCATACCATTCTAAAATCCATACTACTACTAAATTATGCTACAGCCTCAAATATTCCAGACCTGCAAAAAAAAATTCTCTCCATTTTTCTCCATCGTGACCTTTCTTTAATTGACACGCCTTACGACTTCTCATATGATTTTTTATAGCTTCTATCCCTCGTTTCCGTTGCCTATTCTTTGTTTTTTACCTTGGATTTGCATGTAGATTTGATTTGCCTCTCATTCAGGAACAATTCGTAATACATCTCTGGCCATCCAAATCATTTCTTTTATTCATTTAAAACAATTTGATTTACGATAGAGATATTAAATTTTATGATTTAGAATTCATACCAGAGAAATTAAATTATTTTTGAAGCAGTTCATACTAATTTTCTAAAATTGTAATTATTCTCAATCCTACAACATCCAATTTTTTCATCCATTATATTTTTAAGTTTTTATTTATTCTGGTCTTACCAAGGGGGAGGAAAAGCTATGATAACACTTAAAATATTTTCGGGTGTTAAAATGCATTTATCTTAAAACTCAAAAGTAATATTTTGGTTCATATACTACTATATGCCTTTTAAATATATTCTTAATACATTATTTTTTATTTTTTCCACGTAAATCACTTAATTTGATGTAATAAAATATTTTTTTTTGGCTAGTATTTTTATTATTTAAATAATGTGCAATATCTATTTTATGGGTAGAAGAAAAAAAGTTGTCAGCGAAAATATAAAAAATGAAGAACTAAAGGCTGTAAACAACTCGGAAATTAGTTTAAAATAGACAAAAAAATGTGATAGAGATGAAGTGACTATATCCGAGACACTTCCACCACAACCTACCATACATAATAACACCCACTCCCCATCGATCACTACGTTATATGTTACTCCAGTCAACCTGCTCGATTCCGCACCCCCTTCTTCCTGTCCCGATTCTTCTGCGTGTGGACCAGCCAACACAATGGAAAACCTCAATGCACCTGCCCTTCCAGAAGGAAATCGACTGATGGTATTGCATTCAATACTTGACTCTGTCACAGCCGTAGAGCAGGAATGGCCTAGATCTGCTATGTCAGCAGTGCAAAAAAAGTTTGAGAGAATGCCTAGAAATGGCTAGTCTGCAATTCTTAGGTACTATAATGGGAAATTTGGTCGAACTGTTGATATCGATGTGTTAAAAAAATTAACACATAATGAGGCAGAAAGGGAAATAAGGCAAGAAGAGAATGGAGAGCGACGTAGAATCGCCACTTGTATCGCCGAGCCATGTTCCTTAACTGACACTACACTCTATATGAACCTGAGAGAAAAGTTCTTGTGTAAAATCAAGGAACTCTCTGAGAAGGAAATCGGAGATGTAGTGGTCCGAACTAGAAAACTTCCAAGTGAATTGGTTGATAGTAAAGTTTTGGAACTCATAAATCGGATCACATGTGAATATGCTGAATTTCATGTGCCTAAGAATGTTAGTGATGCAGATCGAATCATCCAGGCGGCTCAGGTATGCTATGACGAGGAAACGCGTAAGGAGAAGCCTAGATCCGCTTGGAAGTAAAAGATAGAAAGTAAAATTTCTAAGCATGTACTTTCAAAAGATCTCCTCGAGAAGGCTTGTAAACTGGAAAAGCTCTTTACCTCGGAAACGAAAAGTCTCAGAAAAATTATGCGAGAGTTCAATCTAGATTAAGCAAAATAAATGATCTCTCTGAGGCTTTGGTTAAGAAGAATGAGGCTTTAAATGTGTACGAGAAAAAAATTACGATGCGTGAAAGTAGGAGGAAATTTCGAAAAGAAAATCGTATGTTTGAGTTATTCCGAGGTCGATTCTACCGAGGGCTATCTGGGCGCGTTGAATCTGAGCATGTGGTTTATCGTGACGAAATTTCAGAATTTTGGTCTACATTGTGGAACAAAAATGATAAAAGTAGTTACATATGATGAGTATTTGATACCTTTCGTGTCAGATACGCAACAGACCACGTTTCCTTCACTTGAAGAGTTTATAGATATTATCAATTGGCTGCCTAACTGTGAAGCCGCTGGAATTGATGGGATTTATAACTTTTACATCAAGAAACTTACGAGCCTTCATAAATATCTTTACGATATTGTGAAAGCCATATGTTTAGAAGGAACGCCTCAAGCCGATTGGTATTATTTTGGACTTACATATCTGATACCTAAAGGTACACCAAAGACTGGCTCTGATTACAGGCCAATAACTTGTATGTCAAACCTGTATAAACTGACTACAAAATGTGTCACTAAAGTGGTTCAGGTTGAGGTGGAAATACGAGTATTACTTTCAGATAATCAGTTGGGAGCGGTTAGAGGAGTGCAAGGGGCGAAAGAACAGGCCTTATTGAATGTCGCCATTAATATGGAGTACGGAAACAATCTTAAGGCAACATGGATTGATTTCAAAAAAGCTTATGATTCAATAGATCATGCTTATTTGACTCAATGTATTGAAAACCTTAATTTACCTGACTGGATCCTGAAATTTATTAAGGTAATTATATTGTAATAGAAAATTGATATATCAATAGGGCCTGAAAAAATATGAGCAAGAAGATTGATAGAGGGATTCTGCAAGGAGATAGTTTGTCACCATTATTTTTTGTGTTGTGTATGGATCCATTGAGCCGAAAGCTTAATGAGAAGTACACAAAAGTGACAATAAAGACAGATGCAGAATCCCACATGACTAATCATCTCTTTTTTATTGATGTCTTAAGCTCCTTGCCGAAGATGGGCAAACATTGGAAGAAATGACGGAGGAGGTTAAAAAGTTTATGAATAATATAGGATTGGAAATTAACAAAGAGAAGTCAGCCACTAATGATCCATGTTGTGAAGATACTGCTACTCTTCTTGAAGGAATAGGTGTTTATAAATACCCTTGAATTATAGAAGATAGCAGAGGAATTCCAACAAGTAAGTCGTTTGAGGAAGTAAAGACTAAAATTATAGCACGAGTAGAAAGACTTTGTCGCACGAGATTAAATGCAAGAAACCTATTTCAAGCCATTAATCAACATGCAATTTCTTTACTAAACTATCATATAGGTGTACTCCGACTAGAACCGGCTGACTT
This sequence comes from Hamiltosporidium tvaerminnensis, assembly GCA_022605425.2. NCBI lineage: Eukaryota > Fungi > Microsporidia > Dubosqiidae > Hamiltosporidium > Hamiltosporidium tvaerminnensis. Next base: position 958,418 of record CM061247.1, read on the forward strand.
CTCTGTTAGATGATGCGGTGCGTGCAGTGTTAATAAAGAACAAAATACATCTACGCCCGGATGCAAGAACGTCTATACCTTCCACGTAAAGAACCTGGAAGAGGTTTACATAGTGTCGTTCAAAGCGAACTATGCTTTTGCAATTCTTGGATTGTCTGGAAAACATAAGATAAATCGACCGAGAGCAGCAATCCTAAGGTTGAGAATAATAATAAAACCCACCTTTCACTAATTAAAAACTTTTTAAAAATAAAATACGGGTTGGAAGGGAAGTCACAAAAGAAATTGGAAGAAGCTCAACTAGCTAACCTATATAACGAAATCAAAACCGAAAACTACATTCAAGTTATATAGCGCTAGAAATAACGAGCTGGTAAGTGTAAATGACTCCTCAAGATGGTTAAAGAAAGGAAGTGTAAGACCACGTGATGAAGCAGTGTTCTGTTATATCCAGGATGAAATGTTTTCTGGGGTGAGAGGTATGTGTCAACACTGCAACCAGTCTGGAAACTGTTGATCACTTAGCAACGAGATGTGAAAAATGCTTGGTCATGACTATACTAGACGACATAATGAAGTGGTACGATGTATACATTTACTCTTGCTTAATAAATATAGTTTAGTCTTCGAAACGAATTAGAAGCCACTCAGTTCAAGAAATTCTTGATAACGAATATGCGAGATAAGAGTGGACATTAGAATAAAACTGATGTCAGATTCGGTGTAACAGATTGATATATTTATTTTAGACAAGAGACACAAGGATAACCCTCATTGAAGTAGGAATCACATCCCAGACTCTCTTGAATAGTTGAAACGGAAGCTTGAAGTATGACCTATTAGCAAATGAGTTAGGTCTTATTTATAAATTCAATGTGAGATAATTCCTTATGTGATGACCTGGGACGGTATTGTGACAAAATACCATAAGACGTATGTTAAGGACTGCAAATACCCATGAATGTAGAGGCATATTACAATCCATGTATCAAGAAGACAGTCGAAACAATTTCTTTTGATCGACGAGAAGCTTGGTCTGACCAAATGCCGGAGAGCTGAGAGCATCTTTAAGTGTTATTTTAGGAGCTGAGATGTATAAACAACCAATACCTCTTTTAAAGCAAGTAGACAACCAGGAAGATGATGTTAAAAAGGAAAATACAAAAAATATTTTACCCCTTATTTTGGATGGTATAACCACAGCAAGGAACCAACACTATACAAATGGAGTTGGTTGGGGATAGAAGTGGTTGAAATGGTGGAAAGAATTATTTAGAAAAGAGAAAAATTTGTTAACCTGAATTTTATTAAATAAAATTATATGTTTGCAATATCTTTTTTAAATTTATATTTGAACTATCGACATATTACATATAATCGAAATTTTATATCAAAGAGATTTACAAACCTTGGTTCGCGTATCATATCATCGGCGAACAAAACATGAATGATTCTTTGCCAACTTTTAGAATAAAAACTGAAAAAAATTGGAAGAGATAATCTTTATTTTATTTAAATATGTGCGATATGCATATCCTTCATATATTATATGAAAAACATAAAGTCTAACAATTTTGTAAAATCTTGGAATCTGAATTTGCAAATATAAAGGAAATGTATAGAGACAAACACAATTAAATGCTATCTAGGTTTGAAGATTTAATTAAAATAGCTTATTAAAAGTTTTTTGCCATACAAAGTATAAAAGGTTTTTTTTGATTATACAACATTAAAATGATTGTATGCGTTTCCTGTACGAGAATCTCGTCGAAATATAAAAATATCAATTTAAATGATGCTTAACTTTCGCACAATAGACTAAGTAACTTAAGGTAGGCTGTAAAAAAATTTCTTAGAATTTTTTAAGCCTGTTAAAATCCATTTTTAACCATTCAAAGTTTTCATTCCAAAAAGAAAATCTGTTTAATATTGAAATGTTTAACTAATTTGATTTGGCTCCGGGTTGACTATTTAGATTTTCTATTTAGTTGAACCGTCTCTTGGATCGACTATGTTTTGATATTTGAAACTTTATTTTATAACGGCCATTTTATTTACATTTTCATTTTCATCTTGGTACTATAGCTCTGCCCGAGATTTGGCTGCATTAAGTAATATCGCTTATTGGTTTCTTAAAGTGAGGTTGTTTACTTTTTCGGGCTTGTAAAAGGGCGGTTTCAAAGGTGGGTTGTTAGACCTACGCTCAGCCTAGAAGATCAGTCCTTTTTAATCGCCTCTTAAAAAAAGCAGAGAACACTCAATGGATTCCGCCCGGCATGATGGGGAGAGGGAATTTTATTAACACTTTGGGCATATTAATTCTGGTCATTGCTTGTTCCGCATCTTATTTTTATTTGCGCAAAGTTAAAGCAAAATGTGAGTATTTGTTTGTTTCCATTTTTTATATTACATATCTAGCTGATCTTTTCGGAGTCTCATCGACATATTATTTGAGTGTAAGCTTCTTTTTCGATTAAAATAAAAAGTTGCAGCTATTTTTTGGTACACACAACAGAAATTTTTTCTCTATTCTAAATATTTTCTAAAACATCAGAAACCTTATATCATATTTTGCTAGAAAAGTTTTCTAGGTTTTCGCCTCAGATAATATCTCTTTAAAAAAGAGATATTTATTCTTACAAATAGTTGATCGCAAAGCCTCATTTATTTAATCCTTTCATTTAAAAATCGATGTAAATTTTGAGAGTAATTCGGATTATACTAAGTGTGATCCATTTAAATTTTATACACAAATCAAAAGCGTTCAGTTTATTATTAGAATTTTGAGATCTAATTTTTTTCCTGGCGTCCAAACTGGTTTCTAAATACGAATTTTACATGATTTCCTAAGTCGAGTGATCATGAACTCTTTTGTATGTTCGAATTTATACTTTCTTAAATAAATTTATTTATACCCTGATTTACTTTATTATGACTTCTGTACAATTATTTCCGAATTTTTTTAGAACTTATTGCCAACTATTTGCCAAATTATTTTTGTTTCTTCGTAATGACACTATTTTTATGTATTTAAGATATATTTCGATGCACAGATTCAATCAAATCTGCTTTTATTACAATAAATATTTTAAAATGTGTATCTAAAATTATATATTGCCGTGTGCCGGAGTTTTAGAAGTATTAAATGAATGGTTTTTATTGATTTAAGGTCTTCTGTTTAAGTTCATTTTCATTCCTTTCTTAAGGTAAAAGAAATAATTATTTAAATAATTATTTAGAGGGTTTAATGTCGTTTCTCAGGATGGGTTTACGACATATATCAATAACTTAAGGCAATATATAGTAGAACAAAGGACGCTAAACAGATATTCTAAATCCTTTACTTTGATTGAATAAAAGTATCGAAAAGAGTATGAGGAGTAAAAACATTTGATTTAATACATGTAGTCAGACCATGCAAACATACCTTATTCTAGTTAAAAAGGTGTTCCAACGAAGAAGGAGAATTTTAAGCTATCTTAGACAGAAATAAAACAATCATAAATTACTGATAAAATATTCAATTCAAAACACTGACTTGGAACATATAAAAATTGTCTCCTATACAAAAGCAAACTAGGATAAAGAATTTTAAAGATTGGAAGAAATAACTCAGTGGTTTTAAAATTTATATAAAATATTTACTGTCTTTTTCGGCGTATAAAATTGTAATCTTGCCACATTCCACAATCCGGATTAAATACCTCATCCTGGTTTGAGTAGATATGGCTTGATTACATTTTAAGGGATTAGAAGTATTTATAATTTTAAATTTATTTTTGAAAAAAGAATTGTGGTTTTATTACGAATAAAAAATAGAATAAAAAAATTCTAAATATAGATGCTTATTTTAAAAAAATATTCTAGAATTCGAATTTTAATAATTATTCAACTCTTTCATATATTTTTTTCTATTCCTTTAAACGCTATATTTTCATCTTCTAAATCCGATTCTTTCTATTCATTAAGGAAGATTGCTTTGTGTAGAATATGGGTATTTTACTTTCAGTTTTTACTTATTCGATACAATCTTCTTTTACTTGATTCTCAGAATGATATTCGTTATTCTTACATTTTAAATCTTTAAACAAAACTCATTTATGTTCACTCTCTACTCTTTCTGCTATTTGCACTGAAGCAGATCTTTTTGCGTCAGTCATATGATTCATTTCGTTTTTATTTTTAGGCACTATCGGATGAATTCATTCTGTCGATTCATAGGTTTTGAGGCATTTTAGAATACATCCTAAGATATTTTCCCATTACAGCGCCAGAATATCAAATGCAGATTATTTATAAAAGTAAAGAATAAAAAACCCCAGCTCATCAAATCAAAAACCGTAAGTTTTAGCTTTTTTTGATAAACTTTATGAAATGAATATAAGCAGTGATTTTTACTTAAATAAGTGAAATATTGATTTCTTACAGATTCAAAACAAATAGATAAATCTATTTTATTCCAAAATCCAAATGAATTTGTATTCTTATGTTTCCTTTATATTAATAAATTTTTTACGGGCAATTTTAGAATTATTACGAAATTATAATAATATATACACGACTAGATCACTCTTAAAACAGCTACAGAGTATAGAAATTTTACTATTCGACACAATTTACTTTGTGCGTCTGGCGCATTTCACTGGTAATAAGGCATCTTTTAGGTTTTTCGCTTGAAAAATATTGTGATTTATCGTATGACGATTGATTTAAGTTTTTTTCATTTGTGTTGGTTATTTTTGTAAAAAATTACACGAACCAATGATAAGGTTTTTAAATATATGAAAAATGTTTAGGAAACTAAATAAATCGTACATTTACAAACTAAAAATGGACAAATTTTTTCAAACAAATCTCTTGAGGTAATAACACGTGTGAAATAAACTGAACGTAGGCCATTGAAAAAATCTTATTAAATTATCAACTTTCAAGAAAGTTTGAAATGATAACTATTTCAGAATAATAGAATCCGATTGTATCTTCATAGAAAAGTAAAAAGTATATTATGTTTTGTGTCTATCTAAAAGAGCTATTTTTAATTTTACATGTCGCAATTTTCAGGGGTATCGAAACCGTATGAAAAAGAAAACAAATTCAAAGTATGAGAACATCCCGAGCGAGATGATAGTAAGATACCGAAATTCATTAACGGAATATGCCAAAAACATATTGATCTAAAAAAAGACCGGTTGTAAAACCGATACTTAGTAAAAACATGAATTCCAGGTTTCAATTTCGTTTTAATCGACATGTAATCACAATTGAATTATCAATAAAATCTTTCATACTTTTTACCAATCTCATTTTACTTCATTTACCTAGTTAGGCTCCTAATAAGCAAACGTGTAGAAAAAGTAGCATATGTATTTTTAGATATTTTTACATTTTTAATACACCTGCTATTTAGCAAAATAAAATGATGAGTAATCTGGAAGCGATACCATTAAAGAATTATTTAACATATGTCCCGGTTTATAAACGGTAAATTGAAAGCCTAGCACTTCAAAATCAGGACCTAGTAGAACGTGCAAATCGAAATGCAAAAAAACATACCTTTTTCGTGGCTTGAAGACAATAAAGCAAAAGGTCATCAAAAGATATACTTTCTGTTGATATTATGAAAACTCACGCATATTATGGGTGCTTTAACCATCTTCAGTAATGGATCTTGTTACGAACAAAGTTAAAAGCTGATTTAAAAGTTTACTATTCAGATAATTTCTGCTTAATAGAAATTGCAAGTGGATTTAGAGATAATATTAAAGGATCAAAACAATTTAAAATCCCAGGAAGAAGTTGTTTCACCAAATAAACTGGTCTAAATTTAAGCATCTCACCATATCGTGTATAGAATTATCTTCATTAATATAGGTTGGTAATTTTCGGCTTCGAAATCCAAATCATGTTATAATTTCCATAGCAACGAACGAAAATTAAATGTTTAAAGAATCTGATATTTAAGTCTCTGATCATAAAAACTATATCAATAAAGGTTAGAATAATTTCTAAGGAATTCTAATTTCAAAATAATAATGCAGGTCATATTAAATCAGGATTATTTCAGCTAACAATCTAAGTAAACAGAGGGATAAAATGCCCCAAATTTCCGATTCGAAATATTCTTCCATATAGCCAAATTAACATTGATAACACGAGTCTCAAATTTTGACAATCGACTTATTAATGAAAGAATTATTGTGCGATTTTTTATTGAAATAACGTAAACAGATTTTTTGTAAACCAGTTAGGAAACATATAATCTAAAATAAAGTTTATGTTAGAATTACTTTAGAATGCGTAGTGAAAAAGATATTTTACTAAATAAATTACTCTGTCCGTTATTCCAATGAGAGGATCTGTTAAATGCTAGTGAAGAAAGGTAGCTAAAGTTTGGATCGATGGGCTGTAAAGCGAATGCAAATCTGAAAAATTGAGAGCTTTAAAGGAAAAATATATTAAACCCGGATTTAAACTATGAAAGAAGTTTTTCTATTCAAATTAAACGTTTGGATTGGAATTTTGTCGTTAGTATACATGTTTTTTTTGTTAAGGATGCCCTGTTTTCCATACTCTTTACATAAATATAATATTCCTATATTTTTATACATTTTATAATTGTGTGGAGAGTGTATTACAAAAACTATCTGCTTAGCAATGAATATGTTAAAGAGATATACGAAATCTTTGTTTGGACTATTAGATAGAGTATAAATACACGCATTTCCGATTGTTTAATAGAGCTCATAAAGCGGGAAGAAGGTCTAACACAAGTGGAAACATTTTTTAAAATCTGTTTTGTGCTCTTTGTTAACTAAATTAAAAATTACGACCGAGAATTTGGATTTTTTTCATATAAAAACATGATATACCTATTCAATTTGGGTAGGAAAAGCAGCACATGGGGATACAAAAAGACACTTTAAGCCAGAAAAGCAAATTATCAGTAACCCTTGTTAAAAAACATTGCAATGCCAATATAGATCTCATTTAAGTCGCGAGCTATATCTTAGCTTGACGCTTTTTACGGTCGGAAAGTGTCGAGTAATTGAGAATGCAGCATAGTCTGCGAAGAGCCCTGGGTAGATATCGCCAACGAATCCTCTTTACGCAACAGATATTAATGATTTTCGAGCAACCAAATCGTCTATTAATTGAATTCTAAACACATTTTACATAAAATGTGTCTAGAATATAACTAATATCGAGGCTACCTATTAATGTTGAGAGATACTTATTATTTTCATACTAGAACTGCTTTAATTCCGTGAAAACAAAATCACGCGCTACTGTTTTTATAAGATAGTATTTTTATAAATAAAACCGAATACTTCCCTTAGTACGGGCCGCAATCCAGAAAACGTGTTCATTAATTTTCATAACGCATGTTTTTGTTTGAATCAATCAAAGATTCAGGGTGCCATATTTTACTCTACATACCTTTTAAGAGTCTTAAAATATTTGAACAAATTCAACAAGCTATGCGGAGTTATATTCGATATCAGTACTATAGTATTCATGGCTTTTATTTTTCGAGCCATTCAAGGTTTCGAGGTGTTTTATGTCGTATTTACATTATACGATCACAAATAGATTGAAATACTTTGTTCATATAAAAATAACATATATTCTTACCACATATTATAAAAGCAAATCGAATAAATTACGAAATAGCAGACACGTTCATAATTAGACATTTAAAATACTATATGGGAAGCCTTGTAAATTTTCTTTTTGTATTTATCACGAACACGGAATTAAGATTGGAACAGGATATATGAAAAACCTTCTTAAAATATGATTAAATATTCCGGTATATGAAGAATCACATAAGACACAAGTTAAAAGATCCTAAGAAGAATGCGTTCTATTTAATGATAAAAATATTATGTCCAAGTAGTAATTAGAGTCTCGATGTCATTAAATTTAAGTAAATAATTCAGGTGTAATTTAAAAGAAACCCAATAAATTTACATGGTTTCTATTATTAACAACTATAAGTGAGATTTAAAATCGAGTATAAATAAAAAAATGAGGTATTAGTTATAAAAAGCATAACAAATCTCTCCTATGTTGACATATTTTTAAATCCAAACCAATAAATACTTTTAAAAAAATTTAAAACGTATAAAATATCATATTACAATATTTTATTTATGGATATTTTTTTTACAAATGAAAAAATACTTTTAACGAGGTTGCTATTAAAACTTTAAAATTATTTTATAAATTTTCATACTGGGCTCAGGAGTTTATGAAACCAATAAAAAATTAAAATTTTCGCAAAATTTTTATATAAAAAATTGAAAAATAAAAGAAACAAAATTTATTTTTATTTCCTTTAATAAATTTCTAAAAAATATTTCTTTTTATTGAAAAATATACCCGTTATGATTCTTTATGTTGTCTTTGATACAAATTTGAATAATTGGAGACAAATGAAAGAACCATTACAAATATTTAATGACATCATAATATTTTTAAATGCTTTTTTATTATCACGACCACAAAACAGAATTATAATTATAAGTAATATGAAAACAATATATGATTCTAAATATACATCACTTCTAACTCTTCTTGAAATATTAAGTGATTTAAAATCAGCACCAAGTAATTTACCACAAAATATTGGATACACGATGTGTCTTTCTCAGCAACAAGAATCTTCTCGTATTTTAATTGTTTCATTATCTTTACCAAATAAGAGTGATTATTTAAAATATATCAAATTATATTTTACTTCACAGAAGTTAAATATAAGGATTGATGCAGTAAGTTTTCCTAAATCTTTTGTTTTTGAATATTTAGCAAGTTCAAATCATGGAAAATATTCATCGAATCTAAATAATTTATTAGATTTTTTATTTTCACTTCTCGGTACTAAAAAACCTACTGAGAATGCATACTTTCAAGTCACTTGTGTATGCCATGATAAAATAATATTATATGGATTGGTATGTCCTATATGTCTTACAATTTATTGTAAGTTTGTTCCTGTTTGTAAAAAATGCAAAACCAAATTTACATTTCAAAAATAGAATTTCAACTTCTTAAATAAAATTTTAAAAATATTTTTTTGATTACGATTGAACTTATAATTGGTTTTTTTATCATTTAAAAATATTTTTGAAAATATTTTATCGTTTAAATAGAAATGTATTTTTTTTGATGAAAATATAATTTTTTGGATATAAATTGTTTATGAGTGATTTAATTTTTTAAAGAAATTCATTTTTTTATAATTTAAAACATCCAAATTCAAATTCCAAGTAAAAGTGTAAAATAATAAAACAGAAATTGTTGAGGTAGATTGAGTTGAAAATATTTTATTTTTTAAAGAGTTTAAATATTGATCCTTGCCAAAAAATTATTCATCATAAAATCTACTCAACGCACCTTTCTTTTTCTTATATTTTTTTTCTTTCAAACCTTCATTTTCTTTTTCTATATCTGTCTTTAAATTACCAATCAAAGATTCCATACTGATTAATTCATACGGTATTTTTTCTAAAAGTCTTTTTACTTCATTTTCTTGCCTCATTTTTTTCGTAGAAAATGGCATGTCTTCATATGAATCAAAAACTGGATCGCCACTTCCGGGTACAACAAGATTAGTCATTCCATTTGTATGTCCTACCGTAAGTATATCTTCATAAGGACAAAATTTTAAACTGGTTACACTACTTTTACTCAAAGAATGTTCTAAATATAAAATATCTTCTAAATTTTTTGTAAATATATTGTTCAGAATTTTAATTTTGTTTTTGTATCCAAATGCTAGCATATTCATTTGACTTAAACAAGATTCTACAACATTAAATTTGCTACATATTTCATTTACAGGATTAAACATGTTTCTATTGTCCCATATTTTTATCTTGCCATCACATCCAGATGTAATCAAATAATTACCACCTCGATCTACACAAATAGAATTTATTCTATTTTTATGACACAATACCTTAGACACATATTCTTTACAATTAGGTGACCATAAACTCACAACTCCTTTTCTATTTCCAACATACATGATCGCATTTGTTGGATTTTGTACCAAAATATTTTCATCGAATTCTTTTGTAATAATTTCACTTACAATCTTACCAATACTCGTATCTTGATATCTTAGAACTCCTTCTTTCGATAAAGAAACCAAGAGAAAGTGATAAGGCAAAAAATCCATTTTATTTACATTTCTATTTTTTCTATCACAATGTACTTCACGGCCTTGCTTATCATAAATAAAAAGGCTGCTGGTTTGTGCAACCGCTATAAAAAGTTCATTATGAAGAAATAAAGCATCATTAATTTTATCAGAAATATTTATTTCAAAATGTAAATCAAGTGTCTTCGCATCAAAAGACGAAAGAAATCCACAATTATTTCTCAACAAAATATGCCTCCCATCTTTCGTATAATTACAGAAAAATGGACCATCTTCAAGCGATAAATTATATGCCTTTTCTGCTGTCAAAATATTTACATTTTCTTTTATCATCAGCTGTGAAATTTGATGTGTTGGTTTTTCTGATTCAATGTAACCAGGAGTTTCTGTTTTAAGAATTTCTGTTAGTTTCAATTCTTTTTTAGCTTCTTCTGCAATAAAATTTCTTTCTTTTATTTTTTGTTTTATAACACTTTTTGCCATTTGGGGTAACAATTTTCCGTTATAAATTATAATATTTATAGATTGTTTTATGAATTAGAAGCTCGGATAAAGTGTTTAAGAATTAATATAAACTAAAATAAAAAATATTGTTTTCTAAAAATTACAAATTAATATATTTGTAGAACGTTTGGTGCATTAGCAGCCTAAATACAATGTTTTAAGCCTTGATATAAACTAAATATAGATTATAATAAAATTCTGGTTAAAATGGTGAAAAAATTTATTTAAAAGAGAGAAAATTTATAAACCCAGAATTTTTATTGCCCCATAATTTCATAATAAATTATAGTAAAATTCTATGTAGAAAGTATAAAATATAATACAAATGTTAATTTTGGTAATAAATTGTTTTAGACTTTCAAATAATATGAAAAAAAAATGAAATCTAAATTTTTTAAACAACAAAATACTTCTACTCTTCTAGAATGTGTTAGTGCTTATAAATATCTCATGATATTGTAATTTATAGAATCAACCCATTGGATATTTAGTTAGTTTGAAAGAGTAAAAACCCATGTATCAAGGGTTAAATGACTTCGCCATGCTAAAAAATAAGCAAATTATTTCATAGAATATATCAGCATTCGATTTTCTTTGTAGATATTATATAGAAGTATTTCTACTTGAAGCGGTAGGCTAATCTTGCTATATGATGTGGTCTGTGTACTTTTAGGGACAAATAATATATATACGACACAGATGTAAGGATAGTTTGTATAATCTTAGATACGAAACTGAAAAATATTCAAAATGTATTGAGTTGTTTACCGAACATATTATTTTGTACATATGGATGTTCTAGATTTAAAAAAAATCAATGGAAGAGAAACAATGTTAACGATAAAGAATAATATTCTTACTGATTTTGCACTCATTAAAAGCTATATAAGAATAAAATCTGGAATAAAACGTAATATCACAAAGAAAAATTAGAGGCGATTCGAAACAAATTTATGTGCCAAAAAAAGAAAATTACAATTAAGAATTGTACATTTATAAATAATGAGTCACTGGTATTAAAACGTTTTAAAATGTATTGGGAAAAAGAATATAAGAGAATACAGTGAAGCTTATTTTTGATATATCCAGGATAGAAATGTATTTTGAGAAGCAAAAAAATGTGTAAGCTCTTTATTTAATATTTGGGACACGGTGGTCCATTTAGCAACAAGATGTAAGAAAATGCTTGGTCATGACTATACTAGAAGAAACAATGTATGCTAATATGTATTCATCTAGCTCTTCCAATAAATATAAAGTTAAGTTTGCAAAACAAATTTAGGGGTTACTTTGTGGAAAAAATATTTTCCACAAAGTGTAGAGAAATATGAATGGCTGAATAAAAAGTGATTTCAAAATCTGATTTAATAAGATATTTAATTTGAGATAATTAAATATAATATCGCATAGTAGGTCGAGATTACTGAATAAAATTCGTTTCGAATTGTATGAACAGAAGAGGTAAGAAATTAAATCTTATTGTCTAAGTTTTTAAATGTTATTTGTTCTGTAGGCTATATTTAATTTGCTTTCTGATAATATAAGATAGAATTTAAAGCAAATACCTATGAAATAGTTTAAGAAGCTGGATAGTTGAGATAATAATGATATTACATATTCGATAATACGCTTAAAAACAGTCTAAACAATATCATTGATTTATAAAGTGAACTCTAGTAAAGAATGAATGGTATTCGTGACTAGAGGAGGCAATTCACATTGAATAGAAGAATTTTAGAGACACATCCATATTATACACACTTCTAAAATATATACCAAGGATAAATAAAGTGATATGTCAAAAGAATTCAAAAAATCGATTCGCTAATTTTAATTGATAAAACAACCAAAAATATATGGGGGAAAATAAAAATTAGAAACTATATTCGAAGAATTATAATAAAGCTTTAAAATTTTTGAATAATACGTTTAAAAATTTGTCAAAAAGACAATAAGACTTAATTTAGTTTTAAAATGAATTTTATGTTGAATAAAAAATGGTTTTAAAACAACTCAATTTTTTTAATTCGAATAAAGAATTTCATAATATTTTTGAATGTAGTTTATTGATAGTTTATAAAAATTAAGAATTTTTTTATTTTATTCTACAAATTTTATTTAATAAAATTCTGGGTTAAAATATTTTTAACATTTTTATATGTTTTCTTCTACCTCTTTAACCACTATTGTCTCTTCTTCCAAATCCGACTCTTCATTTATGTTATTGGTCGGTTCCTCTAAAGTGGTTCCTCCTTGTAAAATAAGGGGGCTTTATATTTTGGTTTAAAATTTTTGGCACCATCTTCCTCTGTTTTCGCTTCTTTTAAAGGGGGTATTGGTTCCTCATGATCTCTGATCTCTAATAACACCCATTGCGCTCTCCCCGTCTCTTCGGCTTTAGTCTGACTCAGTCCTCTTCGTCGATCAAGGAAATAGTTTCGACTGTTTTTTAGTACTATAGACTGAATGTATGTTCACATTCTGGGTATTTTGTCTTTTAGATGGATTTATGGTATTTTGTCATACCGTCCCGGTCATCACATGGGATTATTCAACACTACACTTATAAATAAGGCCCACTCATTGGTGGGTCTACCTAGTTTTGTTTACTATTTGAAGTGAATCTTAGTGATTCCTACTTCATGAGTGTTATCTTATTTTCTTCTTATCTAAAATAAATATGTCCGGTCTGTTATTCAATTTTAACATCGTTTTATTTGGTGTCCACTCTTTTCTGCATACTCATTATAGAATTTCTTGAACTGAGTGGCTCCTTATTCGTTTTGAAGACTTAAACTTATATCTATTTAGAAGGGAAGGTGTAGGCATCTAACCACTCATTATGCCGTCTAGTGTAATCTGGCCTAGATTTTTTCACATCTAGTTGCTAGATGATCCCGTCTTACGACTTCCCGCATGTTGACACACCATTGCTCCCGAATAATTTTATCCTGGTATAGCGACACGCTTCATTTCGTGGCCTATATTTCCTCTCTTAGCCATCTTGAAGAATCACTAACACTCACAGTCATTTTTCCTTGCATTATATAACTTTGAATGGAGTTTTCGTTTTTTTTTCGTTATATAGTTTTGAGTTGGCTTTTCTAACTTTCGTGTGACTTCTTCTACCAACCTGTACTTTATTTTAGAGCCTTTTTTGTGCAGATGGGTTTTATTATTATTCTCCACCTTGAGGATTGCTGCTCGTCTGTTGATATTTTTTACTTTTTCCGACATCCAGAGTTGGAAGATATGTTCGCTTCGCAACTACATATGTAGGCCTCTTCAGTTCTGTTCTAGGAGATACAACCGCTCTTTACATCCTGGGCGGATGTATCTTTTTTAACCACACCGCACGCACTGCATCATCTAACTTGAGAAGTCGCCGGTTCAGTCGAAGTACTCCTTGTGGTGTTGATTAACGATATCGCATGTTGATTGATTGCAGAAATAAATTTTTGCATTTAATCTAGTGTGAAAGTCTTTCACTCTTGATATAAGTTTGCTCTGTATTCTTCAATGAGCTACGTGTTGGGATTCCTCTGTATCTTCTATTATTCCTAAATATTTGTAAACACTAACACCTTCTGAAGAGTAGCAGTATCTTCCAACACGTATCATTTGTGGCTGACTTCTTGTTAATCTCTAGCCAATCACCTCTAAAATTCCTTTGTGCCTGTCTAGACTCATGTGGAGCTGTCTTTGAGGGCTTAGATCATCAATAAACAGAGATGATTGTAGAATGGGATTCTGCATGTTTTGTACTGTCCTTTTGTGTATTTTTCATTGCTTTCGGCTAATGGATCCATACACAACACGAATAACAATGGTGACAACTACTCCTTGTGAATCCCTCTATCTCTGCTCATGATTTTTAGGCTACTGTTATCATTTTCCATTTTGTATAATTACCTTAATAAATTTCGGATCCGTCGGTATTGGTTTTATGCATTGGTTAATAAGCATGATCTATTGAATATAGTTTTTTAAATCATCCATGTTGCCTTAGATTATTTCCATACTCTTTATTTACGGAATATTGTGAGCCTGCTCTTCGCTCCCTGCACCTCTTACCGCCCCTAGTTGGTTCTCTGGCAACCCTCGCCGTTCCTTGTTGAACGACTTTCGTTAACCTTTGTCGTTAACTTATGAGGTTGGACATACAAGTGATTGGCCTGTAGTCGAGCCTTTCGTGGAATTCCTTTCGGTATAATACGTGCCCGGTAACCATCGCTTGGGTGTTCCTTCTAACATATAACTTTCACATATCATAAGATATTTGTGAAGAGTTGTAGTTTCTTAATGAAAAATTGTAAATACCATCATTCCAGCAGCTTTCCAATTAGGGGCCAATTATGTATTCAATTCATAGTGAAGGAAACGTGGTCGGATGATTATCTGATACAAATGGAATCAATAATCATCGACGTGACTGTGTCATCTTTGTTCCACATTGTAGACCAAAACTCACATTTCATCACGGCTAACCAATGCTCGGATTCCACACGCTCGGATAACCCACGATAAAATCGACCTCGGAGCTCAACATACGATCCTTTCTGAATTGCTTACTTTCTGCATCGTATTTTTTTCGTAAACATTCAAGACTCTTTTTTAACTAAAGCCTCGAAAGATCGTTACGCTGCTCAGTTTAAATTAAACTCTCGCTGATTTTTTAGGCTCTTCGTTTCCAGTAGTTTTCCTGCTTACGAGCTTTTCGGAGATCTTTGGAAGTACTAACTTGAAATTTTACTTTCTTGTTTTCTTCCAGCGGATCTAGGCTTTCTTTACGTGTTGCCTCGTCATAGCATACCTGCGCAGCTTGCATGATATACGCGGCTTCCGTATTGACTCGGTACATGGCTCCTGCTTTCACCGACTACTCGATTTATGAGATCCGAACTTTACTATCACATTCATTTGGATGTTTTCTGTTCGGACCACCACTTTTCATTTCGTTCTCGATTTCTTTGATTTTACTCAGAATTTATCTCTCGGTTTATGTACTCCGTGGTGTCGGTCAGGTGCATGTATGCGAGAAGTGGCGATTCTACGTCGCTTCCATTCTCTTCTGTTTTAATCCTTTCCCATTCACTTGTGCCAATTTTTTAACACTTCGAGTTTCGTGCAGCCGAATTTCTCATTATAGTACCTGTGAAGCTCTGTCCGCCATTTCTTGGCATTCTTTCAACCTTGTCTGTACTGCAAAAACATCGAGGCCATTCCTTCGGGTCGGCTGTTACGGAATCGAATATCGTCCGCAATGCCATTAGCCTGTTACCTTCCGGAATAGCTGAGTACGGGGTTGTCATGTGTACGATGGCTCGCACGCGACTTCAACCGAGAGGGAACTGGTGATTAGGCGAAGGTGGTGTGCACTATTTTGCATTTTACTGCATGTTTGGCTTGGTGGTGGAGGTGTTATTGTTGTGTAGGAGGAGGAAGGTAGGGGAATCGCCGGTGGGTGTAGCTTACATTTTTGTATCTCACTATCACTCTTTTTCACCTCATCAGCGTCGTTTGCAGCCTTTATTTTGGTATTATTCGATATTTCGCTGCTAACATTTTTCTTTCTACCCATTTTTTTTTTATTCTACAAATTACATTAATTTTTTTAAAAATAAAAGTTTTTCTGTAATATATTCTGTTTTTTTTAATGATTTGTTTTCTAACAGTTTTTTTTTTCTATTTTTAATATATTTCATCTAAATGAAATTGAATTTTAGATATTTCGATATTTTTTTATTTATTTTTTTGTTCCAATAAACCCATAAATGTATCGAAATAATAGATTAATATCAACCGAAGAATCTTTTAGATTAATTTCTTTTTACTATCAAAATAAATTGAACGCAGGAAATATAGAAGATAACGATCTAATAAAGAAAGACATTCATTTTTTATACGTGGATATTATGAGAAAATCGGGTGAAAAAGATAAAGCAATAAAATTTCTTTCACAAATGAATTACTCATATGATGTACATGAACTTCCTAATGCAATAGAACTGATAAATACTTATATTTATTTTAAAGATTATGAAGGTGCTCTTGACAAATTTGAGACTTTTAGAGCTAAACATCGATATTTAGATAAACTAAAAATATTTTTATTTACTCATATAAATATTTGTAATGGTAAGATTGTTCCTAATGATGATACGTACAACAAGATTGTGGATATGTCGATTGAGTGTTTGAAAGAGGAATTTGATTTTTTACTTTTTGAATTTTTATATAATTTTGTAACAAGTTTTTGGGTTCCAATAGTTTCAACGCCTTTGATTCTTCAAAATGAAAGTCAAGAATCCGGTCAAAATGATAATGTACAGTCGGAATTTGTAGAATTTAAAAAAATTGATACAGAAGAAAATTCATGTAATGTCTCGATAGAATCCAAATATTCTCAAGTAAAATCTGAACAGATGAAAGATTTTTGTACTGAAAATGATTTCAAAACAGATATTGCAAATGAATCGACGGAAATTTACAAAAATAAAAAATCTAAAAAATCTTCGAAACAGAAACGCAAAAAAGTAAAAATTTTTGCAAAAAATCCCGCAATCAGTGATGATCCCAACCAATTTTTTTGGAAATTTATTGAAAAACTATCTTTTATGACAAATCCTTTATATTTTGAAAAACTAAAAATCGAGGAAGTCAAATATTTAGCCACAGTACTAAATAGTGAAATTCTTCATCACAGATATATTTTATTAAAAGGATTTAAATCAGAAAAAGAATTATTTTCGTATTTTAAGAATAAACCGTCTCATTACATTTTTAGAAATGCGGTATATTTTTTAGAAAGATTTCATTATCCCAAATTATTTTTTCTAACCAAAAAAGCAGGACTTCTCACCGAAGAAATGGTTCTTATTAAAAATGCTTATAAAGTCAGACACAAACGTATTAGAGACCTTGGATTAGCAGAAACTAGAAAAATTCTTAGAAGAAAAAAATGTTATATCAAATACACAGGCCAAAATAAAAATAAAAAAGCTAAAAAAGGACGATTGTCTAATAAAATTAAATAGATAATATGAACTATCATAATAAATAAAATAGTATATTCGTTTAATTTCTTCTAGTTATGAGTTTATTTTGGATTCATTTAATCTGAAGCCTCATCGAATATATTTTTCTAATTTAGAATCAATTTAAAAAAACTAAATGAGAACAAAATTCACGTGAGGCATTTTAAAACTTGAAAAAATTTTAATAGAAAATAAAAAGAATATTTAAAGATTAAATCGTATAAAATTTGTAATTAATATCTCGCGAATGTCAATGAAGAAAACATATATAATTGAATTCAATATTAAATTTAATATTTAGCACCGAAAGGTACAAAAATATCGGAATAAGTATGATATTATGTTACCAAATTAAAACTATTCAGATATAAATTTTTTTAATATTCTTTACTTGGCTAAATTAATTTTACTAAGAAAAATATTCTTTAAAATATAATTACTTATTTCAATTCTCTTGTACCTTTCAGTGTTGAGATTCTTTAAAATTATAAAACATAATTATTTCTCTTAAATAAATAAGAAATAAGACCTAATAAAGTAAGAATAATAGGAAACAAAATCCATTTTTTTCAATTTAATTTCCTTCAATTATTTCAAAAAAAATAAAAAGTTTCTAAAATTTTTCTTTATATATAACTCTAGATATTTTTATAATTTTTTTTTCAATCAAAGAACTTTTATAATTATTTTTTTCTTCTTTTGTTTTAAATTTGTCTTTTTATATAGCAAAAATATAATTTATAGACTTCTAATTTACTTAAAAAGGAATTTCAGTTATATTATATTAAAAATTGAAATTAAAAATATTTTATAATATAATATTACTAGAAATATATTATAAACTTGTATAAAAACAGGATTGAATCTATATTTTGTAATAAATAAATATAAATATTAAGATTTGGAATTTAAAGGGAAATATATTGAGATTAAGCTATGCCTTTAGCCTTTAAATTGTAATATCAAAGCTAGTGGCTTATATATTTTGGTAAGTATAAATAATAATAAATATAAATGAAAATATTTTATGAGGCATATAATTCTTAAAAATTAAGAAGAAAGTTCATCAAATTTAAATATGAAAAATAAAAATCTGTTTATAATTAATTTTGGTTTTCAAATATGTAACAAAAATAAATTTATTTTTCTTTACTTTAATTTAAATTTGATGAAAAATTATATTTGAGTAAATTTTTTACTTAAAACTAAAAGGATTATCTGTTTATTTTTTTTAATAAATGAATGTCTTTTTTTAAGAGAATTACACATAATGGCGCTGTAAAGGTTAAAACAATGGCAATGAAATTTAATATTTTTCGAAGATATAAAGAACAAACCTATTTATAAAATATCTTGTAATATTATAATAACTTATATTTTTAATATGATTGAATGTTAGTTTTAGCTTTGAAGATTTAAAGAAAAACCTAAATTTTAAATTAAAAACGAAAGAAAAGTTTTATTTAGTATCTTTATGTTCAGAATAACTGTACAAAAAAAAATAATTTTTTTTATTAAAAAAAGAATTAGATCGTTCAAAATCCAATTCAATAAATCTAATTTAATAAAACTTGTTATGATGGTATATTGTAATAAAGAGAAACATATAGATAAAATAATTACACTACTGTAATAATTTGAGTTATTAAAATATTTTTTGGTCCGAAAGTTATTGTGATTACTAATAATAGAAATATTGGTTTATTTACATATAATCAAATACTTAATTACATATTGTTCTCAAGCGAAGCAAAGGATTGAAATGTGTTATTAAATTAGAAAACAGAACCTTCTTCTAGATAAAGTCACGAAAAAAATTAAGATTTTATTTTAATATCCAAAGATATGTGATTATTTGGAATGAAAGCTTTTTAAAAATAAATTACTAAATTTTATCAGATTTAGAAAAATTTAATTAAGGTTTTATATATACAAAAGCTAACTAAATAAATAGGAAAATGTTTACAACGAGTATATTTCAATCGATATTTAAGCGAATCTGGAAAAATAACTATAAATTTCCTTATAATGATGGACAAGAATGTATAAAAGGATATAAATGATAAACTATTTCTTTTTGAGGAAGCAAAAAATCTTATTGAAATTTTTATTCGAAATTAATGATGTATACTTTTTGTTTAGCCATTGAAATATATTCAAACTGTAAGATAATTTTAATATTAGGAAGACATAATCATATTGATTTAATTAAAAAAATTATCTGCAACGGTAACATAAAACCATGGTGGTAATTATAAATAGAAATAGAAAAGTATAGAAAAATATTTAGACTTATCATAACTCCTAAAATATAATATGTGAACCAAATTTAAAGTAAAATAAATAATTAATTATATTTTAATTCGATTCAAATTGAAAAAAGTTGTACTTTATCTTAATTACTTAAAAATACAATTATAGTTTCTGGGAATTAATTTTGGAGTAATTATAGTAGCCTTTTCATGGTTTTATCTTAAACTTTATTATCTTTGGCTTTAGAGTGTCAAATGCCTATAATTTGATTTATTTAGAGATCCGAGGTCTTTTTTAAAAATACTATGGAGAAAATATGTAAAAATAGAAAATTTTTAATTTTTATTTTATAAATTTCTTGAGTAAAACTATATTACAACTATAATGCATTTTCTTTAGCTCTTTAAACACCATATTTTCTTCTTCTAAACCCGAGTCTTCAACTATGTATATTATCGGCTCATCTAGTGTGGTTCCTCCATCTGAAATAATAAGTGTCTATTTTTATTTTAAAATATTTAGCACAGACTCCTTCGTTAATAGCTATGTTTTTTCATTGCAGATGATTTTTAAGGAATGAAATCTGACGTTTTTTATAATAACATAAATCTAAATTTACATATTATTGTGCGTTTTTTTCAGCGTAAACGGTTTGATGAATTCATTTAAAAACAGCCAATTTACCGAATAACATGGAGTAGATGTAGGGTTTCCATAGTGGTTTTTGTTTTTAACCTTTTCTCTAATTTTAAATAACTTTTTTACTCTATTTTTAGTTATAAATATCAAATCTTAAAAAAAAGCTACTCGTTTCATATTTCTTTCATATAATATACGCAGTTTTGAGTTTAAAATAGATAATTGCACTATGGAGTAAGTACATCGAAATTTTTTTATTATAGATACAGTTTAAAGCTTTTCGTTAAAAAATATGTATAGTTCTTAAATGGGCAGGAAACCTGTTCTGTTTTCGTTAATATCACTTATCTGAAGTGCAGTTGCAAGGTAAAACTCTTTTGCTTTCCCCTTATACGTGCAACCTTGAGAGTTACTCTAATCTTGGCAAACTGAATTAACTGTTAGCTAAAATGTATCTCTAAGACCTACAAGAGATCTACATATAATCTCCAATTTATAGCAACAAGCATAATATTTTAGTTGGCTATCATGGATTTTGAAGGGGTTTGTATTTGCATCTCCTGGGTGCAAGTCTTACAATTAGAATGTTCAATACCAAGGTTAAAGCTTTTAGACGTCAATTACCTACAACTTCAGCTTAGTCAACAATCTAGTTACATCAATCAAAAACCTTTTTTTACAGAAATATCACAATTTTCTAGACCTTCTCTCCTTTATATAAATTCACATGAAACCAGACGACATAATTTGGGTATCTTTGCAGCAAGATCCAAACAATAATAACAAACCACCTTTATAGAATCATTACCATGCAGATAGTTTAAAATATGACGTACATCACACGTAGGATCTTGAAAATAAAATATATTAGTTAAATTGTATATTAACTGTAAAAATATACTCCATTAACTTGCAAGAAAATAATTTTCGTTTCTGCTTTTATTTTTATGAATAAAAGATAGTTTGGTTGAAATTTCAATTATCTATAAAAATTTAACAACAAAAGATATTTTTATATCTCGAATTTTTTATATTACTAAAAATGCTAGTTTTAGATAATTATTTATTACAAACAAGGTAAATTGATATTTTTTTCGGTCTATATATAATATTAAGTTTTTCCTTTTTCGGAAACAAATTTATAACTCATAACTATAAATGTTTCTCTTATATGTTCAGAATAATGAAGACTTATTCTCAAGAAAAGAAAACTGAATATTTATTTAGAGTTCTAAAAGAACAAAGCCCGAAAAAACTTCCATTATGTGATATATTTTTAGATGCGGTGGCATTCTTAATTTCATTCATTATAGAATTAGTAATTCTTAAAAAATTCTTGAATTTTTATTTTAAAAACGACAATAAAACGAAACAAAATTACTTTCTTATAACATATGCGCTTCATTTTGTAAATTTAAATCTACAACTTCTTAAAAATGAAGAGATATCGACAAAATATAAACATTTTATCGCAAAATTGCTTATTCTTTTAAAATTTATATTCCTAACATTAGTAACAGAAATATACTTTGATTATTATTTAATGGAATATCAATGTGTCTTTTCTTGGATTCTTACATCCATTTACTGTTTTGTCTCAATTTTGTTTTATTCAAAAGCTTGTATAATGCTTTTAAAATTTACTGTGTTTTCCGACGAAGTCTCAATGTTAAAGTTTATAAAATATTTAATTGTGCTATATTTATTTATTCTGATTGATTTGGTGGTTCGAACATTTTTTTCATCAGACCTGCAGGCTTTCTTTATTTGCAAGTTTTTTTCATTTTTTATAACATTGCCATTTATAATTTGCTACATTGAAAAACGTATCAATGGCAAAAGGTTTGTGTTTAACTTGCTTTATTATGTTTTTTTAATGATTCTGCTAGATCGTAATTTTATAAGTTTAATTTTTAAAATGGAAATGATGAATTCAAATGAATTATATAGAAAATAACCGGTTGATATGTTATTAAATGTCGTAATTCTATCGGTCCGTTTTATTTATAGGGATTTTTTTGAAATTTCTATTTTTTACAATGAAGAAGAATCATTAGAATAGAATTTGGGAAAAAAATATTTATTTTTTTTTAATAAAAATGTTTGCCAAATATTTTCGGATATTTTTTTTTGACAGTTATAAGTTTGCCATCAAAAATTAATTAAGTCAATAGACGAGTTATTTTTTTATAATTTTTCCTTTATAGATTTTAATTTACCAAGATTGTTTTAAATTGTTACCATATTGTTATTGTAAATTTCAACAATAGTAAATATTTTCTTCGTCAAAACGACTTTAATTTTTTTATAGGTCTTTTAGGTATTTACTACTTTTAAAGAGCCGATCGATGTATTGCTCTTTCTATTTTTAGCAACTTTTTGCTTTAATAAAAAGAGTTCAAATTCAAATTAAAGAGAAATCAATAATACATATAAAAGATACTATGAAATTAAAACATATTTGCCTAAAAGATTACTATAGATGTAAACCATTTTTTTATAGGTTTTTGTTACGATTCTTTGCATCCTTTGTTTTAAAAAAAAAAACTTTGTAAAAATATAACAATCAATCAAGAATATAGAAAGTAAAAATGGTAAAGAGAAGAATAGAAAAAGATGAAAAGCAAAAAAAAACAACCATAAATTGTATTTTTAGTGTACAAGAAGGTTTTAAGGATTGCTTCATCCCTTTTATTAAAAATAAATCCTTAAAAATAGAGGCCCGATAGATTACAAGATTTAATAAAGACTTCTAAGATTATATATAGTGAATTGCAAAACTTTTGATATTTCTACTCTAAATAAAAATATTTAGTCCTTGAGTTATCTAGGGATTTTTAAGCACGTTATGACTCATTAAAAATTGGCGTTTTAATATACAAATGATGTAAAATGTGCAGTTCGTAAAAAATAAATTTAAGATTTTTTCAATTATAACGCGATATTTTAACCTTACTTTTAAGACTCTTATGAAAAAAAGTATTTATAATGCTTTTTTGTAAAATTTGGCTACCTTGTTTTTTTGAAAAAGGGACATAAGTTTGTTCGTAACTTGAACATTGATATTTTATATATTTATTAATTTTATTAGCTTATTAACAGTTAAATTGATTTTAATTGCGAATATTATATATCCTGTTTGATTTATTCATGTTGCTAGCTATTTGCTCAATAATATCTCGATTTATTATATACTATTTTATATTGCCTTTCTTAAACAGATTGAGTCAGGTTATCTTATCACATTGAGATTTTTCTCAATGTTATTTATAAGCTATGAAAATATGTTTTTGTATACTTTTGTGGTTTAATCAACATTTATTTGAGACTCCAAATTTCGTATCACAATGTGTATGTCTTAAACTGTTATTGATATATATTTTCTATATATTTAAAATTGTTTTGGTATATAAAGCTTTATAAAGTATATCCGGTTGTATTTAATTCTAATATTGTCTATCTTCGTTATCAAATAAAAGATTATCTCGACCTGATTTATAAATGTTACAGAAATAACTTGGTTAAAATGTAGTTTTTTTTTTTCGTTTTGCATCATTTGCAGTGAGTCTTAGGATGCATTTTGATCTACTTACCATTAATAATTGATTTTTTAACCAAGATATATCAACATATTGATGGAAATTTAGTAATTTGTTTTTTTCTTGCGCAAGTTTTATCTTCGGATTTTCCTTTAAAATTTTTCTTGAATAGAATGACACAAATTGGTTTTCTTTACATAAAATTATATGATTTAGATAAGGTATATGAAAACAAAAAACAGTTTTAATATACTTAGATTATAGTTTTGTTTCCAACGAATCGCCAAACTAATAAAAATTTAATATTAGTCAAGGACATGAACTTTCTTTAGGTTTCCTTAAAGCTGGTATCATTCTCTAATAAAACAAACTAATTGATATCATTTGACTAGATTCCACTTTTTTTGGCTTATCAGAATAAAACTCTAAAAACTTAATTACTATTTTGTGCGTTATATACTTAAAAATTTAATTTTTGGTTTTTTGTTTTATAGGTGGATGAAGATAACCGCTTAAAAACAGTCTGCTTGGTAATGAGTATATCAAATTGAAGTAGAGATGATTGTTGACATTCTTTAGGAAAAAATATCACACAATCTGATGGTTTATTCCCATAATCTCAATTATAACAGATTATAAGAAAAAATGAAAAAATACAACAGATTTTTCAAAACCAATGACCTGACGTTGAAATTAAATCATAATACACAATATAAATTTATGTGGTCTTGGGAGGAAATAGAAGAATCTTTAATGTTCAATGACTCGACTTCTTGAACTAGCTTTGCGTAAAAGAAGAATGGACCTAGAAAATGTTAATATATAGCTGCTACAAAGTACTCTTGAATTTATTATGTCAATTTTAAAATATCAAAAGAGGAGATAAGTAAAGTATGTAGTTAAGTAGGTTTTCAAGTTGGTCTTATAAATTGGTGAAATCGCATTTTAAAATAGGTAGCTAATTAAGTGAAATTTTGTTCTTTATTTTACAAATAATAAGAATTTTATCAATGTAAAATTGTTTTTTTTGTCGTTTTACACCTATAATATTTACGCTTTCGGGGTAAATGTTTTCGCGTTATTTTCGATATAATTTAAAAAAACGCAATATAATATGTTCTTCGTGCAGATCCACTCCACAAAAGAACTAATCTAGCGTATTTGAAACGCAAAATGTGTTATTTATGGCCCTTCGATATTTCCCGCCATTTTTCACCAATATTTTACTCAACTCATGCTTAAACTTCACATAAATCGACCATCTCAAGCAGAAAAACACTATATGATAAAATTTATATGAATTAGTACAGATATGATTGCATTATATATTTTCTTTGAATAAATTGGATTTGCAAAATTTTCATAGCTCTTGGTATAAATTTCTCTTTTAATTGCATAAAAAACACAACATAAATTTTAGTTTCTATATTTTATTTCCGAAAATAATTGAAATTAGTTAACTAAAAAAGGCTGCGATTCTTCTAAAACAAATTGTCATGTTGGTTTTTTTATAAGAATTCTAAGCTTTTGAGTTTTATGCTCATCTATGAAATATTAATTTTTAGGATCTTTCTATAATTTAATATTATATTTTCATAAGTTTTAAGAAAGACATGAACCTAATTTAATTTATAAAATCTTCCTATAAGAAATTTAAAAATTTCTATTCGCTTTAAGCACCGAAATTTGTTTCTAGTTTAGTGAAAATATCACATCTTTTGAAACAGCGACAAGTGATACATTTGTTTTCATTACATAAAAGCAGTTCTAGGTTTAACATGAATAACTGCTACCCCAACACTCTATCGGTACCTCTGGAGATACATACGTTTCAAAGCCCTTCATCTACCAGAAGTGTAGAACCTAATTAATAAACGAGGTAGTTCCCTGTGTTCTTTAATATCTGTTGCATGAAATGTATTCTAAGGCCGATGCCAAACCTGGGTTCCATCAAGATTATAGCAGAATTTCCACTTAGTCTACACTTTCCGAACCCCATAAACTTCTAGCTAACATATATTTCAGTGACTTATATGGTGTCTAATTAGACAGTGCAATGTCATACCAACAAGTATAACCTGCTACTTAGCGCACCCGGGCTTGAAGAGTTGTATTTTTATATCATCTAGGCCCCAAGTCTTCTAATCCGAAGATGGCAAGGTTAGATTTATATGCTTTTCCATGGCAATTATATACAAGTTCAGCCGCACTTTGCAATCTAGTTAAATAAAAAACTACAAATTAATTTGTAGAAAATATTTCGCATATCGTAGACTTTCTCCTCCTTATACAAACTCCATGAAAAAACCAAAGATACAATGTGGATTTATTTATTCCTACCAAAAATCCAAAAAATAATTTCATTTATAAATTTTGAATACTAATTGCCAAGCAAATGTTTTTATGTGTAACTATCCTCCCTCCACTTTAACATTTAAATTTAATAAATATATTTTTTAACCATAAAAACATTATTATAACTTATTCTAAAAATTCAAATAAAATAGTATTTTTAGCCTATAAAAAAGTAAAATTTATTCCGATTTCTACTATAAAAATTCATTTACTTCAATTAATCATATTTTTTAGTTAATTCATCAAATTTCAAATCTCTTAATCTATTGTACCACCTCCCTGCAGAAATTTTCAGATAAAAAAATTATTCTGCAAGTTCATTTTGTATGCTACTTTATGAAATCTAAAAAATTATTTAAATCTTGTTTTACTTTGTATTTAATTAAAAAAATGAAGGTTTTTGCAGCTCTATGATTCTGATGGATCTAGAAGTAAAAAAATAAGCCACAATTTTTCATAAAATAGCTTATGATCTTTGAATCTTATTTGAAATAAATCCCTACCTCAATACTCACAATTCGCACCTAAGATTTTTATAACCACTGTCACATTTATTTCTTATTCAGATGTAATAGTTACCTGAAAATGTTACTTCATTTTTTTTCCCTTCAAATATTCGCTTCTTATAACTTTTCAGTCGAATTATTTTTTTGAAATGTTTTATGCCATCACTCTTCCAAACTATTTTACCTGATATATTACTAGAACTTAATTTTTATTTATTCTTCAATAATTATTTCTTTAAAATATAAAAAACTTCTATAAAAGTATAACTTTGATTATTTTGTTGTACTCTACTGTCTTGGTTGATTTTTTTTACTGAATTAATGGTTTGAAATTTTCAATGTAATAAAATGATGTGTCAAATAAAGAATGAGCAAAATAAAGAGGTGATTAAAATATAATGAACAACAAGAAATATTCCATTCTAGCAATAAACTGACAGGCTAAAGTACAAAAAATATTTTTACCATAAAAAACCATGAGATTAGTGTCAAAATCAACAAAACATACAAATTTAGAATGAAAAATATCTCAATTTGTGATTTATTTATTAAAAAAATAAGTAAAAGCATTTCTGTAGAATATAATATTTATACATTCGTTT
This sequence comes from Hamiltosporidium tvaerminnensis, assembly GCA_022605425.2. Lineage (NCBI taxonomy): Eukaryota > Fungi > Microsporidia > Dubosqiidae > Hamiltosporidium > Hamiltosporidium tvaerminnensis. The sequence continues at coordinate 986,018 of CM061247.1, forward strand.
ATACTATATTCTAATTAAATTTGTAATATAATAATATATACTTCTTCTGAAGCTATTTGAATCTATAAAAATTTATATTAGAATATATTTATTATATCTAGAAAAATTAGATTCTGCTAAAGTTTATAGTCTTTATAAAATTATTCGTAGAATCTTTGAGGTATATTTTTTAAAAAATATATTAGTTCATTGTTAAATTGTTTCATTTTAGTTCTTAAATTAGAAAAAATAAATTAATCTTGAAATTAGTCAAAATATCAAACTATTTTCAAAATAAAGAAATTTTTAATGTATCAACTACAAAAGAAAGAAAAACAAAAATTATTATTAAAATATTGTTTATAATTAATTTGTATATTTTTTAAGATCCCTAATATGGCATTGGAACCTTTATTTAAAAAATTGTGGGAAATAATATATGAGCACAGGGCAAAATTGATTATAGGAATATCTATATTGGTTATTGTAGCTATATACATTTATAAAATAACTAAAAGGATAGAAAAAATAGAGGATTTACCGAGAAATTCTAAAGGAAAGGTACTTCACGGATTGGTTACGTATGTATGTGATGGGGATGGATTTAAGATGTTTCATATTCCTTGGTTTAGGAGCGGTAAAATAACAGGAAAACTTAAAACTCTAAGTATAAGAATTTCTTCAATAGATGCGCCAGAAATTGGTAAGTTTGGGAATCCCGATCAACCATTTTCACAGGAGGCTAAAAAATTTTTAAGCGACCTGATCTTAGAAAAAAATGTCAAAATCAAAATTTTAGGAATCGACAGATATTCTAGAATTTTGGCTACTGTTTATTACGGACCTTTTTATAATCGTAAAAATGTATCACTTGAACTAATTAAAAAAGGTTTTGCATGCATATATAGAGGAAGTGATGCTATCTATGATAAACATAAAGATAGACTTTTTAAAGCAGAAGAACAAGCCAAGAAAAACAAAGTAGGAATGTGGAAAAGCAAAAATCTGGTTTTGCCTTCTGTATACAAACAGAATCTAAAAAAACTTGCGAGTGGAAGTTCCTAAATAAAAAATAATTGAAAAATATTTGACTCTTTCATTTTAAAAGGTAAATTTTTAATGAAAATTTTATTTCTCTTTCGTCTTACTTTTTAAATCTGAATTTTTACGAAATACATGTATAATCCGAGCTTAATTTTAATTTACTCATTAATTCATACAAATAAAATCTAATCGATAAAAAAAATGTAAAAGTAATTAAATGGAAAAAATTATATAGAATTACAAATATATCTAGCCTCATAATTTAGATATAGTTTACAGTATTATTTTTGTAAGTAATTATTTTTAAAAGTTACAGTGGTGGTTGCGATTCAAGTCATTGAAATTCTAGATTTAGAAAACATTTTGGCCTGTTATATATTTCTTCTCATAACTTATACCATTGTTTTTATCTTAAAGCTTGGCTCTATATTTGTATTCATCCTTATATTCTCCAACAAAAATTTCCATCTAAATACACTCTATGATATTTTTTTTGTTGTTAATCGTATAATAACATGTTTGTTTTTCTTAATTTCACTAAAAAAAGATATTAGGCGTTCAGCATCGTTTTTTTTTAAACAAAAACTATTTATTCTTTTGTTTTACTTTCTTTATTTAATCTAGAATAAATTCATTTTCGTTCATCGACATAGATCGCTTAAACTTATGTTTTAACGTTATTTTGCAATGTGTAAACCTTACATATAAGCGTAGTTTCAGCCTTTTAAGATACTTCTGCAATATTTATCAGAATACCGTTCGGATTTGAACATGGGGAATGGTTTTCATATTGATTTTATTAGTAAAACTAAGCTCATCTGCAAATGTTTCATTTTTTTATTTGGTTTCGGTTTCGGCTGTTTAATCCAATATTAAAAAGAATTCTGATTTCAATAAAAGTTATCTTGTTATAGCTCTCCTCCAAGGAAATATATCTTGCTTATTATTCCGAATATTTATATCAGTATTTATTCATGTGTATTATCTTATTTTCCCATTTTAATTAAAAAGTTTATGATCTATGAGGTTTCTAATTCTCGTTATAGACCTAAATAAATATCTATTCAAAATAAACATGTATATATGTTCCATGATTTCATCAAACTGTATGGTATTGCCATAAACTTCTTCTTTCTCTTATGTTCGCATAATTATTAACTGATTTTATAGACTAGTTTCAGTATTGACACTTTCTTGCAATTTAGGAAAATAAATTTCTATTATTAATGTCGCAGAAACGGTTATTTCCTATAAACCCACTTTTTTTGCAATCTTGAAATTTCAATAACATAATTCCAACTCTTTTCTTCTAGTACTATAACTCTAAAAGTTATTTAATTTTTATATTTTGTTGTATGATTTTACAAGTCCAACCTATTCTAAGTTATTTTATTTAATTCTTCGTTTATATATTATTTAATTTTGAGTAATGGTTTTTTTTCGCAAGATGAATGTTGAGAGTTTCAAAATAAAAGATTCTTGCTAGTCAAATTGAAATATCTTTATATTGTTGTTAAATATTTTATAACATGAGGAAGTATGTAAACAAATTAAATACTAACATAACAAAACCCTTTTTTAATATTTTTTTAAAAAAAAAAAAATAATTTCCTTTTTTTTTTTAAAAAAAAATTTTTATAAAAAAAAAAAAAAAAAACCAAAAAAAAAAAATTTATAAATTTCTTTTTTGTTTTTAGGGCCTCCCTAAAAAAAAAAAAAAAAAAAAAAAAAAAAATTTATTAAAAAAAAAAAAAAAAATTTTTTTTAAAATTTTTTATTTAAAAAAAAAAAATTAAAAAAAATAAAAAAAAAAATTTTAAATTTTTAAAAAAAAAAAAAATATAAAAAAAATTTTTTCCCCCAATTAAAAAAAAAATTTTTAAAAATAAAAAAAAAAAAAAAAAAAAAAAATATTATAAAAATAAAATTAATTTTAATTAAATTAAATAAAATAAAAAAAAAAAAAAAAAAAAAAAAAAAAATTAAAAAAAAAAAAAAAAAAAAAAAAAAAAAAAAAAAAAAAAAAAAAAAAAAAAAAAAAAAAAAAAATAAATAATTTAATTTTTTTTTTTTTATAATTATATTTAATTTAAAAAAAAAAAAAAAAAAAAAAAAAAAAAAAAAAAAAAAAAAAAAATTATTTTTTTTTTTTTTTTTGTTGTTAAGAAGTTTCTAGCTCTACTAATAAATCAATTTTAAGTTTCATGTTATTGCTTAAAAAAGTTACATATTTAACAAGGTAAGTTTTGGTTTTCGACGCATCAATTATTTGCATTATCTATTGACTAGATGTGTTTTTTTACTTCTATCTACTATACCAAAGATATTTTATATGGTTTCATAGTCAGCGCGTCTACCGGAATCAGTTATTTTATTGTTTTCTCGCTTTAAATAATTCAAACTTCTAATCTAATAGCAGCTACCTATATCTTTTTAAAAAAACATATTTTTCCATGCTTTTCATTTTCAGATGGTAAATTTCTCCAATGGAAGTAATTACCCTGTTTTCAGACCTGCATTTGGAATTTTTTTCGGAATAAAATAACTGCACTCTCAATAGAAAGTTTTAACTTTGTGCTTACCTTTTAAAAATAAATTTTGCCTGATATTAATATGATGGAATTATAAAATGATATCGATTCAGGCGGCTCTTGCGTGAGGGAGCTAAGTGACGACACAAGAATAGAGATCGAGCAAAAAAAGACGAGAAAATTGAGTAGCTGATACAATTTTAAATTAGAATCCCTATACAAGACCATATTGTGTTATTTAAACATTTATGACAATAAACATACAATTTCATCGTGATTCGCCACATAACCAAAGCGAGCTTCTTCAAATAAAAAAATCAATCGCCGTCGGAAAAGCTTAGATACACAATTGACACTTTGAAAGTTTTTTTACCTACATAAATCTTATGTTTTTCAATTAAAATTTAAAAACTATCTTCTTGCATTGAATTTTTCGACTTATGTTTTAATTGAATTTTGAATAATTTACTTTGGGCTTCTCTTTCCATACGTAAAGACTTTCACCTGTTCAGCACTTTTCGAGGTAATTTTATAGAGAAGAAATTAAAATTTTGCAGTTTACGTTTTTTCCTGTATGCATCTTTACATTTTTTATTATATTGCCAAACCATATCTGAGCAGATTTCATGATATAAGCTACATTCGATATTCTTCAAAGTACATTTGAATCTGTTATTATGCAAAAACTCGATTAATAAGGTTCAAAAGTAAATGTTAAGCCTTTTAAATGAAAACAGCCGAAAGGCCCTTAAATATCGGCCTTTTTACTTGATTAATTCTTGAATTTTCCATAATTACTTCTAAAAGATATACATAAAGTTTATTATTAAACATAGGCATGATTCGGTGAGACAGATATTGATTCTATGCCACTTAGCATTCCATTTTACGATATTTCTTTTTAAATTTCTATTTGTTAGGTTTGTACTGCATCAAGCAGAATATATAATAAAATTTCTGATTGAACTGATCTTGACTCTCTGCTTACTTCTGTCTAAGAATTCTTTTACATCTCTTTTCCAGATCAAGAATTCTAGATCGGCCGTGATAGAATTTTTTTTAAGGAATCAGATATTGTCTAAAGTAACCTTGGTCGTTCTCTCCAAACAAGGTTGAACAGCAGCGAGTATTCATTCATGCTATGAACACCAAAAGAACTCTTATTTGGTTTATGGTTGTGTATTTAGAGAAAATACTCTTATAACCTTACAATTTCGTGTGTATTCCGGGTTCGACTTTTGGTTGATTTCTTGGTTGAGCTGAGATGAATAATATAAATTTCAAAACTAGACGTTGCTCATCCTTTATATCGATTTTAATCGTACGATTAGATTATTTAACGCCATCTATAATTTTTATTTTTTATTTTACCGCCAGCTTTTTTTTTAAATTCCTTTCATAAAGCTTAAAATAATAGTAATTTCTCTATAAATAATCTAGATTCATAAAATGTACAAAAAAAATTTGCTTTGGTTCAAAAATTAAATTATTTTCATTTGAAAAAATGCTTCTATATAAACATGATAAGAGTTACAGCTTGTATACCATTAAAAGATATACTAAGTTTTTAAATCAAGAAAAGTGATCGATCATTTCAAAAAAAATGATTGAGAAAATAAAATGACACATTGTTCTTGATTTTACTAAAAAAATAAAAAAACATGAAATAGTTTCATTCCAATGTATCATGTCAGTGTATTTATGAAATTAAGATCTATAAAACAGAAAAATATATTCTCGAATAGTATTTATTTTAGGAACAACTCTATTTAGAGTATTCGTTAAGTTTTTAAAATATTTTTTGTTGATTACAATTAAAATAGTTTTTAAGTTAACTGGTTTTTTTAAGCAGCGATTTAAAAGAAAGCTTGAATTGATTTTCCGATAAGCGTAGTTGCAAAAATAAAAGATTTTTTAGAATATCCTAATTTTTACTTTTACTTAACTCATTTTTTTCACAACAATCTAAAATAATTTTCATCCCATTAACATCATTTTTTTAATTATTCTGGTATTCTATAATTCCGTAAAGAAATTAATAAACTTTTATATTATTCTGAATCAAAGTAATAATAAAATTATTTTCTAAAAAAAATATCTAAAAAAGGTTTTTTCTAAAAACTCAGAATAAACAGTTTGATTTGAGACATACTTAAATAAAAACTCTTTTGTCCAAATTATATCATTATTTTTAAAATCCATAAAAAATATGCTGTGTAAAACAATTTTTAAAAGAATAGTATAAAATATATCATTTTTTTCTGACCTGTTGATATTAGCTATTTTATTAAAAAATATCAGATTGCTAATGAAAATGTAGAGGTATCTTTTATTATCAAAAGAGCTAAATCCTTACAGCATTTTGTAAAAGATAAACCAAACTTTCTTGGTCTCTGTATGAAAATTTAAATCTAGAGTATTTTAATTTCCATAGTTAATGGATAAATTTCAAAAATACGTTGTAAAAATTTTAAATACAAAGCTAACATATAAAATATGTGATTGTTTCATTTCAAAATATCTAAGCTGATAAAAATACAAGAAAAATGCAATCTCACTGAAAAAAAATATTGAATATAATTTGTAGTAGTTTTATCGAAAAACTTTAAATTAAACTCTTTAAAAAACAAAATTTTATCAATCTCGGTTTTCGAAATATTTTCTTCGTATCGATGGACTTTGTCTGCAAACGACAAGTATTCAATCAGATTGTTTTTATTAACATTTCCTGCATTTTCTAAAGAATATATATTTTCTTTGAATTCTTTTTTAAATTTGTATTTATCCTGAAATTTAGAATTCTTTCGATGTTTGTTATATTAGAATTAGAGTAATTTTTTTTTTGATATGCAATCCAAAGGTGAAGTACGTTCAATTGCAGATTTATTAGCATAGTCTGTGTAAGAAAGAGTAAAATTTCTTTTGCGATGTGAACTGTTTATTGGAGGCTCTGAACCGCCTGCTTGATCACCTTGCTCGGGAACAGAATTATCAAGGATATTCACAAAACGATCCACAAAATCTTCATTTAAACATTGAGAGAATATTTTTACCTTTTTAATTGTGTTTTGTCTTGGTTTTATGGTTAAAAACCCCGATACGCAAAAATCTGATGCATTATGCACAAAATCAATATTGCATAGATTTGAACAAACAGAATTTTCTGTTTCGTGGTTTCTCAAGGAACTATTACTATAAGCCTTTTTCATATCTACATTTTCTGAAATCATTTCTGTTACAGATAAATCAGAAACAGATTCAGAACAATCTAATTCCTGATATAAATTATAATCATTTAAATCATCAAACAACAGAACGTTCATAAATTGAATTTCACCATCAATTTCTTCATTCTGACTGTTAATTATGTTTCCAGTGATATCTTGACTTTCAAAATTATCATTGAGCATTGTTTTTATCGGTTCATTGGGAATAGATGTAAACAAAATCTGACTACTACATGAAGCATTATCCATGTTCCTAATATCATTTCTATTGGTTTTAAATGTTTCTTTGATTTCAATATTCGTACTTTTTTAAAACCAAATGAATAAAATTAATAGTCCAACATAATTAATTATGGAACATCTTTTTTATAATCGATAATATAAGTCTTTCGGAAATTAACTTCAAAAATTCGATTTTTTTGTCGGTTTCAATAAATTTATGGAAAGAATGTTTAATTTTTTAATAAATCAAAAAAATAGCAAAATATTTACAAAATAATTATAACAAACAAAAAAAGCAAGTGCACTCTCCAAAAAAAATGCTGAATCATTATTCATATAATATAATATTATTTTCCTTGAAAAAAAATTTTATGTTTTTTTTTAATTTTGAGAAAGCATATTAAGCGATTCGATTTTTTTTCAATAATGTTTCTAAAATGCATTTAGAATATTTTCTGTTGGTAGAAAGTATTTTTATTTATAATCAATTTTTTTTGAATCCAAGTTGATATCTGATTTAAGTTTATCGATTATTTTGCGCATTTATACAATGGAATTTACTTCATATGATCATCGAGTTATGGTTCAGTATATCTCTGTTTATTTTTACAATTATTCACGATAGCATGATATATTTATATCTAAAGGATGATCCAGGCAGCCCAGGTATGCTATGACGAGGCAACACGCAAAAAAAAAAGCTTAGATCCGCTTGGAAGGAAAACATAGAAAGTAAAATTTCTAAGTTAGTACTTTCCAAAGATCTTCTCGAGAAGGCTCGTAAGCAGGAAAAGCTCTCCACTTCGGAAACGAAGAGCCTTAAGAAAATCATGCGAGAGTTTAATTTAAACCTGAGCAGCGTAACTAATCTTTCCGAGGCTTAAGTTAAGAAGAATGAGTCTTTGAATGTTTATAAAAAAAGTTACAATGCATGAAAATAGGAAGCGATTCCGAAAAGAGAATCGTATGTTTGAGATATTCCGAGGTCGATTTTATCGTGGGTTATCTGAGCGTGTGGAATCAGAGCATGTGGTTAGTCGTGATGAAATTTTGAGTTTTTGGTCTACAATGTGGAACGAAAATGATGACGCAGTCACGTATGATGATTATTTGATTCCATTTGTATCAGATAATCATCTGACCATGTTCCCTTCACTTCATGAATTTGTAAATATCATTAATTGGCTCCCTAATTGGAAAGCTGCTGGAATTGATAATATTTACAATTTTTTCATTAAGAAACTTACAACTCTTCACAAATATATTTATGATATCGTGTAAGTTATATGTTCAGAAGGAACACCTCAAGATGATTGGTTTTACTGCGGGCTTACCTATTTGATACCCAAAGGAATTCCACAAAGAGGCTCTGACTACAGGCCAATGACTTGTATGTCCAACCTCTGCAAGTTAACACTAAGTTTGTAACGAAAGTCGTTCAACTTGAAGTGGAAAGGCGAGGGTTGCTTGCGGAGAACCAGTTGGGAGCAATTAGAGGTGTGCAGGGAGCAAAAGAGCATGCTCTACAGAATATTGCCCAGAATAAAGAGTACGGAAACAATCTTAAGGCAACATGGATTGATGTTAAAAAAGCTTATGATTCAATAGACCACGCTTATTTGACTCAATGCATTGAAAACCTTAATTTACCTGATTGGATCCTGAAATTTATTAAGATAATTATATCAAAATGGAAATTTGAAATATCAGTAGGGCCTGAAAAAATCATGAGCAAGAAGATTGATAGAGGGATTCTTCAAGGAGATAGTCTGTCACCTTTGTTATTTGTGTTGTGTATGGATTCATTAAGCCGAAAGCTTAATGAAAAATACACAAAAGTGACAGTACAAACAGATGCAGAATCCCATTCTACTAATCATCTCTTGTTTATTGATGATCTTAAGCTCCTTGCAAAAGACAGCTCCACATTGAATGCTATGACAGGCGAGGCAAAGGAATTTTTAGAGGTGATTGGCTTAGAGATTAACAAAGAGAAGTCAGCCACAAATGATACGTGTTTTAAAGATACTGCTACTCTTCTAGAAGGTCTTAGTGTTTACAAATATTTAGGAATAATAGAAGATAGCAGAGGAATCCCAACACGTAGCTCATTTGAAGAAGTACAGAGCAAACTTATATCAAGAGTTGAAAGACTTTGTCACACTAGATTAAATGCAAAAAATTTATTCTCTGCAATTAATCAACATGCGATATCGTTAATCAACTACCACATAGGAGTACTTCGACTTGAACCGGCTGACTTCTCTAAGTTAGATGAGGCAGTGCGTGCGGTGTTGGTGAAGAATAAGATACATCTCCGCCCAGGATGTAAAGAACGTTTATACCTTCCTAGAACAGAACTTGGTAGAGGCATCATAGTGTTGAATTGCGAAGCGAACATATGCTTCTGCAACTCTCGAATTGTCTGGAAAAAACTAAAGAAATATCCACTAGACGAGCAGCAATCTTCAAGGTGGAGAATAATAATAAAACCCATCTTGCACTTATAAAAGGCTTCTTAAAAGTAAAGTACAGGTTGGTAGAAGAAGTCACTAAGAAAAGTTTAGAAGAAGCTCAACTTGCAAAACTATCTAACGAAATAGAAAAATGAAAACTTGATTCAAAGTTATATAATGCAAGGAAAAATGAGCTTGTAAGCTTATGCGACTCTTCAAGATGGTTAAAGAGAGGAAATATTAGGCCACGAAATGAAGCTGTGTTCTGCTATATCCAGGATAGAAATGTATTCTGGGGAGTAGATGGTGTGTGTCAACATTGCGGGAATTCTGGTAAGACTGTAGATTATCTAACAACTCGATGTGAAAAAATGCTAGGGAATTCCTACATTAAACGGCATAATGAAGTGTTTTGATACTTATACTTACTTCTCCTAAATAGGTATAAGTTTAAGTCCTCAAAACGAATTAGGAGTCACTAAGTTAAGAAATTCTTGATAATGAGTATGCAGAGATAAGAGTGGGCACCAGAATAAAAACTGATGTTAAAATTCGGAATAACAGACCCGACATATTTATTTTAGATAAGAAGAAGAATAAGATAACACTCTTTGAGTAGGAATCCTTTCCCAAGATTCACTTCAAATAGTTGAAACTGAAAAACTTAGGAAGTATGACCTGCTAGCCAATGAGTTGGGCCTTATTTATAAGTGTAGTGTTGAGATAATCCCTTATGTGATGACCTGGGACGGTATTGTGACAAAATACCATAAATCTCATCTTAAAAGACTAGAAATACCCATGAATGTAGAGGCATACATTCAGTCTATAGTACTTAAGAAAACAGTCGAAACAATTTCCTTTGATCGACGAAGAGGACTTGAGTCAGGACTAAATGCCGAAGAGAGCTTGGAGAGAGCGTCAATGGGTGTTATTATGAGATCAGAGATGCATGAGGAACCAACACCCCCTTTAAAAGAAGCGAAAACAGAGGAAGATGGTGCAAAAAATTTTAAACCAAAAAATAAAGCACCCTTTATTTTACAAGGAGGAACCACTTTAGAGGAACCGACCAATAACATAAATGAAGAGTCGGATTTGGAAGAAGAGATAGACGTGGTTGTTGAAATGATGGAAAGAATTGTATAAAATAGATAAATTTGTTAACCCAGAATTTTATTACCTAAAATTAAAATTAAATTGCTCATAAATACTTAAATTTTTTTAAGAAATATTTCTCCGAAATTTTTCGAAATAATTTACAAGATTTTTTCTATGAAAACAAGCAGTAATTTTATACTTTTTTATAAATATTAAGTTAAAATTATGATGTTTTGATTTTTATTTTACGAAATATCAGTTACAGGAATCCTTAAATTGATAATATAATTAAAAATTAATTAGTTTGAGATATATTCTTTAAAATCTAATATGACTGGCATACCATAAATTACCAAAGAGGCGCCATTAAGATATTTAAGTTTCATATTTTTTTTGCTTTTTTGCACAAAAGCGGCCAAGTCTAGGGTTTCATTCTTAAAAATATTATCTAAAAATTCCAAGCTAAATCTATCGATATCTTTATCAGTGACATCCCAAAGACAGCCTAAAATTGTTGAGAATTTCTTTAAATATTTATAAATTATACCATTTCTTTTGAAATTATCTACACAAAGCACTTTTGCACTCGAACAACCGAAAAGAAGCATTATTTTGTCATTTTCACTTCGAACTGGTGATTTTATTGTGCCATAATTTGATGATAAAACTTTAACTTTGTTGAGATTTCTATTTGTGATTTCAGATTCGAAATATTCATGATTTTCCTCCGTTTTTTCAGAATATCTGTATATTTCTTTAGATTTAGAAATATACTGTTTCTCTTTCAAATACGGTTTGAAATATCTTTCTCCATTTCCATGCCCAAAATATAAGAAAAGGTCTTTTTGTAAGATTTCTCTTATAATTTCAAAATCAATGGGTTTTCCTTCAATTCCTTCTGTAAAATTAAGTGTTTCTAAAAACGGCTTTATTGTAGATCGAGTATCAGGCAGATTATTTTCAGGATCCAAGACATAAAAAATATTTTGAAGGATTTTTTTAGATTCAAAAAATAGTCGTTGAAATAAAAATTCTACAGACGGAATTCTATAAACAGAAACATTTTCAAAAATTTTCATCGATTCGAATGGAAAAAATGTCGTTGATTCATCTAAAATGATTATATTTATATTTTTTGTATTTAAATACTCTTTGAGCTCCGAATTTACAGCAAAAATAATATCTCTTAATTCCTTATCCAGCTTGTATCTAATATCCCACCAAGTTTTTTTATCTGTCGCACTTTCTACTTTCATTTTCAAAGTCTCTCTTGAAGTGCTCAGAACTTTGTTAAGTTTGTTTTTTAAAGATTTTAAATCGATTTTAGTTTTCTGTGTTTTACATTCAAAAATATTTTTATCAAAAAAATAAAAATTTATACAAAGAATGTCGTTTAAGGAATAGAATGAAAACAAACCGACGTGCGAAAATCTTTTATAAAAAATTTCAAATTTCCTATAAAAATCATTCGAATTGCAAAAACTTTTAAAAAATGAATTTCCGAGTTTTTCATTCGAAAATTTTGAATTTCCATAAATTCTACGTTCCAAATCAAGATTACCGGCAGCGCCACAGTTATTTCCCAATTTATTTGATTTGGAATTTTCAAAGTTTTCTTTTCTCAGATTTTTAAAGGAATCTTCTTCAGAAAACTCAAAAAGTCTTAATTCTCTAATTTCATCAATAATTTCATTTAAAACAGAATTAAACAAAATTCGGTTGTTCAAATTTTTTTTCTTTTCATTAAAAAAAGTTTTATCATTTTTGAATTGAATATCACGTTTAAATAAATCCAATGAAATATTAGGACTGACGCCGTAAATATTAGCAAATCTTTCAACAAATAATTTTCTATTTATAAAATTAAATTTATATTTATTCAATCCATATTCCTCTATTAAATCCAAACTTTTATCTAAATAATAAACTGATTCAAAATATTCCGCCAAATAAAAATGTGACAAGGCAATCAAATTATAAACATGTAAATAAATTTCTATAAAAATATTTTTAAAATTATTTTTTCTTAAAATCAATAAAACTTTTCTCAAAAGATTTTTACTTTCCAAATAATTTTCTTCAAGAATAAATATTAATGAATTTAAAAAAAGAATTTCAATATTAATTAAATTAAAATTTGTATTTTTTGTTGTATTTTTTATAATTTTCTTCAAATAATGCAACAATATTTTTAATTCTATTAAATTACATTTTTTAGCTTTTAATTGTAAAAAAGCTTTTTGAATTATTTCTGAGTATTCGTTTCTACATTCATTATATTTTTCTTTGTACAGAAATAAAGATTTACTTTCGTTTAAATTATTTTGATTGCCAAAAAATGGATTCCAAAAATAATCTTCATCAAAAAAACTTAAACTCCAAATATCTGTTGAAATTATATGTTTAATGAAAACATATTCTTCATCTTCAAAAATATTTTTAAAAAAATTGCTTTCTAATTTTAATTCCTTCAAAAAATAAAAATATTTCCTTAAAAATATTTTTTCTTCAACTGAAACCTCACTAAATTTTACTTCTTCCGCAAAAATTTCATTTTTATTAAAATTTAGGTTTTTAAAGTTTTTTATTTCAAATAATTTTCTAGAAATATTTAATTTAAACCCACTGCTATTAGTCAACATCTCTTTATCAATGAATTTAATTTCATTATTTTCTCTATGTTCATTTAAATTTTTCAATTTTTTATTATTTTTACTTTTTTCTTTTTCTAAAATTTTATAAACTTTTTTTTGAAATATTTCACTCGTAAATAAAATATTTGACAAAATAAAATTTAAATTTGTTTCACAAAATTTATTTTTCAATTTAATAATTTCTATCGATATTTTTATTTCAAAATATTCTTTTGTTTCATTAAATTCTAAACTTTTAGATTTTTCTAAAATTTCTTTAAAAATACTAAATTTTGTATTTTCATCGGTACATTTCTCATACAAAGAAATCAAAACTTTATACAGAGAATACAAAGGAATTCTCAATTTATCTTCATAAATGTACAAACATTTAACTATTTCTAACCCAAGACTTATGTATAAATTATAATCATCTTCATTAAATTTCTTTCTTAATATCTCATTTAAAATATTTATGCCATAATTTCCACGTTTTTTTACACTTAAAATTGTCGGTTTTCTTTTTCCAGTATATTTTACCATATTTAAAACCATTGATCTATATTTTTCAAATACCTCGTTTTTCATACAATATAAGAGGGTATTACTTATAAATATAATAAGTTACCACCTTTCCAACGAAAAAACCTTTGAATTAAAAAATAAAAAAATTTTAATTAAATACATCTTTAAACAAAAATTTAGAATTTATAAGAAATAAGTCTTTTAATAAAAAATAGAGAATAGAATACAAAATTAAAAGATACTCCCTCTGTCCGGAAATATGGTATACATTTCAAAAAAAACCGTAGATTATCGTGAATACAAAAAATAAATAGGCAACCGTCATGACTTTGTCATAGTAAATATTCATGACAATATAACCTAAAATTTTTAACTTTAGTAATATCATTCTTAGTTAAAAAGTTACCGCTCAAACATCAGTGTTTCTTAAGGTAAAAAAAATTAGTGCCGCTGCAAGACGAATATGGAAAATGTGGAAGAAAATTTGTTAAATTCAGAAAAAAGAGATTCAAAATATAAACAGTTAACTAAAGAACAACGTCAAGGTATTTTAGAAAAATTATTACAGCAGATGAAGGAGAATAAGTTAAAACGCGGTGCCATCAACGAAGTTTCTTCTGCCTTTCAAGTTTCCCGGCTAACCGTTAGCAGAATTTGGCATGCAGCACAAACTCAATACAGAAAAGGCAAGATATGTGCCGATGTTTCTTCAAAAAAGAAAAAAAGATGCGGAAGAAAACCTAAAGAATATTCGAACAATTTGGCGCAAATAAGGAATACACCATTAAATCGTCGAGGAACGCTCCGCAGTCTTTCCTTTGCAATTGATATTCCAAAATCAACTTTGTTTGATATATTCAAGTCGGGAAAGTATATCAAGAGAATATCTTCTACAGTTAAACCAACTTTAACAGATAAAAATAAAATGGACAGATTGAAATTTTGCTTGTCTAAAGTAAATCTTGCTAATAATGGAGATTTGCTTTTTGATGATTTGTACGACTACGTTCACATTGATGAAAAGTGGTTTTATCTAACTAAAGTTAAGCGCTCTTATTACTTAATGTTAAACGAAGAAAACCCGGAGAGAAACTGCAAAAGTAAGCGATTTATTACGAAAATAATGTTCATGGCTGCAGTAGCTCGACCACGCTATGATGCACATCGAAAGCTTTATTTTGATGGGAAAATTGGAATATGGCCATTTGTTTATCAAGAACCAGCTCAAAGAAATTCTAAGAATAGGGCTAAAGGGACAATGATAACAAAAAATGTGGAATCTGTTACAGCAGTACATTGCAAAAACATGATCATTGATAATGTAATTCCCGCAATTAAATCTAAATTTCCGCCAGCATACAAAAAGAAAACAATTTACGTACAACAAGACAATGCAAAACCCCATTTTTCCGATAATGATGCAGATATTGTCGCTCTTGGTTCTGCTGATGACTAAAATATTAAATTTAAGGCGCAACCGGCAAATAGCCCCGATTTAAATGTTCTTGATTTAGGTTTTTTCAACTCCATACAATCGCTGCAACATGAAGCTTCGCCACACACAATTGACGAATTAATAAATTGTGTTCAAGATGCATTTCATCAATTAGAAGCTAATACTCTCGATAACGTTTTTACAACATTGCAAGCATGTATGGAGTCAATTATGTTAGCAGATGGAGAGGATGCTATAAAATACCTCATTTAAGTAAAGGAAAACTTCGTCGCGAAGGTCGACTGCTAGAAAAATATGTAGGTTCGAAAGAATCATACGTTAAAGCCAAATCAAATTTCGAGTGAACTTATTAATTTTAATATGTATTTTTTTAAATTTTATTTAATATTTACATTAATATTTATTAAAATGTTCGAAATAAAGGTAATATAATAAACTTGTCATGTACATTTTTTGATTTATTTTATTTTTTCGCAAATGTATACCATATTTCCGGACAAAAAAATCGCTAAAATGTATACCATATTTCCGGACAGAGGGAGTAGAATATAA
Organism: Hamiltosporidium tvaerminnensis; assembly: GCA_022605425.2. NCBI lineage: Eukaryota > Fungi > Microsporidia > Dubosqiidae > Hamiltosporidium > Hamiltosporidium tvaerminnensis. The sequence goes on from CM061247.1 coordinate 1,001,744, forward strand.
TTATAGAGAATAGAAATATAGAATACCAAATTGAAATATAGAATACCAAATTGAAATAGAGAATACAAAATTAAAATAGAGAATACAAAATTAAAATAGAGAATATAATTAAGAAATGGAAAATAATTATAGAGAATAAAAAATAAATAAAAAAATACTAAATTGAGAATACAAAATTAAAAATATAAAATAATTATAGAGAATGTAATAAAGAAATACAAAATAAATAGAAAATATAAATTGAAGTACAAAATAGAGAATACAAAATAACAACCAAAGAAGAAGTACAAAATACAAACAAATAATTTAATGAAATTCAAATAAGAAATTAGAAGTACTAAAGTAATAAAAAATAAAATACAAAGAAGTAAAAATTAAATTTAATTAAAATCATTACAAATATACAATAATTCGGAATAAAAACTACAAATGATTAATCTATTTTCAAACACAGAACCACCAATTTTTTTACAAATATTTTCAGCCCCCTCAATACTTATACATTCCACAAATATTTTCCCTTTATTCTCACATTTAATATGACTTAATAGCCCCTCTTTATTTATATCCGGTATTTTTATACTTTTTACTTCTGTGATTTGACTACACAAATTATATATTTTGGTTTCAATAAAATTAAAATGTAAATTTTCGTTAAAATCAAAAAAATTTAAAATCTGTACAAATCTTGTTTTTATAAGACTGGTTGTTATTGTATTTGAAATAAAAGTGTATTCAGGTATCATTTGACTAAAAGATAGAACATAACAATTATCAATTGCTCTTCTGGCAATCAAGGGAATACCTTCTACTTCTATATTGCTGAGTATTTCTAGAAATGGATTTGTAGCTTCTTTATTTTTAAAACTTAGACAGTAAAAATTATTTTTTTTAGATTTTAAAATATTTTTTATTTCTCCTTTGATTTCCTTTACTTCTTCTTTAATATATTTTATTTCATTATATTTTCGAACTTCTATTATTTCATTTAATTCTTCTTTGATATCTTCTATTTTTTTTACTTCTTCTTTGATATCTTCTATTTCATTTATCTCCTTTACTTCTTCGTTGATATATTTTAATTTTTTTACTTCTTCTTCGATATCTTCTATTTCATTTAATTCTGTAACTTCAATGAAGTGCTTTGTTTTTTTATTAGGTTCGTCGATTTCCTTGGAATTATTGCAAATTTCTCCCGTTTTAATTTTATTATTGCTTGACTGAGAAATATAAAAACTCGTTTCTGTATCAGATTTGATTATAGAACAATTATTGTATATTTTATAATTATCAATAAAATAATATTCGGAAAATGCTTCAATCTCAGAAATATCATTTATTAAATCTCTTAAAACATCTGTTTGTATATCAATAGGGCCTATAATAATCTTATCTCTATCATGAACAACATGTTTAACAAATTTGTTTCCAAAAAATTTACAATATAAAATATTTGAATCAGCTGGTAAAATTTTAAAAAATTTCGATAAATAAAAACTAAAAATCGAATTCGACAAAAATAAACATTTTATAGCATCCTGTATATTTTCAAAATACAAATATGGAAAATTAATTTTGTATCTTGTAAAATTTTTATCTAAAATTTCTTTTAATTTATTTAATTTAATTTCATCAGAAATATTATATATTGCTTGATTTGTATAATCTGCATAAATAGAATAACAAAAATCTTTATCTGTTCGTTTTAATTTAAGCAAATTTGTCAAAACAGAATATTGTGTATCTTCTTTTGAAATATATATATTTGATTCTAGTATATCATCTAAATATGGTATTGCATATATAAATGGCATTGGATCACTAAACAAATTTTGTCTTCTTATTCTTCTATTCAAAGGTAAAACCATCTTATGTAAATCAAACAAAGGGTTTTTATTGTAATAAATTTTACTGAAAAATGAAAAAATCTAAAATTTACAAAAATTTTTATAAGAAATAATTTAATGATTACCTCATTCATCGAAGATAATTTGTGGGAAAAGATTTTTAAAGAAAAAAATAATTTAATAAAAAGCAGATTCATTAAACAAAATTTATAAATAACTGATTTTTTAAAAAAAAAATAATTTAATAAAAAGCAGATTCATTAAACAAAATTTATAAATAACTGATTTTTAAAGAAAAAAATAATTTAATAAAGAACAAATTCATTCATTAAACAAAATTTATAAAAAACTGATTTTTAAAGAAAAAAAAGATTCGTTAAAGAACAAATTTATCAAAGAAAATAAAGTATTCCTAAAGACTATATTTATAAGATTATTTTATAGAAAGAGATTTACTAAGAAAAAAAATTGAGAAATATTTTTATTTAAAAAAATTAAACAAAAAAATATCTCAAAAATTACATTTCAAGACCAGTTAAATCAGCCAAAATATCTTCTTCTTCATCATATTCTCCAGAATTTTTCCCATGCGAACTAAACTCACTCTCTTCATTAAACGAAACCGCATTTCTATTTCTATAAAATTTATTCGTTTTTTTATTTTTACTTTTTTCAAAAAATCTTTTAACCAAAATAATTTGAAAATCACATTCTTCTACATTTGAGATATTTGCATGCCCAAAATCGTATCCCAGCACATAATCACCTTCCTTCAAATACAAATGTGTTTTACAATGAACACTGGTTGTATAATCAGTTGTTACATAAACATCATAGCAACATAATTGTGTTTGATTACTTAATTTCTGACTATATATATCACTTCCCTCTACCTCTTTACTGTACGCCTTTTTACTCACTCCTTCTACTTCACTTACAATAAACTTTCGTAAACTTTTAGATGAAAAAACCACACAAATTTCTTTTTCATTTTGCCAATAAAATTTGTCTGTAAATTCTACAACTTTTAAATTTTTAATATCCAAACAAAATATTCTTGTACTCACCTTAGTAACAAGCAAATATCTATCAACAGATAAAATTTTAGAAAGTCGTTCACTTATAAAAATTATATCATCTTTACACACAGGAACGATTTCAATAGAAAAACTGTATTTATAATTACTTTTGTTACTATTAAGATCCCTGCTTATAAGTCTTTCAGAGGTTTTTGTTCTACAACATACACTTTCTTTAACAAAATTAAAAAATTTTACTGCTTCTGCACGATCAAGAAAATAAAAATCGACACCGTCTTTTCTGTCTTTTATGTTCGTTATTTCACCCCCAATAATATTATTCTCAAGTAAAATATGTTCCAAATATAAAAAAGTTTTTTTGTGTTCTACTTTTTGACGTACTTGCACAATACAATTCCAAAACTGCTTAGCTTCTATTCTTTGACAATCTGTACATTGCTTGTTTTTTATAACAAATTTTATTTCTATTGGATGTTCTATGTTCTGATTTGTATAAATTATTTTTATTAAAATTCGCTTGGAATGCGGTTCGGTATATAAAAAATGTGCATCGTTTATTTCGTATTTGCTTGATACTTTCTTAAGAAGAATATCTAATAATTCTTTACTGTGCCATTCAGCAGAATACCATGATTTGTTGTATAAATATCTTGAACACGATCTACAACACTCAATCATGTCATCTTTTTTAAAATCTGTGGTCGACATTTCTGTTGCTCTACAAAAATCACACATATTTAAATTACGCGGTTCAATTTGTGTGCCACATTTGCAACATAAAATCATTAGGGGGATCAGTTTTATTTGTTAAACGTTATAAACAAAAATTTTTTTATTAAATGGGTTAAAGAATAAAATTTTTGTACCAAAAACAGAAAGAAAAACATAAAATTATTGATAATGTTCTTACATTTTCTAAAAATTATAATAAAACTTAAACTAAAACACATCTGTACAGTGAAAGAAGTATCTCTTTAGATAATTAGAAAATAATTTATAAAAAAAATATTTTATCTACTGCATATGAGCTTATAATAATATAGTTATTCAATATAGCATTATATTGTTTCATGTTAAAACTATTTTTTAAAATTATGAAATATTCTACAAACTTTTGAAAAATATATTTCTTATTTGAAACAGCTAATTACTCTTTGAAACTTGGATCAATAATTATTTCAAAAGATATCAGTATTAATCATATATACAAGGTTTGAGAAAAAAGTTATGAAGATCTCACCTAGACCCACATATATTACAACAAGTAATATTCATAAATAGCTTTTTCTCAATACGTTAGTATAGTTTAAATGTCATAATATAAATTTAAAATTATTAAATATGAAAGAAGAAAGTATTTTTATCGCATATTATTTTACTGAAACATATTGCTTAGTAAACATTTTTTTAGTAAATTAACAGAAATAAAAAATATTTGTGTGAAATATAAAAAAAAATTATTTTGAAATGAATTGAATCCATTGTGGATACAAAGAATAAAATATTCAGTAATAGAAAGATGGAATTCATCACTCAATTAGTTAAATTGTATGTCTTTTATTTTTGCTTGATAGAATCTGTACGCTACTTCTCTCTAATTTATTAAATATTTATTTGAACAAAGAAATATAATAAAACAACTAAATAATTACTTGGAAACATACCTTTAAAAATAAAATTTATAAGCCCAGAGTCTCTAATTATTTTACGAGACAGTTTTAAAGAAAAAAATATCTATTCTTCTGTAACAAAATCTTTAAAGAAAATCATGTGAGAGTTTAATTTAAAATATGATAATTTATTTAAGTCTATGATAGCAAAAACCAAGTCTTTGAATATATATCTTAACAAACACACGGTTTTAGTCAATAAAATCCCTTAATAAAAAATTTAAGGGTATCGTTGCGCTATAATCAAGTTAAGTTTCGGAGATTATCTAAAAACTTTAAATCTAATTACATCACCAATCAAAATAATTCAAAAATTTAAATATTAAATGTCTTGACTTGTATTGCTATCAAATTGTTTACACTTTACTTGATGAATTTAAGAAATATGATTAATCAGCCTTCTAACAAAAATGAATTAGAAATTATTGATATTTTAATTTCTTTTAAAGTGATTTCCGGTAAAGTATAAAAGCTTTAATATTAATAGAGACATTGTGATTTTATAAAAACTACAAGGAGATTATTTCAACTGTACGATTATTTTCCGATTAAAAAAAGAGTAATAAGTAATTTTTTGATAAATTTTATGCATATTTTATATGCTTCTAAGTTTAAAACCAAGTACTTGGCGCATTTCGCTAAGATCACAGTGAAAATGCAGTTTCTGCTTAAAAAACAAACCAGAAATGCTATTAAGTTATAAAAGAAAACAAAAAAGTCATTAAAAAGTTTAGTGTATAAACCATAGAGAAAAACAAAATCTGAATGCCTTATAATTTTTAAAATCTTTGATTTAAAAGATCAGAGGTATCTAAACTACGACTCACTGATGTATTTCTCAGGCTCCCTACGTTTTTTTTTGTATTGTAGGTTTTCTTTAGTAAGACAATAGAATAAAAAAATTATATTATAGATAATTTTTGTTAAGAACTTACAATAAAAGAATTTTTTTAATTAAAACGTTCAATCAACATTAATCGTATATTTTATTATTTCATATAACCAATCCAAAGGGAAATAACAAATTGTGAGGCATAATTTATTATTAAGCAGATTAATGTGTAGTAGATTTGATTATAATGATTTTTTGAAGTTTTGGGTTAAATTTAACGTAAAATTATCAATAATGATTTCAAAGACTTATTTTCAATTAAATCCGAAATGTTCTTGTGTATTTCATGTTAAGCGTGTTTTTTTACAAAGATATGTAATGGCAAAGGATAAATAAAACCGCGAACAAATTTATAAGCGTGATTGAAATGTTTTACTAGAAGCCTCTATTAAAATTTCAATAATTTCGAATTTAAATAATTTCTCGTTAAATTTCACTTTAAAGCAAATCTATTAATTCAAATTGAAGTTATGGAGCCAAAATTTCAATAGTAGCAGTAAAAGAATTTCGAAAAATTCTAAATAGACGCTTACTAAATTAAAATCAAAAATACTGCCAAAAGTTATTTTAAAATTATCTGAGGTTTCAACTGAAAACTTCATTAGTAATAATCTCTCTCGGTGTTCCACAAATGTTTGGTTTACGAAAATATAAAAATGATTTTGTTTTATTTGATATTTAAAAAAGACTATTTTTAGACGAATTGATTTAATTTGAGTTTATAATTCAACTAGCATCTGTTTTTTTCTTTAAATTTTTTTTTTAAAGCGTTCATATGTTCTGTTAAATCTTTCAAAAACTTATTTCAATGGTCTTTTTCATTATTTAGCTTTGAATGGGAATGATTCCATCCATTTTAAAATATTTCGATAATTATTATAATTTTGAAAAACTACTTATAAACTTGCCACGACTGATCCAGAGAACTTCTGTATAATAAGAAAAATATTTTCTTACCTTATTCAGTGCTATCGCCAAATGACGATAATATACTGCAAGAAATTCAGTATAGATATTGATTGATATGGTCAGTTTTATATATCTCGAAATGTCCAGGTATTTTACACATAATAGCCTTTAAGAAATCCTACAATATATCAACGACTCTGAACCAGCGTCTTTTGCCACGAACGTCAATACAAGAGCAAAAATACCTTTATTATTCCCGGCAACCAGCTTTAATAAACACCAAGTTCTTCAATCTAAGATTTCTTCTTTACAAGTTTTTTTTAATATATACAAAACAATGACGGTGCTGTAAATTCCAAAGACGTTAAGAGCTCTTCATATGTTTCAAAATTTTGATAAATCTTTTGAAATAAAAGGTAACACCTGAATATACAAGAAACATTATTTGACTCATCAAGAGTTACAAAAACCTATTCCGGGTGTTTTAAATGTCAGAATATGGTCAAATAATATTTTCTGCTGCGTGTATATATCTCTAACTACTTTGTGTGCAAACAAACCAATGTTCTTAAGCGTATTAACTTTTTTTGAAACATTTATAATCACCCAACGATGATACGGTTTTTTTTATTAATTTTCTGCCTATAAAAGATTAACAAAGTTTTTCTAACAGATAAGCCATATGAAAACTAGGTTAGGTTGCGGCTATTTATCTTATATTTACTTCTTTAAACAACAATTTGATATTTAAATGATGGCTTTAACTCTCCATAATTTACTGTCGCAAATTTTAATGTTTCCCAAATATTTTTGAAAATTTTGATTTCATAATGATTTTTTATATTGTTCATTAAGAGCTGATATTATAGTTTTCCAAACAACACATATTACCCCATTGTTAACTATATAACAAAGACCCGAGTCTTTAATGTATTTTTAAAGTTCTGCATTCACAATATACCTGTCTCTTTTTGTCCGTATTCTTATGTATTTAAATTAAGTAAATAAAATAAATAGAAATACATTAAGCTTATATTAGATTTTTAGTTATAATAATGAGATTAATTATTTTCTTTGCCCCAGGTAAAACAATTAAGAAGAACCAAAAGTTATAAAAATAAGATATTTTTTCTATTGGAAAATGACTATGTGCATTTTTTCGATTATTTTACATATCATAACAATAGTGATGAGAAAACAAAGATAAAAATAAAAAACAGTAAAGACATAAAAACATAATATTTGATAGTCCTAAAACGCTTTCCGATCTGACAGGAGATTATAAAGCAAAAATTGCATCCCGCACTAGAGAATTGATTATATTGCTTCGTTTTACTGAATAGTTCGCATTGCGGTGTCGAAGTCATATTTGAAACCGATTAAACGGTTTTTGAGTTTAAGACGTTTTTATCGTCGATAATGTAGAGCAGATTAATTGTTTCTATTTTATGAACCACAAATTATTTTAAAGTGAATACTATACGTGTAAAATGAATATAAGATAGCCGATAGATTGTAGGCCAAGCGTAAAAAAGTAAAAGCATAATTATAAAAAAATAATTTTAGAATGGTGTTAATTATGCGTTTCCAGTAATTTAAAGATCAAAAAATTTAGTCTTTTCGAACTTAGCGATTTCTTCTCAATTTTCTCCATTTTTTTCTAACTTTTAATTTAAATTGGTAATTTGCTTTTGTAGTAACTTAAAATACTTAACTACCCATAAATATAAATGCATACATTCAGTTGATAGTATTTAAGAGGACAATCGAAACGATTTCATTTGATCAATGAAGAGGATCCGAGTTGAGACCAAATTTCGAGGAATGCTGGTAAAGGGCGTGAATAGGTGTCATTAAGATTACGTAGATGAAGAAGAAATCAACATCCTTTTAAAATAAGTAAGTAACGAGCTAGATGTTCTTAAAAACTTTTAAATCAAAAATCATACACCCCATATTTCACATGGTGGAATCACACTAGAGGAACCGAAGATAAACATAAATAAATATCAGATTTTAGAGCAGAAAATATTCTCCGATAAGAGGTACTAGAGAATGCATTAAAATAAAAAGATATTTTACCTCAGAAATTTATTAAATAAAAATATTTTTTTAAAGATTCGTCAAGATACATTTTTATTCTTTTGAATGTCTAATAGAAGTTTGACAGTTCATATGAAGCTTTATACATTAAACTTTAAGAAATAATTTTAAATATATTGATATAAAGGTTTATGTTTATTGGCCATTAATTCTATTTATATGGGGGTTTTCAATCAATATAATAATCCTTGCAATCAATATCATAATTTTTCGATCAATATCATAATTGTTGCAATCAATATGATAATTCCTGCAATCAATATAATGATTATTTTTAAAAATAAAAAATGATTTATTTCATTAAAAATTAACTTCCATGTCAGACTCTTTTTCAGGTAAAAATACCCACGAGAAAAAATATCATTTTTATGTCGATGAAACGCCAGAATGTATAGAATGTGAAAATGATTTGCTTGTCTTGGAAAAATATCGTGATCACGCGATGAAAATCACCCACTAACCACAATTCCAACCTTGAGAAAACAAATAGTTTCTAATAATGATCAAGAACGCATATTTGCAAATACATTTGAAGGCCATTCTATGTTAGCAATGGCCTCGATGCTTCGAATAAATTACAGACGATTAATAGTATCGTTGACGATTTTTTAAAACTGATTTGGTATTTCTCGAGAAAAGCGGTCTGGATAGGCGCTTAAAGTTAACTTTGTAAATCAAAAAAGGCTTACAAACCTATGTTGATTTGGATGTACAAAAACCCTTCATGAGTTGGCAGAATGGGTCAACTGCAACATTTAATGTTGATGTGTCCCCTAGTACAATTGATCGCGCACTAAGAGAGTTCCATTAAATTCTAAAGCGTGTAACATTAGTGCCTGTGCGTAGAAATTCACCCTCGCAAATTGAGTTCAGGACAAATTACGCAACTAGTTTTCGTGAGTTGGAGGTTGATAATGATGACAAAAACTTTGTTTTTTTAGATGAATTTGGGGTTGCGGTAGTAATACACCTCAGTAGAGGCTGTAATAGGAGAGGTGAATCTGCATACCTATCTGTGACTCCAGCCCGAAGTAGAAATATTTTAGTAGTCGAGGAAATGAACAAATAAGGTAGGATATACCATAAGATTCATGAGAGAGCCATAAATGAAGAGGACTTCAGATTATCCATTAAGTAGATATATGAATGTGTCAATGGCAAAGGATTTCGACTTCTATATTTGTAATTTACAATGCGAGAATTCATCACTATCTTGGATTGAATGATGATGAGGAAATTGCCTCGTATCAAATAAAATACCTTCCACCTTACTCTCAATTTTTTAATCTAATTGAGAATGCATTCTCAGTCTGAAAAAATAAATTAACTCGAGATGGTGTCCATACGAAGCCTCAGTTGAGAATATTATATTTGTGAAAAATTTAATGAGATGACGACAGAACATTGTAGTTCCTTTTATCAGAAAATATTGGCATTTGCAGGAGGCTGAGGTAGGATAAGCGATTCTTTAATAAATCTCAAGTAGTAATTATACTTTTATGTTTCAAATTTTATTTCTTGAAAATAATTCTTATATTGATTGCAGGATTATTATATTGATCTAAAAACCATGTAAATCAATATGACCCTCGGAGTAATAATTTCCGAGATCCTTGTTTTAGATTTGTGGTTTAATTTTATTCTTTTCAATTATAGTTTGATGTTCAATAGAATTTGCTTCTTAAATTTACAAAATTTTTTAAATCGAAACATTTTAAGTACCAATCAGGAATTTTAAGCCCTTTGTTTACCAACATTAATTTTATAAATGTCTTTACTAACTATTTTCGACATTTAGTTTGATAATGATTCTCTTTGAGATATAAACAAGTGGTTTTGTTTTCTATGTTGTCTCTATTTATTTATGCTACATTTTATTTAATTCAGAGGTTTTTTAAAAAATACATTCTATTTATTTCAAAACACTAAAATCAAATGTCAAAAATAAAATATTTCTTCGACCCTTCTTAGAAATGCGACCTAAATCGTTTTGGAAAAAACGTATGACCGAGGATTTCAGTTTCTCATGATAAGAGAAATGAGTAATTTAAAACTGGGCTCGTTAGGTGTTGTGGAAAACGTATACAAAACACCTACTAGAAATTATCATATTCATATATTATGACGCAAACTCAATCCTAATTTTGCTATAAAATAAACCAATATTATTATGTTCGTCATTAGTGGAGGGAGGATAACCACATAAAAAACTTTCTGCTTGGCAATGAGTGTATGAAACTAGTGTGAGGTCATTGTTTAGATATAGGGTGTGATTACAACCACACTACATCTTCGGTTGTTCCATGGGAGTTGTTATGAGGAGGAGAGGTCTAAGAAATGGAGAAACTTTTTCTACAAATTTATTTGTAGTTTTTTATGTAACCAGATTGCAGACCGCAGCTGAACATGTAGGTAATTGCCATGTAAAAGCATGGAAACCTAGCCTTGCTCACTCGCGTTAGAAGACTTAGCGCCCGGAAGATATAAAACAAAAAAACCATTTAAAGCCAGGAAAGCTAAGTAGCAGGTTATACCTGTTGGTATGACATTGCACTGTCTAGGTGACCCATGTAAGTCTCTGAAATATATCTTAGCTAGAAGTTTATTGGGTTCAGAAAGTGTAGAGTAAATGGGAATGCTGCATAGTCTTGGGGGAGCCCAGGGGGGCTTCGGCCTTCGATCACACTCCATGCAAAGGGCATTAACGAACTCCGGGCAACTTCCTCGCCTATTAATTAGGTTCTACACACCTGGTAGATGAAAGGCTTTGGGACGTAGGTATCGCAGGGGTTACCGATGGAGTGTTGGGGTAGCAGTCATTTATGTTAAACCTAGAACTGCGTTAATGTCATAAAAACAAATATAACACTTGCCACTATTTTAAAAAGATGTGATACTTTTAAATAAAAAATTATGTTCGTCATTACATTTAACTTTAACTAAAATATTAAAAAAGAAATTTGACAAATTATTCAACACTTCAAGAAAATTATATAAGTTAATTCTATAAATCATTAAATCTGTAAAAGTATCACAATTTTAAAATCTGAAATAAATCAATAGAAAACCAGAGGAACAATAATTTATGTGTTTAAAGATGTAATTTTTACTATCGATTTATAAAAATATCTGTAAAGCAAAATTTTGTTTAAGGAAGAACAAATATTATTAAATAAAATTATACAGATTTTTCTTTATTACTTAATGTTTCTATTTCAAGAACAGAATCAACATCAAAATTCGAACAACAAATTCTAACCTTTGTAATTTTTAAGCATTTAAAAGAACTTTCGGATAATGAAATTTTTTCTAAAACTTTAAATTTTGAAAGAAAAAGAATGTCTTTTGCACTGATAGTCAGCTCTTTTATTTCTAAGAATTTTAAATGTTTAGTTAAACCATGAGTTGTTAGATTGTTGAGTCGAGCATCTTCTTGTAAGTTTATTCCGTTCAATTTTAAAACCTGAAGCTTTATAAGCCCACTTACAACTATAAGATCAGTCCTATTTAGAGAATTATGACTTAAATCTAAGAATGAGATTTTATTTGATTTTGTATCGTTGAAAAATAAGGATACAGAACCAGCGTAAAGCCCACAGCGATCTAATACGATGTGTTCTAGATCGTTAAACATGCCTTTACAGGTAATAGGTATATTTTTTATTTTATTATTTGTCAAGATGAGTCGTCGAAGTATCTTTTTAGATATAAGTTTGTTTAGATTAAGTAAATGAGAGGAATCTAAATTACATGTGTGTAGTTTTAAATTTTCTAATCTTGAAAAATTTAATATTTTTTCTATTTCCAAATGAGTTAGTGGCGTACCCTTGATTTTTAATGTTCTTAAAGTGTCATAAAATTGTTGTTCATTCAAATTGTAAAATAATGAAGAAATATTTTGTATCCTGTAAAGTGTTAGAAATTCCAAATTTGGTAAAAACTGTATATTATGAATTTTCTTTGGTAATGAAAAGTCTTTTAATGCAAGTTCTTCTAATTTAAGAAAATTTAAATTGACATTTTTTTTAATTCTAAAAGATAAGTTTTTAACTGATTTCATTTCCATCAATAGCAAGTATTTGAAATTATTCAGCAATTCAAAGAAATTTTCATTTGTTTTTACAGCTTCCAATTTAATTTTACCAGAAAATTTGTTATCTTCTAGAGGTGATATATTGGCTAGACTATATGGATATATCAAACAGACGTTCTTAAGCTCTAAAATTTTGAATTGTGTTTTTTTAAGGAAGCTATGAATCAATTTGTTCATTTCCATGTTTTTAATTTCGATAATGAGAATAACCAATGTTTTTTCTGTATAAATTTCATCATCATCACAAGTACAATTCTCTAGTTTTATCTTTGCTATCTTTTTAAATTCAATGAAGCTTATAAGATCAAGTGAACTCAATTGAATATTTTGTAATTTCATATTTCTTAATTTATTAATTCGAAATTCATTTATATTACTAATATAATTCTTAACGTTTAGACAATTTTTCAGTTTTAGAAACATAAAGTCCTTATATATTAAACAATTTATTGCTTCATTAATGTTTATCAGATTAGAAAAATTACAATGATTGAATATTATTGTTTCAATGGTCTTTATTCCATTAAATATCCAATCATATAATTGCATGTTGTTGTTTTCGTTTATACTTGCAAAAAAAATGTTTAAGCTCCTATTTTCAAATGTTAGGCTAAGTTCTTGATGTAATCCTTCTTCTGGTGGATAAACATCATGATTATGTATATTCATAGTTGTTAAAATAATTTTTGAATTGTCAAAAGTCACTGAGATATTTATAAAATTCAAATATGAAATTAAAGCAGTAATGTAAAAATATCTTTGAGTAAATGCATCCGTGAAAATTAGGCAATACTGATTTTTAATAATTTCGTTTAAATATTTGCCAGTAAAAGCCCAATAATTCAAACGCGAAAGTAATTTACGAAAGTAAATGTTTGTTTCGGGTATTAAACATAAAATACAATTCATCAGTTGAATATATAAAAAACCGGGCAAATAAAAATTTATATCTGTTAGATCACATATAATTTCTATAAAAAACTCAAATACTTCCTTTGTTATCAAATGACCAACATAAAATGCAAGTTTTTTTGAATCTATTATATTTTCGATTTGTCCTATTTTAAATTTAATATTTCCGGGATAAATTATTCTTATACTGTTATTTTGTGTATTTGTTGTTAGTAAGGGGATATCAGTCGTTCGTTTCAATTTATTAGCTATGGCGCGATATGGTCTTAGTTTTTCAAACAATTCTTTTTCTTCATTACTTAATCTTAATTCTTCTACAAATAATGTTTCTCCTGTGAATTCGGAATCAGTCTTACTGAAGAAGAAAGTTACAGTTCGGGCTGTACAAATTCCTTCCGAGATTAATTCTAAAAATAGACTACAAAAATGATAGTATTTCATGTCACAAAGGCTTATGTTTCCAATATTATATTAATATTAATGAAATTAAATTAAATTTAAATTTCTTAAGAAAGAAAAGGTTTTATTAATTATAATTAGGTTCCATAAAAATATTAAAAGACAAAAGAACGATTTTATTCTAAAAAAAATAAAAAAATTTTAATATTCAACAGAATATAAAAAATTCTACAGATTATTTGAAAACACAAAATAGATCAAATCATTATTTTAAAATCACTGAGTTGAGAAAGAAAAACATGAGAATGCTGTTTTGCTTGATAAATGTTTCACTATAATGGTCATCTCAAATATCTCCAAAACACGTAATTTATATAACTCAATTTGTTCAAACAATCCATTCTGACTATTGCGTTAAAAAATATATACATATTAGATTGTCTATAATAAACGACAAGAAGCTAAAAATATTCTGTTGGTTGATATTAATCTATATCAGAGAAGGATCTAATTGTAGATTTTATAATTTAGTATAATGCATAGTGCAATACAATAATTTGATAATATCGACTTTGAATCAGAAACAAGAATAGAATTAAAATAAATAAAACGGGAAAAAACTTTGAAATAAGGTAACGGTAAGAAAATTTCGTTATATTTGCAATTTACTAGCATAATAAATTACATTATATAGCACAAAATTATATAGAATGAGTTAAATATTTTATTTATTAAAATTATTGTTAAAAAATTTCTCCCTTGTTTATTCATGAGCTTGAGAATGTATTTTATAATGTAAATCCACTCTATGTATATAGCTTCGGTTGATGCGATTTTTTTCCGTCATAAAAAATAACTGATATTTCATTCAGTTTCCCATTTTCTTGTTTAACTCATCATCTCCTTAATTTTATTGATTCTCTAAGGCAGATTGTTTGCTTATAACGTCTCTTTGCAAATATTTCACGATCTACTTTCGTAATTCTGTTAGCTAGCTCAACTGATTTAATTCCTTTTCTTCGGTAACAATATATTTTCTCTGCATCTTCTTGGGAAATCTAATTAAATATATGCTTCATGTTTTACTAGTATTCGGGCGGGTTTAGATATATTTCGTTTAGTCATAAGCGAAAGCATCATAGCTATTGCACAAAAATATATAGAAACTCCGAGGTTATAAATAAAAATTCACAACTCTACTGAATTTTTCTCTTGATCATTTAGAGATTTACACCCATTCCACCCAAAAATTGTTGTAATTGCTACTTAAATGAGAGTTATCTTTATTTAAATTTTATCAAACATAGATATACCAAATCTAATATACCAAACTTATAATCAATTTTTATTCTGATGTTTTTTTATTACGATGTTCCTTTTATTAACCTGTTTAACTTTGTGACTTCTGATTGGTTTTAGAACCTAAATTCATATATATTCAAAAGTTGTAAATCTAGTTTATTCTGATTAATTTAAGGGTTTTTTGTGTGTCAAATTTTATTAAACCATAACGAGTACCCGAATTTACCGACTGTTTCGCAATGATGAGGTATTGAAATATTTCTTCTGGTTTTAATAATAAGATTCTATTTTAGATGTAGCAATGGGTTTTCAGCATGCAATCTTAAATTATATTTATGTTGCACTTAGCGAGGTAGTAAAACACAGGTTTATTGTGTCAAAAATTGCATAAATTGAAGATAGGTTACTGGGCGAGTTGTTTTGGTATAGTTTGGCTACCAATACCAGTATAATTTTTTGTCGACATTTTAATATCATCTTTTTTTTTACTAATGAGAGCTTTTTTTAGGAAAAGCTAAACTACATTGGGATATTAAAAATTTAAGATTGATGCCTTTCAGTTAAAAAATTCTATTTTCTTGTACAATAATTATTTTCTGAAGTTTTTTTTGCTAAAACCAAACACAAGATTTTATCCTGGATATTTTTAACCAAGGGAATATAAAACTCCTTTTTTGTTTAAAGTTAATCTATAACTTTTATAGCAAAAATTCACGTGCAGGAAATCTAACTGAAATAAATTGGCAAAATAAATTCGATTTATACTGCATTATGGTTTTAGTTACATCATCATGGGATAATCTACTATATGTAACAGTTTTTCTACTTGATGATTGGGATTATTTTAGATAACAAACCATTTATGTCTCTCTCGCTATTCATTTTTTATTCCTAAATATCTGCAAACTGATTCTTCTAGTAGTTAAGCTGCTTTTTTGCAACATAAAAGTTTAAATTTTTTGTGCATATAATATCATCGCCGAGCTCAACACCTTATTCTAAACAAGATAGATTGTAAAATCTTTTGAAATTAAATAAGTGACTAATTTATTATAAGAATATTAAGACATCAATTACAAGTATACTATTGATTAGGCATATATTTGTATTTGTGGAATCTTTGTCTTTTATATCTCTCGGCGAGCCTTATGAGTATTTATTTATTTATAGAAAGCAAGACGGCTATAACCATTCGTTTCCGTTTTTATTTTGTTACTAATCTCGCTGATTGACGCTATAAAATATACCGATATATATTTTTATTTTGATATTTTGCTTTTTAAATTTTTGAAACATATCAATAAAACAAAAAACAAGAAAATATTTCTAAATAGACCTACGAGTAAAATAATATGCTTTTTCAAACTATTAAATTTCCTTTAAGCTTTTTAGTACTTTACAAACAAACCATTAATCTAAGCTAATATTTCGCCATTTGATCCACCTTTTCCACCCCTGTTATATTCAAACGAAATATCCGATCTTTTGTTTTAAAGTTACAATTTTTGTCACATTTAGTCGTCGACTTGTCACGTTAGAAATACAATAAATTGACTTTTAGTCAGAGCTTACAATGATATGCATCTAAACTTTTATACGTTGAACTGGTAAAACTAATTAACTCTTCATTTACGTTTTGGAATATCAATTCACGATAAATATATATATTTTTAAGATTTGTTTGTTTCTTACTAAAAAAATTATTTCCCCAATTTAATGAAATTTTTTTCGAATCGAAAAGCCAACATATTATACTTATTATATGTTACTATGTCATATTTCTTATTCTGAATTAAAGACCAAAGGCCTGTAATACAAATATGATTTGTCATATATTTTTATCGCTGATATAAGATACCCTTCTAACCCCAATCATATACAGAATAGCTTGAAACAAAATCTACTTTTCAAAATAGTTTTCTAGTTTTCTAATTTTCTACTGCGTAATTTTTTAAATGAATACCTAAAGATCTATCCCATTTAAGCGAAAACTTAAACGATATTTTGTACGGTCTAATTTTAATTTAATAAACATGCTTTTGTTGCTAAACCTTGCCTCAAAAACATTAAATCTCTTCTGGGTAGATATTCTTCCAGAAAATTTTTGTTTCGTTCATTTTTTTAGCATTTTAATTTTTTTCGCAGCGAAGAGTTGCTTAACTGAATGTATTGCCTTGTTATAGCATTTTTGTGCGATTTTTAGAATATTTATAAAGTGTTAAAGAATTCAAATATATGAACTACGGCACATCCCCTGCCATTTTATTCTCAAAGGCTACGATTTTACCATAAAGCAACCCAGTTGCTCATTCTAGGCTATACAATTATCTTATCGATTTCTAGTGTAAAATTTCTTGGTTTTAATCCTTCATTTTCTAAGGTTAGTATAAAGAACGAGGGTAATCCGGGAACATGGCCGAATGAAATCGTTGATGATTATAATTCGCCCTCCACTCTTTAATTTGCATTATTTCTCTTTTAACCCGATATAAAGCCAAAATTTTCGTTGTGGTACCTTGTGATTTCTGACCATAGTTTCTTGATATTCTCTGAAATCGCTTTTGTACACTAGAAGCAGAAACTATACGATTTCTGTATTGCAGCGTTGACAGTGTCTTAAATTGAAATAAATTCAATTATTTGATACCAAACGTAAAAACAGCACTGCCAAGATGTTTCGGGCACTTGAATTATTTAAAACAGAGTCGTTCGGGTACAAAGACGAATAGTTGCAAAGTATTCAGGCTATGCCTCTCTCATGACAGTATATTTGTGATAACTGTGTGGTAGGATAGATGCTCATCTTATAAAGTCTCTCAGATATTTCCATTACATTATAGACTCAATATTATTATAAATTAATCCTTTTCAAAGTTTTTCCAAGCTCTTTTTTTTTCATTTTTACATATTAGTGCTAGAAATGTACGTTCTTAATTTTTAATGGGTTTCCTTATGTTAATATTCTAGAAATTAGAAAGGAAATTTAAACTTAAATTTGAGTTTACGTTTCTTGTCTTATATCTCGTTTCTATCCTTCTAAAATATATTTTATCTAAACAACGTTTTTATCAAAAAATAATTTTTAATTTATCAGGATAAATATCTAATAATTAAATTTGTATACAATATTTGTCCCAGTAGCTATGAAAAAAATTTTTATAAATTTTTGGGACTTAACTAAATTGCTGCAAATCAATATAGGAAAACTATCACTTACGATCTTTATATTAAGTATTTTAACACCTCTTAATTTTTCTGCTGCTCATAAGTTTGTATTTAAATTTGAAAGAAACGAAAATTCTGAAATTATATTTTATAGTGAAATTCAAAAGAATATTACTATTTTTGAAGGAAAGAACGAAGAATATTATTTAAGTGTCTTATACTGTTTAGATTCAAAACAATCTAAAACTTGTTTGAACTCTATTTTTACATATAAAAAAGAGAATTTTATTGGTTTTGAAGTATTAAATAAGCTGTTTAATTTCGATACGTCAGAATCTCTAAATGGAAAAATTGAATGTAATTTTAATTTATTATATTTTCTGTCACTAACTAAAGATATTTCGGAATTATCAGAAAAAATAAATTCCAATCAACTTATAATTCTGCTATTTATATTTAAAAGTTTGAAGGCGATTAAGAACAAAAATATTTTCGAACTTCTACAGCGTATATTTTTCAACTTAATCAATCAACGTATTGATGAGCCAGGATCAGAGATATTTAATTCAGAAGAAATAAACAGGTTTCTGACTAGATATAAAATCGGTTTTTACTTTAAGAAAAATCTACTGTCAGCATTTCTTAAAAATTTGATGGTAGAACATGTTTTTTATGATGAAAATTTAGTTTGGGTGAAGGATACGAAAGAAATATTTGATCCACAACAATTAAATGAACATGTTCTATACAAGAATTTATTAATAAATGATTTTGAGATATTCGATTCTTTTGAGATGTTCATACGTAACCATTTTAGTTTAAATATATTTCAAGCTCTACTAAATGGAATCGGCATTGAATCTTTAATAATAAATAATTCTCGAAGTAATCAAATTCACAGATCATTTTCTAGCCTTTTAAAGAACTTTGTCTCTGGTTTTAAATCACTAAAATTTTCAAATCTTACAGGATCGACCGAAACCATTTTAAGAAAATTAAATGAAATCCCAAATTTAAACTTGGAGTTTTTCAGTATGAGGAAGTCAACGGCTGATAGTAATATTTTTTTTTCTCTGTTGAGAAAACAAAGACTGAAGGGCTTAGTATTAGACAATGTAACTATTACATCTGATACTACAGAATTTTTTGACTATCTTACATCGAACCGAACATTGGAATACATATTTTTTAAAGATATCGAAATAACTTTTTATTGGTGGATATCTATAGTAAAGAAATCTACTATGGCTAGAATTATCCTTTCATTTGATTCGCCTTTTAAAGTGAATAAGTTTATTGATCAGTTTACAATGTCGAGTTATAAAAACAATATTTTACATTTAGATATTTGGTTTAATTTTTTTAAAATACCAAAAGAATTTTTTGATTTTTTGTGGTATTTTAGATGCCTAAAAACCTTGAAAATTTTTGGTTATAAAGTTGATGAAAATATTGAATCGAGATTATACAGAGCAATTGAAAACATGAATGCTTTAAAAAACCTAGGAATTGAATATTCCGATTTTAGCGATGAAATATACAATTATTTCTTTGAGAAACAAGGCCTTAGTATTCTTCATATCAAAAACTCCTTTTCAAACCAAAAAGCTCTGAACATTAGTTTGTTCAATGCTAATTTGTTGTTTACTCAAATAATTTTAGAAAATATTGACATAAGTTTGAACACTATATTCGAGCTATTTAAATTAGAAAATTTAGAGGTTTTAGAACTTAGGCTTTCCAAGTTAAGCGATAATGGAAGCAGTGAGTCGTTAAACTTAAAATCAAGAAACATTGATTCCTTATCTCTAAATGGAATTGTTTTAAACTCCTTAAATTTTATAGATATTTTTAACAAATTGAATTGTTTAAAAACTTTACAATTATTCGAGTGTAGGAAATTTCCTTGTTATTTAGCCAATTTAGGCTTTGGATGCAATTTGACACTGAAAACACTTTGCTATAAAAATGGTGTTTTACATAAAGAAGATTTAGACAGATTAAAATTGCTTGCGGTTCTGGAGAAACTCGACTTCTATAAATGTGAATTCATTGAATGTAGTTTTGGAGAATTAGGAAAAGATTGTAGATTTTTGGGTTCACTCAAAAGCTTAGATTTGTCCAATATTAACATAAATATCCAGGATTTAAAATACTTGCTTAATTTCAAGCATTTGAAAAACCTGGGACTTTTTTTTAATTATTTGCATTTACAAGGCGTGAAATTCAATTTAGGTCGTTTAGCAAGAATTCATTTTTCTTTAAAAAATAGAAATATTAAAGCTAAGCCTAAAAATCTAAAAAGGTACTTGTATGAAAACAGTATCGAAGAAATATCAGAAATTTGATTTTAAAATCTCAGGAAATTCTATTTATGTAAAAATCTTTATTAATGAGTTTTCTAAAATATTAAATATCAATAATTTCTTCTTAAGGCTATATTAATATATAATTTAAACAATATATAACCATTTTAATCTAATCTCATTCTCTTTTTTAATAATAATTTTAAACTTTAGATGAGGTATATTATAAACTTCTCTTTGTATTAGAGTATGTTCAATGATTTTTTTCAAACAAAAATATAAAATTTGCGCTATTTTTTGAAACGATTCCAGCATTACAAAGGTAGGATTTTTTGCTTCTGATTTTTTTATTATTAAATTATCTATAGATTCGTGTAATTTCTTTTTATTTTAATTGATTCTACAATCATTCATTGTCATACCCATAACTAAATTCTTTCATTACTCACTAAAAAAAAAGATAAAATGATATCTATGCCATCTTAACACCAATCGTTGAACAAAGGGGGCATAAAAATTTAAACATTTCTTAACGAAAGACCTATTTAGCGGGCTGAAAACCCATTTAAAACATTCTTGTGTTATTAAGCAAAATTAGGGAAGCAAAAGTCCAAAAAATGCATCTTGAATTCGGATTATATATATTTTCTAAAACATTCACAAAAAAACTAATCAATGCATCTAATTTAGAAGGTATTATATTAGAAATAAAAATTGAAACCTATAAGCAATCAAAAATAATGCTTTTCAGCTAAAAGAAGAATATTTATTGTGCTGAATTTTCCGAATCGCAGGAAAAAATAGCTTTAATTCGTTCAGATTCTATAATATATGTGGTAAAGTTTTGAAAAAATTACTAATGTTGTTTAGGTCGATACTAAACAGTAAATTCGTTCTTTGGAGAAATCATCGCTTCTTCCAGGTATAACTCAAAAGAGGTTCGATATTACACCAAAATTGATTTTTTTGATTTACGAAAACACAATTTTTTTTTTAAATATCTCTTCGTGTTAACTAATAATATACTTTTATTTTACCAATGTAGACAAATTGCTTCAAAACGTTGCTAAATATTCGACTGAATGTTTTATAATGAAAGATAACGCTAAAATACCTCATGCTGGCAATAAAGTATATATTTCAAATAAATAAGTTAATAAACTATATTTAAAATTCTAAGTGTTAATGGTATGTTGGCCAGTTTCGATATCTGCGAGCATAGGGCAAGTTTAGCGAGTAAATCAGACGATCGCAGATATATCGAAAAATTACGTTGTTTTTCTTGCTCTAATATTGCTTTCTATGCAAAAAGAAGTGATAAAGACTGAAATTTGTTACGCTAATATGAGTTTATGTTCTCCTTCTGATTTTGAGGTGAATTTAACACATATATTGAACCGTAAAAATATCAAGCAACATTAGACAATTAAAACAATGATAATTTGTGTGATAATCCAAACTGTCAACATATATTTCTAATAATGATAATCGTCGTGATAATAAATTGTGTACAAATAATACACTTTTATCAGAATATATACTATGTAATTTGTGCTATCTTAAATATTAGAACTGGTGCAGTACAAAGCAAAAAATCTGATTGGCTTAAAAGGTGCAAAAAACCAAGTATCTTTCAAAAAAAAAATTTCCGATGTTAATAATAAAAAAACTTATTTTTTTCTTTGGATTTTTTGATTAGTGCATAGAGCCTAAATATAAAAAAATACTAAGATTTTAAAATCCGCAAATCTTTACAAAATGATATATAGAGAATATTTAACGTGTTTCTGTGGATTTTTACGCACCAGAATAAGAATGTAGAGCGTATTGTGAAAAAATAATTCTACCGAAGTATCAAAATAAAACCATTTAGTCAGAATAAGTATGTTTCTCCATTTATATTTGTTTTTTTCTCTTCATACCCTTTATTTTGCTCAGTTTGAAGTTTATACCTTCCTTTTTGTAATTATTTGTCAATAGGCGACTACTAATATGGTGCGAAAAGACTTCTAAACAGCTCGGATCCCTTTCAAAACATTTTTTTTACTTTTTTGATTTCAAATTTTCTCACTCAATCATAATTGAGGGTAATTGCGTACTCTATGCAGTATTTATTCATCTTTCCGCTTGTAATTGTTCTTTCTTTCACTGAGGCATGTAATAATGGATTTCCTGACATTTCGATTACAATAATTTGTATCTCGTGTCTCTGCATCATATTAGATCCTTTAATTTAAATGAACAGAATTATATAAAATATAAATAGTACTTTCTTTATTTATATTTTTTTTACCTATTATAAATAGTTATAGAGTTCATATTGTATGAAGTATCGTTTTTTGCTAGTTCTCTGGAAAAATTTTCATATCTTTGGTTCGAGGCGTGCGTCATGAATTCCATACATAATCAGTTTTTATGATACTTCTATACATATTCTATTTCGTATTTCATGTTGTATATCGTGTTAAATACGGCGTGAAGCGGACAGGTAAGTTTTTTTGTGCCTTCAGTATATTTCTGATTGCTTCAGTGTTAAGAATTTAAAGTTATAAAAGTACTACATATTTGTAAGCACGATAGCTTTTTTAATTATAGTGAGTCAATTTTCACCGTATTTATTGAGTCATCTTTGTTTAAATTTTTTTTCTAGATACTTTGTTTTGCCCTGGTTTATCTTTAGTCCGGCCTTTCTGATTACTCTATTACATATTATAGAAGATTTTGAATCATCTTCGTTTTTAAAATAATATTTAAATAGTCCGAATAACTAACTATCTCCGAGCGCTATAACACTTAGCGAACTCGGTCATCCTTCACGATTCTCTTTATTCTTCTCCTTTGTCCACCAAGTTTTTTCATTGCAATTATTGAGTTTTCTTAAATCCTTTTCCGCCTCATCTAGCTATTCATTTCTCAATCTACCTCTTCTTCTCTTACCTTCAGATGTTGATCTAAGAATTTTGCTAACAGCTCTTTTCGTCGACATTTTTCTACATGCCCTAGACATCTAAGTCTTATCTGTTTCATAACGGTGAGAGAATTTGTTCTTCATAAGCTTGTATATTTCTAGATTCTTTCTAATCCTTCACTTAGTATTTTTAAATTTCGGGACGTATATTCTACTAGGCATCTATCTTTCCCATATTTCCAGCAGGGTATCGTCTCTTTTTGCCATAACATGTGTTTCGGAAAGTAAAGTACAACAGGACTAATAATCGTCAATATATTTGCCTTTTTGTCTTTTGATTTAACAGATTTGACTTCAGTAAGCAGCAGAACAAAGTGGGTCTTGTTGCCTGCTTTTTTTCTTTGTTTAATCTCAAGAGCATTTATGTTATTCTCGTTCAGAAATAATACCAGGTATTTAAAGATCGATATTCTTTAAGATATATGAATCGTTTTTAAAGAGTTTTTAGGGTATTTACCGATTGAAGACATTATCTTATATTTTGTTTGCTTTCATTTATTATCATTTTGATTTTTCCTGATTCCGCTGCTAATATTCTTAAACTTAATCCTATATCTTCTTGTTTTCTTTCCACGATGGCCACTTCATCTGCATATGCGATTTATTATGTGATTTCATTAATATTATAAGTCTTCTTTGCCAGCTTTCGGATTATTCCTTTTAGTGCCAGATTGAACAGTACGCAAGATAATGTATCCCCATTTTTAGTCCTATATTAATGCTAAAATCTCTGGATTTGTTACTTTTTAACAAGAATTATCCTTTTGTTTGTATCAGAGGCATTTTGATCAAACGAATAATTTTCATAGGAATTTTAAAATTTCTGAGTGTTCTATACAAAAATGCCCGATAAATACTGTCATAGGCTTGCTTTTAGTCTAAAAAAAGATGATTCGCTATGATTTTATGTTAATTGCACATTCCGAGCATCATTATTATATCAAAGATTTAATCGGTTGCTGAGCGGTCTCTTCTGAATCCACATTGATAAACTCGAAGAACGCTTTTCGCGTATTTCTCAAATCTTTTTGAAAATTTTTTGTGAGAATTTTGTATCCAATCTTCAGAAGACATAAAATTGTCAGAATAAGGTATAAAAAGTTTTTTTTGTTTAAAATTATATTTCGTTTAGTAGGTATCAATTTATAGATTTTTTGTAAATATTTTAAGATCGAAGAACACATCATAATTTATCATTCTGTTTGACATATGTTTAGTTCAATGTATTTGAAGTAAAATTTGCTAGAAATGCTTTTACTTGCATTAGAAAAGGTTTTTTATTTATCTTAATACGAAGCTCTAAATATTCAGAGCTTTTATTGTGTATGTAAAATGTTAGATAGCATAAGCTTGTAAGTTTTTTGAAAATGCGTAAAGCCTAGGAATATCTATTTTAAAATTTTTTTAGGCTCCTTCTCATTATAAATATTTAGTTTTTTTGTAAGAAATCACGTACTGAATTCATATTTATAGTCTTTAAAAGCCTTTTCTATGCAAAGCTCATAAATATCTGCAACTATTTTGCATAGAGCTTTATAAAATATATTAGATAAAGATATTCTCTATAAATAGTAAATTGTACCTTTAAATATTTTTTATTTCAAGAAGGATAATGCTTAATTTCCATTCATCAAGTATATTTCGCATATTATATATTATTTATACCAATTTAACCATGTTTATTATTTACGCTTCACCTTTACGATTCGACTTCTGCAGTGTTTTAATCGTCTATCAGCTCCCTTGGATTTTTCCTGTTTATAATGACAGTTATTTTTCTCTGAAGCATTCGATTAATATCGATCTCGTTCGCTTAGGTTCTAATATTTTTATTAGCTATGTTATAACTAGTCCTTTTATTTTTTCTTGGTTTATCTTTTTCAATGTAATTTAAAAGTTTTTCGAAGTATCTGCCCTGTGTATAGAATAACATAGGTGAGCGGTAAAATATTCTCTAGCTCTTCTTTGTATACTGATTTATGTTAAAAGGCTTCGATATTTGATTTCTATTAAATTATAAGGTCGTCATATCTGGTTATTTCCAAAAGCTTCTAAGACGTGGAGAGAGAATAATCACATAAAAAATTATCTGGTTGGTAAAGATTGCCTATAATTAGTGCGAAATTTATTGTTGCCAATGCTGGTGATATTAACCACACCGGATATATAAACTAACCCACCATTACCCGAGTTACGACAGATTTAAAGAAACAAATGGAAAAATTCATTTGTGTTCTTCCAAAACATTGAGAGGCAAAAGATGAATGTAATAACTAAGTAATAAGGCATCTAAGACTTTAAATATTTTTTTGCTCATAACCATACTACTAATTGGTTTAAGCTCGGCAGAACTCTTTTCTCATAAATGTGTTTTGTGATTTTTAGAATCATGATTCTTGGTTATGTTCGGGAGTAATGACATTTCTGCAGTTTGAATACAACCAGAAGTACTATTTTCGGGTGTTTAAATCCAATTTTTAAATTTTCAGATAAATACCTCTTTCATCTTGAGATAGAATGAATATATGTCATTTGGTGGATTAAACTTTTTGAAATATAAATATTTGCACATATTTTTAATCTAGTTATCTAATAGATATATCCTGAGATGATTAGATATCGGATTGGTATGTTATAGCCTTTTAACTATTTTGAGTTTGATAGGCTCCGCCAAAACTTCATCTAAACTAAAACTTATTGAATTCTTCAAAATAGCCTCCGAAGCTTTTCATAATAGCTAAACCCGAAGGACCAAGCAAATTGAAAATGGCGCGGTCTAATTGATGAAATGACATACCTTCGAGTAAACTCTTTATATCAGTGTATTTATTTGTAAATGAAATTACCCTATAAATTTCCGTTTTTTAGTCAGAGAAAAATATATTAATTTATATCGGTTATCGATATATTAAAAATGTGTTTTTTTTTGTTTGTTAGCATGTCAGTAGTGACTTCAAGTTCGTATATTTCATTTTAAATCACTTATAAATCTTCTTATATACTTTTGTTAGGCTAAGTCTTGACCAAATTTAAATATTATGAAATATATCCTTCTTTTCTGCGTATGAATTTCTGTTGAGGCAATACATCTATTAAGATTGTATTATAAAAGCGCATTTCATCTTTTATTTGAATATTTTTTCATTTATAAAATTACAGTTTAAATTTTTTAGGAAAAATTTTGATGAGAAATATTTTCTCGGTATCTTAGTGTGTTACCGTTTTAGTAAAACTATTTTTTTGTCTTAATTACTTGCTAATTTTTATAAGTTTACCTGGTGCTCTGTAATGTCTAGTTAAAATTTCTTAGGTTTATTTCTAAGTGAGTTGATGCTCCGCCTCGAAAGACTGCACATATTTCATTTTAAAATTTTGATTAAAGATTTTTAAATTTTCAATTTTTTTTGTTTGAATCGTTTAAAAATATTCATTTATTCGTATCGTTTTTGTAACAATAAAATTTATATAGATAAATGTGCTATACATGACTCGACTTTTCTCTTTTATAATGACTTAAGACCGCTAGAGAACGACTTGTTATCACAATAACTGGATTGAATAAATAAATACTTACATTTTTCATTATTATCTTTATTTTTTTATTAAACTAAAAAATACGTATATCTGAAAACAGGGAACACAAAATACACTTATATACTGTTTTTTTTTGATGCGAATGTTCAATATTATTACCTAAACGATGATTAAACTTCACTTTCGCTTCAGTTATGTATCAGTGTTTTTAAGAATATGGGTAACTTAGAAAGGAATTAGGGCATGTTAATTAGCCTTAATGTCTATTATTGTACTATATATGTTCTGTTTTTCTGTAAAATGTCTTAAAATAGCCATAGTAAGGATGAATGCTAAATTATTTAAATTTTTTTTTATTAAGTCTATAATTACAGAATTTTCAACAGAAAGGAAAATTTAGAAGTAATATTCTGAGTTGAAAATTATAAATTCTAATCGCTTTGATCGTATACTATGATGTTATATTGTAAACTGAACATTTTATTTGTATTAAAACTTGGGCATACACCAAAAACATTTAAAGATATATAGCAAACTTTATATTAAAATCCGATCCTAGACACGAGGCTTCAAAATCAAAATATATATAAGAACATTCTAAAAAGCCTCTAATGACGCGTTTATATCGTTAAGATTTTTATGCAAATAAAGCGAGAGTATTATCTAATTTTACTACGATTCAAGAACTATGTTGATAAAGATTTAATTTAAGCTGTAGCACAAATCTACAAACGAAATGACTAAGAACTATGGGATAAGATTCACCAAATCTTGATACACTTCGTTTAATTTTGATTTTTTTTGATTCAACCTTGTTTTCCTTTCCGTGAATCATTTTCGGCTTTTAATCGAGAAAGTGAGAATGATGATTCAATGACTTCTTATGCAATTTTTATTCGAATCGTTATTTCAAATATAAAATAAATTACCTTCATTCGGGTCGTTGTAGGCTATCTAATGATGCTTTTTCACTTCTTTTAGAAGTATATCTTTACTGCGATTTTTTTTTCAATCAAAAAAATAATTTAATTGTGTTTCTAAGCCTAGTAACTAAATATTTTAAGATTATTATTTATATTCGGTGTCCCGAATGTATATTGCAGAGTATTTTATATAAATTTATACAGACTTACAACATCAGGAATAGATTGATTCACTATAAATATAAACAATTTCATCACCCCATCAGTCTGCATCTTAGGTGTTTTGGTTTTAAAGATCTCATAATAATCCCATAAAATAATTATGATTCCGAAGAATATTAGAATACTATTAACTATAAACTACGGAATTTACTTTCGAAAGCCGGGTTCGATCCCCGGTTAGTGCACTGTTTATCTTTCCGTCGAAAGTTTGCGTTCGGTTGAGAGCCTAGCCAATCAAAAGAAAATTGTTTTCGGAACTCCTATAACTTGGCTAAGCTATGATCAACGTTAGATAGTGTTATATCCGTAGGGAAGAAGCGAGATATTAAATAATATAAACTATAAACTAATAATATCTCATTTACGTTTTATAAACAAGTAAATACTAAAAATATTATAACTACTATTTTGTCGTACATAATTACAATAGAGGGGCGTGTCGACAATTAACCAAAAAAAATACTTCGACTTAAAGGAAAAAAAGAAATCAATGAATGAATGAGCAGAAGAAATCGTTTTCGAACAAGAATATATTTTTAACCGAGTTTCAATGGCCTAATATCAAAAAATATTTCAATAAGTTTTAAGAGGAAATAAAGAAAAAGATTATTTATATTCACAGTTTCTATTTATTAGTTAAATATGGATTAAATAAGAAAAAATATCTTTTAACCGACTTAGACACCTATAAAAAATTTTTAAGTTTATTATGATTATATAAAGCTAAAATGGAAATAAAAAAACAGCAAAAATACCCCTAAATATATAGAGAGGCAATGAAACAAGAATTTTATTTTGAAACATGGAAATTTTAATGTTGGACTACAAAATATATTCGATAAGCCGCATCTTTCTGAATATCATTTTAACAAGTAAACATTATGAAATATATCATTCGGATTCTTCTATTTACTCAACATTTCTAATTCATAAACAGAATCAACATCAAAATTCGAACAACAAATTCTAACCTTTGTATTTTTTAAACATTCGAAAGAACTTTCGGATAATGAAATTTTTTCTAAAGCTTTAAATTTTGAAAGAAAAAGAATGTCTTTTGCACTGATAGTTAGCTCTTTTATTTCTAAAAATTTTAAATGTTTAGTTAAACCATGCGTTGTTAGATTGTTGAGTCGAGCATCTTCTTGTAAGTTTATTCCGTTCAATTTTAAAACCTGAAGCTTTATAAGCCCACTTACAACTATAAGATCAGCCCTATTTAGAGAATTATGACTTAAATCTAAGAATGAGATTTTATTTGATTTTGTATCGTTGAAAAATAAGGATACAGAACCAGCGTAAAGCCCACAACGATCTAATACGATGTGTTCTAGATCGTTAAACATGCCTTTACAGGTAATAGGTATATTTTTTATTTTATTATTTGTCAAGATGAGTCGTCGAAGTATCTTTTTAGATATAAGTTTGTTTAGATTAAGTAAATGAGAGGAATCTAAATTACATGTGTGTAGTTTTAAATTTTCTAATCTTGAAAAATTTAATATTTTTTCTATTTCCAAATGAGTTAGTGGCGTACCCTTGATTTTTAATGTTCTTAAAGTGTCATAAAATTGTTGTTCATTCAAATCGGTAAATAATGAAGAAATATTTTGTATCCTGTAAAGTGTTAGAAATTCCAAATTCGGTAAAAACTGTATATTATGAATTTTCTTTGGCAATGAAAAGTCTTTTAATGCAAGTTCTTCTAATTTAAGAAAATTTAAATTGATATTTTTTTTAATTCTAAAAGATAAGTTGCCAACTGATTTCATTTCTATTGACAGTAGACTTTTATAATTATAAAGCAGATCAAAGCAATTATCATTCATATTTGTAGTTATTAATTTTATTTTACTGGCAAACTTGTTATATTCTGGAATTGGAATGTTTGATATGTTGAATGGATATTTAAAAACAACTTTGTCGAGTATTAAAAACTCAAAACATGCTTTTTTAAAGAAACTATGAATTAATTTGTCAATCACCATGTTTTTAATTTCGATAATAAAAATAACCAATATTTTTTCTGTATAAATTTCATCATCATCACAAGTACAATTCTCTAGTTTTATCTTTGCTACTTTTTTAAATTCAATGAAGCTTATAAGATCAACTGAACTCAATTGAATATTTTCTAATTTCATATTTCTTAATTTATTAATTCGAAATTCGTTTATTTTACTAATATAATTCTTAACGTTTAGACAATTTTTCAGTTTTAGACACATAAAGTCCTTATATATTAAACAATTTATCGATTCATTAATGTTTATCAGATTAGAAAAATTACAATTAGAAAATATTATTGTCTTGATATTTTTTATTCCTTTGAATATCCAATCATATAGTTGTTTATTATTCTGGGCATTTATACTCGCAAAAAAAATGTTTAAGCTTCTACCTTCAAATATAAGAACAAGTTCTTGATTTAAACACTCTTCGGATGGATAAATATCATGAGTGGAGCCATTTATTGATGTTAAAACAATTCGTGAATTATCAAAAGTCACTGAAATATTTATAAAATTCAAATATGAAATTAAGGCTGTTATAAAGAAATATCTTACGGCAATACAACTATTAAAAACTAGAATATTTTGATTTTGAATAATTCCATTTAAATATTTGCCAGTAAAAGCCCAATAATTCAAACGCGAAAACAATTTACGAAAGTAAACGTTTGTTTCAGGTATCAAGCCTAAAATACAATTTATCAATTGCCAATATACAAAATCGGGAAGATAAAAATTTATATCTGTTAGGTCACATATAATTTCTATAAAAAACTCAAATACTTCCTTTGTTATCAAATGACCAACATAAAATGCAAGTTTTTTTGAATCTATTTTATTTTCGATTTGTACTATTTTAAATTTAATATTTCCGGGATAAATTATTCTTATACTGTTATTTTGTGTATTTGTTGTTAGTATAGGGATATCAGTCGTTCGTTTCAATTTATTAGCTATGGCGCGATATGGTCTTAGTTTTTCAAACAATTCTTTTTCTTCATTACTTAATCTTAATTCTTCTACAAATAATGTTTCTCCTGTGAATTCGGAATCAGTCTTACTGAAGAAGAAAGTTACAGTTCGGGCTGTACAAATTCCTTCCGAGATATATTCTAAAAATAAACTACAAAAATGATGGTATTTCATATGTTGAAGGCTTCTAATATTCATAATTAATATGAATTAAATTAGTGAGTCGATTTAAATTTAAATGAATATAATTTAATACGATTTGATGTTATTTAATATATTTAAATTCTAATTAATTCAATTTTTGAGTAAAAACTTTACACTTATTTGTACTAAAATTGTATAAATACATCATAGAAAAGAGAGAAAAATTCTATGCGCAAAACAACAAGAAATATTTTTATATTTAAGAAATAATAGAAGATTCCATGGTTTAATTGCTAATGCAAGAACATACAAACGTTTTAATTTGAAGAAAGGTATACCAAATACACATTGGAGCTAAATATACATGTTATTTATACTGTCTGCATTTGAGCATAATATTTTTTAACCTTTTTTCTAAACCTAAGATAATATAGATATTTTTACTTCGAAACCCGCTTCTTTAATATTTTTCCGATGAAAATATAAAATTCGATTAAAAGAAAGATTAATTGCAAGATACCAAGAGAATTTGTTTTCTTTCTATTAATTTGTTAAAAAAGACTGGTTGGCAAACTTATATAGACAGATTATAATTATTCAGTATAATATTTTAAAATTAAAATATCTACTATCAGCAATCAAAAAATCTTTAAAAAGTGATAGAAATGAAAAAAAAATTGAGATGAACGAAAAGAGTACTTTTAGGAGTATTATCTGATGTTTTACTAAGCTGATATTCTGCGAAAAAGAACGAAATTTTGAGCTTAATAGATATACGAATAAACACATAATAAAATCAGTATATTTAAATCTGACAACTAGCTGCAATTTATTAGATACATTGGGTGGGAAATCGAACTATTCTTGCAAACATAAATATTTTATTGTCATATTATTTTACAATTTACACAAAAGAATTCCGACCGGCGATATTGAAATAATGATATAATATATTTAGTGAAGAAACACACGGAATGTTCATTATAAATAAAATTTATCTATATTAATATTAGTGATTATAAAAATCTTTTATTCAAAATAATTGTCAATAGAAAATGCAGATTTGATCAGTTTAATGTTTTGAACATCAAAATCTATTCTATATTTGAAGTACCGAATACAAAATTAGATTTACATTAAAGATTTTTAGATGTCTAAAAATCGGAAAAAATAACAGTGTCTTTTACTTAGAAATAAAAGCTAAAACAATTTTTGAGCACTCTGAGCTATTAAATTAAAAAAGTGTCGATAAAATTTTATTCTGATGCTTTTGTTTAAATCGTTCTGTTAAGATGACATTATACATCATATTTTAACTGATACATTATAAAGAAACCGAGATATTTAAGCTATCGAATCATATTTGGAAAAAAATTTCGAATTTCTGCATTTTTTTCTGTTTCTTTTATATGAATATTTTCTATTATAAATTATATGCGTATTTTAAACTCATTGAGAGTAAAAATTGTTATAGGCGAAATATAGGTAAAAAATTCGGCTATATTATCAAACATAGAATCTTTGTTTGATATAACCTTTACTAAAAAAATATACAAAAAAAACTTATTATATAAACGTAATGTAAATTTAAATTTTGGACAAAACTTAGCAATAGATCTATTTTTAAAGAATGAACCTATGAATACCAAAAAAATCGAATTTTTCCTTTAAAAAATTGAAAGAAATATCTCTTTGCTCCATCAAATATACTTTCTGTAAAACTAGATGCAGAATAGAAATGACTGCAGATTTGGTTTTTAATTCTTGAATTTTTATAGGTTGTTTATCGTATTTAAATTATTTATTAAAAATCTGTTATAATAAAATGTATTAATACTAACTGACGCTACAGCTCATATAGAGCCTAATCAACTTTAAAGATTATCTTCTGAATTCTCTATCTAGTACCTTTTCCTTCCACTGCCTCACACTAAGCCTTCTCAGCTCATTTTATACAGCATCCATCCATCTTTTTCGTGGTCTAGCCTCGGTTCTTTTTTCATTGGGTTTATACATTTAGACTTGGTTCTTCTCACGATCTGGAAGCATTTGTACTACATGTACTAACCATCTTATCTACCTCTTTCTATTTCAGTTACCAAATTTAATTCACGATAGAGGTCATAAAGTCCGTGATAAATTCGAATTTTTTGCTCATTGTTTTACGTTTTTTAAGACAAATATTATGAGAATTATATTTCTTTCCCTAATGTCTAAAAGTACCTCATCTCTTTTTGTCATGATCAAAGTCTCGGATTCATACATTACAACAGGGTTTATAATTGTCCTATATATATTTTTTTGGATTCCTACTTAGATATGCTAATTACATTTAGCGTTGCAGCACAAAGTAGGCTTTATTTCCTAATTTCATTTATTCCATGATTTCCTCGTCGCTTTTGTTGCTTTCATTCAATAGAGTTCCCAAATATTCAAAGCTCGATACTTTTTCGAACTTCATTGAGTCAATTTCTAAAGATTTATAAAATATATGCTTTTAAATACTTTCTTCTCGTTGTTTAATTTATTTCATTTTCTTCATGCACATTCGATGTCAATTTATGTTAATTGTCGGTTCTTCTACTTTAGTTACAATATTCAAAATACCGGATAAAATATTTATCTTATTTAATGTTCGCCCCCATTTTGCCTCTTCTTAATTTGCTTTTAAGATGAAATTGTTTATTTACTCCTCTATGGATTTCATTAACTATCAATGCCGCTGTCTATCAATTGAATTCGGCATCTCTATGACACCATAGTCCTCTTCACCGGTCAAATAAAAAACTTTGCGTCCTTTGTTTAAACTAACGAACCAATGAGCCTCTATACTATAAATATTTGTAGCCTTTAAGATACATCCTATGAATTTTTGTCATAATACCGCCCCATATTATCAATATGAGATTATCTCAATCCTATACTTATTAAAAAAGCTTAGCTTATTCATGCATCACTTAAATACGTAAATTCCAATGTTTTAAATGTTTAAAGTTAATCATGTAGAGTTATTCGTACTTCTATAAGTAGCTTCTTCTTTGTATTCTAATCTGACAAGATTTTTTGGTTCTAGATCATGCTTCTTAATATTAGTTTTTATTTAGTCTCCGAACTTATTTGCGCATACTCTTTAGCAAAAAAATTTTACTCTGCCGACTCTTAATACTTTTATAAGTCTTAAATTTGTATCAATTCATAATAAGTAAATTTAAGCATCTAATCACTTCAGTACGCTGCTCAGTATTGTCATGTATGAGATTTTTCACATATCGGGCTACTAAATGCTCGAAGATGTAACCACATCTTGTTCCGTATTGGTAAATAACCTCTGCACCCCATAATACATTTATATCCTAGATATAGCAGAAATTGTTTCATAACTTGGTTCAATTTTCGTCTTCTTTAGTCCTCTGGAAAGGTTACATACATAAAAACTCATCATTTATTTCAGTATATAACTTTGAATGATGTTTCATTTTGCTGTTTCTTAAATAGTTTTGCATGTAAAGATTCCCTTAAGTACTCCTAGTAATCTTTCTTCCAACGTATATTTTTTTAGCTCATTCCTTTCCCCAAGAATGGAAACCAATCCACATTAGAATCAAAGCCGCGTCAGGTTATGGCATTTGCCATATTTTTAGTTTGATTGACTAGGTTGTCAATCTAATGCAAACTTTCTTGAACGAAAGATAAAGAGTGCACCGGCCAAGGAAGTAATTTCCGATATCCTCACCCCTAGACCATTGAAACTGCAAAGCTATATATTACTTTTAATAACTTTTTACTGATGCAGGATGCATTTTATTAGTATTCTTCCCTTAGAATTTCTGCTCTTCAAGTATATTGCATTACTTTTTTTCATAAGATCCAAGAATTAAGGGATTGTATTTAAACTCAACCTAAAACTATGTAGGTTTTTTAAGTTCTATTCTAGGAAGGTATAGATGCTCATTACAATCTTTAAGTTAACTATGTAATGATAACAGATATAAAAGTATGTTGTATAAAATATCAGCTAAAACCATAAAAGAGATTCAAGGCTTGTTAAGCGTGTTTGTTACATGCTAAAAACCGTGAAATACTATGTGCGTAACATCTATGGAATCATCTAAAAATTTAACATCTTTTATAGAAGCTAATATAACGTAAGCCCAAAGGGTTCTATAGACTGTTAAGATAACTATCTTGTTTGAAAAAAATAATATATTGTTAATTTTGTTTTTTTCCTTAAGTTACTGTCTCTTTCGTTTGTATATTTTTTTTTCCAGGGTTTGAAAATCTATTTTATTTTATAATGCCGAACATGACCCAATTAATATTCTAAGTTCTGAATACAAATCCATAAAACAAAGAAAGTTATAAAAGTACGAAATCTTGATTGAAAGTGTGCCAGGTGTCTGCGGACCTCTTTAAGCAATATATTTTATTCAATTTTGCTACTAAATATTCATAATTTTATTTTAATGTCTAAAATCATTAAAAAAAATATATTATCATTTGTATATATACAGCAAAAAATTACTTTTAAGGCTCATTTGCGATCATCGCTCAATTTTGAAAACAAAAAATATCTAAGAATAAAATTAATTCTAATAATCGGAACAATTATATTTCATGAAAGTCAGAATGCGTCACTTTGGAGTAATTTAGGTTTTGTTTTAAGAAAAATATAAAATTTAAGATGATGAGGAGATAAAAGTATAAATTAACTAATAGAATCTTGAAAAAGTAATATAAAATACAATCTTCGAGGTATTCAAATTAATGTGGCATATAATTTTGTTAAGTTTATCTCACACTAATCTTAATTTAGTCTCAAGACTCTCTAAAAAGCTTATATATATTGCCAAACCATCTACTAAAGCTTTTGTTTTATAGATCGAACCTCATAGTTTTTTCATTCCTAACAGGTAATTACATATAAAGTAAATCTCTTGTGTATATCCTTAAAAAATCGGTTTGGTCGTTAATTTACCATAAATTTGATCAAATTTATACTCTGTTTCAACTGAAGGCTTCAGCTTTTATCTTCATTTCTTATCGCTAGAATCCTAGGGTTTTTTATAAAAAGTAAAAAAATTGTAGTTGTGTGTAAAAATTTTCGTTCTACTTGAGAAATCTATGATTAAATGCTGCTATAAGTACGTTCGTTTAGATCAAGAGGGAAAAATAATGAACACATGACATTAATTTTCATCGTTTCGTTTTAAAATCAATGTAACTTACGTAAAAAATAAGTTGATTGTTCTAAAGACTTTAATATTATGTCATTTAATCTAACGAATTATAAATCCTCATCATTCTTCTTAGCACTACAGCTTTGCGGGATCCTTGGCTGTCCTCAGTAATGCAGTCTACCGTCTTTTCCAAGTGGGCTGTTAGCCTTACACCCAACCTCAAACTGGGGGACAAGTCCCCTTTGCTCGCCTCCTACGATAAGCATGGAATACTAGAAGCTAATTCTGCTTCCAGCATGGTGGATAGGAATTAACTTGCGGCCTTAAATTTATAAAATTATATCGCCGGAAATGAGTAATTCGATAATTAACTAATATTCTTTTTTTTTTTAAAAAAAATATAAACATATACAGCAAAAGGTATGAGAAGTAATTTATTCTTGTATTTTACTCAAAATAAAATTTTTAAATATTAAAAATATAACTTTTAAATATAGAATTATCGTATATTGCTGAAATGTTTATATTTTTGCATTTAACCTCTCACGATCTCATTTTCAGACAAAATTTGAAGTATACATAAAATAA
This sequence comes from Hamiltosporidium tvaerminnensis, assembly GCA_022605425.2. Lineage (NCBI taxonomy): Eukaryota > Fungi > Microsporidia > Dubosqiidae > Hamiltosporidium > Hamiltosporidium tvaerminnensis. The sequence continues at coordinate 1,038,922 of CM061247.1, forward strand.
ATATAGACTAAAAAAGTTAAACATTTCCTATACTAATTTGAAAGGTATGTAGATATATTAATAATGGTGGTTTTGTAAATATATCATTCTCAAATTTCTTAGATATCTAGAAATATTTTTAATTACAAGTAAATATAGATAAGATAAAAAAATGAATAGGAAATTATACAACATATTAAAATATAGCAATATAGTTAGTAGAAAGATAAATATTTAAGCGAAAACATTAGTATGAATTACATTATAGAAACGAATGAATATAAAAGACCGGCAGATGAATTCTGGATCCAATCTAATATGTATTATGAAAGAAGCTATATTCAAATATATTGACTATTCATCGATGAAACTTTTAAATTGTAATAGAAAATATGCTAAGTCTCTATCCTTTATCAATTTACGTGATTCAATGGGAATTTCTCATTTCTACTTTTATATGATGTATGGCATGTGGTATAGGTTACAAACAAGGCCTCGTTTTAGCATGATCCATAAGATACCTCAATATCTACATCTAGACAAGAAATAAAAAATCAATGTATTGAGTTTCCAAACCATATATATTTTGTCATTATTGGATTTTCTAGAATTTTTTTAAAAAAAAGTGATATTGTTTTTTAATGATAGAAAACGAATCTAACATGTATTAAAGCTATATATAAGTTCCTATAGCATAAAAATAGATTTCATCAACTAAAAAGAAAAAATATTCCAGCAAATAAAATCAATATTTAGAATGATATGAAATTTTGATTATGATTCAAAAAATGTAATATTCATGTAGAACAACTCTCTATAATGACTTCAGAAATAGACATTAATTTAAACGAAGAGGTATAATAAGGTTGAATTTCTATAGATTTTTATATTAAGATAACTAAGGGATGTGTTAAAATCGGTGAAGATCATGGAATTTGTAGAGCGATAAGTTATTAGATGTATAAAAATAGTAAACCATAACGTATTTGATATTAAAAATGATCAAATCGGTTTTAGATCCACACTTTTTTATATCATAACTTCGTAGTTAGCAAAAAGAACGAAAATTGTTTCTCTTATATATTTCTAAGAAAAATGAATATTTTAAAGTAATATAAAACCGAAGCACAATCATCACTCCTGCCATTTTATGGAATGGAGTATACATATATATTTTTTATCAGCAGTTGTAGCGAAACACAAACCTATATCAATTTACTTTACATTTTTTTTCAAAATTGTTAAAACAATAACATAAAAATAAGAATGCTTAGAAGAATTTCTATTATAGCCGCATTGTAAAACGTATCGTTTATATAACTTTGGGTGCGTGTAAAAGAAAATTATTATAGAACCCATTTTACGAAATTCTTGATATTCGTACGAATTGTAATATATAAAGAATGTAATTAATATAAATTCTAAGTCATTTTTTCTACTAAGAGAGTTTGAATCGATAGTTTTGAAGAGAGTGTTATAAGGATATGCTAATGGCATAAAAATACCGAAACATGGAAACACTCTGAAGAATTTTACTTTGAAATCACCAAGGAAATTTTTATGTCAATAAAAATTTATATTTTGCGATAGCATTTTTGAATATAAGTACTCAGATAGATGTATTGATTTAAAATATTAGAAAAGTCAAATTTCGTGGCACAATCAATCAAAGCGAAAGAAAGCACAAAAAATACAGAGAGAACAACGCAAAAACACTAAGATTTAATATATTATATTTATTATAGAAATTTTAGTTAAATTAGTAAAACTTTAATATTTATTCAAAACTTTTTGGTTTGGATAAAATATTTCGTTTTTAATAAACAAATTGTTTACCAAACGTTATTTTTAGATACTTTAAACCAATTAGACTTAATTTTGTTTTTTTTAATACATTAACGATTTTCTCTCGTATCGAAAAATTTGGTTAATATAGCAAAGCAAACCCTTTAAGCCTGCTACCAAATTCTTCTAAAAATTTATCCTTTAGAGGAATTTTATATTCAACTACTATTTCTTTAACTTGATTAAACATTTTGACAAAATAAATTATATCGAATTTAAGCGTAAAACTTAGAATATACAATTTCCCTAAGGACTTGAGCTTGGAAAAAAATAAAAAATCGCACATATCAAATTGAATCTCTGGCAGCCTTATTTCTGTCAATGAATATATATTTTGCAAATTAAAAAGTTCTGAGAAAGCTAATCCTGAAATTTTGCAATTTTTAGAAAGTTTTAAACGAAGAAGATTCGTATTTTTTTCCAATGCAAGTTTGTCATTCACTCCAAGAATAACACCATCTAAGTTCAAAAATTTAAGAGTACGAAAATTCACGCTATTAAATAATTTATAAAAAGTATCTTTCGGGCAGTTAAAATAGAAGTCAAAATATAAAATATTTGAAAACATAGGAAAAAATGGTATACCTCGATCAGCATGATAAGTGTCCGACAATTCTAATCTCTTCAATTTACTTAAATTTACTATCGTTTCTATAGATTTCAATAAAAATAGATTTGTATCGCCGAATAAACAAAAAATTTCCAATGTATTTAAAGTAACTATTTTACTTAAAAATCCTGCAAAAATTTCTGGGTCATCTACTAAAGAATTTCCAAAATGAAGTTTTTCAATTTTTGTATTTTCTTCGAATTTTATTTCATCTTTTGACTTAAAAATTGAACATTTAGAAAGAAATAGAATCCTTAGCGCAGGAAATAATAAAATCTTGGACAAAAAAATATCATTTAGAGTTGAGCTAACAATCTTGATGCGAGTTATATTATTTAATATTTCTGTTTCACGTAAGCTAAAGTCTTTAAGACTTGTATCAGTAAAAATCATTTCAATATTATTGAATTCTTTAAAATTAATAAGGTAGAAAACGAAGGATATATACTTGTTGACTAGTTTCATAAATACAAAAGTTAGAAAAGGAAATTCTAGTTTTTGAAATGTTACTATTTTTCTTTGATGATGCTTAAAATTTAAAGTAAGTTCCTTTTCTGTTTCGTAACAACAAACACCTGTTTTTCGAATGCAAATATTAGATTTATTATCATTATCATATATTTGATTTATAAATCTTGAAAAAATAAATTGAACAGGTGAATCCGAATCCGCATTTGTAAAAGATGATGAATATCTATCTTTCAGAATGACATAATTCAATCTTCTAAAACAAAGGTTTTTCAAAAATGCAATTTCTTCTTCTATACTAAATTTTGAATGGACTATATTTAATGTCTCAATTTGTTTCTTACGTGAAACTTTACAGATTCTTTCTATTAATGAATTAGTATTCGAACACCTAATAATATTTATTTCCTCACTACTTTTAAATAGAGACACATCAAAAATATTATCATATTCTTTTATATAAGATATTCTATATAAAAATATAGATTTAAAAGTGTGAAAACGAAAAACAATATCAATTATTTTAAGAAAATTCTTCAATTTTTTATGTAATTTTAAGATTTCACGTATAATATCATCATCTATAAATAAAAAATCTTCTCTTAAATTTATAAAATATAGCATAAAATATTCATCAAATATCATTTCATGAAGATCTTCTCCGAATTTGTTTTGTGTTTTCTCAGAAACTCTATACATTTTAAATAATTCCTGTATAAATATATCAGTTATATATCTAGGAAAGCAAAATTCGGTTGAGTTTGGTGATGAAAGATTCCAATTTTTCGTTTCGATTTGATTAAAAACCATGGAAACCAATATTGACCGAATAAAATCTTTAAAAAATTTATTGTTTATATATTTAAAAATATTCATTACTTTGCAAATTAAGAGATACTTACTTCCATCCATACTATCCATAAAACATGGTATACTCAATACTATGTTATAGAAGTATGCTAAATCATCAAATTTTAATAGACTATTATTTATATATACGTTATACTGTTTGCCGTCTTCAATCGTTTCTTCATTCATAAACTTCAATAGAACATTGTCTATATCAAGTATAAATGTCTTTAGAATCCTTTTTTCTAAATCGGGACTACATGGTTTGTATTTTACTTCAAAGAAATCTAGACAAGCATCACAGTAAATATATTCGGTTGAATCCTTGCTTGCTAAAATATTTTCTATATCTTCATAAAAATGTATAGCGATTGTTCTCTTCGCCATTATACTATATATAGTTACTATAATAGAAAGTATCCTACAGTACCAAAATAAATCAAGATTTTTTGCTTCTAAAAATGCACCAACTACCATATTTTGAGGTATATTATCATTTTTTTGTTCAAATAGTACTATTATCGCAAAGCAAACAAATTTTTATCAAAAATTCTAAGAATGAATCCAGATTATCATATTATATTATAATCTATATTGGATGATAAAAAAAATATTTTTAAAAAAAAATCAAATTTTCTCAAATTAAAAAAAACACTTTGTCTAATATTGTTAGAATTATAATAGAATAAGGATACATATGCCTTATCATGTCGTTATGAATTACTTTTTTTAGCACTATTATAAACTAAAATTATTCCTAATACTAAAATTAAAATATTTCTAAAAATAACTTAGTAAAATTTCGAATTATTTTAGTTTATACTATATTTATAACGAATGAATTAAAATTGAACAAGGAAAATGTTAAAATCAAATTCAACAACTATTTATGCAAGATTTTGTTATAAAGTATTGGATATATTATATTCATTAACTTCATAGTCCCTTACTATGCTACTGTTCACGTTGAATAAAGGATGGGATTTATTTCATTGTGTACCACTGAATACAAGCTCTCGTTTCTTTTATCTAATCGGTATTTTGTATCGAAAATACTTCTTTAACCATTGCTTTTTAAGTCAAATGCTTTAGTGTTCTAATCAAAATAGAAAGAGTAAACCTTTGAGTTAAATTAGGTTAAATCAATTTCATAATATTTTTGAATAATAAGCGAATTGTGTCAACGATGTGGACCATAATTTTATTGCTTTAAATCAAAATCTTATTAACAAGCGAAAAATTGTTTAGGGAGGATAACTACATAAAAAACTTTCTGCCTGGCAATGAGTGTGTGAAACTGGGTTGAGGATAATTGTTTGAATTTTTGGTGGGAATAAAATCTCACTACATCTTCGGTTGTTCCATGGGAGTTGTTATGAGGAGTAGAAGTCTAAGAAATAAAGAAACTTTTTCTACAAATTTATTTGTAGTTTTTTATGTAACCAGATTGCAGACCGCAGCTGATGTAGGTAATCCCCATGCAAAAGCATGGAAAACTAGCCTTGCTCACTCGGTTAGAAGAGTTAACGCCTAGTAGATAAAAAAATAAAAACCATCAAAAGCCGGGAGAGCTAAGGCAGGTTATAACTGTTGGTATGACATTGCACTGTCTAGGTGGACTCCATGTAAGTTTCTGAAATCATCTTAGCTAGAATTTTATTGGGTTCAGGATGTGTAGAGTAATTGGGAATGCTGCATAGTCTTGGGGGAGCTCAGAGAAGCTTCGGCCTTCGATCACACTCCATGCAACAGACATTAACGAACTCCGGGCAACTGCCTCGCTTAGTAATTGGGTTCAAAACACCTGGTAGATGAAAGGCTTTGAGATATAGGTATTGCAGGGGTTACTGATGGAGTGTTGGGGTAGCAGTCATTTATTTTAAACCTAGAACTATCTTAATGTCATGAAAACAAATATAACATTTGCCACTATTTTAAAATGATGTGATAATTAAATAAAGTTTTAGAAACTAAAGCCAAAAAAACTATGTTCTCAGCTATTGATTTACTTAAAGATGAGATAAAAAATGTTCAAGTTAAGATTTTCTTATTTCTTACTTAAAATCAATATAGAGTTGCCTACTGCATATGTTTCTCGTAAGAAATACTAAAAAAAGAATCTAAAACTAACATAGATTTTTAAAATGTCTAGAAAGTAAATTTATATCTCAAATTTAATACGCGTAAGATTTAAAAAGAAATAATGCTTTTAATTGCTTGGAGTTATAATAATCAAGTATTAAGAAACTTTATATTTCAAAAGATAATTTATTCAGATTTTTTATATAGCTCAAGAAACTGTATTTACTTTGATTGAAAAATTTACTGAAACAAAAATGAATGATTTGAAAGAAGAAAGTAAAAATCATTTTTAAAAAACATTCTTGTCATCTTCAAAGATTATTTACATATATTATTTAGCTTATTTTATACTTAAATAATTGTAAACATAATGGTATCTAATATACTTTGTTTTGTTTCGATATTCAAATATATTAACAGTAAATACAAATATAGAATTATTTGAGTTTAAAAATCAAAATAAGAAATCTAAATACAATTTTCTATTTTCTAAATATAATTTGTTAGTCAAGGTTGTTAAAAAAAATAAAACTTAAATTCTAATTTTAAGTTATCAGATAAAAATATTTGGAAAAAGTATGTTGTTCTGTGAGTTTTGATATAGAAAAATCCATGAAGATAAAAAAAAGAAATAAGATTGTAATAATTCTTTCACGACTATCGCAAGGTATATATTCTCTTATATAATAAGATGTATTGATTTAAAGTATAAGTGACACATATAATTTGTAGCAATCAGTATATAATTCTATAAAAATAGAATTTCATTTTAAATTTAATGAATTATTTGAAAGTATTTGAAGAGAAAAAAATTATTAAAAATAAATTAAAGTAAATTGTTATTTATTGTGTTTTGTAAGAATTATTGGCTTATATTTTACCTTACCTTATTGGTATTGAACAAATACATACAAAATAAATTTATTTCATTCATATTTTTTAATGACTAAGTAAAACAATACAAGCATCACTATTTTTTTTATAGGTAAAAAATCTGCATCACTACCAGAATCCTTAGTTCTGACATAAAATACAAATACTTAAAAATCAATATAAACCGTATAAGACCTAAAACAGTGTAGCTTTAATTTTATATTTACTATATATGACGAATATAAATTTTTTACCCGATTAATTCATTGATTAATTCTATACCTATTATATTTGGAATGGGGAGAGGATAACCCTATTAAAACTATCTGGATGGCAATCATTGCTCGAAATTGTTCTGACAACAATTGTTGACACTTTGTGAAATATTAACAAAATTGGATCTATAGGCGATCCCGTATTATTCCGAATTATAATAGATCAAAAGAATCAAATGGAAAACCTTCATTTGTTAATCCTCGACACTAAAAGTAACAAGAGGAATGGAATAAATTAGTAAATAAAATTAGGAATTTGTAGTTCAATAACATATTTTTACAATAAATTAATTTTAATCTGAAAATATAAATTTTATCAATAGAGAAATTTTAGAAAGACGATGAGCATATTAAGTATCAAAAAGTATAATAATGAGCTAATATATCAATCTAGATATTCATTTATAAATGTTTGCATACCTTAACCAATGTATATACATAGTATTAAAGATATAGCTTCACATTTTTTAAGAATTTTACAAACAATAATCTTTTTTAGAATCAAAGATATGCCAATAAAATTTAGAATTAACGTTGCTAAATCTCAATATAAATATATAATATATATTTAATATAGACTATTTGAAAAAAGCCGTATAAATATAAAATATAAAAAGTTTAAACCCGAATCATCAGCTGTTTGGAACAACTAATGTCCTAAGTATAATAAATTTACTTATTTTAAACTGCACTTCTTTGAATCAAATTACTTCCGCCTCGCAGCAGCATTGAAATCTTAGTTAATTTATATATTTTCGAAGTAATTCTGATATTTTACGATTTTTGAATGAATTAATCAGAATCTGTATCAAACGGTTTTCTTATATTTTAGAACAGAATATGTTCTGATTTTATTTGAAAAACAAGTTATATCTGTACATTCGGAATATGCAACCTTTTAAATCTTTTGACCCTAATTTCAGATAGAATAATACAATATTTAGCGATTATAAATATATTTCTAACAGTATAAACTTTATAACTAATTATAAAGTATTCTTGTATCGAGATTCTTAGATTAAAAACATTTAGTAACTAAGAAAATTTTATACTTAGAAGATATTTATCATTTTTATTTCCAAAACATTTAAATCAAAGTTAAAAGAGAAAAATTTTGTTGTATAAACAAATATAAATATAAAACTAGTAATATGATATATTGATCGATAATTTGATTTATATGTCCAATTAATCCTTAAATTGTTAAAAAAATGTCAAAATACGATTTGAATTTACACCGTGGTAGACTTAAGGACCAGGCTTGTGAAAAAAAATGTTTATAAGATTCTAAAAATGCTCATAAAACTAATGGATATATATTTAGTTATTTTGTAGGATGGTTTTTTGGTAATATTCTTATATCTCAAGAATATTGGAATTAAAGGTATCTTCAAGCAAAATAAATCATTTCCTATAATATAAGTCAAAAGTATTTCCAAAGAATAATTTTTATCGAAAACCATAATGAAAGAGGTTTTATGTGAGAACTAATTCTATCTAAAAATTATAAATACATGTTCTATTTGGTTACTTTTAACAAAAAATTCTATTATGAATAATTTGACTTAGATTCATTTCCTTTGGTATATTTCATAGTTCCAAAACAAGAAAACTTTAGGAAATACAACTTACTTGCAAATAAAGCAAGTCTTGGGTATATATTTAGTGTCGCAATAATTCTTTATGTGTTTTCTAAATATAGTTTTGTTACAAATATCCTACAATATATCCCAAAAGACTCAAAATATCAATGAAAATCGAGGCATAACTTTGAAATGATATTCTCAACATATCAACTATATTTATTTTTATCTATTTGCTAGGCTTTGCTTAGTATAAATGAAGATATGATTTTTTAAAAAACACAATAAAACTATCATTTAAATAGGCGAAAGACAAACGCAATTTTATTTCCCTACTTATAAAGATTAATTAGTGTGTTTATTCTTACAGCAGATAATTTGAATTTTAATATTATATCATCTAATACAAAGACCAATATCAAAAAATTTATTCAAAATAATTGTATAATATTGAATTAAAATTTATAGTAGTGATAAAAATATGAAAGAAAGAATGTATGTACATAAAAATCACAGAAATGAAAAAAACAACTAAACGAAATATATTATTAGGGGAATTAGATATATGTGATATTTATATATGAAATTAGAAATTAAATCAAAAACAATATAAAGTTCAAAAAAACGTTTCATTCTTTATAACTTAAGGGAGATGTATAAGAACCCGATTTTTAGTTGATTTTGAATTTATTTATAAAATTTGATGTCTTTCACATAAAGCGAAGTCGGTTTTAAGCGTCATAAAATAATATTTAATTTTCAAATATTTTATTTGTACAGTTGTACTCTCAATGAAATTTATATAAAATTTGTAATTTTTGTAATTCTTTATACCCATTAAGATGTAGAAATATAAAATTTACGATAAAATTTTGTAATTACCCCTTCTTCTTAGAAAATGAATCCACAGCCACCGCTTCCCAACATGCATTTTAAAGATTTTCCACCACCGGTTGTAACAATTTTTGGACCTCCGAAATCTGGTAAAACCACACTTTTTAATTCACTTTTAAAAAGATATTCGATAAAAACCGCCAATTCGCCCGTGACTTTTACAACTTCAAATTCGAGATTTACTTTCTTAGAATGTCCTTCTGATATAAAATCATATATTGATTATTCTAAAATAAGTGATTTGTGTCTTTTGGTAATAAACATTACATCTTTAGAAACCGATACGTTTGAAATTCTTTCACTTCTCAAAATTCATGGATTTCCTAAAATATATATAATATTTACGCACGGTGACCAGCTTTCTTCTTCTAATCAGAGAAAACAAGAAAAGAAAATTAAAAAGCGACTCTATCAAGAAATAACGCCCGGTATAAAAACTTTCCCGATGAAACATAATGTTCATAAATCGATTTCCAAATACACAAATCTTAGCAAATTGGTTCTTTCGTTATCTAGTTTCAAGCCGCGACCGCTCGCTTTTAAATCTGAACATCCTTTCATTATTGTTGACCAGTGTGTTTCTTCCAATACATTTTATGGATATTTGCACGGCACGATGCTTACACATTCATATGCACATATTCCTGGTTTTGGAAATCTAGAAATTGAAAATGTAGAGGTAATGGAGGATCCATGTCCTTTGAACAGAAGTAAAATGGGAAAGAATAAAAGATATGTTCATCCATCTCCAGTAGAATCCGTTTCAGAAGAAAAAGAAGAGAATATAGTTGTAGAAATTCCCAAAACAGAAAACGAAACAATAAATTTGTTTGGAAATATGGAGATAGAAATTCCTAATAATTCCGAAGACGATTCTTCATCTGAATTACCAGAAGATTCATCAGAAGTAAATGCAAATGAAGAAGAAGAATCTCTACAAGATTCTTCAACCACAAGTGAAGATATTTCTTTAAGATTTAAAAAGAATAATTTAGAAGAAGAATCTATTTCATCTGAAGAAGTAGAAAATCCAAAATACGATGATTTATTTGGAAAAGAAAAAGCAAAATCTGATCTCCAACACGAAAAAAATATTTCAAAATTTTCTTCTCTTAAAAGTGTCGTACCAGGAAATTATATTAAAATTTCTTTTTCTAATTCAATCAACGAAATTCCAATTTTTATTGGTTTCTACAATTTGAATTCCAAAACACTAGTGATGGGTAAAATCAAACTTAATAGACATCATAAAATATTAAAAAGTATGAAACCACTTCTCATCTCGGTTGGATGGGAACGTACAATAATTAAACCGTATTTTAGTATGTCAGAAGAAAAAAGAAATCGATATATAAAATACACACCGAAGGGTATATTTTGTAGTTTGAATTACAAAGGCTACAGTGTGACACCTGGTAGTGGAATTTGTTTGATTGCAGATGAAAATAAAAAAGATTTTAGAATTTCTGCTTCTGGAATTGTAACTGATATTGGAAATAACAATACGTTGGTTAAAAAGTTAAAATTAATTGGTTATCCTCATAAAATTCATAATAATACTGTTTTTATGAAAGGAATGTTTAACAGTGGTAAAGAAGTGTGTAAATTTATAAATGGAATCATTAAAACGGTTAGTGGGATAAGAGGTCAAATAAAGAAAAATGTAGGTGATGAGGGGCTATGTAGATGCACATTTGAAGGACAGTTGGTAATGAGTGATATTATTTTTATGAGATGTTATATTCCAGTAACTATTGATGAAGAATTTATCAATGAAAATGATAAAATATATGAAAAAAATAATTTTGAAACGGAAAAAAATAAATTAGGAAATTTAGACGAGAATGAAGATTATATGGGCGAAGATATCGATGTAAAAGTGGGGAGGTATAGAAATGAAGATTGTAAAAATTTTCGAGGTAAGAAAATACCCAAATCTCTAGAATCTAAATTACCGTTGAATAAACGAAACATTAAAGTATGGGACGGTAATTTTGAACTACCAAAATTTCTTGATGATGATTTTGTTGAGAAGGAGCGAGAAAGGCAAATGATTTTGGAGAATAAAAAGAAAATTTTAGAAGAAAAAATAAAAATTAAACAAGATAAACGAACAGAAGAGTTGAAAAGGGTGGCATTAAAAAAGAAAATAGTAACAAATATTCTAGAAAGAACGAAAAAAAGAAAAAGGAGAATGAAATAAATTTTAAGAATGGAAAAAGTAAAATATTTAAACATTTTGAATAAACGAATGACATTTTTTGATTCATTAAGTCGGTTTATTATATTTAGATTATTTTTGATTTTCTTGCTTCTTAATTTTTTATATTGTTTTTTATTTTTTTGTGAAATAATATCTTTGTTGTTTGGCTTAACTTGAGTTCAAATGGGATTCCGGAATGTCATTTTACATATTTCTATGTGTTTTCTAATGAAATACTTGTGTATAATAAAAGAAACTTATTTTTGGTTCAATACTTTGATTTTTGAAAGCTTATTCAAGTAAAAAATTTCATAATTTTGGCAATTTTCGGTTGAAATATTTTTTTGTATCGTATTTGATTGGGTTCAAGAAACTAAAAAATTGTATTTTAGAATTTTTAAAGACTTCTTCTAGGTTAATTATTCGCAATTTTTGCACTTAGACTTAGTAGTACTCTACGCATTGTACTAATAAAAAAAATAATTGATATCCATGTTTAAAATCCATAGAATTCTACATGTTTTTTATAAATAAATACAATTTTTGATTCGAAAATTATATTAGCAATACAACCACCATATCTGCTCTATGATATATAACTATTGGAGTACTAGCTCTATACACAAGACATAATATATTTATTATTATGTAGCATTTTTTAGTTTGAAAAAAGTTAAGGCAAAAATCTTTCAGTGAAATTCTAGACAATCCAGTGTTATGCATTTTAATTTCTTCTTTAGAATCAATATTATTTAGTTTGATTGTCAAAAATGCTTTTCCTGTGTTTTAAATATTTTCTTTTATTAGCCAAACCAGTTGCTTTATATTTCAGAATCAGACTTAAATTTACATTAATTTTAGTTCCTCTAAATAGTTATCTATTTGAAGCAAAGGTAAAATATTTTTCAGAATTCTTGGTCATTATAAGTTTCCTCGTCAGCACATGTTCTAAATGTAATTTTGGTTGTCTACTCTTCCCGGATCCTTTAAACACCCATTTATGCCCTATACCTACTCTATTAGATTATTATTCATGACTCTATTCCTTTTCATAGATCAAAAAAATCATACCAAATGGCTATTCTTGGCACTTCTGAGCGAATATATGCCTCTATATTTATGGGTATTCGTAGTTTTTTAACATACATCTTATAGTATTTTGTCGCAATGCTGTGCTAAGTTGGAGGAAAGAGAATATTTCAAAACTACACATGTAAAAAGGCGGAATCATCATGCTATTACCTCATATTTCAATATTTTTTGTTTCATCGATTTGAAGTGAATAGTAAAAGGAAGTTTCCACTTCAATCGACTGTATCTTATATTTAATGTATCTGAAATATATATCCTTATTATTCCGAGACTTAAATCAGCTTTTACTCTGGTTTTATTCTTATTTCCGTATACCCATCATCAAAAATTTCTAAGTTTGATAACCCCTAATTCGTTTGTAAATTAAATTGTAGCTATTTAGTAAACATATTGTGGCCATTTTACACTTCATTGTGTCCTCTATATAGTAACATCTAAGTATTTTATCACATAAAATTAGAAAATCTTTTTAGTTTTTTCAAATTAATTGACATATTGAGAATTATCTTCTGATCTCACAATAAACTTCAATTGTAGATATAACAGTGTACCAACTTAACCTTTGCCCTAATATTCCATTTCTTTAGTCATTTTGAAGAATCAAAAACACTCTAAAGCCTAGATTTTCTTGCATTATATAAATTTTAATGGGGCTTGCAGTTTTATATTTGGTTATATAATTTTGATATAGTTTACTTCCAACAAAATTCTTCCTAGCGACTTCTCATCACACATATTTTACTTTTAAGAAACCCTTTATTGGTGAAAAATGGGTTTTATTAGTATTCTCTATCTACAAATTGCTGCTCTTCTGATTTTTACACTTTAAGATTTTCCCCAAAAAAATTTAAGAGTTGCATCAACATATGTTCGCTCAGCAAATCAACACTATTTTAGCTTCTTCAAAGTTCTGCTCTAAAGTACAGAAAAGCCTTTTACTTCCTACCGCTACCTAGTTAGAATTTTTTTCTAATTATATGACCGTCAGAGGTTTTACTATGCCTAATTTACGTTTCAGCATATAGATTCTCATAAATACGAATTTTTTTATAAACTCAAATTTATTTTTTATACACGAAGATGACATATTTACAAACCTTTCTTCATTATGGCGTGATATTCGCCATATCAAAATATTTATTTACATATAATTCTCAATTTCTTCTGATCTTCTGACAGTCATAGTGATAAGTTTCCCTAATATTTTTAAGATATTCTCTTATCTTAGATATACAAAAAAATAAAATCCTTTATTCCTTAACTTTCCATATATTTTATCAAATTCTTCTGTTTCTTAAATAACAAAAATAATGCAATGAAGCATTAAACACAATCGAATTTTATTGTTTCTATTACATGAAAAAACTCTTTATATTTATTTTTTATTTGCTTCAAAATTTTTATCTTATATAATTTCTAATTTGACAAAAATCTTTATCGAAGCAAGAGTTATTCATATTCTTATAATTTAGATTGAGGGTTTTTTAATGAATATATTCCTCATTTAATGAAAGATTGAAAATATCTCTAGTGTAGAAGCAGTGAAAATATCTCTTAAGGGTTCTACTGCACCTATATAAGCTACTTAAACATCTTTCAATAAGATGTGCATATTTTTCATACCCGTACTACCAAGGTAGAGTTTGAAAAAAGAAAACTTTAAAAATATCAGGGCTATTTAAATTCCAAAATTAAATAAATGACATAAAAAAGCAGTAATATAGGATAGGAGAAGTAATAAATTTAAAGCCAAAAATTATAATAAATATTATTTAATTCTTCCTGCGTTTCTTATTTAATTTTCTATGGATGATGTCATACGAAGAATAAGTACACTTCTTTTCATTATTTGGTCCGTATGGAATGAAAAATTGATCTCGATATTTTTCGGTATCCAATTCTGTCTTAAAAGTATTAGAATGATTTCTATTAAGATGCGTATCTAGAATCTTCTCGAAATCGATAACATTACTTTCATTTAAAATTTCTCTTTTAACTTCAGATATTTCAGAAGTATTGAAAAGAGAATCTTGAGTTTTATTTTCAAAGACAGAATGTAATTTAATATCTAAATTTTCTTTTTCAACTTTTATCTTTTTTCTAAATAATTTTGCTTTTTTATTGCCTCTAATAGCTATTCTTCTCAGATGATTGATTTCAAGGTCATTTATTTTTTCGGAAATTTCATCCAATTTTTTTTGAGGAATTTTTCCGATTTCACATTCAGTGTCGTACAATTTATTTTTAACTTCCGTAAAAAAGCACAAATCTTCGGGTGAAACCAAATTAAAGGTACTTCCTTCTCTTCCATTTCTTCCCACTCTTCCAACTCGATGAACAAAATTTTTAGAATCTGTCATATCATAATTAATTACCACATCCAGATTTCTAATATTTAGTCCTCTGCCTCCCAAATCCGTTGCAATCAATATATTGACATTCTCAGAAACAAACTTGTTCATATTTATCTTACGAGCTTCTATATCCATACTACTATAGATAGACACATATTTAAGTGATAGACCTTCGAAAATAGCAGATAAAAGATCTGCCGTGTGTTTAGTAGAAACAAAAATCACGGTTTTTTTATCTGTTATTTTTTTCAAAAGAAACACCACTGCTGCTTCTTTACAGACATCTGGAAGATAAAAAAAGTAATTTTTTACAAGTTCACTGACAATTACATCGATTTTAACCAAAACTGGATTTTCTATCAATGGTTGCAAAAAAATATCTGAAAATATAACCGATTGTGTATATTTGAGTTTTTTAAAAATATCCACTTCAAAATTCTTTTGATATTTATCGATATGCTTTGTTTTCTTTTCCAATTCACTAATTTTTTCAACTTTTTTATTTTCTTTTTCATCGTTATTTTTAGATTCTACTTCCATTATAAGATTCGATGTTTCATCGGTTTTTGAAAAATCTTGATTTTCATCCAAATTTGATTTTTTATTTCCAGAAAAAAAATTATTTGAACAAATATTTTCATTAAACAGAGCATCCTCTTCATTATCAACAACAACACATTCATCTGGTAAAGTAGCACTGACCAACACAGTCTGTCTTTCTTTTCTAATCCATTTTAAAATATCTATCAAATCACTTCTCATACCACCTTCTTCCAATATTCTATCGACTTCATCAATAACCAAAAGATCTACATCAACAATTTCTTTTAGTTCAGTTAAACAATATTTTAATTTACCTACCGTAGAAATAACAATATTACTTTTACAATGCTTTTTGTCGTCAGAATGCCCAGTCAAAGCATATAAATTTACATTTATTCCAATAAGTAATTTTTTAAACATTTTGTGAATTTGAATACATAATTCACGGGTCGGTGCAATTAAAAATGTACGTTTACCTTCTATTGCACGTTGAATAGCTGGAAGTATATAAACTAACGATTTTCCACTTCCTGTTTGTGAAATACACATTACATCTGTACCTTCTAATACAAGTGGAAGTGCTTTACGTTGTATTGGTGTAGGATGAACATACGGAATATTATAAAATAGTTTTTTATTCAAACCCATAGAAGAAAAAGAACCGCCTTTTATTTTCATGGGCAACTCAACGACAAGTACTTAAAAATTTAAAAAATTAATTTTTTTTGAGAGTAGAGAACCAGAATAAAATTATTATAAATTTAGAAATACAAATTATGAAGTACATATTATTTTAGAATCTAGATATTTTGAATAAAATCATAAAAATATAGAAGTACAGACTATTTTAGAAAGTAAAGAATTAGAAAAAAATAATTCGTTGGTATTATGTAAAATAAATTTGAGGAAGAAATATAAATTATTCTGGGGAGTATAAAGAAATTTGCTATTCACTACACTACTTACTTACTTATTCCATTCCTCTTTTACCTTTCGGTGTCGACGATGATCAAATGAAAGTTTACCATTTGCTTCTTTTAATCGGTTGTAACTCGTGATTATAAGAGATCCGCATATAAAACAGTGTGATTTATATCCCATAAAAATGATAACATCGAATTTCACATCAATTCTACGTAACATTGTCAGCCAGATAGGTTTCAATGTGGTTATCCTCTCTCCACAAAGTATGCACTACACTAACTAAGTATTATTTAAAATATATTACTTTCGATTTATAAAGTTTTTAATTTCAAAAATAATTTGAATTAAATAAAATAAAATCAAATCTAATGTATAGTTATTAAATCATAAAGTTATGGAGGAAGGATAACTACATAAAAAACTTTCTGCTTGGCAATGAGTGTGTGAAACTGGTGTGAGATCATTGTTTGGATTTTTGGTGGGAAAAAAACTCACTACATTTTCGGTTGTTCCATGAGATTTGTAGAAGGAGGAAGCCTACGAATAGTCGCGCTCTTTTCTAAAAATATATTTGTACTTTTTATGTAACTAAATTACAGACCGCAGCTGAACATCTAGGTAATTGCAATATAAAAGGATTGAAAACCTAGCCTTGCTCACTCGGGTTAGAAAACTTAGCGCCTGTAAGATATAGAAAATAAACACATTTAAAGCCAGGGAAGCTAAGTAGCTGGTTTTACCCCTTGGTATGACATTGCAATGTCTAGGTGGACTCCATGTAAATCGCTGAAATATATCTTAGCTAGAAGTTTATTGGGTTCAGAAAGTGTAGAGTAATTGGATATGCTCCATAGTCTTGGAGGAGCTTAGGATGGGCTTCGGCCTTCAATCACACTCCATGCAACGGACATTAACGAACTCAGGGCAACTGCCTCGCCTATTAATTAGGTTCTACACACCTGGTAGATGAAAGGCTTTGAGATGTGGGTATCGCAGGAAGTACTGATGGGGTGTTGGGTAGCAGTTATTTATGTTAAATCTAGAACTGCGTTAATGTCATGAAAACAAATATAACATTTTCCACTGTCTTAAAAAATATGTGATACTTTTAAATAAAGTTATTTTTATTTTCAAATTAAATCTTTAAGAATCCATCAAATTTGATAAGTAAGTTATTTGAAAAATTAATTTCTTTTAAGATTTCTGTATGAATTTAATTTATTTAATCTAAAGAAATAATTTTAATTGCAAATTACATATTATGTTAAATAATTTTTTAGATTAAGAAGTGTATAAATATTTTGATTGAAATCTTTATATTTTGTTAAAATTTGATTTTTACCTTTTTTACATAAATGATCGAAATAACTCCTTTTTTTATAAAATCATATATTAATTATAAAGTATATTTTATATATCAAGAAAGTGTTTTATATTTTTATTTAAATGTATTTGTGATATAGATTTGGTAATTTTGAAACTAAAAAATAAAATTTATACGAACTCTCTATTAAAATATTCAAACAAAAAGAGAGAAATCATTTTAACAGAGCTATAGATAGAAATAAATTTTAGTTTCTTGAATTTGTAAAAGTATGTGTAATTAAATGAAATAGGTAAATGAATTATAATTTCTATTCAATTTATCAATTTTTTTTTCAGATTCGAAAATATTAATATACAGCCAAAACATATTTTAAAAAATTTAGAGGAAAACGATTGAATTGGGTTACTATTTTGTCAGCTATAATATTTTAAAAGACAATGAAAAAATATTATGAAACAAGAAGAACTCTTTATTAATGTTTTGATTTACTTAATATTAAAAATATTTTTCTAATTAAATTTAATTAAAACATTTTTATCGATTGGTATATAATAATAGATTTACAAAAAGAATCAAATAAACCGATAAAAATATATTGGAACATAATATATTTTACAAATTGGGGAACGGTATGCAGTATTTGAAGATGGCTACAACCTATTTGATTTTTTCGAGTATATTTGGGCCTATTTTTGCTTCCAATATACAAGCCGATGCCGATGCAGAAGGTGATTCAAGCGTTCGAGATATTCAAGGTGAGGATTTGGGCAATGATTCGAGCAGTGTTGTAAACAATGGTGCGGATTCAATAGCGGGAAACATGGTTTCAGAAGGTAATTTGAGTACAACCACTTTAAATTCGGCAACTGAAAATGTAATTGAATCTGATTTACAAAATACTACTATAGAAAATTTAAATACAGCATCCCAGAACACAACAGTAGATTCAACCATAAACCAAGGAGCAACGAGCGGTCCAATATCTGGTGATGTATCTGCAAATCTAATTGTATCCACAGAAATCTCCCAAGGGGCATGTGGTACAACGGACGAGCACAACGCTAGCTTTTATAAATTTGAGAAGCCAGAAGAGGAAGGTAATTTAACTGAATCGGATATACCTTTAAGTCAGATGTTGTTAAGTAAGGAAACTAGTTTGAGTGGCTCAGCATCGAGTTTCGAGGTGATTTCAGAACCTTCTCCATCTGATGTATCGTTAAATGATGAACCTAGTCTAAACTATCCTAGTGTGAGCTCTGCGGGGAGTCATGAAAATATTCCAATGTTCCGTGTCTCTTTGCCTTCTGAATCTGATTTAAATGAAGATCTACCATCAGGTTTATCTGGAAATGAAAGCTTGTCTGATATTGATGATGTTTTTAGTAACGCTGGAAATGTCAATCAAATTAGATTGCCTGAAACTCTTCAAGTTAATATTAATAATGACCAACAAAATGATAGTGAGGTATCAAGCGAAATAGGTAGTGATGTGGTAAGTGGAACAAATATTATAATTCCAAATGCGAATAATGAACCCGAAGATGTATCTAATTTGAATCAAAGCGATAATCTAAATGGCATTCATCCTTTAGGTAACGAAAATGAAGATGCTTTAAATTCACCCTCAAATTCAGATATCAAGCCCAAAGATGATAATGTAACTGGGGAAAATGATAAGACCGAAAAAAAATCTAAATTGAAAACAGTAATAGTAGTTATTATTGTATCACTAAGCATAACTATTCTTCTAATAATAGTTTTAGGACTTAAAAATATTTAATAAATGCTGTTTATCTATGTTTATAGAATACAAAAAAATATTTTTTCACTTTTTTTCTGTAATTCCTCATCGAGGTGAAAAAATTCCTTGAAATATCGTTTTAAATAAAATCCATTACAACGGAAACGGTCATTATGTTTCCCAGAACCTTGCTTTAATTTTTAAAACGTGACACTAATTTTTTTTTGATTTACAAGTCGGTATTAATATTTGAAGATCATTAAGGCGCCTCAAAATGTTTCGCTATTAAACAAAATTTAATAAAAACCAAATTACATATTAAATTTTACTTCTAAAATTTTATTTTAGTCATCCAAAGAATATGGATAACTTTCTTAATTTGGAGAATCTAAACTAAAAAAACTATTCTTAATTGATTTAATTCATATTAACCAAAAATAATCGAAAATTTCGAGAAATTTACTCAAAATAAATCAAATTATGCTCTCGAAAAATGTGTTAAAAACTATGTATTCAATTGACTATGGCTTTGATTACCAAAAAAAAACAAAATGAACTCGATAAAACCCCCGGGCGTTCGTAAGTTAAATTTGATCTAGAGAAGTATTAAAATTATAAAATATAAATTACTTTGTAAAACAAGATTAAAACTTTGAAATTATAAATGATATAATAAAAATAAAATTTAAAACTATAAATAAAGGAAAAGAACAAAACAGAAAAAGACGAAATCTAAAAGAAACTAATATAATACAGAATTGGGATAAATTGAGTCATGTACCTTCAAACTACGCTCTGGCACGATTTTTTTATATACTGAGTGTTTTTCCATAGCAAAAAATATGAATAAACTATATAAAAAGGCTATAATAGTTAATTTTTAGTGTGAATTTGAAACAAATGAAGATTAATAATGGTCACTCAATTTTTTGGACCATAAATCATAATTTTCATCATAATGATATAAAAAAAAATTGAATAACCAAAAATGTGCGCGATAATTGATTATGCATTAAGTCCAGTAGTTAAGATTTTTCACCAATAATTCGTTGAAATGTTAGATTAAAATAACAATCCCATTTAATGAATTAAGCCGACTTCTTGTTCCTAAATTCGATCATTAAATATGTTTTAAATTCCATTTTAGAAAATTTTGCTCACATAGTAAGGTAAAGCTTGCAGAAATTGTAAATAAAATCTTTAAAAATAGACGAAGAAGTTATATATTGTTACTAAAAAGGAACTAGTGAAATTGTAGGAGAAATTTGAATGTTTATCTTAGAAAATTTTGCCAAGAAATCTTGTACCTTTTTTGAATATCTTTATAGAAAATTTAATATTGTTCTATTAGATTCATAATAAACATTAAATAAATACTATCAGATCGTTGATATAAGAACCAAAGAGTTTTTAAAGCCAGATAATTTTCTAAAAATCAATATAGCAGCTCGCGGTCTAAAATATTTTGCGATTCTTGCTAAAGGTTTTGATAAATATTCCAAAAATATTCAGCAGGGAATTAGAAATGACCAAAAGATCAATAAAATTCGCCGAAATTAATCAGATCATAGTATTGAAAAGAAACTTAATACCATAAAAAAAAGTAAAGAATGTATGTTACAGTGTTAATAGAACCTATAACTTATTAAAATGCAAGAATATTTTTAACGTTAAAAAAAAGAAAAACCTTGCTTAAATGAGCCAAGGAAGTTTAATGTATCGTCATTGCTGATTTTCGGAAAAGATTTCAAGGTATAGAAAAATATGGTTTTATTTACTGGCTTCACGGTTGTGAGCGGTAGAAATTATAAGACAGAATATATATAATCGCTCTTGTGGTGTTTTTACAAATGGCATTAGAACATACAAAAATATTAAAATTGAGAGAAATCATATGTTTGCAATACCCGAGGCATGATACGTTCACAGGATACAAAATGACGACTGAAGTCATTTCTCTTATCGACCAAGAGCAATAATTTGGCAACATAACGTGGATGAGAGTCGGAAAATACGTGTATAGAAGTCATGCAATAAAATGAGATGCATTGGAAATAAATTCTCGTTATACAAGCAAACATGGAGCAGTAAATTGCAATCGCACTTCAAATTTTTAAACTACTAATTTTATAAGATGAAATCAAAAAAAATACGCTTCTTAACCATATATAGCGGGTTAGGAATAACCCAAATAAACTAGTTATTCAAAGTATATTGAATTTTAATTACAAAAAACAGGACCGCTAATCAATTTTTTTATGAAAATATGTGTTTTTATTATATAAAATTTAACTAAAGAAAAGTTTTTTTCGTTACTTTTTTCATTTAATAAAGTTCGAATTTAGATTACTTTTATGCATGAAACGGGCAAATTACATAATATTTAATCAAAAAAAATATTTAGAAACCACAATTAGTTCTTATTTTTAAAAAAAAATTATAAAAAATTTCTTACCTCCTAGTTGCTACCAAAATTGCACATAGAGAGATCTTCTTGAACATCTAAATGCATTTTTACACTTTTTTATCTGTTTTCAACATATTAACATTTTAAAGAACTAATATATCAATAGCATTATGATACTATTTTTATAAACTGTATTTTGTTTGAGTTTTGCCATGGAATTGTATCAGAAATCCTGACCAATAAGAATTAAAAGAGATTTAAAGTATTCTTATAAGAAAAACTGTTAGATGGAAAACAAACAACAAATTTTTTATCATTTGTGACGGGAACAAATTTGGAATAAATATAGGATTTAATTGAAATTTTACTTGATTTAATTACCAAATATATCAAGTCATCTTCACAACAACGTTGTTATTTGTTCAAACAAAATAATATTTTATTGCATGGCCTACATAATTTCTAGTTGTGCTTTTATTCGTGGTTTTAGTGCTTTCGTATTCTTCATTCCCTTTTGAAATATCGCCTTTAATATTTTTGGATTCTATCTTATCTTCATTTCCTGCTTTTAATTATACCAGGAGCCAACATTTCCTATTTATATCTGAAAAAAAAAACATCGGAAAATATCCGTTTAATAATTTTGCGTTAAATTATTCGAAATCTTGGTTTGTATTTGTTTAGAAGAAAAACGGAATTAAAATTTTTTTAAGCTTTTGATATTTCTATAGGAAGGAGAACGTCTGCAAAATAGTGCTATTTTTTTAAAAAAATCTAATTTGTCATTTGAATGTAGCTGGTTGGGAATCATAAGCGACATTTTAAGTAATTTCTAGGTAAAATATATTAACTCAGTCTTTCTTGTTCAGTTTAGAAGACGCAAGTCCTAGGAAATATAAGAATATGCCCTAATAAAAAGCCAGAAAAACAAAGTAGCAAGTTAAACCAGTTAAGTAAATTATAAAGATAAGATTAATCACTGTATATCGAAAAGATATATCTTAGTTGGTTGTCTACCACGTTCAGTAATTGAGGATCAGGGCGGTTGCTGTGGCTTTGATAGGCTGAATTAGGATTTTTGCCTGCGTTTAAATTCCATGCAACGGACATCGACGAATTCGCTGAATTGCTTTACCGATTAAATAGCTTCAACTCACCTTATTAATACAAAGATTATAAATTTAGGTTTCGTAAGAGAATTTGATGAAGTTTTTTTTTGATGGATGGGAGGCAGTTATCTATTTATTACTTAGACCCGCATTAATGTCTAGAAATCAATAACCAGTGCCATTGTTGTTATTCCCATTATATTTTATTAAATAAATCTAAACGTGCCTTGTTTTCAACTACTGAACGTAAAATACATCAGCTTAAAATCTATTTTTCTTATAAATAGTGAATTCAAATGGCAAATGTACTCTATTTGGCATATATTATATAATAAAATCTTTATTTGTAATTAAACCTCTTTTTACAATTATTTTATTTTCCAATTGGTAAATTTAGTTTTCGTTTAAAACTTAGTAAATATATGATCGTACTGATAATCAATTTTCACAAACTTCATATTCATGTTATGAACCATATTGAATTATATCTTTTTTCAGTAAAAAAATATAATTTTTCTTTTATGGTAATTTTCTAATAATCCATTGAAAAAACTTTTATAATTCTTCCGAAAATTTAGTCTTTTACAATATTATAACGTTTTTAAACTAATTTCTATTGATCGTAAAAAAAATAATCTTAAAATTCACAAACTAAAATAAGTTGTAAAAAATAAATCCAATAAATATTTCATAACCCCAATATCATGTACAGAGAATCAACCTCTAAAAGAAAACATCCAAAATTTAAGTTCGGTTTTAAAAATTATAATTTCTTGAATATCATTGATTTAATTCAGTAATGTCCCAACGAAGATGACTTACCTCGAAATGTTTAATTGGAAGTAAGAATCTAAGACGCCAATAAGAGGGCTTCAATTAAAATATTTCTCTTTCTATTTGTTCATAAATTTTATGCGACCAATAATGTGATTAGAAGTGAACATAAAACAATTAAAAAGATTCTATTGGTTCAAAAAAAATATTCGAAATAAACATTGTTAAAATTATTTCTAGACTGTATTAATATGGAAGGAAAAACAAAAGAATATATTTTTTTCATTTTTCTTAATGCTTCTGTTTAAAAAAAATTAACTCACGTGGTTAAGCTTTATATTCTAAAAATTTACAGTTACATCAAAGATTGAATGATAGGATTGATGCTTTAAATCATTATTCCGTGTAATATATTTATATTCTCAAAAATAAATGCACAAACAATTTTGCTTGAATAGCTCCGTGTAACTTTATACTTGATTAAATTAAAAGATTTTTATTAGAAATGAGTAAGAATTTATACAATAAATAAATTAACCAATAGCATATAGTTAAAGGAACATTTGTTTCGGATAAAGAAAATTTATCAAGAAAAAAAACTGAATTGATTAAAAAAAGTTATAAGACGAAAAGGCAAACATAAAATGCCGAGCTGAAGCTCTGAAAAATTGGAAGTAAATAGAATTAAGAATAATAATACGCCAAAATAAAAAGATCCTAAAATTGTTTTGAGAAATTGCTTAAGAGCGGGAAATAATTCAGATATGAAATAACAAATAGATATAAGAGAAACAGACTAGATGAGAGTATAAATTTTTTAATAAAATGATTAAGGAAATCTGGTTCAGATAATGAACTTTAAGTTATTTTCAGAATTTTTTTCTTATGCATGTAAAAGAAAGTTCGTTTCTACGAGCTTAAAGTCTATTAATTTATAGTTTTGCTACAAAAATTTTATATTTAAAAAATTATTTCTAATTTTTACTGATTTATGGAGGATAACCACATAAAAAACTTTCTGCTTGGCATGAGTGTGTGAAACTGGTGTGAGGTCATTGTTTGGATTTTTGGTGGGAATAAAACCATACTACATCTTCGGTTGTTCCATGGGAGTTGTTATGAGGAGGAGAGGTCTAAGAAATGGTGAAACTTTTTCTACGAATTTATTTGTAGTTTTTTATGTAACCAGATTGCAGACCGCAGCTGAACATGTAGGTAATTGCCATGTAAAAGCATGGAGACCTAGCCTTGCTCACTCGGGTTAGAAGACTTAGCGCCTGGGAGATATAAAAATAAAAACCATTAAAAGCCGGGAGAGCTAAGGCAGGTTATACCTGTTGGTATGACATTGCACTGTCTAGGTGGACCCCATGTAAATCTCTGAAATATATCTTATCCAGAAGTTTATTGGGTTCAGAAAGTGTAGAGTAATTGTGAATGCTGCATAGCCTGGAGGGGAGCCCAGGTGGAGGCTTCTGCCTTCGATCACACTAAATGCAACGGACATTAACGAACTCCGGCAACTACCTCGCCTAGTAATTAGGTTCTACACACCTGGTAGATGAAAGGATTTGGGACTTAGGTATCGTAGGGGTTACTGATGGAGTTTTGGGGTAGCAGTTAATTATGTTGAACCTAGAACTGCGTTAATGTCATGAAAAAAAATATAACACTTGCCACTATTTTAAAAAGATGTGATACTTTTAAATAAAATTTTTACTGATTTATTATAAATCCAAGCTTTAAAGTACAAAAAAAAGTACAAAAGTTATCTAAATTTTAAGCTAATAAAAATAATTTGTGTTTATATTAATCATAAAAACAAATAAAAATTAATTGTAATATAGAGAATATAAAGAATATAAGGAATAGATTGCATAATTCATAGAGAAAAAACTATTATTTTGGAATATTTTATTGATCTAGAAAACTTTTTGAAACAAAAAAAATTAAAAACTACAACAACAAATTGTTTTTCATAAAATAAAATAGACTTAATTTTTTTTTATTACTTTATAACCCACTATTGTTGTCTAAGTAATATCTAATTAGAAAATGATAGTTTAAATAGTTAAGCTTCATTTAAAAAAAATGAAAAAATTTTTGATTTGAAATCAATACGACAAATATTTTTTCTAATAAATAATCAAAAAATTGAATTAGAATTCTTAGGCAGAAATTAAAGCAGTCTTTATTACATTCCTAATCTATTATTTCTAAACTCTAATACTATTATAAATATTTGTAATATTAAATATTTCTAAATCTAAAATTTGTGATAACAAAAATAATAAATACAAATTCTAATATAAAATATTTCTAAATCTAAGATTATAAAACTCTAAAAATATTAATACAAAGAACATAAAATTAAATTACAATATAAAATAGTTTTAAACTCTAATAGAATTACTACAAATATTTATAAAAATAAAAAACACATCAAATCGTTTATTTTACCAATTTTCTTGCTTCCGTATCAAAGACGGTAGTTTTCTTCATAATTTTAGCAATTGCCATTTCAAAGTCCTCATTAGTTACATGAACGCGTCTCTCTCTCATCGCAAACATACCCGCTTCATTACATGCAGCCTTAAGTTCTGCACCAGAACATCCAACTAATTTAGAAGCAATCGTTTCCAAACAAATACCTTTCGTTAAATTCATTTTTCTAGAATGAATTTTAATGATTTCAAGCCTTGCATTTCCTTTCGGTGGCGGAAATTCTATTTTTCTATCGATACGTCCCGGTCTGAGAAGTGCGGGATCCAAAATATCGATTCTGTTTGTAGCCATAATCACTTTTATGTTCTGTTTCGATTCAAAACCATCCAACTGATTTAAAAGTTCCAACATTGTTCTTTGCACTTCGTTGTCACCACTTTTTGCAGAATCTATTCTTACGGATCCTATCGAGTCTATCTCATCCATAAAAATTATTGAAGGTGCATGTTCTCTTGCCAACACAAACAACTCTCTTACCAATCTAGAACCTTCTCCGATATACTTTTGAACAAGTTCTGATCCTGAAACACGTATAAATTTACATTCTGTATGATGTGCTACCGCACGAGCCAATAACGTTTTTCCTGTACCTGGCGGTCCATAAAGTAAAACCCCTTTTGGTTGAGGAATTCCTAAATTTTCAAACAAATCCGGGTGTTTAATGGGCAATTCAATAACTTCTTTAATTTCATTAATTTGTTCATCCAGTCCACCAATCATATCGTATCTCGAATCAGGAACCTTTTCAACCATCATTAAAGCAATAAGAGGATCAACCACAGGTGGAAGTATCTTATGTATCATATAGCTGTCACTTCTCATAGCTACTCGAGTACCAGAAACCAAGGCATCATAATCTATCTGATCTTCTACATCCACCACAATTTTACCTTCCGGTTGTATTTTCACCAAAACTCGTGGTTTCCCCATCTTTTTTACTACCACCCCTACAACACTATTGGCTTCCTGTATAGAATCACGTTCTTCTTTTAATGTCTTTACTTGGTTATTTAATTTGTCTCTGATTTCTTTTAAAATTTTTATTTTCTTTTGTTCTTCACTTATTTGAATATCTAAGTTGCTAGAAAGAAAAGTGTAGGCGTTGTTTATAGAGGCTGTTGGTATTTCTGTCATTGTTTAAGGGTATTTGTTTTTAATAAATTTATATTTGTAATTTTATTTTAAAGAAAATATTTGTAATTTTTTTATAAGTTTTAAAGAAGAATATTTTTCAAGTGTTTTGTAGGTATTTTTAGTGTTTTTCGAGTATTTTGTAAAGTTAGAAAAGAAAATTTTATTTTAAAATTATTTTTTTATTTGTTTTTTAAGAAAGGTTTAAACAAATATTTTCTTATTTTTTATTTTATTTTTTTTGAAGCCTTACAGCTAATACTATATTTCTGCAAGATTTTTCTTATTTTGTAGCTAACTTTTTATTTTAAGAAATTTTTGTAAGAGGTTTTATTTTTACTTACGTTTTAGAAGCAAAATGATTTTAAGAATTTTATAGAAGTTTTCTAAGAAAAAAATAGGACTTTCAAGCAGAAAATTTCATATGGCTTTTAGAGAGTACATTTTAAAATTTTTTTTCTGATAATAAACTTTCATTGAAAAATCTTAATCTAAATTTAATCATTGTCTATAAATTGGTAGAAAAAAGTACTTGACAGCGAAAATATAAAAAATCAAAAAATAAAGGCTGTAAACAACTAAAATTAATTTAAAAAAGATAAAAACGTCTGATAAAGATGTAATAAGAATGCCCGGGGGCTTCCACCACAACCGACTATTCATATCGGACCCACTTGGCATAAAGAAATACTTACCAGGCCACACCAGTTCGCTATCTTGACACCATATATCGTCTTCCCGTGACAATTCATCTGCGTGTAGATTAGAGAGTATCCAAAAAATCTCAATGCGGCTTGGTTTTTCAGAAGGAAACCCACTCCTAGTATGATATTAAACACTCGACTCTGTCACAGACGTAGACGCGGAAAGATCTATATA
This sequence comes from Hamiltosporidium tvaerminnensis, assembly GCA_022605425.2. Taxonomy (NCBI): domain Eukaryota; kingdom Fungi; phylum Microsporidia; family Dubosqiidae; genus Hamiltosporidium; species Hamiltosporidium tvaerminnensis. Next base: position 1,067,369 of record CM061247.1, read on the forward strand.
GGCTATTCTAGCGCTGAAAATTATATTTGAGTAGATATCTAGGAATAGCTGCTATGATATTCTTAGGTACTATAATCAGAAATTTGATCGTACGTTTGATATCGATGTGTTGAATTATTGACACAATATGAGGCGGAAATGAAAAAATGCACGAAGATAATTATTAAAGACGTAAAATCGCCACTTGTTTCGCCAAGCGTTGTCTTAGCTGAGACCGCGCTTCGGGATAATTTATGTGTGGTATTTGTGGAAAATTAAGGAACTCTCGGAGAAAGAAATTGGAGATTATGTGTTTCGAATTCAAAAGCTTCCAAGTCATTTGATTGATAGTGGGGTTTGGAATTCAAAGATCTGATAATGGTAAACATGCTAAATCTAATGTACCTATAAATGTTACTTATGCAGCTCGAAATATTCAGGAAGTCCATGGCATGCTATGGCGAGGTGCCACGCAAAGCAAATCCTAGATCCCATTGGAAGGAGATTATAGAAAGTAAATTCCTCAAGCTATACTTTAAACTATCTTCTCAGGAGGCTGTGAACAGGAAAAGCTTCCAACTCAGAAGCGAAAGGCTTTAAGAAAATCATGTTAGAATTTAATTGAAACTTTGGCTGTGTAACTATCTTTATTAGGCTTTGATAAGAAGAATGATTCTGAATGTCTATAAAAAAAATTACGATGAATGAGAGTAGGAAGCAATTTTGTAACAAGAATTGCATGTTCGAGTTATTTCGAGTTCTGTTTTAACGTATATTAACTAAGCGCGTTGGATCTGAGCATATGGTTAATCGTAAAGGATTTCCTAATTTTTGTCTACAATGTCAAACTGAGAGAATAAAGAGGTTACGTATGATAACTTTATGATATATTGTGTCAGATACACAGCAGACGATATTTTCTTCGCTTAAAGAGGTTGTAGCTATTTTCGATTGGCTGATCAACCAGAGAGTGGCTAGAAGTAAGCGTTATATAACTTGTACATTCAGTTATTTTGGCACTGCTGCTCTGCACGAGCCTTGGTCGTCCTCGGTAATAATAGTCACTGGTTCTTTTCAAATGAGATTTATTACTTCTTCGAGTTTCTTAACAAGGTGATATTATAGGGTGGGTTGTTAGCCCTACGTCCAACATGGAGGATCACTCCCTCTTAGTTGCTTTTTACGACAAGTAGAGAACATACCAACTCTATTCTGCACCCAGCTAGGTGGGGAATAACTTTTACATTGAAACTTAATTGTATAAATATCATTATGGAATTGTAAAAGTCATTTGTTCAGAAGGAACTCCTCAGCGAATGAATTTAACCTTGAGCTAAATTATCAGATACCAAAGGTTACACCCCTAATAAGTTCCGAATATAGAGTAATCTCTTGTATTTCCATCCTCTATAAGTTGTGCGAATATGCATGCAACGAAAGTCGTTAGAGTTGAAGTGTAATGGCGAGGATGTCATACAGAGAACAAAGTAGAGGCGTAAGTAATATACAGAGGGCAGAAGACTAGTTACTGCTAAATATTGCTCTTAAAAAAATACGAAAATAATTTAAAGCTACATGGATCAATGTCAGAAAGCAAATGTTTAAAATAATCATGTTTATTGCCTCATTGCTTTTAGAACTAAAACTACCTAATTGCAGTCTGATATTTCGGGTAATTATTTAAAAATAGAATATTGATATTAGTCGGGCCCTATAAATCATGAAAAAAAGATTTGTAGATCTATCTGGCAAAACAGTGTCTTTTAATATTGTTCTTTTTGTGGCGTATTTATCTGTAGTTTAAAATCCTAATAAGAAATACACAAATGTAACAATACAAATGAATGTTTTGTCCCAATCTACTAAACATCTCTTGTTCACAGATCATTCCAAGCTTCTTGTCAAATATGAACAAACTTCAGAACAGATCACAGAAGAGATAAAAATTGTATAAATAAGATTGATGATCAACAAAGTGAAGTCGGCTATACATAATCTGTGTTTTGAAGATAGTGCTAATTTTCTTAAGAATAAGTGTTTAGAAATATCCTAGAATCCCAGAGATTTCAAAAAATTCTCTCACAAGAAAGTATTTACAGAATACAAATTTAACCGATAGCACGAGTAAAAAGACTGTGCCGCATACGATTAAATGTATAAATATTTTCCAATCTATTACCTTGCATGAAAATTTTAGTAAACTATCACATAACTGTACTTCGACTGATAACGACTGACTTTTTTGAGTTAGATGATGCGCTGCGTGCGGTGTTAGTAAAGAACTTAATACATACACGCCTAGGAATTAAAAAACGTTTATACCATTTTCGTAAAGAACTTGGAAAAGACTTCACTGTTTTGATTTAAGAAGCAAACATATGCTTTTGCCCCTCTTATATTGTCTGGAAAAGGTGAAAGAAATTTCAACTAGACGAGCAGAAATCCATAAGGTGGAAAATACTAAAAAAAATACCTTGCTTTATAGAATGTTTCATAAAAGTGAAGTATAGGTTGGAAAAAGAACTAACTACGAAGGGTTTTGAATAGCTCAACTTTCAAAACTATATAACGTAATAGCAAAACGAAAACTTCATTAAAATTTATAAACTGCAAAAAAATGAGCTTTTAAGTGTTTGCTACTTTTCAAGATGGCTAAAGAAAGAAAACATTAGGCCACGTGATGCAATTTTTTTTTCGCTATATCTAGGATAGAAATATTTCTCGAGAACAGATATTGTGTGTCAACACTGCGGCAAGTCTGATAAAACATAAGAACATTTAGCGATCGATGTAAGAAAATGCTAGATAATGGCTACATCAAAGGCAATATGCAGGGATTAGATGCGTGCATCGTTTCCTCTAAATAGATATAAGTTCGAGTCTACAAAACAGGTTAGGAACCATTTAGTGCGAGAAATTCTTGAAAACGAGTATGCAGATATAAAGGGTGACACCAAGATAAAAGCTGATTTTATGCTTCGGAATAATAAGCCCGATATATTTATTTGCAATCAGAAGAATAGATAACACTTATTGAAGTAGGAATTACTTCCCAGGATTCACTTTAAATAGTGAAACAGAAAAACTAAGGAGTTAAGACCTGCTAGTCAATGAGCTGGATCTTATTTATAGGGGTAATGTTGATATAATACCGTATGTTCTGACTTGGAACGGTATTGTGTCAAAATGCCACAACTAACACTTTAAAAGACAGCAAATCTCTCATGATATAGAAGCATATATACAATCCATGATGCTTAAGAACCCTACCGAAACAATTTTCTTTGATCGAGAACAGAGCTTGAGTCGGATTAAAAGCGGAAGATAACCAAGAAAAGGCCTTAATGGGTGTTTTTGAGAGAGCCGAGAAGCATGAGGAACAAACATATTTTTTAAAACAAGCGTGTAAGATAAGGATGGTGTTAATGAAATGGGAACAAAAAATATTTTACCCTTATTTCAGAAGAAGGAACCATTTTATAGGAATCGACGATAATTATCAATCAATGTTGATATTAGAAAAAAAAACAACTGTAGTAAAAGAGGTGAGAAAAACGCATAAAAATTGTGAAAATATTTTAACCTCGAATTTTATATAATAAAAGTCGGATTTTACGCCAAAAAAATAAAAAAAACATGCAATTTATTCAATTCCCATATATATGTCAGTGTATTTATGAAATTAAAGATCTATAAAACAGAAAAATATATTCTTGAATAGTATTTATTTTAGGAGCAACTCTATTTAGAGTATTCGTTAAGTTTTTCAAATGTTTTTTTGGATTACAAATAAAATAGTTTTTAAGATAACTGGTTTTTTTAAAAAGCAGCTAAACGAATGCTTGAATTGTTTTTCCGATAAGCGTAGTTGCGAATATAAAAGACCTTTTAGAAGATCAGAATCTTTCATTTCACTTACATCATTTTTTTCACAACGATCAAAAATAATTTTCATTTCATTTACATTAATTTTTTAAATTATTCTGGTATTCTATAATTCCGTAAAGATTATATTTATTTAAAAGTAATGTGATACTTTTAAAATAGTGGAAAATGTTATATTTGTTTTCATGACATTAACATAGTTGTAGATTTAACATAAATGACTGCTATTAACAACTCCAACAGTAACCCCTGCAATACCTACATCTCAAAGCCTTTCATCTAACAGGTGTGTTGAACCCAATTACTAAGCGAGGCAGTTGCCCGGAGGCCGTTAATATCTGTTGCATGGAGTTCGATCGAAGCACCCCCCCAGGCTATGCAGCATTCACAATTACTCTACACATCCTGAACCTAATAAAATTTTAGCTAAGATATTTTTCAGAGATTTACATGGGGCCTACCAGACAGTGCAATGTCATACCAACAGGTATAACCTGCCTTAGCTCTCCCGGCTTTTAATGGTTTTTATTTTTATATCTCCCAGGCGCTAAGTCTTCTAACCCGAGTGAGCAAGGCTAGGTTTCCATGCTTTTACATGGCAATTACCTACATGTTCAGCTGCGGTCTGCAATCTGGTTACATAAAAAACTACAAATAAATTCGTAGAAAAAGTTTCTCCATTTATTAGACGTCTCTTCCTCATAACAACTTCCATGGAACAGTCGATGATCTAATGTGGTTTTATTCCCTCCAAAAATTCAAACAATGATCCTCACACTAGTTTCACATACTCATTGCCAAGCAGAAAGTTTTTTATGTGGTTATCCTCCCACCACTTTCTTATAAAATATAAAATTATATTTTATTAAAACCCTAATTAAGAAAGAAAGAATACAAAAGACTAGGAGTAACAAAATAAATAAAATTTTCTTTCTACAAAACAACTCTTAAGTTACACTGGTTAACAAACCTTTTAATTTAAATGATAGAGCTTTTCTCACTCAAAATTCTTTTTATCTGAATGCCTCGAGAAAGGTTACCACACTAGGTGAAAATCGTATCTAATAAATAAATTTAAGTTTTTAAAAAAACCATAAAAAAATCTAAAAAGAAGTGTTAAACGGCGTTAAGCTTAAATTTTTGGTGTGAATTGCTTGATTATTTCATACTGCTTGTTATATAGCTTATTTCATCTTCTTTTCTCTTTTTAATTAATTTTTTTCTATAATTTTGTCATTTCTTTACAAATTTTAAGCCAAATATTCTTGTTTTTTGTTTGGTTAAAACCTTTTTTTCCCATTAGGTTGTACATATAATTTCAGGCAAATAACTGCTATATTTAAATCAGATCTAATCTTGAAATAGATATCGTTGCGCTGTCAAACATTTGTTGCTATAATAAAAGTTATAATTTTGAAAAACGATGATTATAAATTTAAATTATATGTTATTGCTTTTGTTCTTATTTCTTGTGATTATCTCTTGAATATATTCTTCTGATTATTCTAGTTCTCATAGTTTATTTTAAATCATTTTATACTTAAAACGTTTTTGATGAAGCAAGAATGAAAACTACGAAAATATATCTTATTGGGGATAATTTGTTTAAATCGTTGTGAAAATTATGTGGTAGATTTTTTGGTTGTGTTTTAAATATTTATATAAAGAGAAGATGTTCTTTGAAATCGTAAATTATTATCTAATCAGCTATTTAAGTTTTTTAAATATAAGATTCTATTTAACAATTGAACTTGTAGTAATTTATATGATAAAGCATAGAAAGCTTGTTTGTCTCAACCAGGGTAGAAGAGGCGAAAACATAGCCTATCTAAACCAAAAAGCGTATATAGCGTATAATACAGATTAATATATCATTGTTGGGTATTTATAGATCCGCGTAGGGCAAAGGAGTTATATTGAAGCGGAATTATTTGGATAAGAATGTTCAAAGCAGGCAAAATATGTCGTTTGAGCCTTTAAAAGATATCCCGACCCTCAAATACGTTTGAAAGAGCTTTAATGCATTTAAACTAACTTTTGCGTATTAAATAGATATTATGCCTCATTTTTTACTTAATTCTTGAAATATAGGTACCTAAAAGATACCGATAGAGTGTTTAAATAAAATAATATAGAAACCCCAAAACGCATTGATATATACAAAAAATAAGCAGCCGGATTTAAATTGTAATAATTATGGAATTCAAAATATAAAGAGCTATATATATTTTTTTAAAATAATTTGTGTCAAAGATTGTGGTTTTTGTTTCCTTAATATAAAGTTTTTGAGTTATATTTTTGAATTTAACTTAACTTTTGGTTCCTGGGTTCTTTAATATTTCCGAATATATATTTTACCGAACTCTCGATCTGAATATTATAAACATACATGAACATTTCATTAAAAACATGGAGAACCAAGTGATGTAAAAATATTATTACATAAATACTATTCATTTAAAGCATTATGGCTAAAAAGAAAAATTTTTTGCAGCGAAAAGTAAAAATAATAAAATAAAGAATGCGAACAACACCGATAGAGGCATAAAGGCAAAATATAATGCAAAAGCGTGAGCAACACCTAACTGCAAATTATATATCTTCTTCCTCCTACACTAATACAATATAATCTACGAAAAATCAAACATGCAGTAACATGGAAAATGCTGAACTTGATATCTTGCTTTTGCCTAATATACCACTTCCCTCTTTGGTTAAAGTGTACCATTACGAGCCATCGTACGGCATGAACCCCCTGTAATCTAGCTATTCTTGAAGGTAAGAAGCTAGTGGCATTGCTGGCAATATTTGATTCCGTAACAGCCAACTCGAAGGAATGACCTCGATGTGTTTTTTTTTGCAGTGCCAACAAGGTTTGAAAGGATGCGAAATGGCTGGTCAGAGTTTTACAGGTACTAAAATGAAAAATTCAGCTGCGCTGTAACCCTCGACGCGCAAAAAACTTGCACAAAGTGAAATTTTATGAGATAAAATCCGAATAGGAATGAGAGCGACGTAGAATCGCATCTTTTCTCACCGACCCATGCTTTCTAACTGACATTGCACTCTATATTAATCTGAAAGAGAAGTACTTTAGTAAAATCAAAGAAATTTCGGACAAATAAATCAGAAATGCAGTGGTCTTAACTTGAAACTCTGCGGAAATTGGTTGACAGTATAATTTCGGCCCTCATTAATCGAAATTTTGGTGAGTATTGATTCTCATAGACCGATGACGATAACTGACGTGGCACAGATATTCGAGGTAGCGCAGGCATGATATGACGAGGAAACACGCAAAGAGCGACCAAGATCAATGTTAAAAGAAAACATCGAGGGGGCAATCTCATTTTTAAAGTTTTAAAAGATATCCTCGAGAACGCGCGTAGACAGGAGAAACTCTCTTCTTCTCACGCAAAAAGTCTCAGAAAATTTTTGAGAGTTTAATCAAGACTTAGGCACAACAATGATCTTTCTAGGCTTTAGTTAAGAAAAATCAGTCTTTGAATGTCTATGTGAAAAACTTACAATGCACGAAAGTAAGAAGAAATTTCGAAGAGGGAACGATATGTTTGAGCTGTTTGAGGTCTATCTGAGCCTTGAAACTGAGCATGTGGTTATTCTTTATGAAATTGTGAGTTTATATTCTACAATATGTAACAAAAAGGATAACACAGTCATGTTGAAAATTGTTTGATTCTATTTATATCAGATGAATATACGAATATGTTCCCTTAACTGTAAGAATTTGTAAATATCATCTTTTAGCTTTATAATTGGGAAGTTGCTGGAATTGATGATATTTATATTTTTTATTCGCGAAACTTCCAATTCTTCATAAATATCTTTATGATACTGTTAACCGAATTTGTTTAGAAAGAACGCATCAGGTTGAATGGTTTTACCGTGGAGTAACTTATCTAATACCAAAAGTACACTATTAAGAAGTTCCGGCTATAAGTCAATAACCTATGTTTCAACCCTATAAAAACTTACGGCGAAATGCGTAAAGAGAGTCGTTTAGCTTGAAGTGGAAAGAAGAAGTTTGCTATAAGATAACCAGTTAGGAGCAGTGATAGGTAGGGCAAACGATAAAGTCTTACTGAAAATTACCTGAATTAATGAGTATTGAAATCATCTTAAGGAAACGTGGATTGATGCCAAAAAAGCGTATATTTTGATAGATAATTCTTAATTTACACAATGTATCGAAAATCTCAATTTACCGGATAGGATCCTGAGATTTATAAAAGTAATTATATCCAAAATGTAAATATAATATGAGTAGGGTCTGAAAAAAAATTAATATAAAGATTCAGAGAGAAATTTTGTAAGACGATAGTTTTTCCCCATTTTTGTTATGTATGAATCCTTAAACCGAAAGCTAAATGAAAAATACACAAAGGTGACAATACACAATGATGCAGATTCTCATACTACACATCAAATCTTGTTCATTGATGATTCTAAGCCTTTTGCCAAAGATTTAAAACATCGGAAGAGAGTACAGAGGAGGTGAAAAGGTGATGAATAATATAGGATTGGAAATAAAAAAATAGGAGTCGGTCACAAATGACCCGTGGTGTGAATAAATGCTTCTCTTATTGAATGAAAAATGTTTGTAAATACCTTAGAATAATAGAAGATAGCAGAGGAATCCAAACATCTGAATCGTTTTATGAAGACAGACCAAAGTGATTTAAGAGTCGAAAGACCTTTTCGCACAAGATAGAATGCAAAAAAAATATTTTCTGAAATTAATCAACATGCGATTTCAATTTTCAACTATCACAAAGGAGTATTTCGACTTGAACCGGCGAATTTCTCAAAGTTAGATGATTTAGTGCGCGCGGTGTTGGTGAAGAATAAAATACATCTTCGCCCGGGATGTAAAGAGCGTTTGTACCTTCCTAGAACAGAACTTGGAAGAGGCCTACATAGTGTTGAGTTGCGAAGCGAACATATGCTTCTGCAACTCTTGGATTGTCTGGAAAAAAGTCAAGAAATATCAACTAGACGAGAAGCAATCCTAAAGGTGGAAAATAAAAACAAAATCCATCTTATACCAATAAAAAGTATAAAGGTCAAGTATAGGTAGGAAGAAGAAGTCATTAAGAAGAATTTAGAAGAAGCCCAACTTGCAAAATTATACAACAAATTCGAAAAACGAAAAATTCGCGCAAAGTTATATAATGCAAAAAAATGAGCTTTTAAGTGATAGTGACGCTTCAAGATGGCTGAAGGAAAGGAATATTAGGCCACGCAATTAAACAGTTTTCTATTATATTCAGGATAGAAATATATTCTGGCAGTAGATGGTATGTTCTAGCACTGCAACCAGTCTAGGAAAACAGTAGACCATTTAGCAATTTGATGTGATAAAATACTTGTTCATTACTTTTCTAGCCGAAAAAATGAAGCGGTACGATGCTCACACTTACTTCTCCTAAATAAAAATAACTTTAAGTCCTCAAACAAATTTTGAGTCACTCAGTTCAAGAAATTCTTGATATGAGTATGCAGAGATAAGAGTGGACACCAGAATTAAAACTGATGTTAAAATTCGTAATAACAGACCGGACATATTTATTTTAGATAAGTAGAAGAATAAGATAACACTCATTGAAGTAGGAATCACTTCCCATGATTCACTTCAAATAGTTGAAACTTAAAAACTTAGGAAGTATGATCTGCTAGCCAATGAGTTGGTCTTATTTATAAGTGTAATGTTTAGATAATTCTTTATATGATGAACTGGAACGGTATAGTGAAAAAATACCATAATTCTCACCTTAAAAAATTAGAAATACCCTGAATGTAGAAGCATACATTCAGTCTATAGTACTTAGAAGACGGTCGAAATAATTTCCTTTGATCGACGAAAAGGACTTGAGTAAAGACTAAATGCCGAACAGAGCACGGAGAGAGCGTCAATGTGTGTTATTATGAGAACAGAGATGTATGAGGAACCAACACCCCCTTTAAAAGAAGAGAAGAGAGAGGAAGATGGTGCAAAAAATTTTAAACCAAAAAATAAAGCACCCTTTATTTCACAAGGAGGAACCACTTTAGAGGAACCGACCAATAACATAAATGAAGAGTCGGATTTGGAAGAAGAGACAAAAGTGGTTAAAGAGGTAGAAGAAAACATATAAAAATGGTAAAAATATTTTAACCCAGAATTTTATTAAATAAAAATATATTTTCACTTGACCCATATTATATTTAGAAACAAAATACCTCAAGTTTTAATTTGGGAGTGTTAAACATGAATGAATGGAAAATAAAGGGGGGTATAAATATATTGGAAATATAGGGGGGGGTGTATTAGAAATAACGGGCACAAAGAACACGGGGAGGGCATTATGGACCGCGACAATTATTATCAATTGGCATAATTGATCCTTTGAGGGTTTGAAAAAGTATTTTACTAAATTGTGATTTGTGGTGGAAACTACTTGTCCTTTTTTAAGAAAATATAGGATATAAACTTCTAATTTCATCTAAAATTTATTATATTATATTATAACTAGAAGTTAAGCACGCAGAAAAGAACTTTCTTTTAAATTCATGAGAAAAAAACTCCAAAAATAATATTAAACTTCAATATCTGACTATAGTTTCTCAAACTTTTCAATACGAATTTCTTATTCTCACCTGGTCGGTTTTTCGTTTAGTTTTTTAGTCTTTAATTTCTAAATTATACGCGCTTTGAGTTATTTCCAAATAAAAATTTAAGCCTTTTTAACCTCATATTTCTCTTATTTTTTTATATTAACTTCTAATTTTCCAGAGCTTTAGCTAGGCATTAGTACCTAGTCTATTTGCTTTCAACCTATTTTTATTCAATTGTGTCTTTTTTCTCGAAAAAATTTATTCTTGTGATGTGTTTTATTTGTCTGAATTAAACAGTGTTTTATAACGATATGCTTAAATGGTAATCTATTTATTGTATAATTCGCTCAGACATTTTGATTAAAAACCTTTTAATTTAATCAAGTTTAAGTTACACTAAGATATTTAAGCAAAATTATTTTTTATAATTATTATTGAGAATATAAATAGATAATATTACAGAAAAGAATGGTAAAAAAGCCAAAATATTATCATTCATTTTTTAGTAACTGTAAATTAATAAAAAAGAAATCTTACCACATTGATTTGACTTTTATTAATTTGAATATCTAGAACTAAATAAAGAACAACTCTAACATGTTTTCTTCATAAATAATACAATTTACAGAAGATCTATGCATTTTAATCCAAATATTTTTTTGAACCAATAGAATCTTTCTAATTCATACATGTTCAGTTCTACTTACTATGATTAATTGTTTAAGGTTTATGGACAAATAAAAAGAGATATATCCTAATCGGTGCACTTTTGTCGGTGTCTTATAGTGTTCTCACCAATTAAACATGTCGAGGTGAATCGTCGTCGGAACATTGATGAATTATATAAATGATACATAAAGCAAATGCCCACGAAGTAGAAGTGTACATTCACTCGATAGTTCAAGAAGAAAATCGAAACAGTTACTTTGACGGGCGAAAATATTCTGAGTGAGAAAAAATGTGGAAGAGAGTTATAAAGATCGTCATTGGATGTTTTTGAAAGATCTGAGGTGTATAAACAACACAACCTATTTAAAGCAACTTAATAACCAGGAGGATTTAGTCTAAATAGATAATAGAAAACACATCTTACTCCGTATTATTTTAAATAAAGTACCCACAGTGGAGGAACAGAAAATCAATGTAAATAAAAATTTGGGTTTAGAACAATGTGTAAAATTGTAAAAACAGTAAAAAAATATTACAAGAGTCAGAAAATTTATTAACCAGATTTTCTTTAATATAATTAATTTCTATATTTAGAAAAAAAAATATGTGAAAACCACAATTTTTAAAAGATTCTTTTGAAAATATTATATAAACGATTCCATTTTTATTGTGTTCTAAAATTTACTTAGTAAGTTTCTTAACTACAAAGTATTTTTTGAATCCAGCAATTTTACAGTTTATGAATATAAAAGATAATATATACTTTTAAACTAAATCTCTTGATTTGAAAGCTTTCTGTTGAAAGCCACAATATAAAACATTAGAGATTTGAATTGCTCTCATTAAATATTTAATAGATAAAACTCAACATAAAATACACATATTTCACTTCATTTAAAGAGCTTATTACAAACAACATTTAATTGAAAAGTTTAAATTTTAAAATATTTAGTATCAGGATTTAGTGAACAGAAAGAGAATGAGGAAATATTTTTCAAATTGAAATTTGTGTCTAATGTGTAAAACAAGGAAAAATAATATAATACACCTTAAAAAAGATATTTTTTATATAAAAAAAGGAAAAAGGTATTTAAATAAAAAACGAATTTTTTCAGAAAAAATTGAATTTGGAATCTTAAAAGTAAATTTCGTAAATAATTTTATATTTTTTAGCGTAATTTTATCCTTTTTTTTTACTAAATCTTTAATAAATTCATTATGAGTTTATTTTTTATTCAAAACAATATCATATCTGCTTTCAAAAGTGGTATTTTTTTTAGTTTTTATGGCAAAAACCTTACTTAAAGTTTAACTCTGATTACTGCTCTTCTAACAGACTATAGGTATCCTCTAAGATACCATCATCTTAAATCCCCGTCTCAACATATAAGTGTAAAAACTTTAATAGGATCAAAGATTGCTTCGAATTCATTAATAGCTATTACATGAAATGTAATTTTAAGTCAAGTACCTATTGAGCTTCCCTAGTACTAGAACCATTCCTACTTACTTTACTTGTTAAAAAATATTTACATAGACTAAGATATATCTTATATATTTATATTGGGACTACCTAGAAATCGCATTATCATACCAACAGATATATCCTACTATACAATCTTCTTAAATTTTTTCAATTGTATGTTTTTTTGTATCACGCAAACATTAGGTTTTATGCTCAAAGTGAACAAGGCTAGGTGTTTTGTTTTTACATGCCAAATTCTTAGAAGTTCAGCTTTTTTACAATCTAGTTACATAGAAAATCAATAAGCAAGTGTTTTAAGAAACTTCTCCCTTAAATATTCAAATAAAATAATTGAAAATCAGTGTCTCATTGTCTCATAAAAATCTAAAGAATAAATTCACACTAATTGTCAAGCAAATAATTTTTAATGTGGTTATTCTTTTTTCACTTAAAGACACAGAAAAAAATAATTGAATATTTAAAATTCATCTAAAGCTTATTAAAACTTAAATATTAAATTCCATTTAAAAATAGTAAAAAAAACCATAAGAACACCGATTTTATTCCTCATAAATTACTTTTTCTTCTTCTTCGTTACTATCTATCTCTCCTTTTACTTTTTTAGTATCTTCTACGAAATAAGGAAGAACTCGTTTTAATTTCTTATAAAGTCTTGTTACTGTACTTTTACCTTTAGCTGGTACATCTTTAAGCCCTCCTAAATAACAAATCTCAATTATGTTTTCAATATCTTCTTTTAAAATTCCCATTTCTTCAATAATTTTAACACAATCTTCATATTTCTCCAAATAAATATTTCTTAAATATTTTTTACAAAAAACCATAGAATCGTACATTCTGTAACTTACCTTAGCTGGTGAATATGACTTGTATCCATGTAAAAAACATGTCAGTAAATTTCTTTCATTTTTCATTTTTTTAGAATTTTGTCCTAAATAGTTAGAAAAATCTATTTTTTTATTCAAAGGTTTATTTGAAGGTAAAACCGAACTAAAAAAAGCGTGTACACCACTCAGTCCCCATTCTTGATTCGGTCCATGTATAATTCTATCAACAACATCTCCATAACTAATACTATCACTACTTATAACCACCTCACTGATATGTAAATTACTTTTTAAATAATTTTCATGTACCATAAGCGGTACAAAACTGTAATCTTCAAAATAAACATCAATTTTTTCCCAAATTTTTTTCTTCATAAAAATATCCGCGCATAAATCAAAAATATTCCGCATAAACGTTTTTTTACACACCAAATTTATTTCCTCACTCGAAATTACATGTCGCAGACACAAAACCTGTAAAATATTTAAAATATATCTCATGTCTCCCTTCCCCTGCATAAACACCTCCTGAATCACAGAATCCCTCACATTTTTATTTTCCCTCTTTAAAATTTCTCTCACCCGCCCCAAAACCTGCCTAAAGTCCAATTTTCTAAATCGCAAATCCAAACTATAATTAGCAACCCCTCGTATCTTCATATTACTTCGATCGTTACAAATACAAATAATAGGAATTCTACTCTTCTTAATAATAACACCCAATTCCGCCAACCCTCCCCTATCACTAGTCATACCATCTATCTCATCCATAATTAAAACTTTCCTTTCTAATCCATTATTACTTCCCAAATTAAAATTATTTAAATTATTTTTTATTTTTTTATTTAGTTCACCTTTGTTTCTTACATCACTCGCATTAAACTCAATACACGTTAAATTACACTCTTTTGCCGCCAAATACGCCGCCGTAGTCTTTCCTACCCCGGGACTGCCAGATAATAAAACTGATTTGTAATCAGTTTTTCCCTTCAAAAAATTTACTAATTGGGAAAAAATATTTTGGTTTCCAATCAACTCTTCTTTACTCTTTGGTCTGTATTTTTCACTCCAGGGTTCTTCTGAAGAGATCCGAATGTCGTCTAGGTCTTTAAATTCTCTGTAATGTATGTCTTTAAATTCTTTGTCATGTATGTCTTTATATTCTTTGTCATGTTTGTCTTCGTCTTTACTATCTACTCTAATGGGTTCTTTATCATCATTTTTATACTCCAAATCTACAACTTCTCGGTCTTCAAAGTTCTTAGATTTACTTTCAATAAAATCTAAAAACTGCTTCTCGGTCAAAACAAGGATTCCAAGTTCTTTAGCTTTTGCCATTTTAGAAGGACCGGGCTCATTACCTGCTACTAGATATGTAGTGCGCCTTGATGGTAAAGAAGTGTATCGCCCTCCTAACATTACTACCTTCTGTTGTGCTACTTCTCTGGGCATCTCCATCTCACCAGTAAATACAAAACAAGTGTCTTTTAAAGGCTCACTAGTTTCTTCTATTTTTCTTTTAACAACCATGGGTTTTTATACAACGGGTTATCGTTAATAAATAGTATGCATGTTTAACAGGGTGTTAATCATTGTAATATTTATCCCATTTTTTAACACCCCTTTATTTACACGAATATTAATATACTTAAGAGGTTGTTAAATAGTATAATATTTACAATTTTTTTAACACCCCTTTATTAGACACTAATATTAATTTCCCAATTTGAAAGGGTGTTATTTATAATAATATAATTACAACATTAACACCCCCTAATGTTCTCTTCTTATAGGCTCACCAAAGAATTAAAAAATATTGATTTACCACCAAACACATCCCTAAAACTAAACAAAGAAGAAGAAACAACCACCTCTTTATTTACTGACATTCTTATATTTAAAATGTACATTTCTACTGGTCTCTACAGAAATAGAAATTTAACTTTTAAAATAAAAATACCGGTCGAATACCCATTCAAAGGGCCAAAAGTATTTTGTATGGATAAAATTTACCACCCCAATATAGATTTTGATGGTAATGTTTGTATAAATATACTTAGAGACGACTGGACAAGTGCTCTAGGTGTACAGATAGTTTTATACGGTATTATTTTACTGTTTGATACTGTTACACACGAAAATGCTTTAAATACTGAAGTAGGAGATATGATGGTTAATAATTATACAGAATTTGAAAGACTAGCAAGGGTATACAAATAAAAGAGTAAGGCGAGGGATAAAATTAAGTGAAAAGATTTTTATTATGAAATGATTTAGAAGACTAGCAATTGTATACAAATAAATGAATGAAGGGTATGATATAAGATTATAATATATATTCTTAATAAGACATGAGACTAGGCAGGGAAATATAAGAAAGGAAAAATACTTATAGCATTTAAAGATTGATTAAATATTTTATACATCTAATGTAAATTACTTCTTAATTATTAATGATTAAAGAACAGAAAACCGAAAATTATGTTTTTACTTACAATAAAGTAAAAGTTTTGACTAAAACATTGATTTTATATATTTAATTTCTTTGACACATTTTCAATATAATCTTGATTAAGAAAGTAAAGGATATTGCAATTAAAATAAGATTGATTTGCTTGTGGTTTTGCTAATGTAAAGAGATTTTATAAAGTTGATGCTTAACAGAATAAATTTTTAAAACTTTATTTAAAAGTATCACATCTTTTTAAAACAGTGGCAAGTGTTATATTTTTTTTCATGAAATTTACGCATTTCTGGGTTTAATATAAATAACCGCTACCCTCAACACACCATCGGTACTCCTTGCGATACATAGGTACCAAAGCCTTTCATTTAAAAGGTAATAGAACCTAATTAATAGGCGAGGTAGTTGCCCAGAGTTCGTTAATGTTCGCTGTATGAAGTGTATTCCAGGCTCAACACACCCTAGGTTATCCAAGACAATCCAGTGTTTTCACTTACTTTATAGCTGCTGAATGTAATAAACTTCCAACCATGATACATCTCGCCAACTTACATAGTTCCACTTAAACAGTGCCATGCCAACCTACAAATACCTGCTACTTAACTTTCCCAGCTTTAAGGGCTGCTATTTGTATGTCTCAGGCGGTAAGTCTTCGAACCCAAGTGGGAAAAGCTAGGTTCAAATGCTTTTATACGGCAATTATCTATTAATTCGGCTGCGGTCTCCGATCAAGTTACATAAAAATATACAAAATAAATTTATAGGAAAATTTTGCTACTTTGTAGACTTCTTCCTCATACAAAATTCTTCAGAACAACTGAAAATGATGTGTAGTTTTGTTCTTACCAAAAATAAAAACTGTATCTTTATATCAGTTTCAGATATTCATTGCTAAGTAGTAAGTTTTGGGATGGTATCATCCTTCCTCTACCCACTTTATTAAAATTAAAAAAAAAAGTAAATTCATTTATAATACCCAACTGTTCATATTCTAGCTTAAGTCTAAGATTCGTCATTTTAGAAATATCAAACAATAATTTAATGTTGAAAACAAACCAGAAAGGATACGAGGTGTTGTCGTATTTAAACACTTTAAAGAATATTACAGTTAATTTTGACTTTAAAAATGAAAATATATGCTTTCGCAAACAACAAATGAATTAATCAAATCAAAGTGTCAAAACGATATCCTTAAAAAAAATACTTTCAAACAAAATAATCACCACTTGTATAAGAAATAAGAGATTTACAATAAAAAATCTACGAAATTTCAGTCAAACCAGAACTCAAATACAATTTTTTATTTATATAATCTATGTATTCAAGATAAAATTACATCTAAAATTTCTTATAAGAACTTCAAATACTTTTTATATTAATGCAATCAATATAAAAGTAAAAGAAATTCAAACTATCAATGAGTAAGTGGAACATTGACAGATATATGTTGATAAAACAATGTTTGCTTAATTTATCAGTTGATTAAAATGTATTTGACTTGAAGGCTAAATTTATAATAAAACAATTTCTAAAATATCTTTATATAACTTATAATTTAATTTTCAAAGATAAAAGAAAGAATGTAAATATAATTTATAACATGGATGGTACTTTGTTTCATATCTTGTATATCATAATATCGTTGGAGTTTGTCGTAACTCGAAAATATATTTCTAGCCTTCAAAAAAATGAAAATTCCAATATTGTATTTTTTCGACTTAATACAAAAGAAATGCTGTTCAGTACAGCAATAGATAAAAATTATCAATTAAAGATCACATTTTGTGATGATCTGAAGTTCTTTGATGAAAAAATACCCGTGTTTACATACAAAAAAGAGAAATTTATTGGTTTTGAAGTTTTAAACATAGTTTTATCTTCAAGCGTTACCGATGGAATATACAAGAACATAATTTTCGAGTCTGATTTCGAATTATCTTATTTTCTTAGGCTAAAAAAAGATATAGCTGAATTTCCTTTCGTGTTTAATAATTATCAGTTTTAATGTATGTTGACAGTTTTGAAATGTCTAAAGGCGGTATAAAATAGTAGATTAATTGAATTTTTTCAGATGCTTATATTTAATAATGCCATGAATTAAAATAACAATTGTTTGAAAAAAAGATATTTAAATCTTGAAGAAATACACAAATCGGGTTTTTGTCACAGAAATAGATATTTCTACCATAAAAAAACATTATTTCTGGTTATTTAGATCTTCTCATCTTGAAATATTCGACATAGAAAGAAATTTAATTCTTTTGGAAAACATTAATGAATCTTATGATTCAACACTTATTGATAAATGTGCTCCATACAAAACTTTAATGATAAATAATTTAAAAGTCCTTTGTATCTTAGAAAAGTTATTTAAAAATATACTTTTCAACCATTTTTCAGGTGCTTTTGAACATAATCAATATATAATCATTCGTATTAAACAATAATTAAGTATATTCTGTTCCAGATAAAAATTCTAAACCTACCATATTTTCGATGTCAATTTTTAAATCTATTACAATTGTAGATTTCAAAGAAATATCTTCACTTTTTTTTTGAAATGTATTAGTAAATCTATTAGCTGCGAACTTGATTTTTTAGGATCAATAAATTGCATTTGATCGGGATACACTGGATTTATTTTAAAAATTCAAAGATTGAAAGGGTTGATGTTAAATAATCTATATTCCCCATTGAATACCAATTTTCTAGAAGAAAATAAAGAATCGAGTAAACCTTTGGAAGATATTAATTTTAGAAACATTAGAGTAAGTTCTGTATGGTGGAATTTGATTTTTCAAAAAGAAAATATTTGAAAAATTATATTATATTTGTATAATAAAGAAGCACAAAATATTTTTTAACATGAGTTTTATAAGGTAGAATCATACATAATCTGCTACTCGTTTCTGAAATCGTATTCTTTCATCATAAAATATTGTTCGAAATTTGTAAGGCTTGGAGTAATTTTTCATATTTACCCACCTTAAAAATCTTTAGATATGAAGTTGAATCTGAAACAAAAGTTTAGTTGCATAATTCCATCACTAATATGCAAAAATTGTTTCATTTTACAATACAGGAACCCATTTTTAGGAATAAATTATTAAATAACTCATTAGACTTGAATAGAATCATAAATTTAAAGTTTAAAAACGATTATTTAAATAAAAAATCATCTTAACTAAATTCAATTTTTCTACAGCTTTAACCAAAGTCGTTGTACTTTACACAGAAATCAGCCAATCTGCGCTAATAAAAATTTTCAGACTAGAAAATTTAAGAGATGTATCATTAAGATTTTGCAAAATAGAATTCAAAATTCCAAAAGAACCACTCTTTTTTATGTTAAAAAACATTATATCATTGAGTTTAAAGTGAAAAAACTTAGTTGTTATGAATCGTAGATATTTTAAGCAAACTTGATTGTATAGAAAAATTAGAACTATGTAGACTAGGTCTGCCAACTGGTTATTTATCAAAGTTAAGAATGCTGTGAAATTCTAAAATTAAAAGCACTTTCGTATGATTTAGGTAATTTAGATATGAATGACTTGAATAGATTAAAAAACTTATGGTTTTGGAAGAATTGGATCTTTGAGAATGTTTACTTCCAGAAAGGAGTTTCTGTAATTAAATTAATAGTTGTCAATTTTTTAGTTCTTTGACAAAGTTAGCTTTATTTCAGGTTAAAATATATAATGAAGATCTTATTTATTTGAAAAAATTTAGTAACCTTAAGACTTTATCAATGCTTCTCGCATATTTTGATATATTAACTTTAAAAAATTGTTTGGTTACGCTACAATTATGTAATTTTTTAACAAACAATATAATACCGAATCTGACTACTTAAAACCGTCTGCATATCTTAAGGAACAAGATATTAGTATTATGCGATGATAAATATTATTTCTTAGTTCTTTTATTTTGGCTGATATTATACATTGTATTTGAGCATCACTTATTTTTTTCAAAAAAACAATTCAAATACTTCTTTAAGTGAATTTATAATAAAAAATCAGTTATATTAGAATACTAAAGTACTAATTTTTTTTTAAAATATAATAATTTGATTTTTATTGGATTATATATTTCTAATTAGGTGTATTTCCTCTTATATTATCGTTAAATATCATATAAAAAAACTTTAATTGTTAAATAATCGATTCATTACGATTAAAGTATAAAAGATTTTAATTTCAACACATGTGATTAATTCATTGAATTTATTTTTTTCATAGGAGATAAATAATACATTTTATCAAAATATTATTAACTGAGATACTTTTTAATTTATTTAAACCATATTCAACCTTATATATTCCATTCACGATCCTACTTGGATTTTACTTGAAAATTATTATTATTTAGTAAAATTTTCTATAATTGAGATAAATTCTTATAATTTTACTTTTTATTTATATAGTTAAAAATGTGGCGAAATCGTTTGATAATATTCAAAAAAACATAAATAACTCTTTTAAATGTATTTGTTTGTTTGCTATTATGAGCTATTTTAGTAAAAATTTACTTGACGGGTTGTTTTTCTTTCAAATTTCTCTTGGTGACTTCCGCGTCCTTATTGTTTAATCCTACTTGTTCATCATTTTATATAATCATCATTGTTTGCTAAATCTTTTAATTTCGGTTATTCTATTTATAAGCTCGGTTTTGGCTTTGTGTTTCTTTCCCAAATTCTTAAAATTCCATTGAAAATATTTTTAATGAATTTATGAATTGTCTGTGTCATTCAACCCTTTGTATAGCACCATTATGTACGTTTAGACCTCGAACCAGCTCTTGGTCCTAACTTTGATTTATTTCCAGCCAAATTAATTGATTAAACTGCTTATCTGTATATTTATAATTAAATATATGGCACTATTTTTACTATTATTCAAGCCTTTTTGAGGTCCCTTTTACTTTAAGTTAAAATACACACATTTTTAATAATTATTCGAAAATATATTCTTAGAAAAACAAATAGCATTACGCAATGTGCTTCAAGTCTTTTAAGCTTTCTAACCAAAAATTTTTTATTGGCATCGAATAATTCCTTTTTAGGAACTTATATTAAAACAATTCATTTTTTAAATCAATTATAATGTGATAACGATATAAAATATGAAATACTTTAAAAATCACTAAATATCTGTAAGAATAAAAAATAAATCGTGTAGTTTACCTCGGATCGCAGAAAAGAAATCGAACCAAGATAAACTCGATTAGAACACGGGAAAGGCAGGCACATATATCATAGAAACAGCATATATACAACAAATTATATACCAGTTACACGTATATATTATCTAACAGATGATTCTTAGCGGATTTAAACTGAAAACTTTAATTAAGAGAAAGAAAAAAATGATGTATCGACTCAAAAATTCAGATACAAGGAAATATTATAAAATAAGACTGTAAAACAATTTATATAAGCTTTAAAATAAAGATAATTATCTCAAATGAAAATAGCTTTAGTTGTAAATTATTTAATTTTAAATATGCTATCTGGCAACATAAAATGATTTCAAAAATATTTTTAAAAAAATATATATTTGATTTATTGACTTATATATTGTAAAGAATAATATGAAAAAAACAGTGAAAAGTATTTTTAAATAAATTAAAGTTAGAATTGCAGAAAATACCATTTTTTAATCAAAAAAACATACTAAGCTTCGTAAATAGTATATTTAATGTATTTATAGCATAAAAATATCTGTGATAAAGAAAAGAAAGATATTTGAAACATAAAACTTCCATAAACTTCAAATTATTTAAACTTACAACTAAATATTTCAAAAGATTCGTCAAATATTCACAAAGATACCCTAAAATTTATTATTATATGTTAAATTATCAATTTATTATGTGGTATTCGTTAAAATATAGTAAAAATTAGAAGTTATTTAATGAAGTATAATTATTTAAAATTAAAATAATATTTAAAATGCTATTTATACTTTTTATAAACCAAAATATAAGAAAATAGATTTTTATTATCAACGTATAGAAATTAGAATTCATAAAGACTTAACCTAAAGATAAATTATATTTTTTAATAACAATAAAAGCCAAAAAACGTTGTATTTTTTGTCTGTTAAACATACCCATAAATTTTCTACGTAATATCACATCTTATACAACCTATCTTTATAATTAAACTCTCTTCAATATCCAATATATTTTTAGAACCTTAACACCTCGCATTATTTATTCTTATAATTGAAATCCTTTAATACCTAATATATCCCTTATATCCTTAACACACCCTATACAATATAAATACTTCTATAACTAAAACCCCTTTATCATTAGTACTAAATCTCTTATATCCTTAACACCTTTTATTGTCTATATATATAACTAAAACCCCTTTATCATTAGTACTATATCTCTTATATCCTTAACACCTTTTATTCTCTATAGATATAGCTAAAACCCCTTTATCATTAGTACTATATCTCTTATATCCTTAACACCTTTTATTCTCTATATATATAACTAAACCCCCTTTATCATTAGTACTATATCTCTTATATCCTTAACACCTTTTATTCTCTCTATATATAACTAAAACCCCTTTATCATTAGTACTATATCTCTTATATCCTTAACACTATCACTCTCCACCCATATCCTACCATTAACACCGATCCCTATCCTATACTTATAACCCCTTCCAATATTACCCAAACATTCTTTAAAATAATGTTTATCAAAAAGTAATCTAACACACTTTTTCCTACCCACATAGAAATAACACCCTACTACTCCTAACCCTTCTTCTTTACAACTTAACAGTACCTCAAAACCCCCTTTAATTACTCTACTGTAAATAACATCCCCCTTCTTTAAATCTGGTTTATTACGTTTATTTGCATTAATAAAGTTTAACAGGGGTAAAATACCGATGCAACCGTTTCCCAATTCTATCTTGTAATACTCTGAACAGACGTATATAACACTTCCTATTACTAGGTCACCTACAGATATAACAACCCTTTCTGTCATAGAATATACAAACCATCTTCTATCAGATAAAGGGGTATTAGTAGTACTGAGAGTAGAAGGATATAAATGGGTGTTAATATTAGTCGTATTACTAGTGTGTAAAGGGGTGTTAGTACCTTTATTGTTTGAAATGCTGGAATTCGTTTCGTTTGGCTTTTCATATAGAAATAACGTACCCATAGTTGTAACAGATCCATTAATTATTTCAATTGACTTAATACCTTCTTCTTTTACTTCATCACCTACCAAAACATTTCTTATTGCTTTTACTGTCATATGGGTTGATTATAACAAGGAAAATATAAGTAAAATGTGTGTACTGTGGTGGGGTGTTTACAAATAGTGGAATATGTGATTTTATTAAACGGGTTTTGGTAGAAAGGTACATTTATATGAGGGGGGGCTGGTAATATCGCTATTGAGACATTTAGAAATAACAAATACACAAGGTTACTAAATATAATACGATTACTAACTACAATTTATAAAAATAAATGTCAATTTCATTGTTCAAGTCAACATAAAACTACTAATCGATATCAAGATTTAGAATAATTGACGCGAAATATTTATTTTAGATAAAACCAAAAATAAAATACCCCTCAGTTAAGTAAGAATGACTTTTTACTTCAAATATTTAAAACTGAAAAACTTAGGAAGTATGACCTATTAGCTTATGAATTGTATCTTATCTATAAGTAAGCGTTAAGATAATTCCTTATGAGATAACCTGGAACGTTATTGTGACAAAATACTATAAGATGTATCTTAAAAGACTACAAATACTCATGAATATAGAGACAAAAATTAAGTATATTGTACTTAAAGGAAATACAATACACTAAAGTTTAGAATATAGTTTGATAAATATTAACTAGCACTATACAAAGCATAAAAAAACATAGAGATTAAACGCATATTTGACATGAAAAATGTATAAAGATATTCCAAAAGAAGTAATTTTCAGCACATTTATCACGACTAATGAATAATATTTGGTAAAAGTGCAATAAATATAAATGTAAATCCGAAATAAACGAGAGAATTATATAGTTGAAGTGATATCTGGTGTTCTATAAATAATATAAAAATATTCTCGAGGTAGAGTTAAAGAAGAACTAATTAGCTAATTTTGCAGCGTTACAAGTTTAAAGAGTTCGGCCTTTTTAACGATTCTTTTTCGTGATTCAAAATATATATTTTCTCATTATTTTAGTTAATATTATGCTATAAAATCTTTTAGACAGCATTTTCCCTATCACGGTTGCATCAAAAAGTTTTTTTTATTATAAATGATATTCGAAATAATATAATTGTTAATAAACTTGTTTTTTTTTAATTTACGCATCTGATACAGAAAGCTTCCAACACCTTGCATTGAATTTTTTGGTGCGATAAAATTAAATAGAGATTTTAGTTTAAAACTTATTTTTCTTGATATTTTTCTCTTCTTGTGAAATAAAAATGTTGGATTTCTTACTTTTTTATACCACTTTAAAATATTTAATCTAAATCAGCTCAGATTTTTGACTGAAAGTGCATTAAAGAGAATTTAGGTGGACGCAAAGCTTTTTGGTATTCTGCAAGGCTGTAGGCTATCAAAAAGCTAAAAACATGTAAATCTTACGGACTTTGTGCATGTTTTAAAACGTCCCATAAAAGTATCCTTTTATAAAATTCAATGAATTATAAAGAATTAGTATAATTCTACGACGCTTTGTTGGAATAAATATAAATTAGACTTCTGTAGAACAATAGAATGTCGGCTCTTTTAGAAAATTCTTTAAAATTAGGAATCAAACCAAAAAAAACGTTAAAATTTCAATTTAGAGAGAAAAGATTAATTTAAGTATTTTTGCAAGAAATAATGCAACTTAAAACCTTTTTAAGCGAGTTTATTACAAAGCGAATTTTAAAATAATTAACTTTAATATCTTAAAAAATTTAGAATTTTAAGTGATAAATAAATATTTTCAATAAATTTTAAGATTATTTTTTCCTATAAAATAAATTTTTAAGCTTTTGCGACTGATTTAAAGAAGATTTATTTTACAAGAAAATATCTATTCTAAAATAAAGATATATATTACGTCTATATTACACTAAAAAAACGATCTTAATTATTTTAGTTTAGCAAATATAAATGCTATTTACTTTAATCAACGTATTGATATACATTTTGTATTATAGAAAGAATCGCACCGATTAACATACCAATTATAACACCCATGAAAATGCTTTGCAAAAAATAAGAACTCAATGTTGGTTTATAATATAAAACATTTTTTTATCATTAATAATAATTTTATGTGTGTAAAATACAATTTTAAGAGCCTATGATTAGATATATTATAGCCTGAAAACCCCAAACATATTTTTTGAATAAAGTTTAAGCAAAAATAATTTATATTCATAGATGTTAGTTTGTCTTAATAGTGATTCAAAATGCAATTTTAACAAATGACTTTAATTCTTTTTTCTTTGTGTCCTCATGTTCTATTTTTCACTGAACATTGTATAAATGGAAATGAATCCCACTAAAAAGTATTTTAGATTAATTGGAATTCGCTCTGAAATATATTACGAAATATAAAAATCTAAATAATTTAATTTTATATAATTATGAGCATATTACAGTAAAAATTAGATATTTAAGTACTTATGCTAATCTATTTTTCCAAAAAAGTATTTTCGTTTGGAAACGTATAGTTTCTTTATAGAGAAATCAATGTAAATATTCATTTAATTCAAATTTATTTGATATCCTCGTGTTTTTGGTAAGTCTATTTATATATCTCTTGATATCTATATTAGAGGTTTTGTGTACTATTGAATTTACGAGGTAATTTTTGATTTGATTTGTTCAAGTAGCTGTACCGATTGACATGAGTATATGACGGTTTCAGATAAAATTTAAAGTTTAAGCTAACTATTCTAATCAAGAACAATAGATTGAATTCATTTACCGAATCCGAGACTATTAATCTTATAGATACAAGTAGAATTTAATAAATGAAATAAATAAAGAAAGTACATATATGATTAACAACTGCCTTATTTTATTAAGTTGTCTTATATCAAATATGTAAAAAGCAATGAGGAAATACTATTAGCCCTATCGCATTATTTCTATCGCATTGTAAATTATAATGAACGGGATAAAATGCCGGTTTTCTTAAGCTCCGATTCTTATTTTGTTAGTTTTCTTAGATTTTCTTGGTAAAAAAAAACATTCAATTTTTGAGTACTTAATTCTGACTTTTTGATTTTCTTTATTGTGCATTCTAAAAAAGATAAATAAAGTATAATTGTTCAAATAAAAAATCTATAGCTGACGAGCAATTATTGGGTTCCATATTCCAAAAGTAAATTTGATTCTCAGGCTTTATTTTTTGAGTTTTCCAAATATATAGTTTTAGAATTATAGCTATAATTATCGAAAGGTATCTAATTTAAGTCTACATACAAAAGGTTTGGTTTTTAAACATCCCAATCAAAATAAAACAAGCTTAACCAACACTTTTCTGATATTATATTGTATTATATTAAAAATTCGCCTGTTAACACTTATTAATTTTAAACTAAAAAAATAACTTATAATTTTTTTTCGATCACAAAACTTAGCATTCTACGATCGAATCATCGATGAAAATCAGTCTTTTTTCTTTTGAATAAATTATAAATGAGCAGTCAAATAATTTAGAGAAAATACAAATCAAGCCGATATGCTCGGTAATGGCCTCGAATATGGTTGCTTTAGATGAAATATTAAAGTGATTTCGCTCAGATACCATTTAAATATTGTGAAAAATGGTATATAAAATGGATTTCTTTTATTTTCTAAATAATTTTTATAGATTAAAAGAATTCTTAATCAAAAAACTATTTTTTAAATTAATTAAGAATTGATTGTAAAAAAATTAAAAACATTTTTATATTCTTTACTCTTAGACTTTTAATGAAGAGCAGAAAATTTGACTACAAATTCTTGTCAATATCTTTGCAGATTCTGCTTGCTTTATTATCAATTGAATGTGTCAACACATACAAATTCGTATATAGCTTCGAAAAAAACGGAGACTCTGAAATATTTTTTTTTGTGAAAATTGTGAACGAAAAGCGTTTAACCTGCCGAGACACCGTGAAGATGGCATAATTATAGTTTTTGATGTGGACATCTGGTATGAACTCAGAAGAGAAAATCATATATTTACATATAGAAATGAGAACTCTATTGCTTTTGAGGTTTTTAACAACTTCTTGTATTTGAAGGAATCAGAAGACAAGCATGAAAACGGAATAATTGGAAGCGATTTTGAATTAGCTTATTTTTTAAAATTAACTGAAAATATTGCTGAATTTTCATTTAAGTTAGATACTTATTATTTAAAATGTATTTTAATTCTCTTAAAATGCTTTGAGGTAGTTGAGAATAGGAGCCTACTTGAATTCCTACAGTCGCTATTCTTCTATGGATTAGTTGTACAAAAAGAAAGTCTATCAAGAAAAGACCGTTTTGATCTTGAAAACGCATTTCATTCAGATATATTTAAAAAACTGAATTTTTCTATTCAGAAAAGTTTATGTTATACTTTTTTAAATATGTTTATGATAACATTTGTCTTCAATGATGGTAATCTAATTATATTAGAAAAAGCCAATGAATTATATGATATTCTACTTTTTGATAAACATATTCCGTATAAAAATTTACTGTTCAATGATTGAAAAGCCTTTTCCATATTAGAAAAAACTTTAAAATATTCAAATACATTTGAAATTTTTACATTTATATTGAATTTGCTTAATATAAATTCGATTATAATTGATAACAAAAAATCTAAGCCCTTGGATATTGATGTTCAATTCAACATCGTTTCACTCGAAAATTTCAAATCATTTACAATATCTAATTTCAATGAGTCTTCTTCTTTGCAAAATCTAAACCAATTCAGTAAGCATGTTAGGAAAGACGTCGAATTTGGTAGATTAGTAAATGTGTCTTGCACGTATTCCACTTTTCATGCATTATTTTACCAACAAAAACTTAAAGGTATAATTCTAAAGAATCTCAAATAGATAATGATTATTGTATACCAAATATATTTACTGATTCAATTGCCACATTGGATTATCTAAATTTCGGAGATGTCGTAATAAATTTTAATATTCATTCCTATTTTAGGCATGCAAACGTTCGCAGAATTATACTTACATTCTCTCGTTATAACACACAATATATATCTAATATATGTCTGATCTTTTGACAGCATACATTAATTTTCATACCTCGATATTCAATTTTTCGTCTATCGCATATCGGCAGGATTTTTAAAATGTATAATGTGTTTAATACATATAGAAACATTAAAAATATGTAATAGTGAATTTCTCGAACAAATAGCATCCCAAAATTTTCAGAAGCTCTAGGAAATATGAAAAAATTAAAATACGAAAATTAGAAATTTCACCAGAAGTTTATAATTGGATATTTCAAAAGACATATATTAAAGTTATATACATTGAAAACTATACACCAAACGATGAACCCCTTACCATAAACAACTTCACCAATAATATTTCTCTAACCAAACTTGTTTTAATAAACGTTAGGATATGTCTGTCTTTTGTTAATGAAATATTTAAATTGCAAAATTTGACAAAATTATCATTGGAATCATGTATTTTTGAATCTTTTGAAGGTTCATTACCATTTACTTTGTTTACAAAAAATCTAATTTCGTTGTCTTTAAAATATACAGACTTAGTATTATACAAGTATGCGGACATCCTGAGTCAATTTACTTCATTGAGGCATTTGAATATATCAAGAGGTAACCTACCGCCGAGTTACATTTCAAAGTTATCTTTGTTATGTGACTCAAGCCTTAAAGTTCTTCACTGTAAGTCATACACTTTGGATAAAAAAGATTTACTAAGAATATCAAAACTAGAAGTTTTAGAACAACTAAAACTCCTTGATTGCAAATTTCTTTATTGTAATTTTTTTGATTTGGGCAAGGAATGTAAGTTCTATAATTCTTTGTATGCTTTAAATTTATATTCTACTATATTGTGCAATGAAGATATTATATTTTTAAAAAAAATTAAAAATTTGAGATTTTTATCACTGAGACTTTACGATCTAGATATTAAAATTTTAAAAAGTTGCCTTCTTTCACTTTCAGTTGAAAAATTATATTGCGATATAAATTATATAGAATACATAGATCTAAAGGAATATTTGAAAGAGAAAGATATATTAGCATATTAATCTAGGAAACCATTTAAGTAATAAAAAAAAGTTGTTTTTAGACGGAAAGTTTAAATTATTTTTTATTGTTTTATATATTTAAATTTATTCATGAAGTCTTTCTTCGGTAAAATACAATACATATTCCCAGAGGTTAATAAAAGCTTCTTAAATGTCAAGTAATTCTGGTTTGTCCAACTTACTACAATTAAATGGATAAAGAAAATAAAAATTTTTGATATTAAATTAAAGTTCTATTCATTCTCTTATATTAAAAGAGGATTCCATTAATAATATCTGGGAATGAAACATGCAGCTCCTGAAATCCAGAATTAAAAAATAACAAAAAGTTTTAATTTGCAACATAATAATTCAATCTATATAGTTTAATATGTCGAAACTTTTTTTTTGTGTTTATATCTTAGTATTTTAAATTTCAGTTTCTTCTATAGATTACGGACAAGGTCGCTATATTTTTATTTGCTGTAAAATATAAATTTTTTTCTTAAAAAAAGGTTTAACTCTTTTTTTTAGAATTATTAAATTTGTTTGTCGTAGGCTTATATTCGGAGGGCTCTTTAATTGCCTTTGTTTCCTATATAATTTTCTGCATAAGTTTCATAATTTTACTCGGAATCGTTACAACATCCGTATATTTCCTCCAAGGAGATATAAGCTTGCTTGTATTTTCTTCGACTATCTATTTCTTTACTGTTTAGATTTTATGAATATTCAGAGGGTTTTCATTCTTTCCAAGTTTTCTCGTATGAATATTCATTTAAGCTACCATGATTTAAACAAATTTATTTGCAATTATTGTTAAAAAGTAAATAAACATGTTCTTTATGGTTTAATTTATAGATTCTGTAGAGAATCTCGCAAAACTTGAGTTTTGATATGTGTTTTTTTCCATTAGCAAGAAAATATATTAAATGTTACAAGGTAAATAACAGCACAGTCTTCCTGCGTTCTTTCATGTATATTCATATATTTTTAAGGATTTATTCACAGTGTAATTTATATTCGCATGTTTAAGAAGATACGGCCAGTACAGTGCTCATGTGATAGATATTCATAAAACATTCGAATTCTATGTTATTATGTTTTTAAGTATTACTTGCAAAAAGAGACTATTTTTAAATCCAAATTGGTCTCCAGTTTAATTCTAAATAATAGTTTAATAAGTGACAAATGAATCCAAATACTTTAGATCAAAATTTGTTGCATAGTAAAGAAATTTGTCGTTAAAAAAACAAATAACTTTAAGTATTCATGTTTTACGCTAACAATATCCTATTCATAAATTTAAAATCTCCAACATATTTTTGTATACGTGATTTGTGTATTATAAGTTGTCTAGCCAATTATTTCTTTGATATTATAAAGCGAATAAAAAAATGCGTTGCAAATAAATGATACTAAATAAATATCTTTAGATATTAGAGAATAGTATAACATCTAAGTTGACAAAAAATTTTAGAATTGGTAATCATATTTCTTTAAATAATCTTAATTTTATTAGTTTCTCTAAATTTATAAGATTTATTGGTATTTCATTTCAAATCAAATCATTACAAAGGCTTAAAGACTTTTTTACAGCTTAGAATGCTGCATAACATATTAAAATCTTTGTAAAAATTATATTTGAGATAAATACACTTATAAAGTTAATTAAGAATTTGCCATATATAGCCTAGAGAATATTATAGCCATCTCAATTTTTGATTTGGAATTTACAGGTTAAATTTTATAAAATTTTAAGAGTAAATATCAATTTACTGGCGTATTTTATTCCTTGGTTAGGAATAAAGGATTACAAAGTGCCTGTTAAGCAACATTTATGTAAATTTTATATTAAGACTAAATTTAACTCATAGAAATAGATTTCGATCCAAAAATTTTCTTTGTAATTCTTTATAATGTCTGTTATTATACATTATATATAGCGAAAAATACCAATATTGGTTCGTTAGAAGAAAAAAAATCAAATTAACCTAGAATTGAACGCCGATCTCTTTCATATTTTCTAGGAAATAGGTTTTAAGATGAAAGCGTATATAGGAAAAAATCCGATTTCAAAATCTAAAATGAAAGATCAAAAATATATATTTTAGAAACGGGTAAAGACTTACAAATTGTTTATAAGTATAAAATACAAAAATTTATCGTAGAATTATAAGAACTAAAAAATTTTGAAAGCCTATATTCTGGTTAATTTGAAGTATTATATTTAAGTGTAGCGAAACCACACTTAATGTGACCTAGTATGTAATAATAGAAGAAACTAATCTGGATATCGCAAAGTTTAAATAAGACTAAGAATTTAAGATCAAAAGCATCTGATTATATTTATTAAAAGTGTCGAAACAGTCTCTTCTAAACAATATAAAAAACCTTCGTATCGGAATCAAAGGCTAAATATAGTTTTAGGAAAGCAGCATTGTGTGTTATACAATATGATAATTAACATACAGAATGTAATTTAACTTTATATAATACACAAAAGAAAGAAGAGTTAAGGCAAAATATTTATAAAAATATAATAAAAACGCAGTATAAAACTCCGAAAAGCCAAAGTAATAGCTCAAAATCTAAAAAGAGTAATAAAGTTACAACAGATACAAAAAACAACTAAAAAGATATACATATATGAAATATTTTTGCAAGTTTTAAAAAATATCCATCGATTACTTAAAGGCATAAGTAATTGCATTTCAAACGTAAATTTTTTCATAAATATGATCTGATTTGGCCGAAACCTTAAATATGTTTCTTTTCACCTGTAAACCTGTTTTAGCTCGCGATATCAAATTTATTTTATCATAAAATTTAAATTCATTTCCAATTTTCAGATAAGCAACACCGATATAGAACTATTGGCAAAACTTTAAAAACACGAATAATATGAAATACGATATAAGAAAGGCAAGTAAAAGGTTTTAAGAAAATAGAAATTTAAAGCTGATAATAAATTAACTTTTCAATTTATTTTTTTCGAATTTGAAATGTGATTTTTTTGGTTTTGAATACATTCCTAGTTAATAGTTAATATACTACAATCTATACAGTTTTAAAAAGCCGATTCTCAATTGAAATATGAAGTGAAGTTTCTATATATATGAAGTGAAAACGTGGTCGAACATAAGTTATATACCAAAAGAGATGAGTTATGACGCGCATATATGAAGATACAAAGAATGCAATTTTTTATTCCAAGCCATTGATTAAAAGTACAATTAAGCATGATCGTTCTATTTTTAAAGCTAATTCCTTTCAACACAATTGTAACACAGTCCGCATGTAAATTAGCAGCTTTGCGAGTTACATGCATTTCATAAAGATGTTTATTTTGACTGCTTAAGTTATCATTTGAAAGCAAAGGTTTCTTATGCAAATGGTAAAAGGTGTAGCAACATGTGATTCGCTAGATAATTAGAGGCAAATTCACCAGTATTCACTACTAAACCACTGGCAAAGTTCTTCTTTTTCCGCCACGGAAATGAATTAAATTGACAATTTTAGAAGTAAAAAGTACTGCATCGATATAAACAAATAAAAACATATAAAATAAATCGAAAAAAAAATAATTAACGAAGAAACCAGCTTCCCATGACATTCAACCAAATTTTTTAACGAATGAAGTTTAGATTACTGAGAAATTTACAAAAGTGACAAAACATTTAGAAAATGCGTTTTAAGATCTATACATTACCTTCATATCCATAATAATATCATTCTGTTTATAAGAGAGGAAATCGACGTCGGAATGATAAAATAAAAATTTCAAAGTAAAAATATGCGTGGAATAAAACAAAGATTCAGCTGAAACTAATATTCCGCTCCAAAAATACTATTTTTCTTCCTGACGAAATTAGTGCTTTAATACATTTACAACTAAAAATTAGAAATAAATGCGACATGATCATTTGGAGCTTCATTAAACTGATCCTATACTAATTACGAAAAATCCGGTAGAAAACGAAGCATTAAACGAGAATTGGTTTCCGAAATATATTAGCATACAATTATATCTTTTATGTGTCACTAAGGAATAATAATTTGTGTAATTTTATTAAATAAAAACATATACAAGTTGAGCAAAGTATTAAGAAATAATATAACCAAAAACACAATTATAAATATGTAATATATAGTTTCTCGAAATAAATTCCTCTTTCGTACCTTAAAAAAAGCAAAACTAAACAAAAATGAACCTACAGGTTTTAGGATTATAGATCAGTCGTACATATAAAATTAAATTTTTAAAAATAACCTTTTTTAGAAATAATAGACACAAAAATATACAAATAATAATACGAAATTAGCTTAATACTATAAACTTTAGAATCTATTTAACTAATTCATTGGCATTAAGGCATTACAAAAAAATCAGATAAAAGTAATCAAGAATTCTTTAGTGTGACGCAAAAAATATTTATCAAATCATTTTTATATTTTTTATTGAAGTACCATACATTAGAGAATTGTGGTTTTGAAATACATAGAGCAGTTATAATCATTTTATAGAGAACATGAACATTATATAGGCTGAACTAGTTAAATATCTAAAATAATAGAATCTTTACATATTTTAACAGTATTAATTGGTATTATTATTCCTTCTAGCCCAACGAAAGAAATCATTATAAAAAATCTTAGAAATCCATAAAGCTAATAGAAATCCCCAATAAAATATCTTTTAATCAACTAACCTAATACCTAGGCATCGATTTACAAAATATTTCATTTTTTTATAAAAGGTTGGATTAACCTTTCTCGGATATTAACGATGTTCTAGATTTTGAATTTTTAAATTCATCGAATATCATATTGGTATCTTTCGGAAATCTATATCTTAGAGCTTTTCAAAATGAGATGTATAATTATTCAACCAAGAAGTTTCCGTATGTTTCTTTATGGCAAGTTGCCCGAAGTTTAAGACGCAACTCGAAAAAGTTATCTGATTCATAAAAAAACACCAACATTTCTACATATTCTGAATCACTAGAACCTGTAAACCTACACCGATATACATATTGGATACTTAAAAGATATTAAAACCCTTCAATGCCATACCAATATATATACCTATCATTTAGCCATATTATCCTTTTAAAAAATAATATTTTTTTTCATATTCTCATACCCCAGGCTGTTGGCCCAAATCCATCAAGAATATATCTTAATGCTTTTACATTACAATTACCTACAATTTCAAGATATTTTTTTACAATCTAGTTACATAAAAAACTACAAAATAATTTTCTAGAAATAAATTCACTATTTAGTATATTTATTCTAATTATACTCATTTTTATAAAACAACCAAATTTTTATCTCATTAAATATCCAAACAACAATACACATCCATTTTACATACCAATTACTAAGCAGATGGTTTTCTATTAGGCTATTTTCTCTGTATTCCTTATATTCCACTAAGATATAATTTACAAAATTTTAATGAAATAGAAGTACCAATCAAATTTTATTAAAATTATTTTAACAAATCTTTTATTAATATCTTTAAACAAATCTTTTAATAAAATATACTAACAAACTATTTATATATAGATTTACCTATAAAATAAACAAAAATTGAAGATTTACCTTATTTCTATAATTTACCTTATCAGCTACATCAACCTAATATCCCATCTTCCCCCCCTCTCATAACTCTTTTCTTCTACAAAAAACTACACCACCCGATATACATATTAGCCAAATTAACATCATCACAAGCCTCTTCTATCAACTCATTAACTCTTTCATTAACATCTTTAATTTTTAATTTATCAAATAACCCACCAATAACATCATTACACCCTTTATTACGACCCCCTCTCCTACTCCACTCAAACAACGGATCATAAACAAATCCCAACAAGTTACTAACAATAAGCTCTTTATTACAAACAAGACACTTCAACACATCTTCCATCGTTCGTCTAAACAATCCCTCAACTCCTACACACCCAAACCCACACACAATATTCTGTGTAAGTCTAAACGGCACAACTTCTCTAATTTCTAACATTTTTCCACTATCAAATATACAACTCAAATCCACATGCACAGCTTCTGCTGTCACAGTATCCATCAAAATATTTTCACCGTGCCGATCTCCAAGTCCCATAAAGTATCCTACAACACACATAACAGCATAACTTATTGTAAAATTCTTTAATCTTAAATACCAGTCATAATTATTTGTACATTCCTGTACAAATTTGTAAAACACTCTTCCTACCTCATCACACACACCCCTAAAATCTTCAATTCCTATTTTCTTTCTACTTCTATATTTATTCATTATCACTGATAATATAACATCTCTCTCCTTCAAATACTCCTCACAAATATTTCTAAAGCTTCTTAAATTACCAACAATCTCCAAAATACCATTAGAAGAGTCAATAGGAACAACATTATAAGTACGTATATAGCTATTATAAGTAGTGTTAGTATTTATATTGTTATTATTATTTATATTGTTATTACCATCTATATTATTACCTATATTATCTATACTATCTATATTACCTAAATTAAATTTACTGATATTACTATCTAAATTAACTATATTATCTAAATTAAATATATTGTCTAAATTAATATTATTATCTAAATTATACACCCTTTTGCTATTACGTATATCTCTTACAAGTATAGTGTTAAGTAACTCATTCAATTCCATAAATCTTTTATCTTTTCTAAGATCATCTTTACTTTTACACATAATACTATAAATTTTACCATTTTCTCCTATCAATTCTATCCTCTTAGGACATTGTAATGAATTATAAATATATATACTGTCTTTAACACCTGTTATTTTTATATTAGATTTTCTGTTGGGAATAACAGCTTCTAAAGGAAATATGGTGTTAATGTCTGGAAATACCTTTAAAAGGCTATATGTATTAGGAGGGAGGGTGTTATGATTAGTAGTTGTTTTAAGGTTAAGATTGGGTTTATGAGTTGTATTAAAGGGGTGTTGTTTAATATTAGTGTTGTTAACCCCCTGTTGTAGATTAGTAGTATTATTAACACCCTCTTGTTTAATAGTAGTGTTGTTAACACCCTTTATATTAATACTCTTATCATTAACACCCTTTATATTACTACTCCTTATCGTTAACACCCTTTATATTACTACTCTTATCGTTAACACCCTTTATATTACTACTCTTATTACTAACACCCTTTATATTACTACCTTTACCATTAACGCCCTCTAATCCAATCTCTTTATTATTAACACCCTCTAATCCTATCCCATTATTATTAACACCCTCTAATCCTATCCCTTTATTATTAACACCCTCCAACATATCCTCTCCCTTTACACCCTTAACACACCTGTTAATTATATTTTCCCTTTTTAATTTCCCAATACTTACAAAATACTTACTTAACACCCCAACATCATATAAAACCTTTTTACATAAAGAATTAACACCCTTTAATATACTATCTATTCTCTTCCTAACATCAGTGTTAGTAGAATTAATAGAAATAAGAGTGTTATAAGTACATTTATAAGGTAAATTATTGAGCATTCTTGTTAGTAATAAGGATATGTTGTTAACAATAGAAATATCTGTGTGTGATAGTTTAGAAAGTATTTGGGAATAAAAAGGTAAGAAATAAGATATAGGAGTGTCAGTAAAGAAGGTGTAAAGGGTCGATGTAGTAGTATTAAGAGGGTGTTGTTTATTAGGGTTATTATTAACACCCTTTAGGTTACTAGTATTATTATTAACACCCTGTTGTTTATATGTACTATTATTAACACACTTTAGGTTACTGGTATTATTACTAACACCCTTTAGGTTACTAGTGGTTGTATTAACACCCTGTTGTTTATATGTACTATTATTAACACCCTTTAGGTTAGAGGCGGTCGTTTTAACACCCTTTATCCCTATACTACTGTCACTAACACCCCCTACCCCTAGCATATCACCCCCTGTTAATATCTCACAGTATATATGTAAAATAACAGGTATTGTCTCATAAACATACTTATTTCCATACTTAACACTTTCTATATATGACTGTAGTGATATAAAGGGTGATATTATATAAAAATATTTACCTTTTAAATAAAACATCTTTTCACTGTTTAACATACGTTTATGTATGTTATTCCATAGAATTGTATCTTGTTTTATTTTTGTCTGTAATAACACAGATTTATTATAATAAATATAAGAGGTGTTATTATTGTTAGTTATAGTATTGTCGTTAAAGGGGTGATAAGTATTAGTACTGTTGTTAATAGGGTGATAAGTATTAGTACTTATATTAACAGGGTCTTGTTTATAGGTACTGTTATTAACAGGGTCTTGTTTATTAGTACTTATATTAACACCCTGTTGTTTAGTATCCCTATAATTAACACCCTGTTGTTTAGTATCCCTATAATTATCACCCATATAATTACTATCCTTATAATTAACACCCTCTAATATACTTATAAGTCTATTTATACATTCTAATGCTTTTCTTTTTCTATTAATAGTTAAATAATACTTACTTTGTTCATATAACACTATAAAGTTATTATTAAGTAATTCTTCTACAATTTCTTCATTAAATAAGTCATATTGTTTATTTAAACGTAAATGTTTTAATCTAAGAACTTTTAAATATGAAAGATAAGAGGTAAGAAGGTAGGGGGGTGTTATATTACTAGATAGATTGTTAAAGGGGTGTTGTTCATAAAGTGTGTTATTAAGAGGGTTTTGTTCATAGAGTGTGTTTTTAAGAGGGTGTTGTTCATAAAGTGTCTTATTAAGAGGGTTTTGATTACTAGACTGATAGTTAAAGGGGTGATAATTATTGGTATTGTTATTAAAGGGGTGTTGATTACTACTCATATTACTAACACCCTTTAAATTACTACTAATATTACTAACACCCTTTAAATTGCTACTAATATTACTAACACCCTTTAGATTACAACTCATATTACTAACACCCCCTATATTACTTATATAACTATTTATAAGGTTAATACTATAATCTATAAGAATGGGGTTATTATTATCTAAACTTCTTCTAATAATTAAAGGGGTTATATTATTAGTCTCTTTAAGTATATGAATATCACCTATTAAATGTAATAATTCTTTAGAATAAAGGGTGTTAGTATTAAGAGTATCTATAGTACTGTTAATAAAGGGGTGATGGGTATTATTGTTAATAAAGGGGTGATGAGTGTTTGTATTGTTAAAGGGGTTATAATTGCTAGTATTGTTGTTAAAGGGGTTATAATTACTACCTCTGGCATTAACACCCTTTATATTACTATCATTATATTTAACACCCTTTAATATACTACCTTTGTTACTAACACCCCCTTTATTACTCCACTTTTCTAATTCCTTACTTATCTCCTCAATATCACCTTGTAAATTACTATCTTTAACATACTTTAAAACCTTATAAGCATATAAATATTTCCTTTCTAAACATAAATCATAAAACATTTTCATATTTATATTTATCATATTACTAACACCCTTTAAACTATAATAGTCTTGTATTTTAAAATATAGAAAAGCTAATTTATCATAAAAGGGTGATAAAGAAGAAGAAGGGGTGTTAATATGGTTATAATTACCAGGTGTGTTGTTAAAGGGGTGATAATTATATGGTGTATTGTTAAAGGGGTGTTGTTTATATGAAGTATTATTAACACCTTTTAAATTACTACCCATAACATTAACACCCTTTAAATTACAGTCCATATTATTAACACCCTCTAACATACTCTTATTAACACCCTCTAAAGTACTCTTATTATTAACACCCTTTATATTACTACAACATTCCCTCTCTAATATAACACCCTTTATATTACTATCCTCATTACCCTTATAATCATTACCCTCTCTTATTATAATCTCTACTATACGTATAACACCATATACATCATTAATAGTATTATAACACCTATAAACTATATTATCATCTATAATCTTAACACCTAACACATAATTCATTAAACCTATATATTTAACAACCTTTCTATCTAATGAAAAAGACATATTATAAAGTAAGTCAATAAGGGTATTAAGAGTAGGGTTAATAGTATTGTTAACGGGGTGAATAGTATTAGTAGTGTTAAGACCCTTTATATTACTATCTCTATTATTAACACCCTTATAACTACTATCCTTATTATTAACACCCCCTACCATACTCTTATCCCTAACACCCTTATAATCATCACTATTATTATTAACA
This sequence comes from Hamiltosporidium tvaerminnensis, assembly GCA_022605425.2. Taxonomy (NCBI): domain Eukaryota; kingdom Fungi; phylum Microsporidia; family Dubosqiidae; genus Hamiltosporidium; species Hamiltosporidium tvaerminnensis. The sequence continues at coordinate 1,106,824 of CM061247.1, forward strand.
CCCCCTACACCCTTTAACATACTCTTATCCTTAACACCCTTATAACTAGTATCCTTATTATTAACACCCCCTACTCTGTCTAATCCATTACCACCCCCTCCATTACCCTTTAATAACCCACTGTTATATAACACCTTTATTCCTATATAAGTATAAAACATAGAAATATTAGGGTTAAGTAGAGTACCATAAGAAAGTAAATTATAATAAGAATATAGGGTGTTATTATATAGTAAAGATAATATAATATTTAAAAGGTTAGGAATTATATTATTAAAGGGTATTTTAGCTATGTCCCTACTATAACACCCTTTAGTATCAGTATTATAAGACCCTTTACTATTACTATAATAACACCCTTTGGTATCAGTACGATAACACCCTTTAGTATCAGTATTATAAGACCCTTTACTATTACTATTATAACACCCTTTAATAATCTCTTTACAATAACACCTACTATCCTTACATTTACTCTCCCTTCTATTATAACACCCTCTTCTACTATCATTACTAGGAATAAAGTAATGTGTATCTTTAAAATGTATAATTCTATTAATAACACCCTTTTCTAATACATTTATATCTGTCATAGTTTTAAGTGTCTGTTGTATTACAAAGAATAGAATATCTTGTTCTTTATAATTTTGTAGAAGTAAAATATTTTCTAATAAGTATTTACAGGTGTTATTTATAGAACAGTCTTTAGGAAGAGAAATTGGAGAATTAGAGTGATTAAGAGGGTTATAAGTAGTAGTAAAGTTAAAGGGGTGACATTTATATGGTATGTTGTTAACACCCTGTTGTTTATTAGTAGTGGTATTAACAGGGTGTAAGGTATCAGATAGATCGTTAACACCCTGTTGTTTATTAGTAGTGGTATTAACAGGGTGTAAGGTATCAGATAGATCGTTAACACCCTGTTGTTTATTAGTAGTGTTATTAACACCCTTTTATATTACTATCCTAATCATTAACACCCTTTATATTACTATCCTTAACATTAACACCCCCTAACATATCCCTACTATACTTAACACCCCCTTCATCCATACTACTACCTCTAACACCCTTTATTCCTATACTACCCATTATTACTAACATATAAGAACAATCTATATTTTTATAAATATTATATACTTCTAACACCCTTATATATATTTTATAAATAGTCTTTTGTAAAGGGGTGTTATTATTATAAAGAGAAATAAATCTAATTATAAGGGAACTAACACTATCCTTGTTTAAAGGGGTGTTATTATCAGTAGTATTATCTAACGGGGTGTTATTATCAGTAGTATTATCTAATGGGGTGTTATTATAGTGCTTTTATAATAAGAGGTGTTATTATCAGTACTTTTATAATAAGAGGTGTTATTATCACTAGTATTATAATAACAACTATCACCATTACTACCCTTACCTAACCTTATATCACTACCACCCCTCTTATAATAACAACCATCCCTATTGTTAAGCACCATTAAAAATATACTTTTAACTTTACTCATAACAACACCTACTGTCTTACTTTCTATACCTTTAAGTAATTCATATATTATAATTATACATTCATTAACACTATTCTTATTACTTATTAAGTATTTAATATCTAAATAAGGATATATATTCTTTAAAGTGTAAGGTGCATACTTATAACACTGTGTGTATAACCAACCAAAGAAAAGGGATTTACATGTAGTATTATTAAAGGGGTGTTGTTTATTAGTACTGTTGTTAAAGGGGTGTTGTTCATTAGTACTGTTGTTAAAGGGTGTTTGTTGAGTAGTACTGTTGTTAAAGGGGTGTTGTTTATTAGTACTGTCGTTAAAGGGGTGTTGTTTACAAGTACTATAGTTAACACCCTGTTGCTTATTACTACTATAGTTAACACCCTGTTGTTCACTACTACTATAGTTAACACCCTGTTGTTTATTACTACTATAGTTAACACCCTGTTGTTCACTACTACTATAGTTAACACCCTGTTGTTTATTACTACTATAGTTAACACCCTGTTGTTCACTACTACTATAGTTAACACCCTTTAATATATCACTACTATTACCCTCCTCTACCTCCCTACTATTATTATCACCCTCCTCATAATACCCTTTATAATACATCCTATAATAACACCCCCTTTCATTACTATAACATTCCAAATAAGGAAAAATCTGATTAAAAAGTAAATCTAACCTATAAACAACATGTCCTAATATAACACGTATAAGACAATAAATACAAATATTTTTATTACAATACATTTTACTTTTAAATAATATAACACTTATATTTCTATAAATAATATTTGATATATCAATATAATTATAAAGAATGTAATAATCTGTATTGTTAGATATTAAAAGTAATAAAATATCTATTTTATGGTTTTTTATTATTTTTGATATGTGTGTGTTAAGTATATATGTTGTATGTATGTTGTTTGTTATGTAATATGACAGTATAAAGTGTATGTTATTATAAAGTAGGTTGTATAGAGGTAAGGTAGTATTGTTGGATAGAGATGGGGATAGGGTGTTAGTAATAGTAGTGTTATTAAGAGGGTGTTGTTGTATATTGTTATTAAGAGGGTGTTGTTCTATATTGTTGTTATTAACAGGATGTTGTTTATCAGTAGTGTGATTAAGAGGGTGTTGTTTATTTGTAGTATAGTTAACAGGGTGTTGTTTATCAGTAGTGTTGTTAACAGGGTTATAATTATTTTTTATATCATTAACAGGGTTATAATTACTACCCTTATTATTAACACCCTCTAATCTACCCTTATAATTAATACCCCCTGATATATCACTACTGTTACTAATGGGTGTTATTATATGTCTATAAATAACAGGTGCTATTATATACATATATTCCTTATTAAATTCTTCTACTGTTATATCAAGTAAATAACATATTTTAATAAATATATTATCAATATTATATAAAGGGGTGTTAATTATAAGGATATATTCTAATATCATATTAAGTATTTTTATAAAATAAGTTTTTCTTTTAGAAAATGTATATTTAACAATGAGTGATAGGTAGGTGGTATTAGAGGGGTGATAATTAGTAGTATTGTTGTTAAAGGGGTGATAATTACTAGTATCCTTGGTAGAGGGGTGATAATTACTAGTATTATCATTAACACCCTGTTGTTTATTAGTATTGTTACTAACACCCTGTTGTTTAGTAGTATTGTTACTAACACCCTGTTGTTTATTAGTATTGTTGTTAACACCCTGTTGTTTACTATTATTATTACTAACACCCTTTATATCCCTATACCAATCACTACTGTCATTAATACCCTCTAATATATCCTCTTCCTTGAATAACCCATACTTACTTATTCCATTATAAATAACAACAAAACTAGAAAAAGCTATTTTATCTGTAAAAGGTAAATTATTAACAATACGAAGTGTTGTTATAAACATATTAATATTATAATTACTATCTATATACTTTAAAACCCCTATAATTAACTGTTCAATTTCTATATTTATTTTTATATTTTTATATATATTTAAAAGGGTGTTATATTTATAAGTAGATTGTAATATTTTAGTAAGAGTAACAGGTGTTATTGTAGTGTGTAATATTGTATGTAGGATATATGGGGTGTTAATATCAGTACTTATATTTAAAGGGTGTTGTTTATCAGAATTGTTATATAAAGGGTGTTGTTTATCAGGGATATGGTTAACAGGGTGTTGTTTATCAATATTGTCAATAATACCCTTTAATCTACTACTTTTACTAATACCCTTTAATCTACTACCTTTATCATTAACACCCTGTTGTTTACTAGTACTGTCAATAACACCCTTTAATCTACTACCGTTATCATTAACACCCCCTATAATATCCCTATTAATAACACCCCCTTTACTACCACTATTAATAACACCCTCCCCCACAATTCCTCTACCTATATCACCCCCTATCTTATTCTTATAATAAGTGTTATGTGTATTAAAAAACAATATAAGGTTATTTAAAGGGGTGTTACACTTTATACAATAAGTATAAGAATATGATATACTATAACATATAAATAAAGGGGTGTAATTAAGTAAATTAGGATTTACTATCTGTAAAGGGTTTATATAAGGAAGTAAAGGACTAAAAGGTATAGTAGTATTGTTTATGCAAGAATTTAGGGTTACAGTAGGGTTACCATTATTACTATTATCACTGCTACTGTTATTACTATTATCACAGTTACTGTTAATTAAAGTATTATTACTGTTATTACTTATATTACTGTTATTACTAATATTACTGATATAACTATTATTACTCTTACTACTAATCATACTCTTATTACTATTCAAACTATTATTACTAATCAAACTGTTATCAACCCCATCATTCTTGTTACCACATATATTCAAATGTAAAGGTTTATTGTTAAATTCCTTAAAAAAAGAATCTTTAGAGAAATACAAATCACAATATAAAATATAAGAATTTACTTCTTCTTGTGTAACAGTATACGTAGAACATATTATAGACAATAATATATTTCTATATGGTAAGGTAGTGTTAGTATGTAAATATTTAAGAATTTCTTTATTATAGGAGTTATTAGAATTTTCTATGTCATTTTTAAAGGTTATTACTAGTTTTGTTAGAAGGTGTGTTATTAAAGGGAGAGAAGTGGTAGTAATTAAAGGTAGAGGTGGTAGAGGGGTGTTAATGATAGTATTGATGTTTAGAGGGGTGTTAATATCAAGGTTGGTGTTTAGAGGGGTGTTAATGATAGTATTATTATTAACAGGGTTATAACTATCAGTATTATAATTAACAGGGTTATAAGTATTAGTACTGTTATTAACAGGGTTATAAGTATTAGTACTGTTATTAACAGGGTTATAAGTATGAGTACTGTCATTAACAGGGTTATAAGTATGAGTATTATAATTAACAGGGTTATAACTATCAGTATTATAATTAACAGGGTTATAACTATCAGTATTATAATTAACAGGGTTATAAGTATGAGTACTGTCATTAACAGGGTTATAACTATCAGTATTATAATTAACAGGGTTATAACTATCAGTATTATAATTAACAGGGTTATAAGTATTAGTACTGTTATTAACAGGGTTATAACTATCAATACTGTTATTAACACGGTTATAACTATCAATACTATAATTAACCCTTAAATAAGGATTATGAAGTATTAAGTTTGTAAAAATATAAAAATTATAAAAATGTAAAGAAATAAACGAATTAAAAGAAGAATCAAGGGGTGAGAGGTAAGAGAGTTGGATGTATGGTAGTAAAGGGTGGAGGTATGTGTATATATAAGGTGTTATTTCTATATTTGTAAGTATATATGTTAGTGTGTATTGTAAGGGAAATTTCTTAAAGAAAAGTGGGTTTTCTATATTTTTAGAGACAATGAGAAGTGTATTAACAAGGGGTGTGTTACTATGTATGTCAGTAGATATGTTAGTAGGTATGGTATTATGTATGTCATTAGGTGTGTTAGTAGATAGTGTATTATGTATGGTATTGGATAGGCTATTAGATATATTCTCGTTGATATTAGATATTCTATTACTTGTATTCTCATTGGTTTTATAAGGTTTTTGTTCGTTATTTCTGTTGGTAAGAATTTTCTTTAAAATTATTTTATAAACTTTTTTAGAATGAAAGTTCTTTTCAATACAAAGTGATAGTACTGTTAATGGGTTGGTATGAGAAAGAAGATAAATTTTTAAGTTTTTAATGTAGGATCTGTTCATTGTATTTGTAGTGGGTTTCAAGAAAAAGATTTAAATAATTTTTATATTTTATTATTTATATGGTAATGTGGTGTTATTGTGTAGTGGGTATGAAAAGATAAAAAAATATTTTTATAGGCTGATGAGAGGGAGGGTGTTATTCATCAGTACTTTTGTTAAGAGATGGTATTTTAAGTGTAAAGAGATAAAGAAATTTTATAAAAATGAAAAGGTGTAATATAATTAAGAGAGTGGTGGTAGTATACATGTAAATAAAAGGATAAAGAAATATATAAAGATATGATTTGGCTGTAGTAGAATAAAATAAATAAATTTATTAGTTGTAAAAGAGGTGAGATGAAAATATGAGAAGAACAAACTAATTTCAAGAGTTGAGACACTTTGTCACACTAGATTAAATGCAAAAAAATATTTATTTTAAGAAAAAATTTTGAAGTTTGATAAGAATATATTATATAAGAGTACTTTGATGATAAACTAGTATATAGGAGTGCTTCGATAATGAACTATTTGCTTTATTTAAAGTATCACATCTTTTTAAAACAGTGGAAAGTGTTATATTTGTTTTCATGTCATTAACGCAGTTCTAGGTTTAACATAAATGACTGCTACCCCAAAACTCCATCAGTAACCCCTGCGATACCTACATCCCGAAGCCTTTCATTTACCAGGTGTGTAAAACCCAATTACTTGGCGAGGCAGTTGCCCGGTGTTCGTCAATGTCCGTTGCATGGAGTGTGATCGAAGGCCGAAGCCCCTCCTGGGCTCCCCCAAGACTATGCTGCATTCCCACTTACTCTACACATTTCGAACCCAATAAACATCATGCTAAGATATATTTCAGAGGCTTACATAAGGTCCACCTAGACAATGCAATGTCATACCAACAGGTATAACCTGTTACTTAGCTCTCCCGGCTTTTAATGGGTCTTATTTTTATATCTCCCGGGCGCTAAGTCTTCTAACCCGAGTGAGCAAGGCTAGGTTCCCATGCTTTTAAATGGAAATTACCTACATTTTCATCGGCGGTCTGCAATCTGGTTACGTAAAAAACTACAAATAAATCGTAGAAAAAGTTTCTCCATTTCTTAGACCTCTCCTCCTCATAACAACTCCCATGGAACAACCAAAGATGTGTGGTTTTATTCCCACAAAAAATCCAAACAATGATCTCACACCAGTTTCACGCACTCATTGCCAAGCAGAAAGTTTTTTATGTGGTTATCCTCCCTCCACGTATAAAATGAATATATAAATATAATGGATAATTTAAAAAGCCGGGTGTAAATTAAAGGTTATGAACAAATTTGAAATTTGTGTTAAGTTATATTTTTTAACATGTTTCATGTTACGTTTGTTCTTGTTTTTATTTATGTCTTCATAATACTCTACTCAAATCTTAACATTTTTCCTTTTCTGTGCTTGAAATTATATCGTTTTATATTTTCAGTCTAAATCTCGCATCATTATAAATTAAATATGATTCCTTATTTATGTGTAAGCTAGATTTTGTAATATTATTGTCTTTTAGTTTGTAGTTCATTGATTGAATCTTTTTAAAATGAAATTTTATTTTAAAAAAATTTATTACTCAATGTCGATAATAAGAAACAACAACGATTGATTAATAAGCATCTGATGCTTATCTTAATACATCCGTGTTTTCATTTCCTAAATTCCCTATGATACCCTATGGTATTTAGTATCAATATAATTAGAAATTATTACATAATAAATATCTGCTGCTTAATATTGATGAATATGATATAAATCATATGATTTAATTTCTATAACAGTGGGTTTGAAAATTTAAACAAAGTTGTGAAGTAATCAAATTACAGCAGAGCTTCAGCAGATTTAATTTCCGTTCTTTTAAAAAAACATTAATTATTATTTTTTAGCAAAAATCCTTTTCATCGAACTGACTTCAATAGTCTCTTTATACAGCAATTTAATTTTTTTTAAACAAAGTTAAACTCATTTACATTGTATATAAAGTTGTGTTTCTTTAAAAATATTCTTCCATAAATCGCTATTATTTTGTAATTAAATTTGCTATAACAGGGTTTTTTGCATCGTAGATGTTAGCTTGACTTTCTGCTAATTTTACAATATTTACATATTTACTCGGCGCTCAAAATATATTCCTATCTAAATACATCAGAAAACTGCTTGCTCAAATTGAGTTGTTTTTACTTTAAGTACAAAAAACGTTAATTTTACATATTAGCTCTAGTTCCCACGCATTATATAATTTTATCTGTTTTTTTCTATCAAATGCGAAGGTATTTTATTATGAGATTTTCATCTTAATATGTTTTTTTCTAAAATTATCTTTGCAAATAAAATTTCGCAATGTAAAGATTAGGTTTGTGGTTTGAATTGGCTGGGAAATCTAATCCTGTAGTTTCATTTCTGTATTGTTTTTCAGACAATTAAAGATTTTCGAAAGCACAATTTTTCTTGTAATTTTACATAATATGCACATAAATATTTTAGTTTTCGAGAGATAGTGAATGTTTAAATATCCTCGTTAAAATGATTCTTTTTTCTTGCATTACATTCACAACACCATATTTCAGAAATATAACTTGGGTAAAAAGAGCTTATAGATTGTATATAAAAATTAATTCCTTTCCTGAATATTTCCTAATGAATGAAATATATTTTGTACCTGATATTCGCTTCAACCCGTTAAAAAATATTAAAATAACATTCTATTTCTTTTTTGCAGCCAAGCGCGTGTTTCAATTTTATCTTCTTTTAGGAAGCAATTATTCAGTTTTATTTTTCAAAATTCAAATAACTTTAATGATGTATTTTAGTTACATATTGATTTAAAACCATCTATATCTATTTAGATATGAAAATTTTCTCTCACTCATCTGTTTTATTGTATTTGATGAATAATAGTACAACCCTGAGATTATCGATAAAAAGGCAGTATAGAATTCTACCGAAACATGTTTCGTATTTATTATCATTATATCTATTTCACTGGAAAAGAAACTCATAATCTCTCAAAGTAGTTATGAATAAGCATCAATCTATATTTAAAGCCAATCTTTATAAAAATTCTCTTACTTTTCTTTCTAATATATTCTGCCTCATAATTTTTATTTTGTATCGAAATTTTTATCAAATTAGACACGAGATAGAAAGTTTACACTTATATGCATTTAATTAACTGCTAGAAATCATTGTATCATTAGATTTTGGATTCCATAAGTATAATTTTCTAATGGCATTAAGAATTTTCATTAATCCATCTTTATTGTCGTAGCAATAACTCCCTTTATCCAAAATAAACTAAAAAAATAAAGAAAAAATGAGAATCGTGATACCTAATGTAGTCTACAAATTTTTTATGAGTCAAAAAAACAATTTATAAATTCAAAAATTGGCGGTTAAACATATTAAATAGGTCGAAGCCGATTTCTAAAAATTTTTCTGCAAATGAAAGCAGATTAACAGTGATTGTAAGTACTAGGCTGGACGGAGGAACGCGATCAATTTAATACTGCGATAAACTCATATAAACATAAGTATTTTTATAAAAAAATATTAGATTCTGTAGTTCATTGTAACGAAATTGTGTCTCTCCCTTAAGATCTTATAATTTTCTAAAGAGCTTTGTTATAAAGCAAATACAAAGAAGACGAAAGTTGGAACGTTTTTCGAGGTTGGTATTCGGACTATCTCTAAGCATGTTGGTTATCATTTTTTTGCATTAAACTATATGAAGAAGAGCGCATTGTGAAAAAAATATCTTACTGAGGTATCAAATATAGAATCAATTATATTTGAGAATGTTTAATTTCTCATATTTCTATTTTATTTTGTTCTATTGTAAATTATATATCTAAATCTGTTGCAAAAAAAGTTAAGACAAAAAATCAAAAAATAAAGACTTTTAACAACCAGGAAACTGATTTATAAAAGAAAAAATTGTTTCGTGATGATGTAAGCAATATCGGTAATTTTATCACCCCTACCATCAAGCGATACTTGCTAGGTTACCTCAGTCTGCTCGATTAGAATCATACCTTCATTTCCCGTCCCGATTTCTCAGCTAACAGATAAGCCAGCATCATGGAAAACCTCAACACTACTTCTATTTTAGAAGGTAACCGACCATTGGTTTGCATTCAATACTTGACTCTGTCACCGTCACAGTCGTAGAGAAGAAATTGCCTGAATCTGCTATTCTAGCAGCGCAAAATAAATTTGAAAGAATGACCTAACTGGCTGATCTGCAATTCTTAGTAGTATAATGTGAAATTTGGTCGTATTATTGATATTAGATGTGTTTTAAAAATTAACACCAAATGAGGCAGGAAATGGAATAAGGCAAGAAAAGAACGAAGAGCGATGTAGAATTGCTCATTGTCTCGGGAGCTTTTTTTTCCAACAGAACAGTGAACTCTTTATTAACCCGAGTGAGAAGTTTTTGTATAAAATCAAGAAACATATAGCGAAGTAAATCGGAGATGTCGTGGTCAAAACTAGAAAACTTCCAATGAATTAGTTGAATGTAAACTTTGGGATCCATTAATCAACCACGGCAAATGTGCTGAATCTCATGTACCTAAGACCTTTACTACAGCAGCTTGAATCACCAGGCATCCCGGGAATTTTACAGCAAGTTGGCAGCAAAGTAAACAAAAAACAGCCTTTAACAAAATAGAGAATGTAAAGTTTCTATGCTATGTCTTGCCAAAGATCTTCTCGTGAAAACTTGAAGTGAAAAAGCTCTCCGATCAAGAAGCGAAAAGTTTCAAACAAATCTTGCGATGGTTATATCCATATCTGGGTACCGTAACTGATCTTTCCGAGGTTTTAATAAAGAAGAATGACGATTTTAATGTCTACAGAAAAAATTACGATCTGAAAGTAGAAAACATTTTCTTAAAAAGAATCTTGTTTGTGTTATTCCGAAGTTGATCTATTTGGGTTGTCAAACGCGTTAAATCAGAGTTTGTGGTGAAAAAACACGAATTGGCCAGGATTTTAGTCTACATCGTGGTGCAAAAATATAGAAAAGCTAAAAATGAAGACTATTTGATATTTTCATCTGGAAAACTCATCTGATCACGTTTTCTTCGCCTAAAGTGTCAGTAGATATCATCATTTTGATGCCGACCCGGAAAGCAGCTTTAAATGATTGTATTACGAATTAACTCATCAAAAAACTTCCGAGTCTTCAGAAATATCCCTATTATATTGTGAAAGTCAAGAGTTTGGGGGAAAGCTCAAAACAGCTGGTATTATTACATGATAGCTTACCTAATACCTTAAGTCTCCTTATATATTTGTTCTGGTTTCAAGCCAATTATCTGTATGTAAAACCTATACAGGCTTACAACAAAATGTGTTACGAAAGTTTTACGGCTTGAGGTAGAAAGAAGAGGTTTGCTTTATGATAATCGGTCGGGAGAGAGGCGTGCAGAAAGAAATAAAGCAAGCTCTACTAATGCTATTAATAGAGAGTATCAGAACAATCTAAGGCAACGTGAATTTGCTAAAATAGATTATGGTTGCATAGATCCCACATACTTTCCCCAATACATCGAAAATCGTAATTTTTTTTTGAAAAAAGCGCGATCAATTTAAAGCAATAATATCAAAATGCGAAATTTCTGCGTTATTAGGGTTAAAATCCGAACAAGAATAAGGCTAAAGAGATTCTATTGAGATATAGTGTATGATTTTTGTTTTTGTTTCATGTTTGGGTCACTTGAGCCGCAGACTCAATAAAAAAATACAAAAAAGTGACAATATATAATGGCGCAGTTTCTTACTTATCGATCATTGTATGTTAAAGGATTATATCAAGCGCCTTCCAAAAGATGAAGAACCATTAGAACAGATTAACGAGTAGCTGAAAAGGTTTATGAACAACATAGAATTGAAGACTAACAAGTATAAGTCGGCTACAAATAATCCGATCTGTGAAGAAATTGCTACTTTCTGCGAGGAACCTGTGTTTACAAATGCCTTGGTAGAATAAAAGTTGGCAGAGGTTTTGTAACGCGTAAGTCCGTTGTATCGGTAAAGATTAAACCAATAGAATAGGGAAGGTGACTGGTTCGAACTAGATTAAATGCAAAAAAAAATATTTACAACCATCAATTAACATGTAACATCTTTAAATAAATATCATATAGGTGTACTTCGACTATAACTGGCCGACTTCTCTAAGTTAAATGATGCAGTATGTGTGGTGATGGTAAAGAATAAGATCGAATTCAGGCCAGGGTGTAAAGAGGCTCTATATCTTCTAGATAAAGAACCCGAGGTGATTTATATAATGTTGAGTGATAAAGCGAATATATATATGTTTTTTAACTCTTGGATTTTTTGGAAAAATTAATGATACATCTGCCAGAAAAGCAACTGTCTTAACGTTTGAGAACAACCTAAAAATTCACGCACAAAAAGACCAACTTTTTAAAATAAATTAACAGTCAGAAAATAAAGCCTCAAATAAAAATTGGATAAACGCAACTTGCCAACTTTACAACAAAATAGAAGACTGAGAACTGCATTCAATGTTTTAAATCTAGAAGTAACGAGATGGCAAGTGTAAATAGCTCCTCGATATGGTAAGTTTAAATTAACCTCGAGATGGTGAAATTAATGTGGTTCAGGACCACTTGATATAGTAGTATTCTGCCAATCTAAGATAGAAACGTATTCTGGGGTGGAAGATGTGTGTCAACACTGCAACACATCCAGGGAATCAGTAGAGCATTTAGCAACGAGATGTATAACAATGCCGTGTTATGACCATACTAAAAGATACAATAATTTGTATGATGCATACATTTACTCTTATCGAAGTGATATAATTTTAAGCTTTCAAAACGAATTGTATCACTCAATTCAAAAAATTCTTGATAACAAGTAAACAGATACCATAGTTGACAGTATAACAAAAAAATGATGTCAAAATTGAAATAATAGACTAGATATATTTATTTATAACAAGATGCAGAGTAAAAAATAACTCTTATTGAAGTGGGAATTTATTCCTAATATTCTCTTTAAATAAGTGAAACAGATAAGCCAAGACAGTATGAGGTATTAGAAAATTTATTAGGTCTAATTTATAAATGTACTGTGGTGATAATTCCTTATGGGATTAATTGGAACGGTATTGTAACAAATTACCAAAGAAGTATACGCAATGACTGAAAATACTCTGAATGTAAATGAATACTTTCTTTTACAATACACAAGAATACAGTCGAAACAACGTTGATCGACGAAGAAGCTTGAGTCTCGCCTCAAAGGATAGAGAAATTTCAAAAAAAGTTCCAGGTATTATTGAAAGAGGTGTGTGGCCAGGAAAAAAAGATTTTTATGAACAACTGAAGAGCAAAAAAATTGGTCACAAACAAGTAAATTTAAAAAATATTTTTGCGCTTATTCTGGAGGGGTGCCTTCTTCGCCAAGAATGCAAATATACTTTGGAGTTACGTCAGATTAGAAAACAGAATGAAGTAGGTCAAAGGGCTTAAGGATCTATTTAAAAAGAAAATGTTTTTTCAATCCAGAATTAAATATAAAAATTACCTAATTTCTTTTTTAGTGAGATAGGAAGTGGAGAATGAATAACTAATCGCGAAACTAGCCGTAGGATAATTTCTTTCAAATTGATGCAAAAATCATAAATTATTCTGATAAAATACCCTAGATAATAGTTTCTGTTGGTTTATTCAAATTTATATTTAAAGAAGGTGGTAACAAAACAATGAATTTTTTCATGCACTATATTAGAAACCACTGTAGGAGTTGAGTAATGGCCACTAAAGGTATAAGAAACCAACCTTATTCACTCGAATTAAAAACTAAAAGCCTGATAGGTACAAAAAACACTAACAAAGGAGACAGGTATGTTAAGTTGCAGGTGATACATGTTATTCTGTTATCGCGATGTCTAAATCAAACCGTTGTAACTTACCCGTATATATCTTTGAAGTGAAATATGAGTTCGGAAACTTAAGACTATGTTTGTAGTTTCTAACTTTAAGATAGCCAAAGTCGGGTTTTGAGTTGTAATCACACCCCAGAAATGCATATTAAGAACAATTTAACCCAAATTCGTGCATAAAATGGGTTTAATACATTATTTAGATGATGAACTTTTGAATTTATGCATCGAAAAGAAACGGCATGTAAGCAAAAGCTATTTATGAAAGCCTAAAACAGCATTGGTGTATAAAATAAAATAACTCGTGCCACTATTCTAAAGATCTGATTTTTTATGCAGAGACATATCAAATCAATACAAATGAATAATAATACATATTTGAGCAATATAAAAGTACATGTTTTCGGCTTTTTTCTATGCTTATACTATATTGTATCTTATATAAATACAAATTCGGAACCTCTTCTTGTTACAAATTTGTGAGTTTTATTATCTGATATCGATGAAAATAATTTTGAAAATGTTGATAGCTTTGATCCTCACAGTAAGCCTTTTTTTGTTAAAATATTTACCAAAGCAGTAATAAATTTTCAATTATAAATATCTGCTGCATTTAATAAATTTATAGTCACATACTAGGGACTTGTTTTCTAAAGAATTAGATATTCGAAAATATTTTATTAGTCTAGAATTCGTAAATTTACTATAACATTAAGATTAATCATTGCAAATGATTATTAAAGCAAATTTGCGAAATTGTAAAATGTTAAATTAAATTTTAAAACATTATAATGTAAAAAGCAACCGAAGGCGAATTAAAAATTTAAGGTCCGATGGTTAAAATGTTCAATATGAGAAATCATCACTCATTGCTCATTTTAGAACTACTGCTTTCATTTATCCATATAAAAATAATTGCGGTGTTTTTCTTTTTATTTCAATAATTTGCTTTTAATTAGCATATTTCGTTTTTTTTATATAGAAAGCAAACAAATTAAAACAGAATCGAGGAAATCTGGTTCGGAACAAAGATCAAATCTATTTTCTGGATCGAAATATAATCTATTATAATATTCGAAATTTCTTAAAATTTTTAAAAAAATACTCTTCAAATTCAAGTATTTCATTAAAAAGAATTATTTGAATTTTTACTAAAATCATCTTTTTTCGATTTCTTTCTATTTTTTTGTTCGAATAATTAATTTAATAGAATTTAATTACATATGGATTAGTTATTAATTAAAAATTCAAAACCATTTTTTAATTAAATTTTATAAAGCAATTTAATGTACAATCAATATATATGAAGGCCCAAAATATAAACCATGGGCTATATGAAATTGTTTTTTTCATCTAAGAATTTATGTTTTGAAAACAGAACAAAAAAAATACACAGAATAAAGAAGACATCGATTGTTTTAACTAATTTTTTGAAATACTTACTACTCGGTTTTTATATTTTTTGGGTTTTCAGAGTAATTCATTGTGTGCGTATCCGTATTAGTTTTTATAGTGAGGATTGCTTAAATGGCTTTATGCCAAATTCATCTGATTCATATCCTTTAGAGTCAAATATAAAAGAAAATTCTGGTAATAATGATCAAAAATTAATTTTTCAATCGACTCATTATACATTAGATCTTAATAATGTTCAAATTTTCGAAAATGAACAAAATGAAGATCGAAATATGGAGAAAAGATATCCAAGATTGTACACATATCCAAAATTATTAAAAAACACCAGTGATAATTCTTTGGATGAAATTTCAAGCACAGTACATTTTGATAGTCACATTTCGCACGATACGTTACAGAATTATAAAGAATCATATGATTTTAAACTAGATTGTAATTTAGATGATTCTAAAAGTGAAAGTAAATCATCACAAATAAAACATGATTTCATAATATTTGATTATTCAGAAAAATGTATTATTCGATCCAAGTATTTTGATAAAGTGAGTCAGTCCGGTCTAACTGAAATAAATCTTAACATTAAAAATATAACAAAAAGTAATATTGATTGCTGTATGTGTAGAGAATGTTTACAGGTTTTATGTTATGGTTGGACTACAAATTTTTTCAATATGAAAAACGAACAATTTTTAGATTATATTTGGTTTATATATGATCTTTCTTGCTATTCTACATCAATCGCTCTTTACAAATTATATGAAAATTTAATTCCATTTTTAATATCTTATTTAGAAAGCGAATCAGGTTTTTATGAATTATATTCGGAGACTATTCAATTATCAGAATATAGAAATTTATTTTTACCTTTCTTACCATCACTTTATAATTCCGTTTTTGTTTTCTTTAATTCAAGTACCAAGGAACTGCTATTAATTGATAAAAAACAAAATGATGCAAGGAATAGATTTGAAAACAACTTAACAGAAAAAATGAGTATTAGAACTACGACAAAAACCCTCGATATTATAAATGAAGATACATTTAAAGAAAAGACAAAATTTTTGTGCAAATTGATATTTTCATTTGAAATAAATGAATTAAAAATATCATATGATGATAATTATTTTACGGAATGTAAAGATTCAAATACCGCAGATAGTTTTAATGAAAAAAATGCAGAAATCAGTAAAATAGAAACATGTTTTTCAAGCGTTTTTAACTACATAGAACCTTTACAGAGTCGAAAAATAGAATCTATTGAGTTTGAAAGAATATGCTTGTCGACCAGTGATGCCGGTTTTTTGTTCTCTTTGAATAATTTACAAAGTTTGATTCTTGTAAAATGTCAATTTGAAAACCATTCGAAATACCTATGCACTTTATCAGCTTTTTTTCTAAATTTGAAAACTTTACGAATCATTGGATTTAGATTACGGAATAGTTTCTTTAACAATCTAAATAAGTTAAAAAACTTAACGGTTTTAGATCTTTCCTGGTGTATCTATTCGGATAGTTCCAATAAATTATTCATGAATCCACTGCCAAATTTAAAAGAATCAAGGATCGATTATTCAAATTTCAATTATAAAATCATAAATTGTTTGATTAAAAATAATAAATTGAATGTATTAAGTCTGCGAGGAATGAACTTTTCCCGATTAAGAAGATTCGAAGACTGTGCGGGTTGGTCAAAATCCTATCATTCTTTAGATCTTTCAAAATGTAAATTGAATGAAACTCTATCAAATTTCTTTTCAACAAATATAAAATGTAAAAGGCTTTTTTTAGAGCATTTTCTTGACCCGATTCATTCTAAAAAAATTTTGAATCAAGAATCATTATATTCAAGTACAACATATATAAGCTTATCGGGAGGTTTACTCTCTGCTGATTTGTTTGTTTGCTTAAATAACTTCTATAAACTTAAATATTTGAACCTTTCCAATTTCTCAGAAGGTTTTTTAGAATATTCTTATGAAAATCAGAAGTTTGAATATAATTCAATTACTTCAGAATCTTCAGAAAATAGAGATTCGAATGTTCCAGCTGTTTTATCGAATAAAAAGGCGTCTAACAAGGAACTAAGTCTTAAAACGAAATTCTTCGAATGCTTATGTGCTACTGATCTAACAATTTCGCTTGAAAAAATCAACCTAGCTGGAAACAATTTATCTGAATCAGATATCTACCAAATAGAATTATTCGTTAATCTTAAGTACATTATTATTTCGTTTGACGATAAAGTATTTTCTAGAGCTCTTCTAACATATGGTGCAATAAAATGCCCAAAGGTCGAAACAATGATTATAATTTCTACAAATATCAATTCTGATATTTATAATTTTATTATGAAATTACCTTCACTAAGAAATCTAGAATTACAAGAATGCGAAATTTTTATGGGAGTATTAACAAGTTACTTAAGTTCATATCCGATTTTTTTAGAGAAAGTAATTCTTACGAATACGAATCTGTCTGCAGAAGATAAAGCGGTTTTGGAATTATTAAATGTCAATGGAGTTGAAGTTACAATCGAATAAAGTTATTTATATATAAATTTAAACATGTGTCATTTATATAACGTAATCTTATTAACTAGACGCTAAGCTCGTAGAAACGAACTTTCTTTTACATTCCTAAGAAAAAAAATCCCAGAAATAATCCTAAACTTTACTATCTGAGCCATAGTTTCTTAAAATTTTCAATAAAAATTTTATACTTCCACCTAGTCTGTTCTTCGTATATTTTTGAGTCTTTCATTTTTGGATTATTTGCCGCCCTTAAGCAATTTCTCAATAAAATTTAGGATATTTTTGAATTAGAATATTCTCCTCGTTCTGTTTTATTTACTTTCAATTTTATAGAGCTTCAGCTCGGCATTTATTTTACATTTAAGTTCACTTTTCACCTATTTTTCTTAAATTCTGTTCTTTTTCTCAAAGAAATTTATTCAAATGAAGAATTTTCTTGTCTGAAAAAATTGTTCATTTAACTATATGCTGTATTATTTAATTTATTTATTGTATAAATTCTTAGTCATTTTTATTAAAAATCAGTTGATTAATCAAGTATAAAGTTCCATGAAGCGATTCAAGCAATGTTTGTTTGTGCAATTATTATAGAATATAAATAAATTGCAGGGAAGAACGGCAAAAAAAGATCAGTTGTATCATAAAATTTTTTATGCAAGTGTAAATTCTTAGAAAATGAATCTTAACAAAGTGATTTAATTTTTTTTTAACAGAATACCATAGAAAAAGGCAAAAAATATATTTATTTGTGTTTCCTTCCATATTAATACAATCTAGAAAGAATTTTTACAATTTTATTGCTAATATTTTTTTGAACAAATATAATCTTTTAAATTGTTTTATGTTCACTTCTACTCACTATTATTGGTTGCATAAGATTTATGAAAAAATAGAAAGAGAAATATCTTAATTGAAGCACTTTTATTGGTGTATTATAGTTTTTTAACCAATTAAACATTTCGAGGTGAATCGTCGTCGGGACATTACTGAATAATATAAATGTTTTTTATTTAATAAAATTCTGGGTTAAAATAGTTTTAAGATTTTTGTGCATTTTCTTCTACCTTTTTGACTACAGTTGTTTCTTCTTCCAAATCCAACTCTTCATTTATATTTTCGTCGGTTCCTCAAACGTGGTTCCTCCTTCTGAAAAATGGGGTGTATTATTTTTCGGTTTTAATTTTTTCACATTCTTCCTCTTTACTCGCTTGTTTTAAAGGGGGTGTTGGTTCCTTATGCATCTCTGTTCTCATAATAACACCCATTGACGTTTTCTCCCAGCTCTCTGTGGCATTTTGTTCTGACTCAAGTCCTTTTTGTCGAACAAAGAAAATTGTTTCGACTGTCTTCTTAAGTACTATAGACTGGATATATGCCTCTACATTCATGGGTATTTCCAGTCTTTTAACATATGTCTTATGATATTTTGTCACAATACCGTTCCAGGTCATCACATAAGAGATTATCTCAACACATCACTTATAAATAGGACTCAACTCATTGGCTAGCATTTCATACTTTATAAGTTTTTCAGTTTCAACATTTTGAAGTGAATTTTGGGAAGTGATTCATATTTCAATGAGTGTTATCTTATTCTTCTTCTTATCTAAAATAAAGATTTCGGGTCTGTTATTCGAATTTTAACATCGGTTTTTATTCTGGGGTCCACTCTTATCTCTCCCTACTCATTATCGAGAATTTCTTGAACTGAATGACTCCTAATTCGTTTTGAGGACTTAAAGAATTAACAAAAAATCATATAGATATTTAAAATAATTTCCAAATATAAAACCATAATGTATATAATGTTATTGGAAGCATCATATAACAGCTTTGGAATTTTATTTTTATAAATGAAAGTGAAGAATATTTTTCATATATAAATTCAATAGAACTTACAGCGAGATTCTTCGTAAAAATTTGAACTCACGTTCTTTTATAATCTTTTATTTCCATGATATATATCTTGGACTTCAGAAAGATACCTCTATAAAAAACGAAATACTTCTTCAATTACCTCATACACCTGGTATACACCCCACAGAACAATTTTAGCTTGATTAGAATCAATGAACATACTTTAAGTTTAGAAATAGAAGAGGAGCAAAACTCAAAAATATTTAACTTGGAATGAAATTTAAGAAAAATTCAATAAAAAAGTACAGTTTTGGTAGCATAGACACAAAATGTTTTTTTTGAGGGAAATCCGAGCTTACCTTCTATATTCAATTCAATTATTTCGGAATTTCTAAAATTAAATATCTAAAATTTTTCCGAATCTTCACTCAAATCACAGAAAGACACTTTCACTACATATAAATAGAAAAGTTTAATAGTTTCTCAACGATAATATTGAGAAACCTAGATCTTAAAATTATATGGTGGTTATATATAAACATCCTTTTTTTTCGACAAATGTGGTTATCTTTTGATAAAATAACTACTTTAAAACAATGTAAACTTCTGTATTTTAATTAAAAAAAAGCATTTTATTCATTACTAGCTTACACGCCGCGCGTTGCTGCGATAATAAAAGAAAGTGGATTCAAGTATAATAAAAATAGGAACATACATCTTTTTATTAATTCAATTAGTATTTATTTATTTTTTTAAATTCTTTTAATCATTAATCTCTTTTGATTTTGTTCTAGTGTTTATACAAAAAAAATTCGAAAGAGATTTCCACAAATGAAGAGCTGCATAGAGTTTTCATGTGAAAAGCACTTTTAATCAAATCTATTCCAGACTCTGCAGCGTTTACTTCTGTGCGTTTTATTGTCTTTCTAAAAGTAAATCGTAAAGAAACTTACACTTTCAACTGGCTAATGCGTTGGAACCGTTGAAATGAGTGGAATCAGTAAATACCCTCTTTAATATTACATGTATATTGTTAACCTTTATTTCATTCCACTTTCAAATAACACCCTTTCCTATTTACCCGTATTACTAACGTCCTTTGATAAACAACAATCTATGTTAACACCCCGTTAACCTAATATAATTTTTTTAACACCCTTTAATCCACTATTTCACAGTAACACTCTTCAAGATACCACCCTTTATATTAACAAGTTTAAATTAACCCACTCATAGTAACATCTTTCAATAAAAATCAGCTAAGAAACCGGTTAGATCTACTTTTATTTATAAAACAATACCCCTTTATTAAAAAAATTATTTACTCCTTTTTTATGAAAATAACACCCTTTATTTACAGTCTTTAAACACACACAGGCATTCGTTTTAATATATATAGATGAAAATATTTGCCAGTATAGAAACAAAAGATTATGATTTTGACAAAAAAATGAATTTAATCAACAATTCTGATCTTTAGCTACTAATGAACTATATTTATACAGTCTATGTCAAAGGGCAATCAAAATATGTCAAAGTGGCATATATATCCCAGTTTTTCTAATGAGAGCTGTTATATGCAGCAAATTTATGTTATATTAACGTATTATTTCCGTTTTTTTTTGCAAAAAAAAAATAAAAAGAATAATTTCTTATTTTGTTTAAATGAAAAACTATAAATATTTTTTTCCAAGCAATTAATTAGTATTGATCAAAATACTTGCAAATTATTGTTTTTTTGTGGGATTTTATTGTTAGAAGTGGCATTTATTGCATTTTGTGTGTCTAAAGCAAACAAATTCTGTAACAATTTTCTGGAGGAATTCAGTAAATTTGGAATTTCAAAGCAAGGATCTACAGTTTTACACAAGTGTATTGGCTGTAATGAAATAATAACAATACCCTGGGATCAAAACTCAACAAGAATCACTCCTTCAGTAAGTCTTTGCTTTAAAAATTTGTCATTCTGCGAATAAAACGAGAAGATAGTAAAAAATACAAAACTTGCAGATTTATCACAAAAAGAATTAATAAATATGCGAAAAGACTATCAAGATGTTGCTTTTTATGGTATGCCGTATTTTTTTGAGATGAAACGATTAAAAACATTTTTTAGCAAATATAATGCAGATATATTCACACGCATCGGATTATTTTTTAATAAAAATAAAAAATTATAGAATTTCTGGCAAAATATGTAAAAATTTTAGAAAAAAGCATATCGAGACAAACAGATGATATAGGTGTGGGATCGTTGAAACAAAGCTTTGACAATACTTCCGTTAAATTTTATACTGGCAATTTATCAGGCAAATCATTGGATTCAATAGACAATTCTTTATTTCGTATGCAGGGAATACCAGAAACCGTTATTAGATTTGAAAATAAGGACAAATTAAATATTGTTATGTTTCTATTTTATAAATCACACAAAGTAAATTTTGACGAAAATGATTTAATACTTTTTGATGATGCTTATACAACTGGGGGAGATAAATATATAGAAGCATTGGAACCTAGACTTAAATATTTTCATATGTCAGCTGAAAACGAAGATAAAGTATAAGAATTGAGTAGAATAGAAATATCACAGCAAGTATGATATAAAATTTCTAAATATCAATAGTAAACAAGAAATGTTTTTTATTTAAATTTAGATGTGTTTTTTATTTAAATTTAGATGTCTTTTTTATGATCTTTTATTAAAATAAAAAGTTTTATTCTCTTTATAATTTTATACTGGTTTAATTAATTTAATTAATTCAAAAAAATAATAAACTTTACTTTGATAATTGATTAAAATAGTATAATTTTCGCTTTGAATCTTAAATAAACAGATATAAATTGAAAAAATTAAGAAGTAGACTTTTTAGATTAAAAAAGAGTGTTTTAAAATCGGAAAATTTTTAATTTATCTGAAAAAGTTACTAATTAGTTAGGCAAAATGATGAGTTTAAGTTATGGTAATGATTCAAATTTGTTTTGAATATATGAAATACTAAAAGAATATTTACAAAATCATAAAAATTATTATCAAAAAAAAGGAATCAAAATACTATCATGTTCATACAAAAAATTATGGTATAAAGATTCTGTTTTGGCTCTTATAGGTTGCAACGATTATATATATAGTCTTTCTACAAAAAGCTAAAAACTTATAGTACAAAAATGTAGCTTCGATCCAAATGAATTGATTTTCAGCTGCTAATTTCATGTATGATCAATGAATACTTATTTTTCATTCTATATTCTCGAAAATAAATACATTGAAATAAATTATATCGTTTTTTTAATAAACTATTGCAAAAAGACAATTAATTTTATAATAAAGACTTTAAATGTTTATTTACTTATATTTTCCATTCCTATTTTATACCTCAGTCTCAAGGAGGAACAAATGGAAGTTCCCTAGGTGTTTCTTTTAATCTATTATAACTCGGGATTATAGGAGATTGGTTTATAGATCCAGTGTAGGTCATATCTCACTGTAATGTCAATAATGATTTTCACACATTCATTGCCATGATGATGGCTTTTAATGTGGTTATCTTCCTTCCAGATTATATATTATATTTTTAGAAATATACTTTTTGTTCAAAATAGTATTTACATCTTTCATATTTTAAAATATGCACTTAATTAGTCAGTTTTATTAGAATTTATAAGAAAATTCACCTCATTCCCTATGTTTTCATTTATAACGTACGAAGTCTTTCGTTTGGTAAAAGATTTTGGGATGAATTCTATATCTTCTAGACACTGTTTTGGAGATTACTTCAAAATTGTTTATTTTCCGAAACTTAGCATACAAAAATTTGTCTTTTTTATAAGTTAGTACAAAATACTGGTTTTTAAGATCATATTTTTATTTGGTTCCTTAGCAAGGACTTTCGCAGTATGGCTTGTTTTTAATTTAAGAAATAATACATATAAGAACATTAAATTGTACCTAAAATAACTATCCTCAACACCGAGAGATACAAAAGAACTGGAATTAATAAATAAGTAAAGATTACTGATTTTTTAGAATTTTCTGGATTCGGCGAACAAATTACGTTTTTGATAATTTACTCAGATTAATTTTATTTTATATATTTGTTTGATTATTTCCTTTGTGAATTTAACTGATTAATATATTTATTTATACTTTTTGAATACTACTCGATATAGTTTCTATTAGATTACATTTTAAATTAAATAAGCCTTAAAATTTGTATCTCCTAATATGAGTAAATTAGAAAAAATAAGTTATAAAACTTTATAAAATTCTATTCATTGAAATCAACTTTTTGTTTTGAGAGATAATCATAATGCCATGATTTGGAGCTTTTAGATCAAAAAAATATTAAAATTAAGCTTTTATATAATTTAAATTCCCAATCAAATTAATACACAATTCATTTCTGTTTCTTATTACTTTTAATATTTTTAACGAGATAAATGATATTTGATTGAAATTAAATATGGTTATTTTCATTAATAATACAATGAATTTCCGTGATTGCAAAATATTATCAATAATATTCAATAAAGGTATATTTATAGTCTTCATATTTTGACCAAAATCAATTTTTAATTTTTAAATGATTAAATATAATAAAATTAGACAGCAGAAAGGTATTATATATTCAAAAAAAGTGTTTTATTGAGTTAAAATAACAAAAAAAATGTTATTAACGAAGATAGTCATTCCGATCTGAATTTATGTTTTTACACAAAGCAAAATACCAAAAAGGAAGCTATATAGCCTTCAATAGATCAAAAATATACATTGTAAAATATTCAACTGAAGATAACATTATTTGTGTTATTTGTGATTTATTATATGATATATGTAAACTTGTAATTATCCTAATTTAGAAAAAGTGCAATTTAATAGAATCACATTAAAATTGACAAAATTTAATTTCTATGAATAACTTGAAAATTTTTGGTAACTAAACTAACATGAAAGAAAATCATCAGAAATATTTGAGTAAACCCGCTGGGGTGTTATACAATGATTCATTTGTCTAATTAATATTTACCTTCAAATCTTTATAGAAAAATTCAATAAGTTAACTAAAAAATCCAGAGTAAGAGTATAAAGCGGCGGAAACGTGTTAATTATATTACAAGAGCTTTTCTTCTTATTAACAACGATTTTTTGTATGGCTTTATAGAGCATTAGCTGTAAATTTAGAATTATTTCTCGAACCCAGATACTACTAGACTGAACTCATATACAAAAGCCATTTACAGGTTAATTCCATCCATATGAAAAATATAGAATGGTGTGCACCTCGCGTAATAAAAAGCCCTCACATATCATACAAGCAGCTATATATTAATTGTAATACTGTTTGTAAGAAAGGCGATATCATGCTTCTTAAAACGATGCAGACCGGGTAAACTGATTATGAATCGTTCTTTTTAATTTGTACTTAAGTCTAGAAGTGTGATGGTTAAAAAATTGAATTTATTTCCGATAAAACGGGTTGGATTCTATTGGTACACTCGTTATTCATTTAATAAGAAAATTTAACGTCACAATTGCTCTCTGGATAGTCAAAAGTAAGGGTGAGAATTTGGAATCGCAATAATAAAATGCAAGCTTTAATTTACTCTTTAATTGTGCTCTAATCACTAGAAAAGAACAAGCTTAAAAATTGATTCATGGTTTGATTGGTACAAGTTTATTCCACCGTAAAATAAAAAAATAAACGAATGAATATTTTTCTATTATTAAATTAAAATGTTTGTGAAATCTCAAATATATATTTATATATTTATTCCTTTAATAAAGCCGATTTATTAATATTAAAAACTAACAATTTTAAAATATATTCATAGATTTTGATGGTATTGTTTTTTTTATCTGAATGGTTTACAGGTTTGTTCTTAAGAATATAAATGATTATTAGAAAACCATTTTTTTAATTTATCAATCGATAAAACAAATTTTGAATATTTAATTATTTTATTTAAGAAAATTACATTCCCACCTAATCAGATGAATATTTTAAAGAATTCTAGGAAGATGAACAACTTTGAGGATTTAAAGTTGTATTTCATGTTTAATATGTTGTATTATTTAATTTTATTTCAATTCATTATTGCAAATAACTTTACATATAGTTTCGAACGAAATGGAAATTTAGAGATTTTATTTTTCAGAATAAATAAAGAAGAAAGCGCTTTTAATACATTGGCACCTAACTTTTGTGATCTATATATAAGTTTTCATGAATCATTCGAGTCTAACCATGAAAAAACACGTGTTTTTACGTACAAAAAAACAATTTCATCGGTTTTGAGATTTTGAATGATTTTATAACCTCCTCTAAATCTCTCCATAAGTACGAACGAGGAATAATTCAATGCAATTTTGAACTATCATATATTCTTAGATTATCTAAAGATATAGCAGAAATTCCCTGTGTGTTAAATAATTATCAATTTAGTTGCATTCTGGCAGTCCTCAAACGGTTAAAAGCCGTAGAAAATAAGAGACTATTTGAATTTATAAAATTTTTAATCATTACTGATTTTTTTTTATATAATAATTGTTTAAATATTCAGGAAATATTTGATTGGGCTTTGTCTCTTGAAATAAATGTTCAAAGTTCTAACATTATTTTATCAATAATTTTCAATTTTTTAATGCTTGCACATGTTTTTTATGATGGAAATTTAATTATATTAGAGAATACAAGCGAAATATATGATTTAAAAGTTTTTGATACTCAAGTTTTGTATAAAAGTCTATTAGTTAATAATATAAAAGTATTCTATAGTTTAGAAAATGCTTTGAAAAATCCACAAATTTTAGAAACCTTTAAATCCATGTTTTTTATGCTTAATATAAGATCCATTATACTATATAATAATCAAAGATCGAAAATTTTAGAATCGGATTTTGAATTTCCTATGTTCAAAATTGATGGTATAAAATCTATAACCATCATAGACTTTAGGGAATTTTCTTCTTCACTATTTTTAAAAAGACTTAGAAAGCATATTAGAAAAGATCTTGAAGTTTTAAAATTTCAAAATACATATATTGATATAAGTACTCTTACCACAATTTTAAAAGATCAGCGGTTTAAAAAACTGGTACTGAATAATGGTGGCATACCCGTATTTTTTCATCTATCAAATAATTTTACAGGTTTGAATCAATCATTAAAATGTATTGATTTTAGAAATGTTACAGTAGATTTGGATTGGTGGAAAAAATTTTTTATGGAGGCAAATGTTGATAAAATAATTATTCATTTTTCAATTCAATTCGCACAAGACGCTTTTATAATGGCGTTTGGTTTCGTTCCGTTTCCATCATCCAACAATGTTACATACTTTAAAGTTATATTTGATAATCCTCAGATACCTACAAGTTTTTTTGGATCACTATCATGTCTCAAGAATTTACGTACTTTGAAAATTTCTAAATATTTAGTGAGTGAAGCCATACATTCTCGTCTATTTGAGGTGATTGAAAATTTTAAAGTATTGAAATGTCTTGTCTTGCGCAAATATGGTTATTCAAAAAAATATTATATTTCCTTGTTTAAGAATCCTGCAATCGAAAATCTTCATTTGGAGAGTATTTTCCAAGATAGTGAAATTTTTATAGTAGATTTTCTTAATTATTATAGTTCTTTGACCAAGCTTGTTTTGATAAACATTATGATCTGCCAATCTAGCTTTATAGAAATATTCGAACTAAAAAAATTGACAAGTTTAACATATAGATCATGCATTGTGGAACCCAAAATAAATTCTGAATCACTTTGTTTAAAATCAAAAAATATCAGTTTATTAACAATTAACAGTAATAATTTAAATGATTTTAAGACCATAGACTTGTTAAGTAATCTCGAAACGATAGAAAACTTGAATCTTTCCGTATGTAATTTACCATCTGGTTATTTATCGAAATTGAGTTTGTTATGCAATCTTAGTTTAAAAATACTTTCATATGAATTCAACAGCTTAAATTTAAATGATTTGCAAAGAATGGGTAAACTTGAAACCTTAGAAGAATTAAATCTCCGTGGATGTAAATTCATACGGATTAATTTTTGCAAATTAAATTGCGAGTGTAAATTTTTATATTCTTTAAAGAAATTAGATATTTGGCTTGTTAGAATCAATAATGAAGATCTTAAATTTATATGTAATTTTAGAAATCTACGGAATTTAACTCTAGCTCTTTCCGGTTTAGATTTATATGCTTTAGAGGACTGTCTGATTCTTTTAAAAATCTATCAATTTTCTACTCATGTAAATATAGCCGATCGGGGGTTCATAAAACTATTCGGGTGTCTTAATGAAAAGGGTATTAGAGTAATAAGAATATGAGCATATGAAAAATTTAAGTCGCTCATTTTCTATCGAGGTAATTTGTTTTTCGAACAAGTCCATTCATTAAAGGCGCATTTATAATATTCAACCTTTTAAAACCAGCTACAATTTTTAGTTATAATCCAACCAATCAAAGCTCTATAAAAACTATATGCTTATTTCCACTGGTATAATACGTTTCTTTGCTAGTTATTGTATTTAAATGCTAAGATAAAAAAATTCTCGGTATATTAGAACAATAATTAAAGTTGTAAATGGATTTTATTTACTTAGATAGGCTGGAAATTAGGATTGTATAATTTTTACAATATCTTGATGTATTTTTTAAAAAAATTATAGAAGTAAGGCAGTATTTGTAATTTAACCTCAACGGTTTTCTAGAGAAACCAATATAATTTTTGTCAGTGAAATGATTTCAAATTATAATTACGCGTTCTAAATCATAAAAATTAGTAAATACCTATATATACGAGAATTATATACCAAGTTTATCTTGTCGAACCCATTTAATATCATTTTTGATTAAAGCTATATCCTCTTCTTTTATAAATTTAAAATAATTAGATTCATATTGTACTTTAGTTTCAATTTTATAATACTTGCTTTTTTGCTTATGATTATTAATGCTTAAGATTAAATAATTTTGAAAATTTTTTGCCGTATTGCGAAAATAGCTACAATGTTTATGTTTTCATTGTTAATAGATTCATTTGCATATTAAGAGCACAAAATGGTTTAATTTCGACTCTGATATAATTTCTTTATACGTTAATATTAATTAAAATCATAGAAATATTCTGCTTAAGCCCGATATAATGCCATAGATTCAAGAAAGTATTATATATATGTTGCGGTAATTTAAATAATTAGGAATTATGAATAATGCCTAAAGCGAATGGCAAATTTGAGAAATTTTTTATTTTATTTAAAAACTAGAAAATCAGACATATTAAAAATTAGAGGGATTTCAGCAAAATAATCTTAAAAACAAGCTAAAAAATTGCTTAAAACTCTAATTGGATATACGCTACACATAAAAATGTTGCATTCTGTGAGTTTGAATCCTAGATGGCAATAAAGGCTGCACCAATGCAAGAAACATTATGACATTTGTTCTAAAAATAAAGGTGTCAATCTTTTTAATTTAATCACTAAACATAAAATCTTTAAACAGGTTTACCTGACGAACCAAGCTACAATATGTAATTAAAACTTTTTTTGCATTGAAAAAATTTCAAAGGTCGAGATTTCGTTAAGAAGATGTGCAAGAAAATCATTCAAAACAGGTACCAAGGTTATAATGATGTTGCTGTTAAGTTGGATTAATATCTGACAAATACAAGTGCCTTAATGTAAAAGGCATCGTAACTCACAATGCTTCGAAAAATGTAACTGCTCTAATTAATAAGAGCGCTTGGATTAGACATATTTTATAAATTTCCATGTTTTTTAGTTATTAGTACTTTGTTCAATAGTTTTTTTTTACTTAAGTAATATTTTCTCTTATTTTTGTAGATTATGAAATATTATAAAATTCCTCAAATTGCCGATTTTCTTTGGGCATTTATAATGCCCAAGTATCTAAAGTGCCTGCTTATATACAATATTTTTTTAAAAACCATTCTATACATTATGATTCTGAAATAAATCGTTAAACATGCTATATTCTTATATTTTTAAAGTCATCAAAAGGAGATCTCATTCAAATACCTAGTAAAAACCCGTTTCTTCCCGCATATTAAGGATCATTTAATTTGTTTTAAATCGTTAGTTCATTATATGCATTTATACGTAAATAGTTCTGAGGCGTTGCACAAAATTCAAATGTATTATTTTGGCATATAAATCTAGATTTTAGAATGTTAATCCGAAATAACTTTTAGTTATAATTTCATTCGTTTTTAAGAGCAAATATAACGGCATCAAAAAAAATTTGGCCGCAATAAAAAAATTAAAATAAAAGCTGTAATTGAAGCCGATGGAATTAATAGACGTTAAGATCGACAAATTGCAAGAAATCACTGTCGACCAAGTTCTTAGTTCCTTTCTCCGATAAAAAATTTATACATCAATCAAAACATATAACAAATGCAAATCCAGAGTATTGACACAAAACGTCGTTTATTACTCCAAGTTCCTTTTTGTCAAAATCTTTGCGGGTCAACTGCGTTCGAATGGCGAACCTCTGTATTTCATTCATTCACAAAATAGATAAGCTATAGTCCCTGTACATAAAAAATCATTCCAAAACAGGCAAACTTAAAGAATAAAACCGAATTTTGTTAATTTACCGACGAATTTAGAAAATATTTCGATTTGTTATCAGGTTTTATCGTAAACTCATATGAAGTTTGTCTTACACGAATCTAGAATCTTTGGAAATCTTGGCCCGTGATAATGGAGAAACAGAAAAGGGTGCCAAAGGTATAAGAGCGCCTAAAATTTCGCACCTTTTAATCGAAACATAGTTCCTAGCCGAATCTGCAGAGCAATATCTTCTCTAAAATCAAGGAACTCACAAGGAAAGAAATAGAAAACAATAATTCGAACTCGAAACTATAAAGAATTTTTTCCAATACAAAACACCAGCAAATTTCTTCAAATGGGAGGATAAACCAATCTTGTGTACCTGAGTAAATTAAAAGCGCCACGCATATCAAACAAGCAGAGTTGGCATGTTATGACCAAAAAATCACAAATAAAAGCCGAGATTTTTTGAAATGACCCAAACACCAAAATTTTTTGTTTTTAAACGATAGACTTATCAAAAATTATGCAAGATTTAAATGTGAATTTAAGCAATATAAATTTTCCTTGGGGCTTTGTATATGCACAACTGGTCTAGAATTCTATTTTTACCCATCTAACATCTATGAAAGCAGGAAGCAGCTCTGAATTGAATTTTTCTCAAGTTGTTTCGAAATCGATTATATTTTGGGCTATTACGAGGGTAGAAACCCCTGGTATTCAGTTACGATAAATAAATATTGTTTTTAGTCCTCATTATTCAACAATAATAATGTATAAGTTGAAAATGGTACGTATGTACTATTTTTATAGATATTTTTCTGAGGGTTTCTTACAAATAACTAGTTATAAATATGATAAATTGGCTCATAAACAGAAAATCTGCTTATATTTAAGCAATATTGAATTTTATGAGAAAAAAAAACATGCAACAATTTACATATTTATCTATGATATTATATGGCCAGTTATGTTTAGCGAAAAATATTGAATCAATTGGTGTTATCATAGGCTAATTGAAGGATACGAAATTCTTTCACAAAAATTTGACACCAGACCAATAACCTATATGTATAACCTTAAAAACCAATACAAGGTGTTTTATAAAATGCTTCTAGGTTAAATTGGATGTGGGATAGTTGCGGGCCGAAAATCTATAAAATACGCTGAGAAATGTGTAAGGAGCAAAAGAGGCCTTAACATTGTTTCTCGTATATAGGATTTTGTAAAAATTCTAAGGCCAACTAATTTGAAGTTAATAAAGCATCAATTATGTCGATTATTTGTATTTTGCTAAATGTTTCAAATGCAAAATTTACTCATTTGAATTTTATAATGTTAAAGTAAAAAAAATGCAAATTGTAAAAATTTTGTAGCAGCTGGCCGGAAAAAAATATAAACGAAAAAATTGTTTTGAAACCTCCGAAAGAAGTCTATACCGCTTTATAATTTTATAATGGTACACTAACGCAACAGTTCAATGATTGATGCTTAAAAATTATAGTCTAGTATGAAACTACATATTGGATCATTAAAATCCTTTGTTTTTTTAATAATTTAACCTCCTAGCTAAAAACGAAACAAATATCGGAAAGTACATTAGGTGGTAAAAATGTTCTTAAAGTTTATAAAAGTGACAATAATGAAGAGATTTAAGCCAGAAATAATACATGTTGAAATACTGTTACACTTCTTGAACCATTCAGTGTTAAAAAATCCAAGAAAAACTTGCCGAAAAAAAGGTGTTTCAATATTTGTTAAATATGTAACGCCTAAACTAAACAAAAAAATCAAATGAGTTGTTTCTACAGGGCGAGGTGCAAGAAATATCTAAATATATTTTTTAATACGCAAATTAGGCAACGAACTATCATTTTAAACCATTTCAGCATCTGTCTTATCACTTCTCAAAGCGAGATAATACAATTATTTTGTCTTAGTAAAGAACATAATATATTTCTGGCCAAGAATACAAAGAAAGTCTATAGCTATTCGTAATTCACTTTGAAAAAATCTGATGGAATTTAATTTAAAGTAACAAATGCTTTACGCTTTAAATTTTTTTTAAAAAAAACAATAAATATTAGCTTGAAGAGCCGCACCTCACCTAAACCGGCAACTGCTAATAAACGCATATTACAGACATAATAATCTTATGCTAAACAAAATGCGTATAAATATGAGAAGAAAAGATTAAAGGATTAGAAATGCAAACCAGCTAACTTATTTAGCGAAATAGAACATAAAAATTGCATTCACTGATATATATGAAGGAATAAATTCGTTACGTGGTGTTGGTGACTTTACAAGCTGATTAATGAAGGAATTTTATGCAAAAATGAAACAATGCTCAGCAACTTCGGGATCAAATGTATTCTGGGAAGAAGATGATTTACGTCAATATTGGGATTGGTCTAGAGCAGTGGTTCTTAACTTTTTAGGTGACCTGCACCCCTCCCCCAATTCAAAGGTGCTTTGGTTTTGTCCAAATTTGTTTTTTTTTTAAAAAATATACATATTGTCTATCTTTGTATGGGTTTAAGCCTTTGATAGGGGCTTATGTTGAATCCTTAAAAATACCTTCCCGCACCCCCGGTTAAGAACCGCTAGTCTAGAGAGATGATAAATCACTTGGCGAAGAGATATGGGTAAATGCTTGGAGATGACTAGATTAAGCGTATAGCTAAAAGGTTTGAAGCATAAAGGCCGTCGATTGAGAATAGTTTAAATATATTTTTTAAAGAACTTTAGATTCACTCTTTTTAAGAAATTGTTGAAAACGAATATTCGAAGTTAGAGTGGACACCTGGATTGTTTCTGATATAAAACCTCAAAATAATACACAGGGAAAATATATTTTAGATAAGATAAAAAGCAAGAAATGCATATTGAAGCAGCATTCCCTTTGCGATATTTATAACCTAGTGACAACTAGAAATAAGAAGAAGTATAATATATTGGACAGAGAGTCGCTTCTTAGTAATAAATTTTCCAAGGATAAAATTTCTTATTTGATTGCCTAGAATGGTATTATGAAAATAGACTATAAGATCTATTTTAAAAGACTAAAGGTATCAATGAACATAAAGACATACTTTTAGTTTAAAGAACATAAAAAGATAGTCAAAACATATTACTTTGAACGACGTAAAGCATTTGAATGTGAACTTAATGACGAAGAATACCGAGGAAGGAACTTGTTATGTGATATTGAGGTAGAGGAATAGGTAGCCTATACCTCTTTTGAGGCGATTGGAGAATGAACAAAATGTTTTAAACAATTTATTATAAAATGTTTAAAAAAATATTTCAGAAGGTGTAATCATAGTAACCGTTTCGAAAATAAACACAATGTAACTTCTGATTTAGAAAAGGAATAAAAATGGTTAAAAAAAGTATCTAACGGCAGAATTATTATTAATCCAGATTTAAATAAATTAGAATATTTTCATTTTCTACTAGTTAATTTTGGTTATTGGTTAGTACAGCATGTCCTAGAAAATGAATTTTTAGAAATTTAATTTTTTTAAAAATATATTAAATGTCACATACCCCTTCGAAAATATAAGCAATATGTTTACAAGTGGCAAAAATAATCCGAATCTTAATATTAAATTGGCTTATATTCTAATTAGTAGATTGAATTTTTGTATTTTATTTGAGTCTTCTCTTGCACATAAATTTACATATAGTTTTAAACGAAATGAAAATTTTGAAATTTTATTCTTTCTAGAAGATACAAAGGAGATGAATATAAACACTGCGTTAGATTACAAAGATAGTATAAAAATATTTTTTGATATTAATTATAAATTTAAAAACGAAAAAATGCATGTTTATACGTACAAAAAAGAAAATTTTATTTGCTTTGGGCTTTTTGACAACTTTCTATCTCCGAATTCATCAGAAAACGCTTTCAAAAATGGAATTATTGAATGCAACTTTGAATTATCGTATTTTTTACGAATATCTAATGATATAATAGAAATTCCTTCTAAGTGGCCTAATTATGATTTTAAATCTTTTTTGCAAATTTTGACAAGTTTCAAGGTAATAGAAAATAAGAGACTACTTAAATATCTTCAAGTTATAATTTTTAATAATTTAATGCAAAGAAAGAATTCCGTATCTAATAACAGGGATTTCGAGTTAAAAGAAGTATTTGGATCATGTTTTTTTTCTAAAATAGATATTTCCATCAAAAAATTATTTATTATAGCATATTTAAATGTACTAATGATTGAATCTGCAATTAAAGACGGGAATTTAATTTTAATGAATAGCGTCAATGATTATGTCGATTCATATTTATTTAATGAACATATTCCATATGGAAATATATTAGTTAATGATTTTAAGATTTTTTGTGCCCTAGAAACAGTCCTAGAAAATGCATATATGTGCGATATATTTCATGTTCTATTGTCACAAATAAATATTAAATCATTAATATTCGACGCTTACCGAGGATTTGAAATTACGGATATCAAATTTAAATTTCATATTGTTTCTAGCATGGTTTTCAAATCGATTATCATTTCGAATTTTAAAAATATATCATTAGAATTTTTAAATCAACTTTGTATGTATATTGAAGAACAGATAGAATTCTTTACCATAAAAGAGTCAACCATTTCTCAATGCACACTCGATTTATTCTTTAAGAAAAAAAAACTTCTAGGTTTGAAATTAAACAATGTTACTTCAATCGAAAATACATATTTAATCGACGAACATATCCATTTGAGTTCGACATTAAAATATATTGATTTCAATTCTATTGATATAAGTCCTACCTGGTGGATGAATTTTTTTCAAAAAGCACAATTTTGTAAAATTATACTTACCTTCTGTACTGTTATAGCTCAAAAAAACTTTCTAGATAAGTTATATCGATATAAATTGTATCAAAGTGTTTTGCATTTCGAAATTATGTTTTTTAAATATGAAATATCTTCGAACTTTTGTAATTCTTTAACATATTTTTTAAATTTGAAGACTTTGAAGCTCAGGGGTTATCAAACAGTGTATAGAACGGAAATTTTTCTTTTCAAGGCTATTGAAGGGCTAAAAGGATTGGAATTTTTAGACGTGCAAAAATTCAATTTTTATTTAGGATCGTATAATTTTCTGTTGAGAAATCATGAAATTAAAGTATTGCGACTAACTAAAAATTTGTTATACAGCGAAAATAGAATCGTGTGTTCTTTTAATGGCCTTGAATCTCTAACCGAACTTCATCTGGTAAAAATGAATGTTTCCCGATCCAATTTGATAGGAATATTTAGGATTAAAAATCTAGAAAAATTGTGTATAAAATCATGTACATTTGAGACAAACACGAACGAAAATTTACTTGATTTTGTGTCAAATAATATAAAACTATTAGATTTCGACGGATCAAGGTTGGAAAATATTAAAGACATAAATTTTTTGAGTAAAATCAAATTTATAGAATATCTGAATTTACCTGGTCATATGTTACCACCTGGATATTTGTCAGAATTAAGTTTTCATTGCAATTCAAGTCTTAAAACACTTCATTATGAGTTCGGAACACTTAATTCTAAAGATTTAAGTAGAATAGAAAAACTTGAGATGTTGGAAGAATTAAATATTTCAGAATCTAAATTCTGTGAAAGTAATTTTTACAGAATAGGCAATGATTGCAAATTTTTTAATTCATTAAAGGTCCTAAATTTATGGTTTGTTGAAATGCACATAGAAGATCTTAAATATTTAAAAAATTTTAGAAGACTGATAAAATTATCATTGTCTATGTCTGGTTTAGATTTAATTGCTCTTCAAAGTTCTTTAAATTGTATTTCATTAAGAGATTTTTCAACTAGTACAAGCACTTTGGCACATAACCCTGAAAAAATAGTTAATTTTTTGAAGGAAAAGGCAATAAATTTGCAACTATCAAATTTTTAAAACAAAAAGTTTCTCATATCTTCATGTATAATAGTTTGTTCTAATGGTTATAAAAAAACTCAAATGATTTAATAAAAAAAATACCGTTTAGAACGACCAGCCAGTATATATTTTTATGGCCTTTGATTACATAATTGTTAATTTTCACATATCTCTAGGCAATTTTCATTTTTATTTTCATTATGATTTGGAGACTGTGATACTTGCTTAGAAATTTTTATAATATATTCTTTAACATAATGAAATATATATTTTATAAAGAACTAGCTTACTCACCGCGTTTCTGCAATAATAAAAGAGCGTAGATTCAAGTATAATAAAAATAGAAACATATAATAATTTATTTACTTGAATAGTATTTATTTATTTATTTTTGAGTACTTTTGAACATTAATATCCTTTGCTTTGTTCTAGTGTTTATACGAAAAAATCAAAAAAGATTTTCACGAATGAAGTGGCTACTTAGAGTAATGATGTGTAAAGCACATTTTAACAAAATATATTCTACACACTGCAGCGTTTATTCTTGTGCATTTTATTGCCTTTCCAAGGGTGAGTCGTAAATAAACTTACACTTTTAACTGGTTAATACGTTGGAACAGTTGAAATGAGTGGAATCAGTAAACTCTCGCTTTAATACATGTATATTAGCACCCTTTGATTCATTCCACTTTATAAATAACACCCTATTCTATTTCTCCGTATCACTAACCCCCTTTAATAATAAACAATCTATGTTAACACCCCGTTGACCTAATATAAATTTAGTAACACTCTTTGGTGCGTTACATTATCAAATAAAACCCACAAGACATTAGGCATTATATTAACACCATTTAACATACTACGCTATATATTAGCACCTTTTAATAAAAATCCCATAATAAACCATTTAGTTAATCAACCTCACAATGAAAATAAACCCCTTTATCTATTTTCTTTAAACACACATGCGTGCATTTTCATATATTTTGATAAATAAAAGATGTTGTCATGAATATAATCCAGAAATGTCTCGAAAACGACGAAGACTCACCTCGAAATGTTTAATTGGTTAAAACACCACAAGAAACCAATAACAAGGCTCCAATTAAGAGATTTCTTTTTTTATTTATTAATAAAATTTGCACAATCAAAAATAGGGAGTAGAACTGAACATAAAACAATTAAAAAGATTCTATTGGTTCAAAAAAATATTTAAGATAAAATTCGTAAATTTTTTTTATACATTATAATATGTAGAGAGAATAACATAAAATATGTTTTGTTTATTTTTCTTCTACTGTTATTATATAAAAAATTAAATCACTTTGTTAAGATTTCTTTTTAAGAACTTACAATTACAAAAAAATGTATGATAAGATTGATGCTTTTCTACCGTTCTTCTATATAATATATTTATATTCTCAATAATAATTACACAACTCAATTTTGCTTGAATAGCTTTAGTAAACTTTATACTCGATTAAATTAAAAATTTTGGGTAAAAATGTATACGAATTTATAAGATTAGATACCAATACAATATATCTTTAAAAAAACAAGTTTTTTCAGACAAAGAAAGTTCTTCGAATAGATGGATACCAACGATAAGCAGGCAAAATGGATGAAAATAAATGGTAATTTGGATTGTGCAAAAAAATAATTGGTTGAAACTCTATAAATTTAAAACTCATAAAAACATAATAGAGAAAAATGAGATAAGTAAAATATATTTTGAAATTTTATGTATAATTACCCAAGGACCGTCAAAAATACGGATTTAAAGGAATTAGAATCACCAGTAAACGAATTATAAATGGTTATAAAGGCCTGGATAATTTGATAAACTCTTATGGGCAAAATAATTATGTTTAAGAAGATAATTTACTGTGTTTTTATTTTTTTGTTAATTGTAAAATTAAGTTCGTTTTCACGAGCTTAACAGCTATTAATGTATAAAAGTGTATTGGAAATAAAGAGGTGCATTGTGGGCCATGAAATAAATTACCGGAATTAGATTTTTTGAAATATTTATTTTATTTAAAAAAAATGATTTTAATTTATCCTCAAAAAGGGCAAATTATTTGAAAAAAAAATTTGATAAATTTTTTAATGCTTTTTTGATAATATTTTAATAAATTAAGAATTTAAAAAACCTTACCATTTATTACTCATGAATTTTTTTTATTTTTTTACTTGTTCTGCATTCATCCGGTTGAATTTTTTAAGTGCCATAAATATTTAGAATATTCATTTAGATTTCATAAATATAAGATGTACGGAGGAAATCTCAATAGTTTTTGATTATGCGAAGAATAGACATCTTTTGGGGGTATTTAAATGAAAAAAAACCGAGTTAAGAAATGGCATGGTTGACCATCTTGGTGAACTAAAGTATGTTCACATACCAAATGAAAACATAATGCAAAAAATATATGTAGATGAAATAAATAAAGGAAAGGAAGATATCAATAAAAAAAGACACTAAAATGGAAGCTGAAAAATGAATCCAAAAAAGTAGATCAGGATCAAAATAAATCCAAAAAAGAAGAACCGGATCAATATAAAAATGGGAATATAATAGAATCAAGCTTGTTTGTGCAATATAAAAGGGTTATTATATTACATCGCGAAGGGTTTTTCGATCAATATCATAATCCTTGCAATCGATATAAGAATTTTTCGATCAATATCAAAATTTGTCAATTAATATCATAATCCTTGCAATCAATATCATAATTGTTTCAATTAATATCATAATCCTTGCAATCAATATAACAATTATTTTTAAAAAATAAAATTTTAAATAGTACATGAGATTTATTATTTTAAAATCACTTGCCCTACTTCAGCCTTTTGCAAATACCCTAACTTTTTACGGTAAAAAGAACTACAATGTTCTTCCTATCTCATTAAATTTTTCACAAATTGATATTCTCAACTGAGGCTCAGTACGAGCACCACCTCGAACTACTTTATTTTTCCTGACTGAAAATACATTCTCAATTGGATCAAGAAATGGAGATTAAGGTGGTAGATATTTTATTCGAATACGAAGCAATTTCCTCATCATCATTCAATCCACGATATTGATGAATTCTCGCATTGTCTATTACAAATATTGGAGTCAAAATT
The DNA here is from genome assembly GCA_022605425.2 of Hamiltosporidium tvaerminnensis. NCBI lineage: Eukaryota > Fungi > Microsporidia > Dubosqiidae > Hamiltosporidium > Hamiltosporidium tvaerminnensis. Next base: position 1,145,979 of record CM061247.1, read on the forward strand.
CCTTGCCGTTAACAACTTTCATTAATCTCCTTAATGGATAATTCCAAATCCTCATCATTTACGGCCCTCTCATGAATCTTATGGTATATCATACCATATTTGTTCATTACCGCGACTACTGAAATATTTCTACTTCGGGCTTCTGTTACAGATAGATATGCAGACTCACCTCTCATATGACGACATCTGCTGGGACGTGTTACTAGGACAAACCTAACTTCATCTAAAAAGACAAAGTTTTTGTCATCGTTATCAACCTCCAACTCACGAAAACAAGTTGCGTAATTGGTTCTTAAGTCAATTGTCGAAAGTTTATTTCTACGCTCAGGCGCTAATGTTACGCGCTTTAGAGTTTAATGGAACTTTCTGGTGCGCGATCAATTGTACTAGTTGACACATTGACATTTAATGTACATTTGGCCTATTCTGCCAGCTCATACAGGGTTTTTGTACACTCCAAATCAACATAGGTTTGTAGGCTCTCTTTTATTTCCAAAGTTAACTTCGAGCGCCTATCACTAACTCTTTTCTCGACAAATACTAAGCCGGTTGTTTAACTATCGTCTAACGATACTATTAACAGTCTGGTAATTTATTCGATACATCGAGGCAATTTCGGACATAGAATAGCCTTCTAATGTCGTTTCAATTATGCGTTCTTGATCATTTATAGAAACTTTTTGTTTTCTCAGAAAGGAATGGTAGTTAGAAGGAGATTTTCATCATGTGATCCCGATGTTTCGCAAGACACTTTAAAACATTGCCATTTCTGCACTCTTTACATTCCGGGGTTTCACCTACATGAAGATCATATTTGTTCTCGTAGTATTTTTACTGGAAAAATATTTTGACGGGTGTGTTTATTTTATAATGAATGAATTATTTTTCAAATTTTTATTTTTTAAAAATAATTACTATATTGATTGCAAGGATTATGATATTGATCGAAAAATTATTGTATTGATTGCAAGGATTATGATATCGATCAAATAATTATTATATTGATTGCAAGGATTATTATATTGATCAAAAAACCCTATAATTACCAAAACGATTTCAATGTGAAGTTTGAGTATTTCGATGTATATATAAAAAATGAAAATTTTTTGAATACACCGATTTACTTCGAACAAAGAATTTTAATGGATTTTTTTTGTATTTTTAGACTCGGTAATATGTTTTGAACTCATAAAATTTATAAATGGTCTTAGCTATGCGGATTTAATAACTATTTATGATTTTTATAAATTTCTACGTTCTGAAAATGCACTTGACTTTTCATTCGTCATTAATTCTTTGCTGAAGTATGGAATATATGGAAAGGTAAGGATATATGATTTCATAGTATTATTTGAAACACGTGATAAAAGTTTTTAAACTATGTTTTTTGGATATCTTTATTAGAATCTATGTAAGACCAAAATATATTATTGGTTTCTAAATATTATGATTTAAGACTAGAAGCAACTCTTTCAAACAATCAAACCCAAGAAATACCAAACAATTTACACGATTGTAATGAGGAAATACAAAATTTAGAGAAAATTTACTACTTTAATTTAATTCTTGATAGAATCGTTTTATTACTTTTGCTTCAATTTTTTAATGACGATTCCATGAAAGAGTTATTTCTTTTATTGGTGAGTTTAGGGAATATACTGCATATTAAGATAATAGAGAGTAATGATACAGAATATTCCCCTAAAGGCGTATCTCAAATGAATTATTTAGTTTCTTCTGTAAAAAATTCTAGTTTAAATACTACGAGTAGTATCATAACCGTATTATCTTATATTTCGAAGATCGTATTAAAGCTGGGTATTTAAAAAGGAGTATTATCTATAATATTGAAATCTCGGATGTGTTACTCAATTCATTGAGTAAGTACTTCATTATAAAATGTTGAAGAATTTTATTCATATATTTTTCGCAAGCACCTTTGGATATAAATTATGATGAAAAATACACCATTATTGATTTTCAAAATGATTTATTGAATTCGAAAAAACTAATTATAAAAAGATTAATTCTTAATTTTGAAAACAAAAACGTATTTTTTATATCTAAAGCAGAGGAACTTACGTTTCAAAGTTGTGAGCTAGGTGGAGTTAAATATTTAAGTGACTATGATTATTATAGCGATATTTTTCGTAGCTGCAAAAAAAATTATATTTCGAACTGTACGTTTGTTTTAAATTCTTCAAGATATTAATGCAATTTCATGTTTAGAATTTATTTCAATGCAGAGAAAATGTAGGAGTGTCTATCTTCATGTGCGCAAATACGAAATTATTCTCGATAATTTTTATAATTAAAATATCTTAGACTTTTGCATTCGGGAAATTCTATCTCGGGTTTTTCTAATAAATTTAAAGCATGCTATCCATCAAAGGCTTTTGGATATAACTCTTTATGAAAAATCCAAATATGCTTTATTAGAGGAGATTCAATCAAATATAAACAAAACTTTAGAAGAACTACAATTGCGCTATGCTTATGGTTTTAAAAATGTATTTACTAAGCTTTTGAATTTTGAAAAACTTAAAATTTTAGACTTGTTTAATTTTAAAATCCTAGCAGATTCTTTTTTACAATTTTATGAAGTAATCTTTCTAAAAGTATTGAAATTTTAGGTATAAGTAAATATCCATTCACTTCGGTTGAATATGGTATTTTTAATAGAATTCCAAATCTAAAAAACTTGGGCTTTCGTTCTTTTTTATTAAATTTGAATTTGCATTTAATCTTTGGTGCTATATATCCTGACAGTATTATAGATGGCATTTATATTTGTGATTCTGAAATAAGCGGAGAAGATATAAAATATATTTCTACTTTAAAAGTAAAAGCGTTGATCTTGATACATACAAAAAATGCACTATCTGAAGTATCTAATAATTTATGTGATGATGTGATAAAGCAAACCTTGGATGGATTAAAAATAAAAGTCAACGTGAAAAAATCCGAAGCAGATAATTTTGATAAGAATAAATTTTTACGTTTTTTTGGAGGTCTGAAATACTTTGATGTGGAGTAAAGTAAATTTTATTTTTTTACTTGCATTTTCTTTGAATTTATCAATAAAATTATTTATGAAATATATAATTTTTTAGTTCCTATACTCATTTAAACAGTTTTGTTTTGATTTTATTTCGTTATTTAATGTCTTAATTCTTCCAGTCTTCTTTATTTCTTTAGAATTAATTTTTTTTTAAAAAAAATCATAGAGCAGTCATTAAAACATTTTTGCATTTTACAGATTTACTTTTAAGGTTTTTATGTTCAGATCTATTCTTCCCTTCTTTTTATATTCTTATTCTCTTATCTATTCTTCCCTCTTTTTTCTTGATATATATTTACAATCGTACAATTCTTTCTTGAAAGAATAAAAAAAAAATGCTAGAAATCTATAAATGTATAGTTTGATTCTGTAGTAATCATTTGAGTAAATATTTTGTTCATTACGTAGCTTTTTTTGTAGATCTGATTGTTGTTTTATTGGAATTTCAATCTTTTATACCTGACAAACGCAATTTAGAGAGCAAAAAAAGAGTAAATGCAACTAATTAGTCTATTAAAGAGTAAAAATACCTGATTAACCTAAAAATATCAAAAAATAGTTTTACCAGAGAAAATTTTTGTGAAACATTTTATAATTAAATTATTTTTCTCATTGTTGAGATTTCTAATTACAACATATTCAGAACAAAACCCAGTAATGATTATTAAGGAATAATTCTAAAATAAAGAATTAAAAAAATAGATTTGGTTCTTGAATTTTTTGATTTTATTTTCAAATATTAAACATCTTTAAACCTTTTCAACAAAAAAATTCGGAAAGAATTGCAGTGGAAAAAAAAAAACAACTGAATGGTTTTTTTTATAAAACCTCTATAATACTGGTGTTACTTTAAGCGTATAAATTATGATATCTCACAAAGCACATAGAAATAAAGGAAACTGGTGAAATTAGGGCAATAATAAAATTTAATTTCTAAATTAACTGGGTAAAGTGTTAGTGTCGAGTTTTTATATAACATGTTCAGCTTTATATGTATATACCAAATACTTTCGACAATCATTTATTTTCGTTTAAACCGAATTCTGTTTCAAAAAATACCGTTTATAATCCATTTTTGATCTAAATTTAAATTTTATTAGCATTAATGTTTGCGGTGATGGTAGATAATCATATTTGTTGTGAATGAGCATCACGAAGCTGAATAATCGGTCTATCCGTTACCTAATTACTTTATGATATGACCTATATTACTTAATTTTTATAATAGATAAGATCATCAGATGATTATTTATATCGATCGCTTCTGTAAAATAAAAATATACGTAAGTTTTAAATAAATATTTTCTTTTCATCCGATATTCTATTGTATATGAAAGAAACTAGTGATAAGGAATGCAAATCCAATACTATCTACAAGAAAAATACATGTCATGCAGCCATAGAAAGAATAAAACAAACTTAAGTATTGTTCTCGTGTTCAACTTTAATATTCGAACAAAACTTAAAAAATATATATTATTGTTGAGTTTCACATTTATTCTAACTAAAATGAATTATTTTTTCCGAACGATTTTACATTTATAATTGGGATTTGTCAGTCTATATAATCATTGGATTTGGTTGCTATAAAGAGAAACACTTTAATTAATAAAGTTTTAAGTCGTTTAATTTCAGCAGAATCGAAGAACATATTTCATTTGCTACTTAACAGATTTTATAACATTTATAAAATTAGAAAATTTGGTATTAAGTTTCAAAATTTATTTCAAGATAAAATTTTTAAGTTTATATGGAAGAAAAAATATTTTTTCAACGAAATTATATTTAAATCATTACATATCTCATTAAATTGGTTTTTTTTTTTTTAAAAAAAATGCTAGCAGTTTAAAAAAGAAGAAAATCAGCAATAAATGCTTTCAATTGATTTTTATTTCTTCGATAAAATTTTACAAGGAAGATTACAATATTTTTTTCTTAAAGCATAGGTGTTATATTATACAAGAAGAAACCAAGATTACTAGAACAGAATAAACCCAAAACAAATGAAAACAGTTTATTTAATATTCACATAGAATATTATTCGCGAATATGTAAGCACAAAATTACTTAATTGAGCTGCTTTCAGAGTAACTATGACAATATTTCACTAGAAAGTGATCGAAAAAGTCTCATCATAAAGCAGGGGTTTAAAAAATACAAAAATATAAATATTAATGGAAACAAAGGGAAATAATCCATCCTTAAAATAATATTTAATGTACTTTATAATATATCGTGGTTATAAGTTGCAATTACATTCTCTTGAATAATCTTTAAGCTTTGTAAAATAACTGTAAGTTCTTCATCTGAATTTTTACTATTTTCTATGTTTATCATCATCTTTTTTGTTGCTATCATTGCATCCTTTAGTTTGCAGACGGATTCATCAAAAGTTCTCTTGTCCATGGGTTAATACAAGTTATTAGATTAAAACTGTTTTAAAATTTCGAATAAATTATTTGCAAATTTATTTTTTAGTTTTTTTTTCATTTCATTAGTAAGCTTTTTAAAAATGTAAATGTCTACAAAATGGGCTAAAAAAAACAAATATCTGCTAAAATATCTCTTAATTGATATTATCCAATTTTTTTACATTATATGATTTCTTACTCTTGATTATAGAAATAATTGAACTCTATTGTAATATCAATAAACCTAGTAATCAGAATATGAGAATTAAAACCAATGGTGTGTGAAATAAATTTTAGTATATTTCCAGAGAACCAAAGTGGTTATTATTATTGTCAAATAATAAATTAAAGCAAATCGGAAAGACCAATAATTTGTTGAATCGGGTCATAGATATTCTATATCCGAATTTAAGAAATAATTTTCATAAAATTAATAAATACTCACCATCCTTGGGTTAATATTCTATAAAAGTTTTGTAGATGAGACTGTCTAGTTTTTATACTTATTTGAAATGTGTTGTAGATTTGGATACAAGATATATAATATCTGCTTTTCGAAATAGGGATATGTATTTAGATTTGGGTCTAAAACAACTGTCTGTGGTAGATTTGTAAAATTTACACATACATTAATAAATCTTTGATTTTTGAGACTCAATGAAAAGATTTTGCTTTATCAGGCTGCACCTTTATATGTAGACAAAATAATGAATTAATTCTTTATTTATAAAACGTTTTTAATTAGTCTTATATAAAGATGCTTGACTATAAAGTAATTGCTTGAAAAAGTAAACAAAGTTTCTCCAAATTACAAATATATAAAAGCAAAGCGTATTCTATGTTTTTTAAATTTATTAACAAATATGAGTTAATATGAAGAATTAATTCAACTACTTAAAATAGAAATATTTAATTTTTAAGCAGTATTTTTGTTTATCATGCGTGATGAAATTATTCTAAGAAACCGAAGATACGCGTTGAAATTATGAATGTTTTGATAACTTGATAAAGTATTTAACAATTAGTTTTTACAAAATATTTGAGGTGAAATTTTCCGCATATAATCTAGTAGAATATATTCATATATAGTTTTTATGAATGAATGATTTCTGTTGTAGAAAATTCATGATTTCTGCATATAGAAAAGTCTTCAAAGGAATATTTTGATGTTGAACTCGTTTTTTATAAAAACAAATCTAAGAATTTACAATTACCCTCGTAGATATATTTTAAACCTTTAAATGTATTAGCTTAAAATTAAAATTTGAAGTCTTTGGGCATTCTTTCCAATTGTTTGAACCAAAAACGCTCCAAAAATCCTGGCTTATCTCTGATTAAAATAATCGTTTTTTTCTATTTAAGATTGAAAATATCATATGGTTTATAAATTTGATCGTTGTTAATCAAATTAATTCATCCTCTGCATTATAGACCTGTAAGCTTTGGCCACTTTCCGTAATACCGCTCACCGGTCTTTTTCCAATGGGTTTGTTTATTTTTTCGGGTTTAGTGCCAAGGATGTTTTTAAGGATGGGTTGTTAGCCTTACGGCTAACCCAACCTGAAATACCAGCCTCTTTTAGTCGCCTCTTACAACAAGCAATGAATACTCAAAGTCAATTCTGATTCAAGCATGCTGGGGAAAAAACTAGGTATATATAACCAAATTAACCGAAAGGGTAGTAATTTTTCTACTTGTTTAAATCGAAACAAAAAATATAATATTTGGCAGCAAAGGTTCAAAATTTATGATCAAAGTTATGATTGTGTATGAATAATTTCATAAAGATAATCTGGAATAGTTACCGATTTAGAAAATCTCAATGAATCGAAATCTCTCAACCTGTATAATATATTTTATTTGAAATTATTCAGATTTTCTCAAACATATTTTGAATATTCATTCTATTTGAAAAAATTTATTTATATAATTACAATTTAATATGACATAACCCAAAATGCCACACTTAAAGCATCTTAATGTTTTAAATATGATTTCACATAAGAGGTTGGGAATACTACCATTCAGTCAATGTATCATAATTTGAAGTATTTTTGACATATAAATCTATTTCATACTTTCATTTTCCTATTTTATTTCTAAATCATTGCTTTATAAATATTAAATTTATGCAATTTACTAAAAAGAGTGTCTGAAAAAAAATTCAGTATTGAAGAAAAACAAATTTAAAAACTCGCACTCCACATTGATTGTGTCATAAAGTTTAATTGTGAGCAAAATTCCAGACAAGAATTATAATTAAATTTTCTACCTCAATTCTTTTTGATACAAACCACCGATTCGCCATTTAGGAAAAACCATACTAAAAACACAATTCCGGGCTATACCTATAGTCTAATTTACACTCATACACAAGACATTATTTACTAAGTCAAATGCATAATAACATACGAACCTACACCCTAAACCTTACTTTGTTCAAGATAACCTCTTTTTAAGTTGAATTTTCTGGGAAAAATCATCGCATAACGTATTGAATTTCATTACTCTAACTCTACCCAACGAAACCGGCCAAGGACACTGCTGAAAATGTTTGTTTATGTAACTTCTCACCAATATAAAGACCGGAGATTGTTATTTTTTAGGAATGTATACAAAATAGAAGGTATATTATAAAATCTGGCGATTCTTCCTTGTTTCTTCAGGGAAACTTGATTTTGCCGTAAATCTCGATATGTTAGAAAAGGTGGAACGCGATAAGGTAGAAACTAAATAATGCATCAGATGAAATAAGAGAGATCTGGAATTTCAATTGTCTTGCAGAGCCATAATTATTTCTTGATAACACAATATACACGGCCATACGAAATTATGATGTGAGTAACATAAAAATTATATGTCAAAGAATAAACGAGAAGGAGTTTTTGCTTTATAAACTTTCTAATAGAATGAATGATTCAAATTTTTTTCTTCTAAATAAAAAAGTATTTAAATATGCAGTTTTATGCATCTAGTTCAAAGCGAAAGTCGCGAAAATTATAAAGCTGCGCAAATTTACTAATTCAAAAAAATACACATAAAGGCCTGAATTCGCCGTGAAGTAAAACATAAAAATTAAAGTTTTTCAAATATACTTTTAAAAATATTATTGAATGGGCAAGTGACGGATCGAACTTGTTCTTTCTCAAGAAAATCGTTTCGGGTAACTTACGTGAAAATTTAATTAAACTTGATTTAAAAAAATGATCTTTATGGGACTTTGGTGTAAAGAATTTGTCTTTGAATATTTTTTTTAAAAAGCTTATGCCGTATATAGGTATTAAGAAAGTCTGAAAAGCAACATATTTGAGATTTTTTGAAATAGACTTGATCAAGGGTCATTTTAATGTATAAAATCAGGTAATCGAAAGGAAAATACAGAATCATAACTTTTAATTTACAGTTGTAAACATCAATGATATCGTGATCATGCCGTATTTTTACATGTATTTATATCAAATACTTAGTTTGCAATGTTTTTGATCTTTGATAGATGTAAATTTAAATGATTTTCTCCCTGGAGAAAAGCTTTTGGAATCGAGGTATTTGTAATTTATACCTTAGAATGACCCGACTCTTTGGAAATATATCTAAGATATTGTGATGGTACTATAACTTTAAGTAATATTTCAACTTGAGTTGTTTTGCTGTAAGCAACGTATTATATCTAGGCTTATTCTTGAATAGGCTCTGATGAAAGACAATCATTTATATTACAAACCTTACTATTTTTGTGAAAAAAAAACTTATATCAATGGTAATAAACCAAGAAATAAAGGACTAAAATACTAGAACAGAAACTTTTTGAGCTAAAGGGTTGGAAAGAGCAAAATATTGAGTCCTTTCAAACCTTGTGCGATAGGTTAAGACAAAAAAATTAACGTAAAACTTTTTAATATTAAAATATCATATTCTATATTCATTATGTTTAGTTAAAAAAACGCATTACAAAACCGAAACTGTCTGGTTCTTTTTTATAATTCATCATGTCGCCAATATCAAAATTGAGAATTCAAATATCTGTAAATTTTAAAAAAATTAAAGCCAAACAGTTTAACAAAGAATTTTGGGATTCAATAGTGTTTTTAGACTGATTTTTGTGTTATGAACTCATTTTTGAATTCTAAGTTCGAAACAAGAACTATGAAATGAGTCAATATATACAGAAAGCGAATTTGAAGTTGCCTTTCTTAATGTTTATTGCACATTCTGATTCTTTTTATACGCGGGATAGACATGTATTAATAACAAATTGGGTATATTATTTCTTTTCGAAGGATTTTGCATAAGATTACAGCAGGATTTAGCTAGAATGATAATAGATGTGAAAGCACTGCAATTTTCTAGAAAGTCTTTATGTCAATAACTATTTAGAAATAATCGAATGTAGAAAGAAATACATGTATTGTTTTATTAATTCCCGTAAATGTAGTTATATTAGAATTTTGAAAACTTGTGAAACTAAAAATAATATGAAAATATAGTTAATGCACTTTATGAAAATGCCATATCGTCAATCAACTATAAATAGTAGTAGTTTGACTTGAACTGAATATTTTTTCAGTTGGAGGAATTAGAATGTGGAGATTGTAAGCAAAAAAAAGAAAGCCTATTAAGACTAGTGTGTAAAAGGCATCTCTATTTACTTGAGTTGGAACCATGAGTGGGACTTAAGCCTGTAAAGAAATAAGCTAGCAGAACAGGTGCTTGTGCAACTCATTAGTCGATTGGAATGAAATAAATGCATATCTATTCCAAGAGCAGCAATCTAACATAAAAAATTATAATAAAACACAACTTAGATTGTTAAAGGTCTTTTTTTAGATTAAACATAGGTAAAAAGTATGAATTACAAGATATTATAAAAAAAAACTTTACTCGCAAGTTTTTATATTTCAATAGAACGAAGAAAATAATATTTAGAATTATTAATGGTTGATAGGATTTGCTCATAAGTTAAACCGATTCTTCAAAACACTATGCGAAAAAAGATAGGGTCACTGGTGAGACAAACTTTGTAATATTCAGGTCGAAATATAGTTTAGGGTATGTAATGGAATTTTCAGAATTGTAAAAAACTTTATAAAAAAGTTAAACCACTCGGCTAGTTGATGTAGGGAAATACATAGGTAAACTAATTGTATGCATAATGAAATTTATCGTGTATACATATATTTTCCAATAATAAATATAATTTTAAGTTTTGAAAACGAATAAAGAGTTAGGTATTATATGAAATCTTTCGGGATAAATGTTTAAAAATTAGTCTAAACAAGGATGGAACTTGATGCCTATAGATATTAAACGACAAAATAATTTATGACTGTAGAACTTACATAAATTTTTAAAGATTGAGGGTTTTATTTCATAGAATTGATTGCTAATTGTTAAAGCAAAACATCTAAAAAACTACGAATATTCGTGGTTAAACTAGGTCTTTTATACAAGTATAAAGGTAATGATTCTTGTGAATAGTTATCATGTTATTGTAAAAAAACAAAATGAAAATAAATTCAAGGAAGTTTAAATGGTTCTATAGATAGAAGTATACGTTCAATCAATGGTACCCAACGACTTTATAAAACATTTCATCATCGATGAAGAGATTTATACACAATAAAAAAGCTGACGAGATCTGTTAAACAGCATAAAAGGTGATTATAGGCGACACTGTGAGAAAGATACATCTTATACCTTTCCATATTAAAAAACTAACGAAGAAGGCAATCTTTATTACCAATCATTAAAATTTATTAGTCTAAAAATGTAAATAAAACAATATAAATCAAAGATGGACACAAAATATAGAAAAACAGTCCGATATAAGGGAATAATCAATTAAAACAAGAAGTGAGGTAAACTTTATTACGTAAAAGCAAAAGAAAAATTTTTTAATCGTTAGTATATTTTTTTTATTTTACAATATTCTATCATATAAACATATTTTAGATTGTTGCTGAATTAATGTCATAAAACGAATGGTTTAATCTAGTTCTAGCATTTAAATTCTATATAATGGTACATTAAAATACATTTAAAAGCAAAGAATGCCTAATTGGCTTCTATAAAAACTAAGATTTTTATGATATTCTTTGGCAATTAAAAGTTTTAATTTGAAACTTTTTAGCAAAAATTATTAGTTCAGGTACTTTTTAGAAGACTAGGTCGTGTATAGAAAAGTATTCTTAACAAAAAATAACTATAGAGCTAGGATCTTATTTTTTTGCATAACAAATTCTATTTGATATTTTATAATCAATTAAACTTTAATTATTGCTGTCTATATATTAAAAGATAGTTATTTGTACTTTTTTATAGATTTTTTTTCATAACTCTAACATGATTATTGTGAATTTTGAATATATTGCTTAGGTTCATATATATATTATAGCTTATAATAAACTTAGAGCTAAATTCTTTTTCATTGCAAGCATAAAAAAAGCGATTTGTTTCAATAAATTATCGAAAAATAATATTTAATAATTGAATATAGTTCAAAGTATTTCAGATAAAAAAAGCTAATGTAATAATTTTTCACAGAAATAAAGTCTCATAATATAATAAAGCAATTTTATAAACTATGAGTTGGTAATATAATATACCGATGAATTGCTCAAGTTGTGACTCTTGTTTAGCATGGAGTTTAATGGAAAAGTGAATGTGATATAACATATAGAAAAAAAACAAGAAAAATCTAAATTTTTAAAAAACTACAGATAGATTCTGGGTATTATGATTATGAAATATCCGTAATATATTGAAAATTTAGATAATGTACTACCAGGGAAAAAATTTTTATCAAAATTCCCTGATTTGAAGTTAAGTATATTTCTAATAACTTTATAAATAACTTTAATATTTTAGTAATATATATATTGAAATGTTTATTATATTCTGAATTATCAGCCAAAATCATCTAACTAGTGTTAAATCTGATGGAATAATATAATAAAATATTTGTCTCGCGATGAGTTCGGTTATATTTGCCCTTAGAACAAATATCTATTGTTTGCAGCGAAGACTAAACTGAAACTTAAATTCAAGAATATATAATAATCTAACATTTTTTTCTTAGCAAAGATGTGCATATTTTGAATAGATGATTTTTAAAAAACCCGCAGATATTCAAGCCAATCATTCGTAATTCCAACTTTATATTTTTTAAAGAATCCAAAAGGAACAGAATGTATTTAATAACTAGAAATGAATTTGCACGAAACGCTTCTTTTTACTTTAAAAAAGAAAAATAAAAAGATTTTCTTAACATTATTTTACGTTTAATGTTATAAAAAACCCAATTAGAAATTATTTTATAATATCTATATTAGAATATAATACCTGATAAAAGATTTACTTGGTAAAAAAAATAACCAAAACTTGTTCTTTAATTTTTTTAAGTGGATTTTCTTTGAAGTTTCAAACGCATCTCCGGTCTTAAATATTGATTTAAAAGCACTATTGAAACAAAAATAATCGCAGCAGTTATTCCAAAAAATAAATAAGTCATTAGTTTTATATCAATCTCTTCTATTTCAAAAAAACCTCCTAAAACGGATTTTAATTTATCTAAAGACCATGTTAAAGATGGAAAATATTTGCTATTTGAAAATATTTTTTTATCAATGGAATCAATACATTTCATTGAAAAAATATATCTTATATCGTAAAAAGGCACTAATGCAAATATTCGAAATATTTTTATGTATTTAAATTTAGCAGTCTTTTTCAGATAAAAATGCATCAAAGCCAATAGATGAGGTGAAATCGAAGTGCTTAGCGAAAATATCATGTTCAAAATTGATGGGAAAGCAGTATTATTTGCGATTGTACCAATTAAAAGTAACAACGGCAAAAAACTGAAATAAGATATTGAAGAGAATAAATAAAAGTGAGAATATAGAAAATCTCCAAAGTATAATTTAAATATACCAATAAAAAGTCCAGTACTTAGTATATTTAAAATAATTTGATAAAATAAAACTGAAGTATAATATGAGATGGTTGTAAAACTTCGCACGCTTATTTCTCGTTTAATACAATTTCTTTCATTCAGAAAAGAATGCGATACAGATCCATTAAAAACAGACGAAAAGACGGATTGAGCATTGATCAAAAGAACAGAAATGATTATTCTTTCGTATTCCCTTTTAATGGCTAGTTCATTTGAATCGAAGTAAAAATCTCTAAGCTGTAATGCGTTTGTGTGATCTATTTGTAAAACGATACTTAGTAATGCTTGTACGCTGTATTCACGCCATTTAGCGTAAATACAATCAATGTTTATTATGCCAAATGCTAAAAGTGCGATGAAAAAATATAATAAATATTGCAAACTATTTGTACCGAAAAAATATAATCTAAATCTCCTTTCGAGAAGAATTAATACGTGAAAAAAATTTGGGAAAAACCCGTTATAGAACATATTTCTTGTAGCTTCTTTTGTTATTTTATATTCTTCTTGATTTCCCAATGTTTCTGTAATCATTTTATTAATAGAAGTAAGATTCTCAGGTATTTCTTTATATTCTTCTCTAAATTTAAGTATTTCAATCGCGAATTCAGGTTCTGAACAAAATTCTCGTTTTATAAAACCAAATGATTCTGCCTTGGATTTGAACTCTAGCGCTGTATTATTATAAACTGTATTTCCGTTAAACAATAGAATTAATCGATCAAAAAGAAGAAACATTTCGTATGATGGTTGATGTATTGTAAATATAATCGTAACATTGTTTTTTTCGGCTATTTTTTTAAATAATTTTATTATATCTAATGCATATGACGAATCAAGCCCGCTGGTAGGTTCATCAAGTAAAATTATTTTAGGATCTGTAACAAGTTCAACTCCTATCATTGTTCTCTTTCTTTCTCCACCTGAGATACTTTTTGTCCGATTATCGGCTACTTTCGTTAGATCTAAACTAGTTAGGATTGCATCAACTTTATCTTTTACTTTAATGTTCGTATTCTTGAGTCTAAATTTGGCTGAATATGTTATGGTTTGTCTAATAGTAAGATCGTCAAAACAACAGTCATCTTGATCTACAAAGGCAACATTATTGATCCAATCTGATTGTTTTCTTTCGGATTTATTACATGTAATCACTCCAGATGTTCTGCTGCCATCCGGAATTCTTCCTGCTAATGCTTTGAGTAAAGTAGTTTTTCCAGATCCACTTGGACCCATTATAGCGCACAATTCACCGACTTTAGCTTCTCCGTATGCATTTTGAACCAACTTTATATATTTCTTGTCTATACTTTTGTTTTTATTAATTAATTCAATATTTAAATTTTTCCATTCAACATTCATAAGGGGATTTCTCTTTTGACTATAAATATATTATTTTAGTAAAAAAAATATAAGCGTTATTATCTCACTATCTTCACTAAATTTTTTTATCGTACGGATATTTCCCTTTTATAGTAATTTAATTTTAATCAACCAAAAAAAGGATGATTTCATCAAATTGCAAATAGGTTATGTTATCTTAATCTAAAAAATCTCTGTATAAGCTTTTTGGAAATAAAACTTAATCTATATTTTAAATAAACGATATAGAAAAAAATCTATTGTAATTAAGACTTTTATAAAAAAAATGCAATTCCCAATTCAATATTTTGCAATTAGATGTTTAGTCTGAGTTCTTTATTCGGCGTGTCTTTGCCTTTCCTTTCATTATATTTATTCTTGTGGTTCACATCAAACTTTTAATCTACGTTATTTTATAAATATTTTGTCGCTGATTACTTATCGATCTCTTTGTATAATAATTTTTGTCGTTTCTATACATATGTAGTGGGTATATGTGTTCTAATATCTAGGCTTCTTTTATGGCTCTCTATGTGCTCATTCGTATTCTCATCGGCATTTAGCATGCTTTAATCTGCCTTTTTAAACGTAAGAATTAGACTCAGATATCTTTATGAAGCCAGAAGACTATTTGCATGTTTTTATTCATAACCGTAGATTCGGTTTTATAAAAGCAAATTGGTATTCGTTGGCAAAATGGTAGCTGTAATATTCCACTACATAATTATAGGTTATTGAATTACCTTATAAAATATAAAATTATATTTATTAAAACTCGAATGGTGGAAGAAAGAAAAACCAAGAATCGGAATATAAAATTAAATAAATCTTTCGTCGATCAAAACAACCCTTTGGTTACTCGGGTTAACAATCTCTTTAATTCGAATGGTATAGCCTGCCAGCATCAAAGATACCTTTTATCTAGGTGCCTCGAAAGAGGTCACGACAGTAGCGTATTCTAAACATGCAAATTATTTTGAGAATTTTTAAATAAATTTGTTCTTTAGGCAGTTCAATTTTGTAATTTTTTTTTCTTTTTTTAGTAATATCTAGCCAGAAGATATAATTTTATTATAAGCATACAAAATATTACCTTTGATCTTATTATAAATAAGAAATTCATATGAATTTTCAAACAATAAATACATTTAAACTTGTCTGATTACACTTTGAACACTGCTTAAGAATTCTAATATAGATGTGCCTTTTTTATCAGCGACATTTGAATAATTTTTAAAAGAATCGAATTGAAAGGCAAATAAAATATTTGAATTACCATGAAGCTAACATTATGCTTGTAATTTCGAAGTATTGGGTTTTTTGTAATTTAATAAGTATTAAATGTATATTTTAAAAATCTTTTATTTGTTTTTTCTTTATACATTCTTATAACGGATTAGCAAATCATTTTATTGTTAATAGTTTTATTTATATATTTCAGGACGATCCGAAAGCATATTCAGACACCTAATTATATATTATTGGTCTACATATGATTTTTTTGCCTTTATTTTTGTTTTTGAGGTTGTTAGATCGTTTTGGGCTTTAATTTTTCCAGTTTAACATCTATCTTAGGGTCTTGGCTACTAATCGTTCTAAAAATGTTCAATAAGAAACATCATTAATATGTTTAGAAGTTCTACTTTTTGAAATTTTATTCTAATAGAAGATTAATTTAAGGCACTAACGAGATTTTATCCTGAAACCGAAAAAATTTGCACAAAATTTGAAATGAAAGCACATATATAAAAACAAATTTTATATTTGGGCTTAAATCATATATTTGTTAGTTCATTTGGGCTTATCGAATACTCCTTATGATAATCATTGGATTAAAGTCAATATTGTATAATATGAAAACACTTTGATTGATTTGAAGGCGTATACGTTATCGAAGACGATTTGCTCCGTTTTCAATAAGCGCTCGTTATTTTTTAAAAAATTTTTACTTTTTAAAATATCCTCTTTTTTTTAAAAAATCTCGTTTTTTTGGCATAGCCTTATTCTCTGTTCGTTTCCTGCTAATTTTATACTTCACCTGGCGACATTATTTTCTGCGTATTTTAACTAACCATACGATCTGAATAATTATTTTGTAAAAAGTAAATTAAGACTTGATAAATATACACAGGGTGGAGTGAAGATAGCCATATTAAAAACTATCAGATTGGGAACGAATGCGTATAATTGGTGTGAAAATCAATGTTGCAATTTTAATCTGATATAAACTACACTTGATCTATATGAATATCTCGTATAATCCCGAGTTAAAACATATTAAAAGAAACAAATAGAAAAATTCTATTTAATCCTCCTCGACACCGGGAGGTAAAAGAGGAATGGAATAAGTAAGTAAAAATATACCCCATGAAATAATTTTGTTTATTTTCTTTCTTCTTTTAGGGTTTGTATGACGAGAAAGTCTACAAAATAAAAAATTTTCTAAAAAGAAGTTTAGTTTTTTTTCATGTAACCAAACCGCTGATTACAGCTGAACTCGTAAGCATTTGACATGTAAATACATGAAAACTTTGCATATATCATTCGTAGAGAAGACTTGGCGCCAGGGGGATATAAAAATATAAACCTTTAAAGTCAGGAAAGTTAAGATGCAGGTTATACTCGTTGGTATGATATTGCAATATTGAGATGAAATCCATATAATTCGGAAGATATATATTAGCCGGAAGTTTATGGGATCCGAATATGTAGAGTAGGTTAGTATGTTGAATTCTTTTGGAAAGCTCAGGTTGGTTTCGATCTACAATCACACTCCATGCAACTAACAAAATGAAGTTCGGACAACTGCCTCGTCGTTTAAGTCGGTATACACATTTTTTAGAAGAAAGGCCTTGGGATATAGGTATCGTAGGATGTACCAATGAAGTGGATGAGTAGCAGTTATTTAGAGAACTAGATGTGGGTTAAAGTCATGAAAACAATATAACACTTGCCACTGTTTTTCAAAAAGACTTGATATTTTTAAATAAGAATGTTATTTTCTTTAATATTTGAAAATTTCTTATCACATGTAAAAACACTAATCTTTCTTAAAAAATACACGCGTTTTCACATGAATATTATGTTTCGGGGTTCTTTTTATCATTTAATATAATATTGTTTCGAAATTTTAATTAACTCTCACAAAATTCAATTCAAAAAAGATAATTTCTCCATTGATGTAAATAAACAATGGTGATAACGGAAAAAATTTGGGGATGGCAGTAGAAATATAGATGTATTTCTTAGGAAATTTTAATATTATTATTTGGCTATGATTCATTATATTCATAATATAAAAATATTACATCTCAATGTCTTTATTTTCGACTTCTTTTTTTGACTGATTCAAACATTTTAAAAACGAGTTATTATCTAGATCAAAAAAATATTAGGAACTTGAATATATGTGAATTGTATAGCCTGCTCTTTTAATTTTTTATAGATGAGTTTTACATGAATTATTTGATTCATTAATAATTTAAAAGAGAAATATAGACGCACCTAAACAGATACGGCTGCTAATTTCTTCGAATTTTATGCTGTATTCAGTAAGAACGGGTGTAAAATATCTTTGAAGTTAGGAAAGAACGTAAGTATGTTTTTTACGATATAATTTGCAAATAAAAAAATTTTAGACTTACATTTTTGTTGTGAGGATACTTCCAAATTTATAGAATAAAGAGATTGTGTAATATTTAGAAAATATGAAAAAAGACTAAAATAGAAGGATGAATCTAATAGAATCATCAAATTGAAATTACCAGGTTAAAAACCTACTCTCTTCCACGAAAAATGCAAGAAAATATCTGAAAAATCTGTTGCTATATTGAATAAAATAATAAATATAAAATTTCCTGATATAAAAAAAGCATATTTATATTAAACTAACTAAGTCATAAGATTTAATTTATAAAAAAACTGTATTTGTTTAAAACTAAAAGCACTTATAAAAATTCTATTACTTTGGTGAATCGGAATTTAAACACATGGTTTTACAAATATATAATAACTTTGAATATTGTCAAAAATCACCAGATAGTTTTTTTTAGTCGATTCCTAATCATACAGACTATTTATGGATTAAAATTGTTAAAAATGGATTTAACCAACACTTTGCAGACCTAGAAAAAATTCTCGGAAAAATTAGATTACATTTTACACTAATTATCGATAAATTTCTCTGGTTAATTATACAACAAATAATAAATTCAACCAAAGAGTTCAAATGGGTTTTCCAAATAATCATAAGCGATAGATACTAAAAATACTCAAATATACTTTTTGTCTGCTTGTTGCGGACATAAACTATCTTGGAGAATCTAAATATAAACCCTTAAATTTTAGATTCTTAAGTAATTATTGAAAGCGGCCTTCATATAAAATATATTCTAATTAAAAATATTCTTTACATAATTAAATCAGTAATAAAAGTAAGTTGAGGTGTAACAATTGTAATTTCGACTCTCTCAATTTCTAAAAATGTGTTGGTTTAAGTATCTTTTAATTTACAAGACTGAAGTAAACCATGGTAAATTAATATTCAAACTATTTGAAACAATTTTTTACACTTTTAATTTTATATGAATAGTTTCCTATGTAAACTGCGAATTTTTAAATAATAATATGCAAAAAAATATTTTATAATTTGAGCAATATCAAGATTGTTAAGTGTTAATTTCTAGGTGATTCATAGCTAATAACAAGAATCTTGAAGAATACGTGACATTGAAATCAAAATATCCATCATAGGTCCAATAAAAATAGAAGTTTTCCAAATATAATTCCCGAAAAAAGTAAAAATATATACTCTTAGATCACTTTAGATATTTTTTTACTGAGTATAATGACAAAAAGTTTGGAATAAAAATATTTATACTCCTAGAAAACCAAATATACCAAATTAAACCCCTTAAAATATTTTCTTCTATTGCTGTAAAGATTCAATATACTCAATAAGTAGAATAGACAACCTCAATTGTGACTTATAAAACTAAAAACACCCAAAGTTTTTTTTAAAAAAAATAAAAAAAGATAAAAATATGATGAATAAAATATTAAAAGAATCAAGAAATTTCTCTATCAAAAAAACCTAAATTTAAATCTTTATTTAAAAGTATCACATCATTTCAAAATAGGGAAGTGTTATATTTGTTTTCATGACATTAACGCAAAAAGACCTAAATTTAAATAAAATATCCCTCGTTATATTATATTGACTAATAAATACTTAAAGCATTATTTTTTCTGTTTTTTTTAGTGGATATTTTATTAGAAAAATGCCCAAATATTTTAAAAAAATATAAAAAGATTTAAAATTTGTATACCGATGGAAAATAAAATAAAGCAAAAAACAGATATAAATGAAGATACATTTGTACAAAGAGAAGAGCCAACATTACTAGGATACCAGAAACTAAACAATTCAACTTATACAATAGATTTGGATTCACCAGAGCTCAGAAATATTATAGATTTAGATTTAACAATATTAAATGAAGATCTAGAAAATAAAATATTTACGATGTTATACCATTCAAGAGAAATTGATTTACAAAAATGTGAACAAAGTAAAAATGAAGAGTTGGAATTGAAAAGGTATTTTTTGGACAGTCAACTTTGTTATTCGTGTGGGGAAACAGGACATACAGAAAGAAAATGTCCCAAAAGAAATACATTGGTGTGTATCCTTTGTAGTAGAACAGGGCATTACAAATATAATTGCCCAATGCTGGTTTGTATAAAGTGTCAAGAGTGTGGACATCGTGCCAATGCGTGTCAAGAAAGAACCGATAGGCGTAGATTTATGATGTGTAGACAATGTAGCGGTGAACATAATATAACTGAGTGTCCAAGAAAATGGAGAAAATATTTTTATAACAGAAATTTAAATAATAATGTTCCTGTTAACAAAGCATGTCCTCTTTGTTGCGGTAAGAATCATTTTATTGATGATTGTAATGTCAAAAAAACCAAATTTTCTATTTTTACTTCTGATTTTAGAAGACAGACAACTTATTTTCCTAAAAAGTAAAATTTAAATCTTAATATTTATCTTAGCATTATTGTAAAAGAATCTTTTATAGGAAGTAAAATTTTGGTTTATTTTTACGAAAAGTCTACCGTATTAAATAAAACTAGGCAATATTTTATACTGTTAGATGTTTGGTTTATTTTTTAATAGTTTATTGACATTATATGGTATATTAGCACTTTTTAAAATATTTTATGTTTGCTACTATCATAAATAATACAAGGCATTGGATTGATTTTATAATAAAACAATTTCCTAAAACAAAGGATTTCTATTCTTAATATTGTCGTCTATTTTTTTTATAAAATTCTTGATATTTAATCTCTTTTTCTATCTTTTTATTTGGTGTTAGAATTCCGTGATTTTTAGATAAAAAATCAGTCCTTTATATTTAGAGTCTTTAGTTTTTTAAAATAGTTTTCCAATTATCTTTCTGTGTGCTGCAATAGAATTACTTCTATATACACAGTCTTATTAAAAAGTTGACAAATTTTTAATTATTTCCTTTATTTATTATTGTCTTCGAATTTCATTCTTTGTATTGAACATAGTTACAAATAAAATTTTTGTACATCAAAACAAAGTATTTCTTTTTCGTGATATGTATTAGGAAAAACTTCATGATGTTGCTATTGTTATATCTTACAAAAAAATATCATAATCTTTTTTTAAAGTTATTAGAGATTTTATTTGTATTCAGACATCCTGTTTTTTTCTAATTTTTTTTCTAGATTTTACAATTTTAAACACATTCGTTATGAGATATATTATATCTACGCAAAAATTCCGTTGCGAGTTCATATTTCTTTTTAAGATAATTTTAATCGATCAATTCATCATGATCGTAACAAATGTCTTTTTCCTCATGTAAAATCAGTACAAAATACGTGCAATAATTTAAGTAATTCGAAATATTTTAATACTGTGAATGAAAATTAAACTATAACATGAAACAGCTAAAAATTGAAAGCGAAATAAATTACAACAAATATTTTTTTTAATTTAATTTATGTTTAGTTGTGGAGGGAGAATAACAACAACAAAAACTATCTGCTTGGCAATGAGTATATGAAATTGGTGTGAAGATCATTCTTTGAATTTTTCATAAGGAATAAAACCACAATAAGGTTCGGGTTATTGTGTGGGATTTTATGAAGAAGAGAAGGTCTACGAAATTGCTAAACTTTTTCTACAAATTTATTTTATAGTATTTATGTAACTAGATCAGATACCAAGGCTGAACATGTAGGTAATTGCCATCTAAAAGCATGGAAGCCTAGCCTTGCTCACTCGGGTTAGAACACTTAGCGCCTGGGATATATAAAATTAAAAACCGGGAAAGCTAAGTAGCAGGATATACCTGTTGGTATGATATTCCACTGTCAGTCGGACCTCATGTAATTCGCTTAGATATATCTTAGAAGAAGTTTATTGAATTCTTAAATTTTAGACTAACTGGAGTGGTTCATTGTCTCGGGCGCCCAAGGTTGGCCTCGACCTTCGATCGCAATCCATGCAAAGTATATTAACGAACTCTGGGCAACTGCCTCGTCTTTTAATTGGATTCTACACACCTGGTAGATGAAAGGCTTTGAGACGTAGGTATCGCAGGCGGTACTGATGGAGTGTTGGAAAACAGTTATTTATGTTAAACCTAGAACTGGGTTAATGTCATGAAAACAAATATAACACTTGCCACATTTTTAAAAAGATGTGATGCTTTTAAATATAGAGTAGTCTTTTTATTACTTCTTCACTTAAATTATTTTAAAATTCCAAAAGTTTTTTATGGATAATTGGAGTAAAAAAAATTTATGGGTTTAGAAAAATTGATTATCAAAAAAAGTAGATAAAATATTTTCTTGTTTCATAGGCAACAAAAAAAATCCCAAAATCGGTAATCAAAAATTAAAAAATAAAAAAAAGATAAAAAAGATAAAAAAGAAAAAGATAAAGAAAAAGAAAGATAATATTAAAAATAATTATACTAAGAATAATAGAAGTCAAGCTCAACATATAATGTATGAATTAAGAAATAAATTAAACAAGCAATGATTTAAACATAAATAAAGCAATTACAAAAAGCTTATTTAGAATTATCTTTTTTAATAAAAAAAACATCTCAAATGTCAAAAAATATAAATTAAATTAGCTGTCTAATTCTTATAAAATTAGAATGAGAAATATAAAATAAATTAAAAAAAATAAATTATATTTCAAAGTAAAAGCTAATATATGAATTATAAAATAAATTAAAAAATAAATATTAGAATCTTAACATATGAATTATAAAATAAATTAAAAAATAAATATTAGAATCTTAACATATGAATTATAAAATAAATTAAAAAATAAATATTAGAATCTTAACATATGAATTATAAAATAAATTAAGAACTAAATATTAGAATCTTAACATATGAATTATAAAATAAATTAAGAACTAAATATTAGAATCGTAACATATGAATTATAAAATAAATTAAGAAATTAAATATTCGAAAGTAGAAGATAAGAAATAAATTAAAATAAATAAATTAAATTAGAAATTGAATTTAAATGTAGGAAATATAAACAAAGAAATTATTTTAATTTAAAGAATAAAAAAAATTCTCAATCGTTCTATTTATAATTTCAAGATTTAAAATAAAAATAGTAAATAAATAAAAATAAAAATTTAAATAATTTTATGGGTTTTTAATTCCCATTTTCATACACATTTTTTGATAAAAAAAATTATATTTTTTGTTTAATCGTTTCCTATCAAAATTATGAAAGAATTAATTGATAATTTATTCATTCTATGGTTTAATATCTTGACATTTCCTTTTTAGCATAAATTAAAAAATTATAAATAAAAAAAAATTATAAAAATGCATGAATTTTATGTGGAGACGTGGATTTCTGAGTGGAGTATATAAAGATGTAAGTAAGTTATCAGAACCAAGAAGTATGAAGGCTATATTAGGATATACTGTACTTGTATGTGCATTATATGTATTTAAATTCTTCTTATATGCTAAATCATGTATGAATATGAATAATTTTGTGATTGAAAAAATTTCTTATGATTTTGAAAAAAGCAATCTTATTAGATTTGATGCAAGAATAAAGAATTCAAAGATGCCTATAAGTTGTTCTGTTACAGAAATATCTGTTGATGTGTATTTGGATAACTGTGATCAGAAAATCGTGACATTGAAAATGAAAGATTGTTTTTTAGCAAAGGAATGTGAAATAAAATACAAAGATTTTATTGTTTTAGAACGAGAAAATAATTTTGATTTTAAAAAAATTACAAGTTGGTCTGAAAACAAAGGTGGACTTATTTTTGATGTTTCCAATGTTTTCAAAAGAAAAATTTTATTTTGGAATTTTAAATATAAAATCCAAAGGAAAGTGCCTTTAAAAATATTTGGAGATGAAAATTTTGAACCTTTTGATGTGAAAAGCATAAAAGTTTTACAGACGAAGGATTGTTTAATTTTGGCTCCAAATTTTTGTGTTTTGACTTTTCCATCTTTTTTAGAAATGAGAATTCCTTCTTTTGAATTTGCAGTTTTAGCAAATGAAATACCAATTTTTAAAATAAAATTAAGAAATTCAGGGATAAAAAGTGAAAAAATTATAAATTGTTCATTGATTTTTGATAGAGAATATTTAGAAAATCTAAAAAGTTTTATTACAAGTACAATTGATGGTAATGGATTTACATTAGGATTTGGTAATTTTAGTTATATGAATCATCACAGCCATACTTTGTTATATTTAGAAAACTTTTTAAAAGCTTTTAAATTGAAAAATCAAAGCAAAAAAGAAATTTTTTTTACAAATAATGTTCCATTTACACAATTATGTGTCAAAAGTGTCAACACTGAAAGTATTACTGGAACATTAGAAATTCACAGCACTTTTTTAGATAATTTTTTAGATTCAAAACATATAATAAATAAGATTGAAATACCCGAGACATTTTTTGATGTCGATGTAGGTGAAACGAATGTTGGTAATTTGGTGGCAAAAAATATTAAAAAACCAGAATATTTACATTTTGAAATAATATTGTATCCGAAGGACTTAAATCTCTTTTTTAATACTTTTATAATGCCTGAGGATTCTACCTTAAGAATACATTCGAAACAAGTGAGTTTTATTGGTGAAATTATTTCAAATGTAAATTTTTTATGGGATTTTAGAACAAATATTGGATTAAATAAAATAAATTTTACAGAAGATTTTCATGATGGAAATGGAATGAAACCAAATTTATTTCAAATGAAAATGGAATGTTTAAATGATGATAAAAGAATAACTGAATGGGAAATGAATTTATTATTACCAGAGATTTTAAATAATAGAGAACGTGTAAAACTTAAATGGTGCGATCTCAATTTGAATTTTACTGTGGCAGAATTTAATTTTGATTTTTTTATTTCTTCAAATGAAGTAATTTTTATAAAAGATTTTAGGAGTAAAAGTGAAATTTGTAGAGGAAATTCTCCTTTAAATATTCATTTAAAACTTGAAAATACCGTAAACTACCAAGGATGCACTCTTATGTATTCAACAAAACAATTTATTAAAAAATATCAAAATTTGAAGGAAAATAAATTTAAGAAAAATCGAATACGAAATTTCTTTAGAAGCAGAAGAAATAATCAACATAATGATTTTGATAGAGATTCTTCATTTGAAGGAATATTTATAAATTTCTTGGAACATATCAAACCGAAACTGTGTTTTTATAATACCGAAACTGAAAATTTGAGTCTCATAAATTCTTATTTTGACAAAATTTTATCTGAAAAACACATAAAATTTTTTGGAATCGAAAGTATTTTTTGTGAGGAACCAAATTTTAATTTAGAAAAAATAATGAAAAAAGCGAAATTTAAATTTAATGATTTGGAAAGTTTAACCAAGGCTTCGTTTTTAGTAACTTTACTTGGAAAAATAGAACAATTTACCGATTACAACATAAAATTTGAAATAATTTTTAAAGAATTAAATTTTTTAATTTGTGACAACAGTTTAGAAGAAAAAAGTAATAAACCACAAACCCATGACATAAATAATAATATATTAGCTAACCAATTTAATTCTTTAAGAATTACAATTCCTAGTTTGATTTTAAGTTTTAATATTTCAGATTCCAAACTCAACAATTTAAAATTTGTTGATGAAAAAAATGAAAATTCTTTTTTAACATTTTTTGAGATTTTTTTAAACGAAAAAGATATTTTTATTCCTGAAAAGATTTCATTTTGTTCTGAAAATAATTTTAATTATTTTTCAAATGTTTTAAGTAAAATAATTGGATGTTTTGAATTTATTAGACCGAAATCTTCACAAATAAATTTTGTAAAGAGAAATTTAGATCCGATTACATCTTTTACTGAAGAGAATATGTATGTATGTCTCCATGTAATCTATAATTCGTTAGATAATGTAAATCCATTGCATCCTTCATTTGGTTTGACAAATAAGTGTGTTTTTAAAGTAACTTTTTTTATTGTTTTACCTGAAGATTCTATTACACAAAGAAATAAAGCGACTCAAAACGAATTTGGATTTAAATGGCCAGGTTTTGAATTTTCAGTTTACGATGAAAATGAAATATCTGATATTTCCAAGGTAATTGTATCTCCAGGTTCAATAATTCTTAGAAAAGAAGGAGATGAAAATAAAAGCGTACAAAAAATGAGAAAATTTACAATTTCATTTGAGATATATTCAAAGATTTATGAAGGAAACAATTTTATTTTATCTTTTAAAAAAATGGATTCAAGTTTTGAAAAATTTAGAACAAAAATATCAAAAAATAAGATAAAAACACTAACAAATTTGTTATTGAAAGGACGAGACGCAACATTTTCATCAGAAAACGAAGATTTAGGATTTTCTAAATATTTTAAAGAATTAAAAGAAATTCTTATAAATTTTTTAAATGATGACACGATCGATATAAATTTGAAAAATAGTATTTGTGATACAAAAATCAAAGTAGAAAGTGCGGGAGATACAAATCTTGATTGTGTTTATAAAAATATGAAAGTTTATAATTATTTTTTAAGAAATCAAATAAGTAAGAGGCTTGCTGTTTTATTGTCTAAAATAAGTTTAGAAAAATATTCAAAAAATATTATTTTTAATGTCCATGCTGAGTTACTCAAACCTTTGGATTTAAATTTAGGATTTTTACAAAAGAAAATTAAGGATGGAAAACTAAGAATTGGTGTGATTCAAAATATTGATTATGATTCACTTCAAAGTTCAGATGAAGAATTTGTCACGGCAAGAGAAGAAAGTGGAATATCAAATGAAAGTTTTGTTACTGCAAGGGAAGAAAGTGGAATATCAAATGAAAGTTTTGTTACTGCAAGGGAAGAAAGTAGTCAAGATTTTGTCACAATTAGAGAAGAAAGTAACAAAAGTTTTGCTACTTCAAATGAAGGAAGCCAAAGTTTTGTCACTGCAAGAGAAGGAAGCCAAAGTTTTGTCACTGCAAGAGATGAAAGCCAAAGTTTTGTCACTGCAAGAGAAGACAACGAATTTTCAAATGAAAGTTTTGTTACTGCAAGAGAAGAACTAAGCAGCCAAACAATTATCGATGATTATGAAACAATAAGAAGAACTACCGACAATGAAACCCCAAGAAATTCAATATTTGACAGACAATCACTGAGCAGAAATCTAAATATCGGTGGTTCTTTAATTACCAATAAAAATAGTGAAACCGACATTTTTTTTACTCCAAATTCACAAACAGATTTTGAAGAAGGAAGCTCTACAGATTCAGAAAATACACCAAATCGCCCACCTTTAAACGATTCATTTACAGACGAACCAAATCTTTTATTCAGTATTTTTATTTATTTGCACCAAGAAAACAACTCACTTAAAATAAAAATTCCAAACGAAAATAATTTAGATTCTTCAAATGAATTATCCTATTGCCAATCCAAACTCCTAGCTGCTTGCTCTACACTTCTAAACATTTGTAAATCTTTTAATCCAACATTTTCTTTGGATATTAAAAAAAGAATCAGATTTACACATTTCAAAAACAAAAATATTTTATTTCGTATTGAACATGAAGGAAAAACAATGGTAGAATCTGTATTAAACGAATGGGAAACCTATATAAATCATACAAAACTTACTTTTAAAATAGATCCATATTTTTTTGAAAATATAATGAATATTCAAGAATTTAAAATAATAATTTTTGAAAATAAAAATGTTATTTTTGAGCAAAATATAGAAATCGACCAACTCACCAAATACAGACTTCTTACTTTTTCTTTGAAATATATTTTTAAATTTATAAAAGCATATTTTCCAAAATTAAATCGAACATCATTTTTTAATGGTTTGGAATATTTAAAAAATGGGACTGTAAATGCATTTAATTATACTTTTAATAAAAATAATTGGGAAAATATTAAAAAAATTGGAAATAATGTTGTAAATTCTACGTTTTATAGAAATAAGTTAGATTATTTGAAAAGTGTTGGAAATAGATTTTTAAGTTTATTTTATTAGAAATTGGAAATAAATTTGTAAATTCTACGTTTTATAGAAATGTTCCTCAATAGATTTACATCGTTTTTAATAGAAATGTTTCTTAAAAAAAAAACAAGTTGTTTGCTAATGATATGATATACAAAGAAGTAGATAAATAATTATCTTAAAAAAATAATATGATTGTGTATAATTTTATATGGAAAATAAACCATAGAATATTTTACGAAGTTAATCAACAAATAGAAATACAAAAAAATCATTACAAAGTAAAAACTTAAAATTTTAAGTTTCTTAAAAAAGTAAATGTAATAAAAAAGAAGTTATAGTTTATTTTATAATTTTGTTAATTTTTTTATTATTTTTTTATAAAATATTTTATAATTGTAGAAGTAGGGTATTACTAAAGAAGAAAAATATTTTTAGTTAATTATAGGGTTAATAAATTTCTAATAACTGTAAAAATAGGTTTCTATTGAAGAGTAAATTATTTTTTTATTTAAATTATAACGGTTTGTAAGCCTTTTATTAGTATGGAAGTAGGTTGTTGGTAAGAATAAATTATTTTATTAATTATAGAATTAGTATTTCTAAATATTTGGATAATGATATTCCTTATTCTTCTATTTTAAATATTTACATAATTTTATTTTGATACTTCTTATTGTTTCAAATCATGTTCATACTTAAGTCTCTAAATATTTAATTAAATCTTTCGGATATTATAGATTCTACTTTTAAATATTCTTATTCTCACTTGATTTGTGAGTTTTTAATCACATTCTAAAATATATGTTAAGAAATCATAATTTGTTTCTTTTCTGATTTTAGATGATGTAGAAAGTGTCTCTAAAGTGCTATAGACTGAATATATGCCTCTATTTAATTATTAATATGGGTTTTTAAATCAAATACTGTGATATTTAAAAAAAATGAAATCCAAAGTTATAAAATAAAGGATTATTTCAATACAAGATATACAAATCAGTGAAAAGTTATATTTCTAAGTTTTTTTTGTTAAAATCCAAATAAAATATCTGTTAGCGTGGCCTCTACTGTTTGAATATGCGTTTATAATTATTTGTGTAAAATGAATATAATGAATTTTTATTCCGAATTTTGACATCAGTTTTTAATCTGGTATTCCTTTTTATTTCACATAATCACACATTCAAGAATTTACGAATTTTAGAATTTAAATGAGGTTGATAAATATTTGGGAATTATACTCATTATAAATCAGTAATATACATTGAACAACCATATTATGAGTCTAATATACTCATGTCTGTATATTTTTTCATGTTTAGTTGCCAAAAGCCTAAAGAATTTTTTAGAGTTTTCATGATGTTTCACTTTGCTTGAATACAACAAAATACATTTTTATCCTGGATATAACAGAAGACTGCTTGGTTACATACTTGATACTCGCTTTTTTAAGCAAATTAGAAGAATTGCTAACAATTATAACTCATTCTTCTAGCATTATAGAACTTTAATGCAAATTTCTGTTTCTTTTTTTTAAATAAATTAAGGAAGGATAAAAAAATTTTAATTACTAAAAAATTATTAGAACTATTGACAAATAAAAGAAAATTTTGTATTTATTAAGTAAAAAGCAATAAAAAATTGATTTTTTGTCACAAATTTATATGAAATAAATAAAAATTCAGCAAATTTATATCAATACATAAGAAAAATACAAATTCATATGAAATAAATAAAAAAGAATTCAAATTTACATCAATGTTTAAATAAATTCAAACAAACTTTTATTAAATTTATATGAGAGAATGCAAATTTATATCAAAGTTCGTAAAAATGTAAATCAATTTTATTTTTTTAACTTCATAGTAACCAAAGAATTTTTTACAGAAGATATTTCGGATTTTCTTTCAACTAATGTTTCACTGTCGTATAATTCATATTCTTTTTCAGTGTATTTCTTCATATAAATAATAAAATCATTGACTGTTTTTTTAGAACTAATTTGAATTTTAATTCTTCTGCCAGACAATAAAACTTTAAAAAAAACATCTCCGTCTTCATCTACAATGATAGAATCTGGACATTCAATTTCTTTTTCTTTTTTTCCAGAAAGTGTATGGGATGTTCCTGTAAAGTGTTCAACCTTAACTTTATATTCCTCATTTTCTCTGTCATTAAAAACAACCTCAGCTGTTTCTCCATCCTCTCCTAAAATATTTCTGTCAAATTCTCGATTATCTAACATTTTTTTAAGATCGCGATTTTCTTTCTTTTTGTAGTCGTAAAACACGTCTTCTACCAGAATTCCATTCTTGTAAACAGTAATTGTCTTTATTTTTTTATTGTCGCCTCCTTCAACCATCAGTCCACTTCTGTATCCACCTACATACAAATCATTACCTTTCTTCTTTTTAATTGCGGTTATGGCTTTTTCTGCATCGTTTTTACTTTCCAGTAATGCCTTTTCTGCCACTTCTTTTGTACATTTTGTAGCTTCTTGTACTTTTCGTACCAAATAAAAATCTGAGTTCATGAATATGGGGTACTCATGTAAATTTAAGGAGAAGTCTGAAAATACAAACCAATTAAATTTTATATTTTTTCGATAAAAATTTACTGTTAAAAAAGTAGATTTTAATGATTAGAATAAATTTTCTTGGATTTTTTTTAAATAATTTATAATTATAACTTTTTTTTGCAAAAGATTTACATTTTGAGGTTTTTAATTGAAAGATTTTTAAAAAAATTTATTATTATAACTTTTTTTTGTAAAAGTAACTCTTTTTGAGGTTTTTAATTGAATATATTTTAAGATGGGAAAATTGAAATTTTATTTTGTTTTTTGTAAATCTTTAGTAGGATTTTCGTACTTTTAACAGAAATAAAAATTTATTTTCCTATCCCAATTAAAGAAAAATAACCCAAAAATAATTTTTAAATTATAAAAAATATTTCATTTCTACCACCAACCCTTTTTTTTAGATTCGAGTAAAAAGGAAAAAATTTTAAAATTATTTTTTTAAGAAATACTAAAATATTTATTTATATTCTTGTGTTTTATGTTAATTTTTTATAATAAAAATCTATGATTTGTAAATTTGTTTCAATTATTAAAATACATTTCTGAAGCCTTTTTTTAAATACAAATCTTTATTTTCTATTCATTTATTAAGTCTTTTTATTATAAGTGAGTTAAATTTATTTTAATTTTTTTTTTAGTTAAAATTAAATTTCAATGGATTTACAATTAAAAGTATCAAAATTATATTTTTATTTTTCTTTCTACTCATATAAAACT
The DNA here is from genome assembly GCA_022605425.2 of Hamiltosporidium tvaerminnensis. Lineage (NCBI taxonomy): Eukaryota > Fungi > Microsporidia > Dubosqiidae > Hamiltosporidium > Hamiltosporidium tvaerminnensis. The sequence continues at coordinate 1,177,608 of CM061247.1, forward strand.
ACAGTAAAAATTTATTTAAAAATTCTTCTTAATTGAAATTAATTCTATGGTAAATTAATAAGTGTAAGTAGTTTGATTAAAGGTTGTAGCGCTGCGGAGTTAGTTAGTTAGTTAGAGTAGTTTGATTATTTTTAGGTGAATATTAAAAATAATTATAAAATTTATAAGATAAGATTTAAGTGGTTAAAGAACTGGGGAAATATTCGAAAAATTAAAATAATTATTTTTTTAACTTAAAATTAAAAAAAATATTCAATTTTATTTAAAATATTTAAATTTAATAAAAAAAAATAAGTGAAATATTTATTTTAAGTGTCGTGTAAGGTGTAAAAGATTGTACATTTCATAAGTGATAAATTTGTTTTTACTGTACTCAACTGTAAAAGATATAAATATTTTATTTTAAAATATTTTTTTGAAAAGCAAATAAATTTGATGAAAGGAATAAAAACGACAAAAAAATAATAAAAATATATTAAATTTAATTAATTTAATTAATTTAATGTTTTTGGTTTCCTTTCATTCTTCTCGTTTGCACCTCATTGTTTGAAATTTCACTTTGTTTTCTGTTTTTTCTCTCTTCAATAATATGTTGCAATCTTTTTTGAAAATTTATTGGTAATTTTCTCTGGGAATTTATTTTTAGTTTTTCTTCATCAATTACGTCTACGGCTGTTTCCTTCGGTTTAAAATTTAATCTTCTTCGTACTTTGGAAGTAATATTATGTCTTAATAGGTTTCTTTCTTTTTCTCGATACTGTTTTCTAAGAAGTTTTATATCGCTCATTTTGTCGCACATTTGTTCCATTGTATAATTGTGATCAGTATTTTGAATTTGATTAGAAGGTGTCTTTATATATGGAGAAGAAGCTATTAAAAGACATTTAAAAATCAGTGTAAACGTTTTTATGTTAAATAGCATAGGAGTCCAAACATTTATTATATTTATATTATTAATTAGGGTATTTAGGTTTAATTAATTACCAGATAAAAAACTTTTTATAATTTAATTAAGATTACAATATATTTTATCTTGATTAATACTTTTTTTGAACATTTATTCTGTCACTTCCGATTAATTTAAATAAGGAAAGACAAATTATATTTTTACACTTCATTTCTAGAGTAAAATCAATTCCAATACTTCTCTATTTATACGTAAATAAGGAAAATAATTTATATTTCCAATAGAAATTTATAAGAAAGACTTTGATACATAAGTATTTAATATTATTAATATCAAAATAAATTATATTTCTTGATTTCATATCATAAATTTAATTACATTTTTATCTTGGCTGAAATATTTTTGATAGATTAATCGGTATTTGAAATTACAAGTGAAAAAACTACGATTAGAAAACCTTTTTTTATCTTTTTAAGAAATCTTTAGAAATATTTTATCTTTTTGTGTGTAAATAAATGTATTTCTATCGTTGAAAAATATTTACTGATTAGGTTTTTAGAAATATCTTCTCGTTTTTCTAAAAAGCAGAATAAAAAAGGTATTTAATTACTTAAATATTAGTTAATATATAAACTCAGTTCTTTAAATATGAAATTTATCCAAATATTTTGTACAATAAATGTTTCATTAAAGAAATTAAATTTTTGATTTTTATTCATATTAATTACAAGAAGCTTCGTTTACTTTTATTAGTCACATTCATTTAACTTGTTGACATTCAACTGACATGAAAATATTTAATGTAGATTTATAATTTTACTATAGAGTAATTCAATTTATTTGAATAAAGTCTTTGATTTGCTTGAAGAATACGTTTTGGATTCTGAATCCTCTTTTTTAACTCAAATATTAAGGAAAAATAACAATTTATGGAATTCTGCTGATTTATTGCGATTTATATTTAATTAATGGATTATTGTAAGTATTAAATTGGTTTTTGTATTAACTGCACAGAAATGTTTTATTTAAAATATTTAGAGTTAAAAATAATTTGTTAAAGATTTTGACCTAAATATCAGTTTTTTCTTTTTTATTAGAAAAGTAATTTATTTAATAATTTTTAATAAATATTTTTTATTATATAATCAACCAGATTTGGATATATTTGAATTAAATGCACACAAATTTTTTGTATAAATCAAATAACTTTATTTAAATAAAAAAATTCTGTTTTATAAATCATATTTTCAATGTTATAAATCTTTCAGTAAAAAAACCTGTTTTTTTGTCAAATAAAATTGTCACTTAGCATTCAAATAAATTTCAAAAAATTTGTAAGCCTTTGAATCAATTTAATGTAAATTTCAACTTTAAATATGATGTATAATTGATGATATATCTTCATTCAAGTTAACAATGGAATACAAAAAAGAATATTACGGTAAGAAAATGATACTAGGACTTATTTAGAATTCTTTGAATTTAAATCCTAATTTATGATCAGAAAATTTTATTAGATTATTAATCAGTTCGCATACAACAACTCATCTTTTAGTTAATTACAACAAGTTTCTTACGGAAGAATAATTCGAGATTATATGATAGAGACCAGATAATATTTTTTAATACAATAAATGGTTAAACCAATACTTAAATCTTCAACAAACAAATGTGCTGTGAATATATTTTTACACATTCGAATAGTCAAAATTCTTATAAATATTAGAAATAAAATAAACGGTATTTAGATCCAACATTTAATTTTTCTAAAGATATCAAATTAATTTTATAATTAGTTGAAACCCTACAACCTTAATTGCCTACTAGAGAGTCTTTTGGTTTATTTAGAAAGGTAAATTGTCGCATTCTGATATTATCATATTATTGTTGCGACACAATTCCATCAATAATTCATTTCTATTATTCTTCTCCATCTAGTTTCATATAGAATACAAGAAAAGCCAATCAGAGAAATGTGCAAGAAATATTTTTATTATTTTAATTTGAGCTTATTTTAGTTGGAAATATCTGGTTTACGAAGTCCTCTTACTAGATAAGCTATCTGGAGCAGAAGGTGAATTTTAAAATACAAAGTATATTTCAAAAGGTTTAAATCATTCTGTTATTATTTTCGGATAGAAAAGGCTTTTTATTATGTAAAAATTGAACTATTTTGAACAAAAATCGTATAAACAACAGCTTATATCTTTATTAAAACAAATAAGAGCAAACCATATTAAAATTCCTTAAAAAAATAAACGATCACATGCCAACATAAATCAATCCTATAAAACATCACAGAATTATATTGATTTAAAACATCACGAAATCTGTTTGTCTCAATTTTAATACAATTTATCAAAAAATGCAGAAAACTACTTTAAAGTCGTAAAGTGTTCTAAAAATCTTCTAAGCTAAGAGATTTATTAAAAAAATGTATTACTAATAAGCATAATTGTACTAACTAAATTACTTAGTTACCATTTCGTTGTCAGGAAAAGTAAAACTAAAATTATCAGAAGTATTTATATTTATAATGTTTAAGAGATTAAAAAGACCACAGTAAAAAATCGAGATGAGTCAATAATTTATCACAAATAAAATTTGTTAACAAATATATTTTCGATTTAATAAAATGGCGCTTAAATAATAAAAGGTAATTTTCATTGCTAATTGTATTTTCATTTTTAAGATTTAAATCTTACCACATACTTAAAATGGATTATATTTCTTTTGGATTGTGCAATCACCTACTCATAATATATTTACCCAATAAATCAATTCTTATACCTAAATTAGACCATAGAAATATTTAATTATTAGTCTCAAACACATATAACGTTTTTTCCATAAAATTTTAAACCATCAATATATCTGAATAATGAATAGATATTGTATTTAGGTTATGGTAATTCTACAAATAAAAGATATCTTGTAATTTCATTTAATAAATCAAATCACAATAAATTGATTCCTATTAAAATACTATAAATGTAAATAATATTTACGAATCGAAACAAAAAACGACAACCATTATATCCAAATAATTAATATGAAGTCAATAACTTATTAAGATATACCAATCAGCATTAAAGTATCAATAACATAAATAAATGATACGAAAAAAGAAATAAAATATGAAGGACTCGAAAAATGACAAAGAATCACAACAATCTAGTTGTTTAAAAAAAATTTACAAAAATAAAAATATTCAATAGAAGAAAATTAAGTTTTAATATAAATTTTGATTTTATTTTTAATATATGAAATATAGTATCACTACTTATCTCTATAATGAATAGAAACAATAAAAACAAAATTATTATTAAAAATATAGAATATTCTAATTCTTATCAAAATATTATTAAACTTATATTAATGAATTAAATTCTAATAGCTTATATAATACAATGAATCAGATAAGATATTTTGATAATAAAGGAATTCAATTTAGAAAATATGTTTAAAAAGTCAAATATACTTTATAAATTTAAAATAAAAATACATTTAAAATGAGACCTTTCAAGTATTCCTATAGTCATTAAAAATTATATTCATAGATTGATAGATTGATAAAGTAATATTAAAAAGCCTAAATAATTTATAATAACTATTTTAGTCAGTTATAAAAACTAAGAATTAATTTATCAGAATATACACATATTGCTATATTTAGTCTTTAAATCTACTATGAGTTAAAATAAACTATTTTTTTTACAATTTAAGCTAATTTTATCTCCGAAATATTTTTTTTAAAATTTAAGATAATGTTTTCACCAGAAATATTTTTTTAAAAGTCAGAAGTTTAGAATTATTTGAGTTTTAAATCAAATTTTAACTTTCTGTTCAAATTATAAAAAATAAATTTGATTAAAGATTTAAAAATGTATGAAATAGGCAAAAGAAGAATTTATTTTTTTTTAATAAAAAGTTTATAACCGAGAAGAAACTCAAAAACCGTCAAAAATAAGAAAAGGAAATAATTGTTATCGAATTAAAAGTTTAAAGCAGATGTAGTAGTAAGAATATTTAAGTAAAACAAGAAAAGGAACTAATTGTTATCAAATCAAAAGTTTATAACAGATGTAGAAGTTAGAATATCCAAGTTATAATAATAAGGAAGAATAATCATATAAATAAATACCTAATTATTACAGATTAAAGAAGAAGTACAAAAGTAGGCAAAAACGAGAATAATAAGTATTAAATAGTTTAGAAATATTTAAATATATAAAGCACATTTATTTTCTTATTTTATTTTTTAAAAGTGATATGACATTACTGTCGGGTATATTCAGTTGTAAATAACTGTTTCTTATCTCTTCAATCCTTTTGGTATCTGTTTTTTCCAAAAGAGAATGTAAATATTTAACAGGTAAATCTAAAGAAGACAAGGCTAATTCAGTTGCTGTTATTTTTTCAAATCCACTCATAATAATTATTTTATCCAAATTTATAACAGATTTTCTCCAGAAAATATTTATGTCTTCAATAAAAAAAATATTTTTTAAGACATCTTCGTAATCAAAAGAATTATTTTCTATATTTTTAATTTCTGTATTAATTATAGAAACATTATTTATATCAATTTGTCCTCTTTTAACTACTACTCTGTCTTTTTCTTGCAATAAAATTATACATCCGAGCATACGAAGATATGGACAAGACACACTAAATCTATAATCACTGTACTGTGCAAGTAATAGTTCATATTGAAATATAAGTGACTCATTTAATCCAACATTATTTTTTAAAAGTAAAGAAAGTTCAATATTTATATCTTCAGACTTACATCCAAGAAATATAGCAGCAGTTATAAGATTATCGATAGAATATTCAGAAATATCGGATCTATAAAATATATTTCTTATAAAATGTGAAGAAGTACTGTGTACAGTGTATGGTAACGAGAACTGTCTACATATTTTAATAATTTGCATTCTACAATATTTCAATAAAAGAATTTTTTCATCTTCAGAAAATGTGATAGAAGGCATTTTTCTAACAGGTGGGTACCATTTATTAAATATTTGCTCAGAACATTAAAACTTGCAAAGCAAATCAAAAAAGTATTTGATTTTTAAAAATATAAATTTAGTGTTTTAGATAAAATTGTTATCGCAATTTATTTTGTAAACTTAATTTGTAAAAATATTATTGGATATTTTAATAATAAAATTTATTTTTTTAACAAATTTTATAACAAAAAAGTTTCAACTGCAATTTTTATTGTAGAAAAAATAGTTTAAATATGAATATTTTAGAGAATGAATTGTAAAAAAATATTAAATATTCTTTTATTGGATTTTTTAATTTTAAAACATTTTGATAAGATTTGAGATAAAGTTTCTTGAGATAAAAATGATAAGAAAAAGTGACATGATACATAACATGAGTTATAAATATTCTTAAAACATATGTAAAGGTTAAATTTAATTTTTGGATACTTTGTGTTTATCTTTAAATTATTTTTAATTAGTAATTTTCATATAAAATAAGTCATTTTTTTAATTAAAAAAGTTTAAAACAAAATTTAGCATAAAATGAAAAGTAAATTAAAGAGCTATTTTGAAAAAATTTAAAAATATTTGAAGGTATTTTAGACAAACTATACGAAAAGTTAAGGAAAATAACAAAAAATAATCGCAATATAAATGTTTGAAAGATTCTAAAAGTAATTAAAGCTAAAGGAAGACATATTTAAGAATTGATTGATACATTTATTCTTATTTATATTACAAAACATTTAATAACACTTCTTAAGGAAAATTAAAAAAATAAAATTTTGATTGAAGAATATATTTTAAAAAAAATAAAACTTATAAGTTTTATATATAATTTATAAACCAGAGAAGATAACCACATTAATTATTATCAGCTTTGTAATGAAAATGTGAAATTGGTGTGAACGAATGTTTGAATTTATGGGTAGATAAATTCCAGAATATATTTTCTTTAATTCATTAGAATATTTGTATAAAGAAAAGATGGTCAATAAAATAGCGAAAATATTTCTTAAAAGTTAGTTTGTAGTTTTTTATGCAACTAGATTGGAAACAAAGTGTGAATACGTAGGTAATTGTCGTGTAAAAGCATAGAAACACAGCCTTGTTCAACCAGGTTAGAAGGCTTGGCGCCTGGGGATACAAAAATAAGTCATTCAACCAGAAAAGGTGCATAAGAGATTCGAACTGACAATATGACAATTCATTGTCTAGGTAGAGCACATGTAAGTCGTTGAGATATATCTTAGCTAAAAGTTTATTAGGTTTAGAAAGTGTGGAGTAAGTAAGAGTTCTGCGAGTCTTTGAGAAGCCTTGGCGAATTAAGACTTATGAGAATACTCCACGCAACGCAGATTAACGAAAACTTACTCGTTTATCGAACTGGTTCTACACACCTGGTAGATGAAAGGCTTTGAGACGTATGTATTATAAAGAACACCGATGGAATTTAAAGATTACAACAATTATGTTAAACATAGAACTGAGTTAATGTCATGAAAACAGTATATTTTCCACATTTTTAAAAAACATGGGATAAAATTAAAGAAAAATAAAAGTAATTTTTTTTTAAATAAGAACCATGATTTTTTCTTGACATACACAATTTTTATGTGCGTGTAAAGCCATGAAACACACGTATTATTAATGTATAAAAATAAAACCTTAAAATCCATAAATAATTAAAACCCGGTTAGAAATATTTTGTTTTGATAATATTTTTTAATTTATTCATTCTACTCTCCTGGAAATATAAAAATTCTATTCTTCAAAACGTATAAAAAGCAATTAAATTAAGAAATCTTTAGAAGAGCATTAAAAAAGAATAATTTTATAATGGAAAAATTGCAATAAAAATGGTTATTTATGTTCGTATATATTAGCATTGTATGTGAAATTAAATATAATTATGCGTATACAGGAAATATTCATATAAGGATTCGCCTCGAGTCATGGAAATAAAAAAAACCTGAATTATGAGTTATTGCAAAACCAAAAATATAGAATTAATATTAGATTTAAGTAGTTGTTCGACATATTTAGGTTTTAATGATAAACTATTTGCATTTAAATATCTAAAACATTCTTCTTGAGTATGCTTGATTCAAAATTTTTTAATAAATAAGTAATTTTTTTGTGATTTAAGAAAAAAACGGTTTAAGACCAAAGAAGTATTTTATGTTCAAATATATATTTGAAATCCTGATTCGGAATATTTAAAAATTTTGGTTTAAATAATGAAAAAACTGGGAATTTTAGTATATTTATAAATATAATAAATACACGACAGTTTCGTTTATAATTAAATTATGAGTCTATTTTTGTGTATTTAAATCAAATCACATGATATTAGAGAGTTTATGATTTATAAAGCATTAATTAGAATATAATTTATTTAAGATGAAAGTAACAGTTTTATTATGAGGTCTGGTAAATTCCTTTTTAAGCATTTTCATGCTATAAAGCCGCCTTCGTTAGAAGCTAGATCTTATAAAAATAAAGAAAAACAGAAATAACTATAATTAGAGCGAGTAAATATGAAGAAAATTTGATGAAACTTAACTACATAAACACCTGGATCTACCTCACAAAATATTTACTAATTACTAATGTGTTCATAAATATTGAAAAAACCTAATTATAAGTTTAAATTAATGTAAAATCAAACTTTAAAGCAAAAATCTAAAGAATGAAGAAAAAACTTTATCCTAAAATCGATATATTAGTTTAAATTAGAAAGAAACTTATTTATAACTTTGTTTTAAAAAAATACAAAGCAAAAAAATTTTAAATTTCTATTCAATGTAAATTTCTAAATAAATGAAAGTTTCAAATAAGTTTTTCAAATATTTATCCGAACGTGAAACAAATTTTATTATTAATTAAAAATTTATACAAAACTTATTTGTGTTCCAAGGTTCCAAATTAAATTTTAATTTATTTCCAAATATATAATACAAGGAAATAAAAGAAAATCTATGAAAGCTGAAAACAGTCTTATAAAAATAAATATTGATGCTTCAAAATTCTCTTTTCACATGCTTGACAGTAAAGATTTAAATTTTTCATTGGAATACAGTAAAGATGAAGTTATAGATATTTATGGTATTGCATATACTATAAGATTATTTGAACTCGAATGTGAAAAATTCTTTAATAATAAACAGATTAGAGGATTTTGTCATTTAGTGATCGGACAGGAAAACATATATGCTGCCCTAAAAAAGGTTATGCATACAGATGACTATTCTATTAGTTCTTATAGATGTCATGGTCTTGCTTATATTACCGGGTCGACAATAAGTGAAATAGTTGGTGAAATGCTTGGAAAAGCAGGTGGAAATAGCAAGGGAATGGGTGGATCGATGCATTTATACAACAAAAATTTCTTTGGTGGTCATGGTATTGTAGGAGCACAAATTCCTTTAGGTCTGGGATTGGCATTTAGCCAAAAGTACAAGGAAATAGCTAACACATCTTTTCCTTCTGAATCAAATGAAAAAGCTGCACATGAACATTCTAAATCAAATGCCAATCAATCAATATACAACAATTTTCCCTTAAAAAATGTTACATTCTGTTTCTATGGCGATGGCGCCTCAAATCAAGGCCAAATCTATGAAAGCTTTAATATGGCACATCTTTGGAAATTACCGGTTGTTTTTATATGTGAGAACAACAAATATGGAATGTGGACTGCTGTAGATAAGGCGTCTGCAGATAATAATTTTTACAAAAGAAGCAATTATATCCCTGGAATAAGAATAGATCATTCAAATACTTTTGAAATAATTGAAGTTTTAAAATTTGCACGAGATTACGCCTTGAAATCAGGCCCAATAATTGTAGAAATCGACTGTTATCGATTATGCGGTCATTCACTTCGTGATAAGAATGAATTACGAAATATAAATGAGGTAGAAGAAGAAAAAGCTAAAGACCCTTTGATTCTGTTACGAAAAAACATCATGGAATTTAAGCCTGAAGAATATATACTAAAAATTGAAGAACAGCTTAAAAATATCGTTTTTAATGAAATAAAAAATGCAGAAAACATGTGTAAGCCAAATCCTGAGATGCTCTATGAAAACATATTAAGTAAATAAAAATGATCTCTGTATAATAAACGAATTACTGTTAAAAACTTTTCACAATTTTTATCTTTAAATTCTAAAAACTTAACTAGTGGATTAAAAATTTATTATTAAAGAGTAAAAGAAAAAAAATATTTTCCTAAAATATATTTTTGACAATATGTAATACTTTTTTTTTACTTTAAAAAAAACTTTGGAAGAAATCTTTGCAAACTCTAGTTTATTTTATGAAAAAACAACTTCAAAATAAATCACATTAAAAAAAAGTTTAAAAAATTCTCAAAGTGTAACCACTTTAAAACATCTATCATCAAGTAATATTCATATAATTTACCGCTGAAAACGCCTATTTACACATAGAATTATATTCAGGTAAGTACGTTTAAAAATCTCGTTCAAAATGAAAAAAATATTTGAGTCTGAATTCTTTTCTAAAAATAGTAAACAAATCAAAATAAAATAAGATAGTTGCCAGACTATAATATAATATTCTTTGATACAAAAACATTGATTATGATGATAGTGGAATTCGGAATTTAAAAGCCCGTTCTTAAAAAAACAAATCAATAAATGTAAAGGTAAAAGACAATCGTAACACTTGATATAGATCGATTTGTATTTAAATCTGAGCACCAACAGTAAATCGAAAACTATTTAAATATTAAGGTATCGAGATTGCCCTGAATTATAATTATATTCTAAATTCAAAATGTGTAATTCATGTAATTTTTTTGTTGCAATGTGTTTTTTCGTACTCATAATTATAATCGGTTTTACCCCTAAAGTATAACTAAATTAGATACAAGTAACAAAAATCCGAACTTGGAAAAAGTTTTCATAGTGCCTTATTTAGAGATTAACATAAGTTTTGTAACTTTTGAATAGTTTTGAATAAATAAATAAATATCAGAGAAAGGAGCAGCAATTCAGTTGTAGAAAATGATAATATAACACACCTTCTACAAATAAAGTTTTTATTTATTAAAATATAGGTTAGAAAGAAATTACGCGATAAATTTTATAAAGCCTCAACTAGAAAATTTTTTGAACAAATTTGAAAAAAGAAGAAATTACATAAAAATTTTTTATAAAGTTAGAAATAAGAAGTAAATAAGGTTTGGTTATTCCTCGAAACGGTTTTTTTAACAGAACATAAAGTTACGTGACTTAGCAATATTCTGTTATATCCAAGGTAGAAATGTATTTTGCTGTAGAAAATGAAAGTGCTTATATTGTTAAAACTCCTAAAGATTGGTAGGGCATTTAGCAACAAATGTGAAAAAATGCTTGGACATGACTATACTAGACACCACAATGAAATGATTGGGGTTCCAAATCATCATCCCGTTTAATATATAAGCCCATTTTTTCATACGAATTAGGAGTCACTCAGTTCAATTTTTTTTTAAATTAGTATGCGGAAATATAAGTAGCCATCAGGATAAAAACGAGGTTTAGATACGCAAAAATAGACCAAAGATATTTCTCTTAGATAAAAAATGAAAATTTTTATCCTAGTAAAGGTTTAATTACTCCACGGGATTAGCTAGAAATTATTGAAATGGAAAACTAAGAAAATAGTACGTATTGATCATTGAAGCAGGTCTTATTTGTAAATTTAATATGGAAATAATTTCGCACGTTAAAATATGAGATGATTTTGTTACAAAATAAAATAAGATCTATCTTAGAAGACTTCGAATCTTCATGAATGTAAAGACATAAACCCAATCGAAAGTACTTAAAAGAATAATTCAACCCCTGTCCTTGATTTGTACCTACAAACATATTCATTTAAAATCAAATACCTATATTATAGTAATAATAGTTTAAACATAGTATAAAATCAATAAAAAAAATTTCTAAATCTTTTTAATTAAACCATCATTAAAAAACCATAAAAAGTTTAAAAAAAATAGCAAATTAAATGCCTCGTTTCAGAATACAAAATAATATTCAAACCAAAAATGAATTTTTAATCCATAAACCTGAAAATACCAAATGTAATAAACCTATAATTTCTATAATGCGAATTAGTATTCTAATTATGTATTGTAGCATATTTTTTTTTCTAATTTTTGCCTTTTCTTTAACACTGTAATATTTTTTATTTCATAAAAATAATATAACACATTTTTGATCCTAATTTTTAAAGAAAATAATATTTTATCATTAAAAACCATAAATTTAACATTTCTTATTTTATTCTTAAACCTATTCCTATAATTCCATCGAAGAAACTTCCTACCAATAATGATTGTATCAGTGAATAAAATAATTACCTTTCATTGTAAATTTATTAATTTTTTATTTATTTATCTCACTAATTATCAAATAAATATTTCTAAGTTATTTTTCTTAAATTATGATTTATATTTTAAGTTTGAGTAAATTCCTTTCATCCGTATCTTATCTTTGTCAAAATCTTATCGTTTTTCTTTATTCATTTATAATTTTATTGTCCAAATTTAATTTTATCACTTCTATTCTTTTATCGATTCTATTCTTTTATTGATTCTATTCTTTTATCGATTCTATTCTTTCTTTTTTTCCAATCCTTCTATTATCTTAACATCTACTTTTATCGATTTTATCCCTCTTTTTATTTCCAATCCTTCTATTATCTTACCATATAGTTTTATCATTCTATCCCTCTTTTTATTTCCAATTCTTCTATTATCTTAAAATCTACTTTTATCTACATGTTCCTTCAATATATACGAAGTGTAAAAATTTTCTCTTTTAAATCCAATGACGATTAAATAAGAATAACACAACATAAGACTATAAAACAAAGTAAATTCTCATATAAACTTTCTATTTATTTAAACACATTCCAAAAACAAATTAATATAAAATCTTGTCTAAACATAAATCCTTTACAAATAATATTTTTAAAAATACATTTCTATAAAGAAAAAATGAATTTAATTAAAAAAATTTACTAAAAATATTTTATCGCAAATTAAACAGATAATTTTCTTTTTTAACCTTTTAAAATTATAATTTTCCATCAAACAAAAAATTTAATCATAGAACGAGCCAAAAAGTAAATAAAAACACTAAAAAATTTAAAATGCTCAAAAATTTGTATTTTAACAAATTCAAAATAACTAAATAACTGAAAATAAACAATTTTTAAAAAAATATAAAATAATTAAATAACTAAAGATACAGAAACTAAATATCTAAATAACTAAATAACTAAATATCTAAATATCTAAATAACTAAATAACAAACGTAAAACTGATTAAAAATTTGAAACTTTTTTTCTTTTTTTTAATACGCGTTTCAATTTTGTTGATAAAAAAAATTTACCCCGAAACAAGCATGTTAAGAAGTGAAGATATGGAACATGTAACGTTGTATTTTTCTAAAGATACAGCAAAACAAGCAATTACAGAATTGGGAAACCACGAAATGGTCCATTTTATTGACCAAAATGCTTCTTTAAAGACAGAAAGACTTCCCTTTACCCGAGAAATTCGTTATTTAGAAAAATTACTTTCACGGGTTTCTTATTTGAACAACGAAACAGTAAAATTGACACCTTTGGCCAAAACAGCAGCCAGATGTCGTTCTTTAGATTTGGGAGAAGTAGAAGCACAAATAAACAAACACTACATACGATACGCACAGCTTAGAGACCTACAAAACGATACTTTTTCAAATTTGTCTCGTTTACAAGAAGACATGGCCATTCTACAAACAGTAGAACCACTTATCGATGCCAACAACAAAGAACATTTCGTTGCCGGAATAATAAACAAAGAAAAATCTTTTTTATTAGAAAAAATTCTTTGGCATTCTCTTCGTAGAAACTTAGTAATTCACACTTTTGATTTTGAAAGTGAAGAACTTCCAAAAAAAGTAATTTTTTTAGTTTTTACACATTTCAAAGCAAAATCCAAAACAACTCAAATCTGTACTTCTTTGTCTGCCAGAATAATAAATTTAAATGAAAAAAGATACGCATCACAAAATTTTTTAAATATGGCATCACTCATTGGACAAATAAAAGCTGTTTATCAAAATAATGTAATGACTTTAAAAAGCGAATCTTTGTGTATTTCACAGCAAATCCCACTTTGGAAATATTTTCTTAAAAAAGAAATTAAAATTTATGAAATTATGAACCAACTCACTCTCAGCCAACAAAGAGATCATTTGGTAGGAGAAGGTTGGATTTTAAAGAGAAATGTAGAAAGACTTGCAAAAATTATGACTTTTATTTCAGAAATACACGGATACACTGCTTATGAAATTAAAGGTGTAATTACAAGTCTCCAAGGAAATAAATCACCTTCTCCACTCACCAATTCAAAATTAGAAAAAAATTTAGGATTAGAAAACAAAGAAATTGAAAATTATTCAAGATTTGAAGAAAATCCAAGATTTGAAGAAAGTGGAGATAAGCAAAGTGGAGATAAAGAAAAAATAGGAATCAAAGAAAAAATAAAAAACAAGGAAAATCCAAACCAACCAAACAAAGAAAATCAAAACAAAGAAAACCAACAAAAAAATCGAAACCAAAAAAACAACGAAAACAATGAAAAACCAAAATTCTCTTCCCTTCCAACACACAACATAGATATAATTACTGACCCTAACACACCTTTATCTACAGAACCAACTCAACCACCCACTTTTATAGAAACCAATGAATTTACACATGCATTTCAAACAATAACCAATGTTTATGGAATTCCTTCTTATAAAGAAATCAATCCAGCAATTTTTAATATTTTTACTTTTCCAGTCATGTTTGGAATTATGTTCGGTGATGTTGGTCATGGACTTATCTTATTATTTATTTCTTTATTTTTTATTCGTTATAAATCTAAATTGGATAATTTTCATGAGGCTACTCAGATTTTAGTAGATGGAAGATATCTTGTACTCTGTGCTGCTCTAAGTTCTATTTTTTTTGGTTTTTTATATTCTGATTTTCTTTCTTTAAGTATTCCTTTATTTCCTAGTCAGTATACAGTGGATTATATTTATCCGTTTGGTATTGATCCTGCCTGGCATCATAGTACAACTGGTTTGATGTTTGTAAATTCTTTAAAAATGAAAATGAGTTTAATATTTGGATTTTGTCATATGTTGTTGGGAATGGGAATTTGTTATTGCAATTTTTATTACAGAAAAAGTTTTTTGGATATTTTTGGTGTTTGGTTGCCACAATTTTTGTGTTTCGTAGGATTTGTTGGATATTTGGTTTTTCTTATAATTTACAAGTGGTTGGTTACTTACGATTATCCTTCTTTAATTAGTGTATTGGTAGGAATGTTTACATCTCCGTTTCATGTTGAGAATTCGATGTATCCTGGACAGGTTTATGTTCAAGGATTTATATTTATAATTTTGTGTGTCACTTTTCCTTGGATGTTTTTTGCAAAACCACTGATTTTGACGCATCGGAAAAGCAAAGATTTGGTGGATGTTTGGATGCATCAAGCAATTTCTACGATAGAATTCGGCATTGGTTTGATTTCCAACACATCTTCGTATTTAAGATTGTGGGCGGTAAGTCTGGCACATTCCCAACTGACACAGGTATTACATACAATGACTTTAGGAGCAAATAATTTTATTGTTAGAATATTTACGTTTCCCATTTGGTTATTGGCTACTGCTATTCTACTTATTGGATTAGAAGGATTGAGTAGTTGTTTGCATGCTTTGAGACTCAATTGGATAGAATTTAATTCTAAGTTTTATGAAGGACATGGATATGATTTTAAACCTTTAAATTTCATGGAAAATGATGAGGAATAGAAAAGTTTATTTAGAATTTGAAATTTAGTAGTGGAATTTGAATTTTATTTGTAATTTGAATTTGAAAAAAGTATTTGAATTTGTAATTGTAATGGAATCGGATTTGAAATTTAGTAGTGGAATTTTAAATATAGTGATAAATATTATATATTCCAATGAGAATAGTTTTGATTAGAAATTTAATTTCAAAAAGTAATTTGAATTTCAAAGAATATTAAATTGGTGTTTCAATGAGAATAGTTTTGATTAGAAATTTAAATGTGTTAGTTCAGGTTATGGAAAGTTTTAAAAATTGAAAATATTTTTTTTAAAAAACTTTAGAATGAGAAAAAGTGATTTTAATTTAAGAAGTTTGAGAATATAAATCTATATTTTGAAAAAGAAGATTTTATCGTGAATATGAAATAATTTAAAAGTTTTATATAAAAGAAATATTTTTTATAAAAAAAGTATTTTTAAATAAGGAAGTATTTATAAGAAAAATAAATTTTATATTAAAATATAAAAATGAGATATAATTAAAGAAATATTTTTATAATTTTTTTTATGTTTTTTTTAAGTAAGAAATTTAAAGAGAAACTAAAAAAATGTGTTTTATTTAGAAAAATTAAAAATATTAAAATATTTTTAAATTCTCAATGAATTTAGTTTTATTCGATTTAAATAAAATGAATTTTTTTATAATTTCTTTAATTATTTAAAATGACTCTGTTTTGTTATTCTATACTTAGATTTCACTTTGTTTTTTTATATGAAAAATAATATACATCATTCAAATGAATTTCTATAAAATGTATTTTTTTGTAAATAAAATTGTTAATGGGTAGAAGAAAAAAAGTTGACAGCGAAAATATAAAAAATGATGAAATAAATGCTGTAAACAACTCGGAAATTAGTTTTAAAGAGATAAAAACGTGTGATAGAGATGTAGTAACTATATCCGAGACGCTTCCACCACAATCGACCATTCATAATAACACCCACTCCCCATCGAGCACTACGTTATATGCTACTCCAGTCAGCCTGCTCGATTCCGCACCCCCTTCTTCCTGTCCCGATTCTTCTGCGTGTGAACCAGCCAACACAATGGAAAACCTCAATGCACCTGCCATTCCAGAAGGAAATCGACTGATGGTATTGCATTCAATACTTGACTCTGTCACAGCCGTAGAGCAGGAATGGCCTAGATCTGCTATTTCAGCAGTGCAAAAAAAGTTTGAGAGAATGCCTAGAAATGGCTGGTCTGCAATTCTTAGGTACTATAATGGGAAATTTGGTCGAACTGTTGATATCGATGTGTTAAAAAAATTAATACATAATGAGGCAGAAAGAGAAATAAGGCAAGAAGAGAATGGAGAGCGACGTAGAATCGCTACTTGTCTCGCCGAGCCATGTTCTTTAACTGACACTACACTCTATATGAACCTGAGAGAAAAGTTCTTGTGCAAAATCAAGGAACTCTCGGAGAAGGAAATCGGAGATGTAGTGGTCCGAACTAGAAAACTTCCAAGTGAATTGGTTGATAGTAAAGTTTTGGAACTCATAAATTGGATCACAGGTGAATATGCTGAATCTCATGTGCCTAAGAATGTTAGTGATGCAGCTCGAATCATCCAGGCGGCCCAGGTATGTTATGACGAGGAAACACGTAAGGAGAAACCTAGATCCGCTTGGAAGGAAAACATAGAATGTAAAATTTCTAAGTTAGTACTTTCCAAAGATCTCCTCGAGAAGGCTCGCAAGCAGGAAAAGCTCTCTACTTCGGAAACGAAAAGTCTCAGAAAAATTATGCGAGAGTTTAATTTAGACTTTAGCAAAATAAATGATCTCTCTGAGGCTTTGGTTAAGAAGAATAAGGCCTTGAATGTGTACGAGAAAAAAATTACGATGTATGAAAGTAGGAGAAAATTTCGAAAAGAGAATCGTATGTTTGAGTTATTCCGAGGTCGATTCTATCGAGGGTTATCTGAGCGCGTTGAATCCGAGCATGTGGTTTATCGTGACGAAATTTCAGAATTTTGGTCTACTTTGTGGAATAAAAATGATAAAGTAGTTACATATGATGAGTATTTGATACCTTTCGTGTCAGATACGCACCAGACCACGTTTCCTTTACTTGAAGAGTTTATAGATATCATCAATTGGCTGCCTAACCGGAAAGCCGCTGGAATTGATGGTATTTATAACTTTTACATTAGAAACTTACGAGCCTTCATAAATATCTTTACGATATTGTGAAAGCCATATGTTTAGAAGGAACGCCTCAAGCCGATTGGTATTATTGTGGACTTACTTATCTGATACCTAAAGGTACACCAAAGACTGGCTCTGATTACAGGCCAATAACCTGTATGTCAAATCTGTATAAACTACTACAAAATGTGTTACTAAAGTGGTACAGATTGAAGTGGAAATAAGAGGATTACTTTCAGAAAATCAGTTGGGAGCAGTAAGAGGAGTGCAAGGAGCGAAAGAACAGGCCCTATTGAATATTGCGATTAATAAAGAGTACGGAAACAATCTTAAGGCACTATGGATTGATGTCAAAAAAGCTTATGATTCAATAGATCATGCTTATTTGACTCAATGCATTGAAGACCTTAATTTACCTGATTAGATCCTGAAATTTATTAAGGTAATTATATCAAAATGGAAAATTGATATATCAGTAGGGCCTGAAAAAAATTATGAACAAAGATATTAATAAGGGGATTCTACAGGGAGATAGTTTGTCACCATTATTGTTTGTGTTGTGTATGGATCCATTGAGCCGAAAGCTTAATGAGAAATACTCAAAGGGAACAATAAAGACAGATGCAGAATCCCACGCGACTAATCATCTCTTGTTTATTGATGATCTTAAGCTCCTTGCCGAAGTTGGGCAAAAATTGCAAGAAATGACGGAGGAGGTTAAAAAGTTTATAAATAATATAGGATTGGAAATTAACAAAAAGAAGTCAGACACTAATGATCCATGTTGTGAAGATACTGCTTCTCTTCCTGAAGGAATAGGTGTTTATAAATACCTTGGAATTATAGAAGATAGCAGAGGAATTCCAACAAGTAAGTCGTTTGAGGAAGTACAGAACAAACTTATAGCACGAGTAGAAAGACTTTGTCTCACGAGATTAAATGCAAGAAATTTATTTCAAGCCATTAATCAACATGCAATTTCTTTGCTAAACTATCATATAGGTGTACACCGACTAGAACCGGCTGACTTCTCTAAGTTAGATGATGCGGTGCGTGGAGTGTTAGTAAAGAACAAAATACATCTACGCCCAGGATGCAAAGAACGTCTATACCTTCCACGTAAAGAACTTGAGAGGTTTCATAGTGTCGTTCAAAGCGAACTATGTTTTGCAACTCTTGGATTGTCTGGAAAACATAAAGATACATCGACCGAAGAGCAGCAATCCTAAAGGTTGAGAATAATAATAAAACCCACCTTTCACTAATTAAAAACTTTTTAAAAATAAAATACGGGTTGGAAGAGGAAGTCACAAAAAAGAAATTGAAGAAGCTCAACTAGCTAACCTATATAACGAAATCAAAAATCGAAAACTACATTCAAGTTATAGAGCGCTAGAAATAACGAGCTGGTGTGTAAATGACTCCTCAAGATGGTTAAAGAAAGGAAGTGTAAGACCACTGATGAAGCAGTGTTCTGTTATATCCAGGATAGAAATGTATTCTGGGGTGCGAAGGTATTGTCAACACTGCAACCAGTCTAGGAAAACTGTTGATCACTTAGCAACGAGATGTGAAAAATGCTTGGTCATGACTATACTAGACGACATAATGAGTGGTACGATGTATACATTTACTCTTGCTGAATAAATATAAGTTTAAGTCTTCGAAACGAATTGAAGCCACTCGTTCAAGAAATTCTTGATAACGAATATGCGAGATAAGAGTGGACACCAGAATAAAAACTGATGTCAAAATCCGGTGTAACAGACCGATATATTTATTTTAGACAAGAGACAGAATAGGATAACCCTCATTGAAGTAGGATCCATCCCAAGACTCTCTTCAAATAGTTGAAACGAAGCTTAGGAAGTATGACCTATTAGCAAATGAGTTAGGTCTTATTTATAAATGCAATGTAGAGATAATTCCTTATGTGATGACCTGGGACGGTATTGTGACAAAATACTATAAGACGTATGTTAAGAGACTGCAAATACCCATGAATGTAGAGGCATATATACAATCCATAGTACTCAAGAAGACAGTCGAAACATTTCTTTTGATCGACGAAGAGGACTTGAGTCTGGACCAAATGCCGGAGAGCTGGAGAGCATCATTAAGTGTTATCTTAGGAGCTGAGATGCATAAACAACCAATACCCCCTTTAAAGCAAGCAGACAACGAGGAAGATGATGTTAAAACGGAAAATACAAAAAATATTTTACCCCTTATTTTGGATGGCATAACCACAGCAAAGGAACCAACAACTAATACAAATGAAGAGTTGGAGTTAGAGAAAGAGATAGAAGTGGTTGAAATGGTGGAAAGAATTATTTAAAAAGAAAAATTTGTTAACCCAGAATTTTATTCAATAATAGTACTTTGTAAAAATAATTCACTTTATTTAAAAGTATCACATCTTTTTAAAATAGTGGCAAGTGTTATATTTGTTTTTATGACATTAACGCAGTTCTAGGTTTAACATAAATGACTGCTACCCCAACACTCCATCGGTAACCCCTGCGATACCTACGTCCCAAAGCCTTTCATCTATCAGGTGTGTAGAACCTAATTAATAGGCGAGGCAGTTGCCCGGAGTTCGTTAATGTCCGTTGCATGGAGTGTGATCGAAGGCCGAAGCCCCCCCTGGGCTCCCCCAAGACTATGCAGCATTCCCACTTACTCTACACTTTTCGAACCCAATAAACTTCTAGCTAAGATATATTTCAGAGATTTACATGGGTTCCACCTAGACAGTGCAATGTCATACCAACAGGTATAACCTGCTACTTAGCTCTCCCGGCTTTTAATGGGTTTTATTTTTATATCTCCCAGGCGCTAAGTCTTCTAACCCGAGTGAGCAAGGCTAGGTTTCCATGCTTTTACATGGCAATTACTTACATGTTCAGCTGCGGTCTGCAATCTGGTTACATAAAAAACTACAAATAAATTTGTAGAAAAAGTTTCTCCGTTTCTTAGACCTCTCCTCCTCATAACAACTCCCATGGAACAACCGAAGATGTAGTGTGGTTTTATTCCCACCAAAAATCCAAACAATGATCTCACACCATTTTCACACAATCATTGCCAAGCAGAAAGTTTTTTATGTGGTTATCCTCCCTCCACAATAATTAAAATAAATAAATAATTAAAATAAATAATTGTCTGTTTGATAATCTTATTTTTGACTTGAAAAAATAAAAGTTATTTTTTAATATTTCATTATTTCAGTTACATGCTGTTCAAACACAATAAATAAAATTATTTATATTTGATCTCCTCTTCTCATCTATTCTTATCAATAGATGTCTTTTTCATTTTATACTTTTAAATAAAGAAATTAATAAAAATTTTGTTCGAAATATTGAGAAAAGAAAATATAATTTATTTAAAATATTAAATTATTTTTTATTCTTGGTTTTTATTTCCTTTATTTCATATATTAATCTGTTGAATTTTAAAACCTTTTTTTGTTAATTTTTTTTCCATATTTTAAACCAATGCTTTGATTTAAGTCATTATTACACTTTTAATTTCTAAATATGAGATTATTTCTAAATAATTTCTTTATCGTCAATGTATATGAAATAAAGATATTAGTTTGTATATTTAACCTTCATCCGGTACATCCTTGAATATTATTTCTCGACACCCCTCGGTATTTGATATTTACGTTTTTTTCCTTCCTAAATCCAAAGAAATTATTTTAACTGTCTTTTTTTGTACCTCGAAATAGATGAAAACCTAAATTCTTACAGAAATAAGAAGCTTATTAAGATATATTTTAAAACATTTTGTTATAAAAACACTCCAAATTAAAATACATAGAATTATCTTTAAATCAAACTTATAAATAAGACACAATTCAATAACGATAAGTCCTTTATAAATTTCTTCATTTCAACAACTTGAAAAAAGTCTTGTGGCATAATTTAGATCTCAGATAATATACAGGATTAATATCTCAACTAATATACAAGATTAATATCTCAACTAATTTACAAGATTAATATCTCAACCAATACACGATATTAATTTCTTATTAAAAAAAGATATTTAAAGTTATTTATTTTGAATTTGAAATCAGTTTTTATTTTGGTGACCATTCGTATTTCAATATACTCATCTTAATGAGTTCTTGAACATTGTGACTCCCAATATTTTTTAGAAACCTAAGCTTATATATTAAAAGAATATAGATGCAGCCATCTAACCATCTTATTATCACATCTAGAATAGTTATATCCAAAGGTTTTCATTCACAGATAAACAATAAAATTTTCACAAGAATTATAATAAAAATGTAAAATACTTACCCCTACATTTATATCACCAGACAAAAGAAGAATGACCAATCCATCTTATATCACAATAATATGTAAAAATCAAACTATTAAACAGAGGATAACTCTTCTTTCTAATAGTAGTATAGAAGATCTTAAGAATATTCTTTCTAAGAAGATACATTCGCATACATCTGCAATTATATTGCAAAGAGGAAAAGAACAGTTACGGAATGATTTACAACTTGATATACTTGGTATTGTAGATGGTGCGTGTCTTGAAATATATTTTAGATAATTTAAATAGGATTTGTAATATTTAAATGTATCATAGGAGATTAACTATAAATTAAAAGAGTAATCATTTTTATGATATTGATAGAATTAGTTTAAAGAGGGATAAAGGATTGATTTAAACAAGAAATGACATGATTCAACAATAATGCAATATATTTTGAATTAATATTAATAGGAGGGATTCTTTAATTTAATAATTAAGGAACAAGATTTTAGAATAAACTACGATTTATTTTGCGGTGTTCTTTTTAATTTAGTTCATTTCTTTATTATACACTCTTAGTCAAGGTACAGGGAGGATAACCACATAAAAAACTTTCTGCTTGGCAATGAGTGTGTGAAACTGGTGTGAGGTCATTGTTTGGATTTTTGGTGGGAATACAACCACACTATATCTTCGGTTGTGTTATGGGAGGTTGTATGAGTAATAGAGGTCTACGAAATGGCGAAACTTTTTCTACAAATTTATTTGTAGTTTTTTATGTAACCAGATTGCAGACCGCAGCTGAACAATTAGGTAATTGCCATGTAAAAGCATGGAAACCTAGCTCTTGCTCACTCGGGTTAGAAGACTTAGCGCCTGGGAGATATAAAAATAAAAACCATCAAAAGCCGGGAGATCTAAGTAGCAGGTTATACCTGTTGGTATGAAATTGCAATGTCTAGGTGGACCCCATATAAGTCTCTGAAATATATTTTAGCTAGAAGTTTATTGGTTCAGAAAGTGTAGAGTAAGTGGGAATGCTGCATAGTCTTGGGGGAAACCAAGGTGGCTTCGGCCTTCGATCATACACCATGCAACGGACATTAACGAACACCGGGCAACTGCCTCGCCTATTAATTAGGTTCTAAACACCACGTAGATGAAAGGCCTTGGTATATAGGTATCGCAGGGGGTATTAATGGAGTATTGGGGTAGCAGTTATTTATGTTAAACCTAGAACTGTGTTAATGTCATGAAAACAAATAAAACACTTGCCACTGTTTTAAAAATATGGGATAGTTTTCAATAAAGTCTTATTGATGTTGTATCTGTTACGGGCAATTTAAATAATTGGGCAAATTTGAAGAATTTTTTTATAACATACAAAAATAAGAGAAAATATTACTGAAGTAAAAAAGTAAGAAAAAAAAATACTTATAATGAAAAAAACATATACATTTATAAAATAGTTTAAATCGAAGCGATGTTATTAATTAGAGCAGTTTTTTTTCGTGGCGTTTCGAGTTACAATGATTTTTTTTTCTTTATGGCACTTACATTTGGCAGATGTGCATCTAGTTTTGCAGTCACATCGATTATAACCTTGACACCCGGCCTTTAATGACAGTCTTGCCCATTCTTTTAAGGAAATCTCGACTTCTGGAATTTTTTCAATACAAAAAAAATTGAATGCCGTATTAAAAATCGACCCAATACTTAAGCTTGATTCAAGATTCCATGCCTGGGGCTTAAATTAAAAAGATTGGCATCTGTTATTTTCGGAACAAATGTTATAATGTTTCTTGTATTAGTGTAGCCTCTGTTGATATCTGGGACTCAAAATCTCAGCATGTCACATTTTTATGGTCAGCCTAAAACAAATTGGAAGTGTTAAGTATTTTTGCAGCTTGTTTTTAAGATTTTTTTGCTGAAATCTCCCTAATTTTTAATATTATGTCTGATTTTCTTTTTTTTAAATAAAATAAAAAATTTATCAAATTGCCCGTGACATATCCATAACTCAGGTTATCCATTACTTACTATAAAAAAAACTCCAAATGAACTTTATAACTGTGCCTAACGTATTAAATTTCTTGAAATTAAAAAAATACTTTTTATGATTTTTAGTGTAAAAGAACAATTTATATGATATTGCTGACTTAATAAAGCGATTGAAAAAACAAGAGAATACTTGGTAGAATATGAGAAAGAATAACCTATTTAAAGAATGCCCAAAGTAATCCTGATGTCAACATTTTAAAGGATTATTATATTGCATAACAAGATATTTTATTAGGTAAAAAAAGTTTAAGAATAATAAAAATCTAAAATGAAAAGAAATTGTTGATAAAGATGTTTATCAAAAAACACTTTAAAGGCTTTCTATATTCAACATCAATAGAAAACTTGCAACGTTTTTATGTCATCAAGACATGAGACACATTGTTTATGTATGCAAATGATTCATAGGATGAATTACGTGTTATATCAATAGTTGTTTTTGCTTTCGCCATATAAAATAAATACCAGGATAAATTCGGATATAACAACAAAATATTCCGAAATTATCTTTAAAAGATTTTTAAGATTCTAAAAATAAGTAAAATCAAATAAAAAGCAATTTAAGTAATTTAAAATTATAATATTTCTATAATCCATTTACGCATTTCAAAGAAGTCAAAAGCTTCTAAATATTTACAAACTACTTTCAAAACTATTTTTGAAAGAGAACTTCACCTCTACTTACTGCTTCTGACAATAATGCAAAATTTTTTAAGCGAATAGATCGAAAAGTTGTATAAATACTTAAAAAGTTGACGGGTTTAGGATGTACCTCATTATTGTTCAGAAGAGAAGCAAACCTAGCTAAGAAAACATACGATTTTGCAAAAACTTCCAAAAAAATAAACAAAATAGCCTCAAAATATTTCCTTTTTTATATAATATAGTAATATATGTTACCATATTACGTAGAACAACTTAAGCGACCATACAGAAAAGCGTCTTTAAATACAATGTCGTATTTTTTGTAAATATCATACTAATCCAGATACAATTTGGTTGAGAATAGTAAATGTAATACAGGTACCGATGACATGTTTTTAATTTAAATTAATTAATAAAATCATTATAATTATTTAGGTTACAGCTAGATAACAACGTGTACATATCATAACTTACATACTTATCCCTTTCCTTTTCTACCTCTCGGTTTCGAAGATTTACAACTAAAAATTTTCAAATTGCTTCTTTTAATATGTTGTTACTCAGTATAACAGAGGATTGGCCTAAACACCCAAGTGGTTTTTATTCCACCAAAATATCAACAATGATTTTCATATCAATTTCACACCCTCATCGACAACAAGATAGTTTTTAATGTGGCTATCCTCTCTTCACCGATACATAGCTTAAACCAGTATTTATTTACTCTAAATACTTTGAAAATATGAGGAATGTTACAGATTAGCGAGGCTTTTCATAATTTCATAGATCAATTATTATTTCATGAGTTAAAAAATCGGGAATATTCACATCTCAAAGAATTCGAGTTTTGACTTTAAGACTGTACAATCTAATATTATTTTATAAATAACAAAGACACATGTAGTATTCTACTGCATAATTATGGGTTATTGTATTCCCTTTTAAAATACACCCTCTGTCCGGAAATATGGTATACATTTTAGCGATTTTTGTTGTCCGAAAATACGGTATACATTTGCGAAAAAATATAATAAATCAAAAAATGTACATGACAAGTTTATTTATTACCTTTATTTCGAACATTTTAATAAATATTAATGCAAATATTAAATAAAATTTAAAAAAAGAAATATTAATTTAATAAGTTCAATCGAAATTTGATTTGGCTTTATTGTATGCTTCTTTGGAACATACATATTTTTCTAGCAGTTGACCTTAGAGACGAAGTTTTCCTTTACTTAAATGAGGTATTTTATAGCGATTTCCTCCATCTGCTAACTTAATTGACCCCATACATGCTTGCAATGTTATAAAAACGTTTTTGAGAGTATTTGCTTCTTATCGATGAAATGCATCTTGGACACAATTTATTAATTCGTCAATTGTGTGTGGCGAAGCTTCATGTTGCAGCGATTGTATGGAGTTGAAAAAAACCTAAATCAAGAACATTTAAATTGGGAGTATTTGCCGGTTGCGACTTAAATTTAATATTCCAGTCATCAGCAGAACCAAGAGCGACAATATCTGCATCATTATCAGAAAAATAGGGTTTTGCATTGTCTTGTTGTACGTAAATTATTTTCCTTTTGTATGCTGGCAGAAATTTAGATTTAATTGCGGAAATCACATTATCAATGATCATGTTTTTGCAATGTACTGCTGTAACAGATTCCACATTTATTGTTATCATTGTCCCTTTAACCCTGTTCTTAGAATTTCTTTGAGCTGGTTCTTGATAAACAAATGGCCATATTCCAATTTTCCCATAAAAATAATCCTTTCAATGTGCATTATAGCGTGGTCGAGCTACTGCAGCCATGAACACTATTTTCGTAATAAATCGCTTATTTTTGCAGTTTCTCTCCGGGTTTTCTTCGTTTAACATTAAGTAATAAGAGCGCTTATCTTTATTTAGATAAAACCACTTTTCATCAATGTGAACCTAGTCGTACAAATCATCAAACAGAAAATCTCCATTATTAGCAAGATTTACTTTAGACAAGCAAAATTCCAATCTGTATATGTTATTTTAATTTGTTTTAGTTGGTTTAACTGTAGAAGATATTCTCTTAGTATACTTTCCCGACTTGAATACATCAAACAAAGTTGATTTTGGAATACCAATTTCAAAAGAAAGACTGCGGAACGTTCCTCGACGATTTAATGGTGTATTCTTTATTTGCGCTAAATTGTTCGAATAGTCTTTAGGTTTTCTTCCGCATCTTTTTTTCTTTTTTGAAGGAATATCGGCACATATCTTATCCTTTCTGTATTGAGTTTGTGTTGCATGCCAAATTCTGCTAACGGTTAGCCAAGAAACTTTAAACGAGTAGCAAATTCTTTGATTAGACCGTGTTTTGACTTATTCTTCTTCATCTGCTGTAATAATTTTTCTAAAATACTTTGACGTTGTTCTTTAGTTAACTGTTTATATTTTGAATCTCTGCTTTCTAAATTCAACAAATTTCCTTCAGAATTTTCCTTATTATTCGTCTTGCAGCGTTTCTGATTTATTTACCTTAAGAAATACTGATGTTTGAGCGGTAACTTTTTAACTAAGAATGATATTACTAAGGTTAAATATTTTAGGTTGTATTATCATGAATATTTACTATGACAATGTCATGAGAGTTGCCTATTTATTTTTTATATTTACGATAATCAACGGTTTTTTTTGAAAAGTATACCATATTACCGGACGGCGGAGTACAAAATTATATTTTATTAAATCCCCAATAGTGGAAGAAAGAAAAACGAAGGAGTGGATTTATAATTTAAATAACCCTTTCGTTAATCAATGCACTCTTTAGTTAAACGGGTTAACAAACCCTTTAAATTAAATGATAGAGCTTGCCTCTATCAAAGATACCTTTTATTTGGGTGCCTCGAGAGAGGTTGCGACAACACCAAAACGATTTAATTTTTTTTTTGACAGTTTACCTGGTGCTATTATTAAGCGAGAACGATAATTTCCTTTTAATCTAAGCTCAAAAGAAAAGCTTGATGTTTAAAAAATTCAATGCCAAAACGAAAAGAATAAAATCAATTACACTTTAACAAAGTGCTTAACATCGTTCAATAAAATTTTTAATCTTTGTATTTCTATGTTATGTTATCTCAATAATTTTTTTGACGCTAAGTTTAATTCCTTTTGCTTTAGATTATTTCTGAGAAAAACAGAAAAAAATTCAATATAAAGATATTGAATCTAGATAGGTCATAGCCATGCTGCTATATTCTAACGCTTTTCATATATTTTATTACATAAATATTGGTCTGATTCTCGTGTGGAAACATATAATTTAGGAAATATGAAAGATGAATTTTAAGAGTATAATTCCAGGCTTGTTTATGGCGTCTTTTCTGTTTGATTTGGAGCTTGTAATAGCAAAATCTCTCATCTAAATTATAGATAAGATATAAATATAAAATTTTTGATCTAAACAATTCAAAAGAACCTACGCGAAAAAACATTCAAAATAAGTTTTTACTGCGAATTACAGTTTAAAAAAAATATAACCATCCGATGATCGTAACTGAACCCCACTTAACAAAAGCAACTTTAATTAGATTCTTTATGACAAGTTAATTAAAATTTTGATTAAAAAATGCATACGAAATACTATCTGCATACAATTCTTACATATTTAACAAATTCAGAGGTAAAATTTTCGAAATGATTGTTTGAAATACATAGATCTTTAAAATTATATCATAGTGAGATTAACTAATTCCCTAAAAATCAAACAAATATAAAAACATAAAATATCCCAAAAAAATTGGGTTAAACATTAATGTTTAATTTGAGCCGAATTGTAAAATTAGAGCTACATACATTGAAATGCAATAAATAGAGATAAACAAATAGTTCTTATTTAGCGTAAATACATAGGGCTATAGTCAAACATATATCGCAACAAAAAACAAACAGATGAGGATTGATGATCCAATTAAAGACTTTGCAGCATTTTGATCAAGAAGATAAAAATAAATGGATAAGTTACATAATAATCCTTTAAAGATCAAGATAACAAAAATTTTATATCATCACAGCTTAAAAATTCAATTTTATAAAAAAGAAGTCATAGGAAAATTAACAAAAATTTTTTTATTTGCATAACTATCTTTCAAACATATAAAGTTGTTTTTGACCATAAAATAGATCTTTAGAGCTCACTAACTATTTTAAACAAACTCATAATCAGATAGAAAAAAATGCAAGAACATTAGAATTTTTTTTTAAAATTAAATCAAATGTAAAGTTTTAACATATTCCTTGCACCAGAGAAATACATCTTTATTCATTAAATAAATTTTTTCATAATTTAAATTTTAGTTTTTCTTGATCAACGGTACCAATAAACAACCAGGTTGTGTAAATCATCTTTTTTCTCAAAGAAAAATTCCAAAACATCGTGAATTATAACTATTTCCTTAGAGAAATATATTTTTCCATAATTTTACACAGATTTAATAACAAATTTAAATATAATAATTTTATAAACACATTTTTTATTAAGCCTTTTTAATATTTTGTAAGAATACTCGCATTTATTTAGAGAGAAAAAAATATAATGACAATATTTTTTTACCGAGTTCTCGGTCTCTTACATTTAATTTTTATATTAAAGAGTTTACTATTGCATAAATTTATTTACATAGTTTCCATAGAAATAAAGCCCAGAAAGTTTATTTTTCATGAAAAAAATCAAGAAACTGTGATAAATACACCATTCAACCAATTACCTATATAATATGGCCAAAAAGGGTGGATTTAGGCTT
The DNA here is from genome assembly GCA_022605425.2 of Hamiltosporidium tvaerminnensis. Taxonomy (NCBI): domain Eukaryota; kingdom Fungi; phylum Microsporidia; family Dubosqiidae; genus Hamiltosporidium; species Hamiltosporidium tvaerminnensis. Next base: position 1,207,359 of record CM061247.1, read on the forward strand.
TTATAAAGAAAAGGTGCATATTTTTACAGGGAACAAAAGTGATTTCTTTAGCTTTGAAATCTTAAACAAATTTATTTCATTTATAAACTGGAAATTCTCGCATGATGAATTATTTCACTCGACCGGGATCTCTTGAATTTGTTATAACCCAAGATGTAACAGAATTTTATTCAAAGTCGAATTATAATTAATTAAAATTCAGGTTTAGTTTTGAAATATTATAAATCGGTGTTAATAAGATATTTTTTTATTTTCATAAACTTTACTTATACCAAAAATCTATTGATCAAAATATTAATAGTTCGAAGGCTAAAATTAACTTTCGAAGCATTTTTTTTTACCTAAAAAATATATTTTCCGATGCTTAAAATACTTTTGAGTAAAATTTATGGTAAAGGAAAACAAAAACACTCAAAACTATCTCTTGATTATTATTAGGGGAAATTAGGAATATATCATCGTTCCAATTTTTAAAAGGTTGAAACCTATTATATTTTCGGTTATTCGTAAATATTTGTATAATGACAATTCTATCAACAAATGATAAAATATTTGTATAAACCTTAGTTTTTGTTTTGTTATATAACAAGCTTTTAAAATATGATTACACTTAAAGAAATTGCAGCGCATAAGTATGAAAGCTTAGGTCGATAAATAATTTTAGAAGACTTAATGCCATAGAGATATAGAAAACATAACCAAAAAATATGGAAAGCAAATTAGAAAGTTTATTTCCAAGTATTATATTCAAAAGTAGACTGATCGTATTTAAGTCTTTCCATATATAACTTATCCAGAAGCCTATCCAGTTAAAAAAGTGTAAATTTGATGAAATGATTCCGGTCTCACGAAATCAATTTTGGTTTCGACCCGCACTACATGCACCAGCGATAGAAATAATAACTTACGCGCAACTGACTTGGCAATCAAACGAATTCTACCCACTTTTTAGATGAAAAACACCGAGATTTAGGAATTCTTGGAATACCGATGTCCTGCTAGAGAGCAGTTATTGGTGTAAAATACAGAAACTCATTAAAGCCATGAAAGTAGTTTAAAACATCCCAATTCATAAAAAGATAGGATATTTTTTAAAAGGACGTTTGAAATTTTTTCTGAAAGCAGAATTAAATTTTAATGAAAATCACAATACATCGTGAAATATTCCACTTTATGATGAATACACCTCATACAACAATAGATTCCTTATAATATATTGATAAATAATTAAAAAGTTTTTCTCAATAAAAATTATTAGAACGAAACATTTTATAAACAACTTTCTGGATTAATTTGAATTGCTTTATTGCAATTACCCATAACTGACAAACCTCTATTGTTTCAATATCAATATTAAATATGCAATTTTCTTTTTTTTTGAAATGCATCTTAAAATAAATCACTATTACAGATTTTAGGAAAGCCTGACTATATCTTTTTTTAGAAAGACGAATTATATTCATTAAAAGAATCTAGAATATCAAGTAAAAGAAATGGATTAGATACTTAGAATATTCTCGAAAAGTCAACATCTCTAAAAGACCTTATTAAATTATGCTATTTTAGCCACAATTTTTTCTAGTTTGATAGTATATAGATTTATACGCAATATTATTTACTTGTTCTTCCATTTCTCGGGTACCTTTCGGTGTCAAAGATGAGCAAATAGAATTTTTCTAATTGTATATATTAATCAGTTGTAACCGGGATTATAGAGGTTAGCCTATAGATCCCGTGTGGGTTATATCTCAAAAAAATGGCAGCATTGATCTTCACATCTTTTCTACACACTAATTACCAAGAAGATGGCTTTTTATATGGTTATCCTCACTCCACCTTGAAACAAAAATTATTATTAGTTAATTTTAATCCGTTTGTATTTACAAATCTTAGAGCAACCATTTAGCTTAAAGTTTCTGAACTCGATTTTTTCATACACTTTATTTAAATAGGAATCTGTAATATATTGATTTTCATTCTATTTTTTTGTCCATAAGAGCATAAAAGATCTATAGTAATCATAATACAAATTGTATATCTGTTTTAAGATCCGTTGTTTCTAGGAATAAAATTGGCATTTTTGTTCAATAAAAAAACATGTTTCTTAGTCACCTTTCAAACACAAACTTTCACGACCATTTCATTTTCGAATAATAAATTGCTAAAAGTTTTTACACATTGCGCATTGTAAATTTACAGATGGCTTGTAAAATGATATCCAAACAGTCTATCCCGTCTCTTAAAATTTGATGTTAGTAAATTGTAAAAAAATTTCTATATTCTGTTAAACAGGAAAATATATGCAATAGAGTATACTTTCTATTATGAAAGCACAATTTAATTCATCAGCGAATTACGGATTATGTTTTTTTTATAAAACAAACTGCCTTAATTTTTCAAGTATACAAACTGATCAAGATTTTTTCAAAAGGTCTGCGTATTTTTGTATTCAACGAAGAATTTTCTGCAATAAAAATCCCAAGAATGCACAAATGCAAAAAATTATACAAAAAATATTTTCTAAGGAATTTTAAACTTTATTGAAGCCTTCTGGTTTTACACGCAACATTTAACTGCAAATGATGTTTGGAAGCTTTAATGTATATGATTCATATAAGAAACCATTCTAAAAATATCGATATTTATTTTTTTGCCTTCCAAACAGGTCACCAACTCGGTTATTTAAACAAATGTAAAACTCCATAAAATCATTTTTTACATACAAATCAATCAGTAAGAATCATTGAAGAGTCTCTTCTTGAAACTATTTGCCCAAAAAACACATGTTTTTCATGAATTATCTAAAAAGGCTAATAAATGAAATCAATATTACAGATTTCTTGCATACGTAGATATTCCGATTTGTAATGAGAAAATAATTTTGCTCTTTTTACAAGATTCTTTTTAATGTTTTTACACACATACCATTTCCTTTATCTTATCGTTCTCAATTAAATATATATTAAAATAATATTTACGAATTTGAATTATCTACATGAGTTGCTTCCTCACATATCCAATTAAGGAAATAAAGATCCGTATTTTTTAAGCCCGTTCAATTAAATATTTATCTGAAACCCAGTTTCGCGTATTTTTTAGAACCAGGGCTAGTATTCATTAGCAACGAAATTGTATTTTTTATTAAAGGATCAATTATTATCCAAAATATAACCAACTTTGCTGATAAGATTTAAATGCCTTTATTTAATATTCCCTTTAAAATTTTCGGATTCAATTAGATAAAGTATATACTACTTTACACACATGCTAAAAGACCATTAAATTAATTCAAATATTTTATACTGGTAGCTTTTAGCAGTAAATTTATCAGAAACCGATTTCCCCATCATTAAACTCTTAAGACATATAACATCACACGTTATAAATATATTCCAACTCAATATACGAGCGTTGTATTACTAGAACAACTCTAAGATTTTAAAGTTTTTGAGCAGTATTTTCTAAAATCTATCTCAAATTAATTCTAAATATTACATATAGACATTTTAAATTTGGATAAAGATAGCGTATTAAGTGAAAAGCCCAAAATGCTATATTCATTTTGTAGAATCTAACACATTTAAATGATGAAATTTCATTTTCAAATGTAAACTTATGTGCCATTTTTGAGTAACATATACCCAATTAAAGATATTGTAATTTAAAAATCAAATCCCAAAAGAAATTAATGAATTTGCATTTATATTTGTTACCATGAAAATTCGTAAATTTCATTACTCATGTTTTTTCCTCATAGTTTATATATTACAACAAAAACGTATTCATAACAAAAAGTATTCCACTATAGTTGGATCAAAAATGTACCCGATTATCCAACATAATGCAACCGTTCTAATTTAAATATGCGATGTTAGTTATTCATCGATAATGTGAAACCTGAGATCGGAGATTCACTTTTATAGCAGAAAGTATTCTAAATACCTCACGGTTTGCACTATTAATCAATTCTGCAATAATGAATAGTATGCTTAGAAATCATGTTTGAGGAATTACATATAGTCAATCCTGTGCCAATAATCATAGTTTCGCATCCGAATTCAGTTAGTCTCTATGTTCTTTAAAAAAACAAATACCGTTAAGGTAAGCCAATACCCCTACCTGCCCTCAGAAATCCAAATTTAAACCAGATAGTATTAATGTCTTTTATAAATTTAAAAATATTTAAATTTAGGGTATACATGGATTAAAGCCAAATAGAATCAATATCTCTTTAGATATCCTAAAGTAGACTTCAGGTAATGCAAATATAATAAAAATATAAAAAAAAGAACACAGGGTCTTCAATAAAGATTGTTACAAAATATGCTGAAAATATAAGCCCAAGTATTTACAAGAAAGCTAGAATCTTAAAATTTGTGATTTGTAGCAATAAACACCAGTCCTTTATGGAAAATAGAAATGCCAATTCAAATTCCACACGAATTAGTCGTATTTATATTATTATAAAATATTTACAATAATAAAATTAATTCAACCATAGATTTTTTTAGATTTATTTTCTTAGCACATGTTTGCCCCATGTACGATTTAAACGTAAATAGATAGTATTCCTACAACTATATATACGAACTAGCGTATATAATAGTTGTCTGTTAAAATATTGTAATCTTCTTGCAAAGAAGAACAGAAAATCCCAAAAGAATGATCCATATCGCTCAAAAGTATTTTGTCTTGGTTAAAAAGGCTTAACAAAGTTTTTAATACCTAAGAAATTCTGCTTAAAACCAATTTTTCAATCACTTAAACCTTGTCGAGAAATTTGACACAAAAACTTCGTCGACATAATGCATATATCAGACTACAAAAGAACAAGTCTGTAGTTTATGAGCATTTCTAAAAACTTTTTGCTAGAATTAAAAATTTATACATAAACAACAGACACCAAAAGACAATTTTTGATACAAAAGAAGCAATATTAATTAAAGTATTCTAATTTTAAAATCTACGGCATTATATTTTTGTCTTAGGGCTTTTTTTTGCAACAATAATATTATGAGACATAATATGTTAAACTACTGACAGCTATTAGTCTTAAAGAATTTTGATTTTTTAGGTTAAATAAAGCAAAAGCGAAGATTTATCCTGAGTTACGATAAAATTTCTTTTGTTTCGAAAAGTATTGTGCATTTAAATGTCTACATTAAATTGTCTTAAAAATTATTATAGGAAAATATCATTGTAACAAACAACATGATAGATTTGTAAAAGAAGAAAACCTTATTTTTTACTTCATATATCAAACGTGACCCATTAAATTAACAGTCCTTTCCTTAAATTGGTTTTTTCAGAGTGTTTTAGGATTATTTTTTGAGAATAGAAATTCTACTACGTTTTTTTGAAAAAATAATCCTAAAACAGTTTGAAAATAAATTCAAGAATTCTATAATTGTTTCTATTGCCCCAATAGTTTCTTTCTCAGAAAGAATCTGTCAAGTAAGTTCTAGATGTTTAAGTGAGTCAATGAATCTTGTGGATCTTATAAATTAATTGCGTATTTTAAAAAATATTTTAGCTAACATAATACATAAATATGACGGTAGAAATCACAAAGATTGAGCGATAATTAAACAAAATCTTTAATTTTTCCAAAAATATTTTTTGATTTGTTTGTTGAAGTGGTTATTTGGTATTTGGCACAACTGGTCTTCAATACGATAGCAAAAATATATTTTAATTTGTAAAATGATTATATAAAGTTTTAAGTTAATATTACATTGCAAAATAAAGTTAAGAGAGCCTATTCAAAAACCCAGTAATGTAGTAATAATTTAATTGTATATAGTTAATAACAAAGCCCACCAGGCCGGGTGTCGAATTGGTTTGGAGTATTCTCTGCTTGTCGTAAGAGACGATTAAAAGGGACTGGTCCTCTATGTTGGGGTTCGGCGTAGGGTTAACAACCCACCCTTTTAAACTACTCTGTTATGAAAACCAAAAAAGTGAAAAAATCCACTGGAAAATAACAAAGTGATGATATTACTGAGAGAGGCCAAGGCTCGTACAGGGCTGTAGCGCCAAAAATGAATGAATGAATAGTTAATAATAAAATATCAAAGTAAAACTAAAAATTATGAAAGAAACGAGTGCTAAATCGTATATAAAAAATATCGATAAAAGAAGCAACTAAAAGACACGGTGTACTTTAATATTTATATTGGGAAACCAAATATTTTTTTATGCAAATAACACAATTCGATTGACTTATTCTTATAAAAAAATATGAAAAACAGAAGGTTATTTAAAAATAATATATTTTTACAAATACAAAAGACTCTGTTGATATTTTCACATGACTTTAAAGAATAGATCATGAAAAATTAAGAATTATTAAAGTTTTCGTTTTTCGTATATAAATCATTAAAAAAACAAGAAGATATGCATTGTAAAATGTAAGCTTTTATAATACGTTTGTAATTGATAATATGTTTATTTATCATGGTTAAAAAAATAACAGTTTCTTTATGGTATACATTAATTATCCACCTGAACATGTATTGAATTTGCAATCGAATATATTTAATAATCCTTTTATGTAATTTAATTTTGGTTATTTTTAAATAGGTTTTTTCTCTTAGAAAATTGTAAACATATTTTTTTAATGTTTTTCAAAAATAAGATCTGAAATTATAAAGACATTAAAATATACAATATAATCAAAATGTTATGTAGCAATCAAAGAAATTCTATAAAGATTTTTTAAATTTAGAACCTAGCAATCTTGCATGAGTTTCGCCTCTTCTCTTGGCAATAATTCGTTCATGTTAGATCAAAGTATATTAAAAGAATTCAAGGCTCAGTAATATAACTAATGTTTTAAATCTTAAATGAAAAATAGCTAAACTTCCATAATTTAATCCATAATATAAGGTAAAATTATTTTTTTACCTTTAGCTATGTAATTTAAAAAAGCTATTTCATGCAATTAATATTGAAGAAAATTCATTTAAAGCCTAAAAAATATCAAATAAATCAAGGTTACTACCAATGTTTACTCAAAGTAAAGATAAATTTCACATGCTTTAACAACAATTTAACAAAAGTTTCATTTTCAAAATATTAGAAATCAACATATTTAGAGACTCTACAATCTCGTATAATATTATACATGCGTTTAAGCAAGAGTTTTAGGGTTTCTTAACATGTTTTAGAAGGAAAAAATTAAATTAAAATATTAATATGAAAAGGTATGTTTTTGATAAGTTCTAAGTGTTCCGGTTTTTATTTTAAATCGAGGCCAGCACATATTGAGGTAAAACAAATCAAAACATTAAAAATTTTCTAATTCAAACAAATTAATATAGCTCAATATTCTTTCCGCACATTTCTTTTGAACAATCTTTGAATGAGCCATAAAATAGCAAAGATTCGCGACATGTAGATCTTTTTAATTGCTTTTTTATTCTTTAGGAATTTTAGGTAATAATTTATACGCTTAATTTGTAAGCATATTTTACAAAAAAAGTTATAAAACTCCCAAGCCTTGTTGTAAATATATAACCCTATTATAAAATAACTTAAATTGACTGTACTATTCAGAAAATAATTGCTGAAGGAATGTAACTTAGACAATTTTAGACCAGTTATATGTACACTCTAAATAAATATACATAAACTATAAATTTCGCTTTTGTTATGGTTCTATTTCCACTTTACGTTTTTTGATAATTATAACTTCAAAGGAAAAATTTATCATATAAAACAAAGAACAATTTTTTGTTTGCAATTTTGAATATATATATTCGTTTGCGATATGAAGTTTATTTAAATAAATATATTCTAATTGTTGACTTATTTTAAATAGTTTTCCATTTTTTAAGTCGTTTTAAGATAATTTATATGATTCGCTTGTATTCAAAAATTGTTTAATATTTTACAATTTAATTTTTCTATATAATTATGCCATTTTAGTTTTCTTATTAAGTATAATTTCAAAACTTTTGATATTTTCAAGCATATATTCTAAAGGTAGAACTCTATCAGATTTTATTTCATTTGTAATCTCAAAGGCTTTAAACCAATCCCAAAAAGAATTTTTTTACTTTGGGTTCCCTACAAAAAAGATATTAAAAAATAGGAATAGTATTATATCAGTTCAATAAGCGTAGCATTATTAAATCTATAATTATTCCAATAATTTATACATAGAATATTCGGACCTTTATCAATATGAAACTTTTATGAATAAGATTCATTTGTTTTATTTTTTTAAAAAAATTATTACCATGTGCCAACTATACATACTTACTGAAATTCTAAAGCGAATTAATTTATTTTTGCAAAATAATTGAATTAAATTCCAGAATGCTTTAATACCTGCAAACAATTTCTAACTTAAAGAAATATATTTGAAGAAGCTCGGTGATAAACCTATTAAAACTCGATTCAAAGATAATTGCAAAAAAAATTACCGTTTTCCTATAAATTGACCTTATGTTTACTTTTTTTATAAATATACGAAACATCAGTTGATTGTTTTTTCTTAGATCACAAAATTTTTATTGAGGTTCTGCAGATTTTTAGTCGTATGAAAATGTTACAAACAATATTGCGTCGTCATATGTTATAAAATTCATAACCATCATAGTAAAAATATTATGGTATAAAAGAAATATAATATGCCATTAAAATAAAGGAATAAAAGGTTTTTTTTATAATCATACAAAAAAGCTCAAATGCGTTTATAAATATGTAATCAGCATACATTCTGAATGATAGTTCTTTTATGAAAGTTTAAGTACATATTTTTTTTTAGATCAGAGTTGGAAGCTTTGGTTAGTATTTCAGATAATTAGTTCAGTCATAATATAATATTTTAGTGAATAAAAATGAATAGAAACAAAAATTCATTTCTAGAAAATATTATTCATTCCATGTCATGATTTATTTATTTAGAAAATTACGTAACACTTGGTTTTCTTATATATTTCTCAAATATGTATCAAAGATATATTTCAATGATAAAGAATTAGTTGAAAAGAAATTTAGCAGAGATAAATAAATAATATTCTAATATTTTGGTTTTGTAAGAACCAAAATTACAGGTAGAGCTGCAATTTAAATGAGATTTAAAATAATACAAAATGCTAAATTTTTTGCAAATTTTGTTTAAAAAGTTTTAGAAGATTTTTAACATTTCGCAAAAAAAACAAAAAATATCAAACACAAACAAATCTTAAAGAATTAGAATAAAGGCGTATTTAATGCGAATGTTTTGTTATATATTTTTTTCGCAATAAAAATCATAGTTTTCAATTGCATTTTTGCGAATAAATCGTATAAATCACAATTTTTCAATCGGAAATAAAAATATTTAGATCTTATAAAAGTTAAATTAAGTTCAAAATGCACGAAATTTAAAATCGAATTTATTAACGCGTGGTACAGAACACTAAAATTCATGAATTTCTAAAGATTTTTGTACATTAACATGAAAGGCAGCCAGGTTTTGTACACACAAGCTGCCTTTCCTCTACCTATGAAAATCTGCTTGTCTACTAGAGTGATCAGTCGTGCTAATTAACATATTACGCGCTTTCAGCACAAAAGTCTTTTAAATAATGACGTTTCAATATACATCCTAATTTATTTTGATAAAAACAAAACATAGCAATAATCATTTGTTGTGTCTTTACAAGAAAGATTTCGGAAGTATGAATAGTACCATAAACAGTGTTTCAAAAAAATTGACAGATGTTAGATTTATGGTTCTTATATCCATATAGTAATTAAAATAACAATATTTTCTTTCGAGAACTCATTTCTATCAAAATTACTTTATATAATTAATTTTTAAACATTTTGTACTATTGTCTATATGTTAACAAACAATTATTTTAATATGTAGACTACAGATCTAGAATGCAAAATTTCTTTCTTTTATATATTATATATCATAGTTGATTTTCTAGATTATAGAATATTTATAGAAGTTTATATCAGAATAAAAAAAAGTATTTAGTTTTGTTTTGAACACCAAAAATACCAATAAAAAATTTTTACTCAATAAGCAATTCGAAAAATCTGGATTGATTTTTACTATATATAACATCATTGATATGTTCTAAATTGCAATCCCTAGGGTTTTAGACACCAGAAGAAGTAGAAGTCATAAATTTTGCAAGTTATCTTCCGAAAGACAAAATCAAACCATTTATTTGATATGATAACCTATATAACAGTTTTTTAGTGTCTTCTTTAGCTATATAGGATCCTTTAAAATCAAATCATCAGATATAAAATTTTTAAAGTTCAGATTTCAAATTATGCAAGTACCATCATTTTAAATTAGCGTGCAATAGTTGCATAAAAAATGCAAACATCTGCGTTTATCATGACACTAAAACAGTAAAATTTTTATTCGAAATAAGATGAGTTATTCTATAAATATAGTGATAAATAAAATCCGTAAATGGTTTATGACAAAAATTATTTTTTAAAAACAAATGAAGCAACACGTAGAATGGTATATTCTATCAATATAAATTAATTTCTAGTGTGTTTTTTCATCTAATAAGGATAATATTTTCTGCTCTATATGCAAAATCATAACATTAAAATAGAATGCCTTTTTTGGCATGAATTTGTTCATATCCAAAAACTTATCAAATGAAGCAAATTAGAGCTATTAATATGCATAAAAAAATAATATATACTTTCTAAGCGAGCATATTACGATAATTTTTAATAAATAGATATTGCAAAACCGAAATTTCGAAATCTAAAATAATTTTTAGACCACACAATCTAAAAAAGATATTTTTTTTCAAAAATTAGAATATTAATGTAGCTTAACAATACAATAACTTTATCAAAATATATTTTTATATATCAACGTTTATTTCTGAATTAATATAAGTCACATATTTTTATATCGATTACAACATTATATATTTTTTGAAGGCGAATCATTATAAATTGATTAAATCGAATACTAAAAATGAAATGTATGAAAAGAATAAATAGTAATTGTTACGAACGCCATACTGAAAAAATAGGAACATATTGTTAAGAATATTAGTACGAAAATATTCTAAAGACATAAATTATTTGAATGAATATCTTTCAACACAAATAGATCAGATAAAATAATTACAAATTGTCTTATTTTTTTATGGTATTGTAAATTAGTATATATTGGATCTGAATAAAAATACCGATTATAAATAATTCAATAGCTTGCTTTATTAACAGTGAAAATTTCAAATTTAGTACTTCTTAAGTTAGATGTCGAAATTATTTTATAACATTATATTTTAACAAAAAATCTATATATTACATTTCTTTACTCGAAATCTTAGCGACAATGATGGCTAGTGTCATTTAAATCGGCCCGTATAAATTTTTAAATTTTTCGAGTATAATGCAAGGCAAATTAATTTTGTGTTTTTAAGGTAAAAAAATTTCGATAGAGAGTTTCCTAAATAAAAGAGTGTCATATTTTATTTTACAACTCATTTTTTTTGTAAAATTTAGATTTCAATATAAAAATGTACTTCTATTTGACAGATTTAATTCTATTTTAAACTTCAGAATGATAAGACAATAGTAATTTTCTCCTAAAATAATTGCAGTTTACTCGAAAATAAAATTTTAGCCTAAGCTAAATATATAATATTTTAAATTGGTTTTAAGATGAAATGCCCTACTAATAATGATAAATAATCATAAATTTTTTTCAATACCATGTAATCATATGCAAAAATGATCGTCCTCATTTTCATAATAAGCCGAATATAATTATAAAGTTATAAGAATAATGATCAGGCAATTGGGAAAATGGATCGACAATTACGATACGACGTTTATCTTCTCGTAACGAATACTCATACAACGCATAATTTAAATATTTTTTTTAAACTGAAAGCCATTGATGATGCTTTAATCTCTTTTTTTAAATATTTATAAAGCAGTTTCTGTTAAGGCAATTTGATTTTAATATAATGTTGTTAAAAAAAAAAGCGGAGCAAAAAAATTTTCAGATTGTCATTTTATCACGGTATAAAACAGTTAAAAATATAAAAACGAAATTGAAATTTTTTGATTTTATAAAATGTATAAAAATAAAATTAAATAAAATAAAAGGAAATAACATGCTTACTTGATAGAGACTAAGGATATATAGCAAATTATGTACAGGGGAACTATCAATAAAATATTATGGGCGAGATTACAAATTTAACCCTTTATAAAGTCAATAAAGATTTTTTATACTAAAACATTTTAAAACAGTCCCAATATTCTATTTATTATAACTCATATTCTTATGTATATTTACCATGTAATGCGTTAAAATTTATTAAGATTATTCATTTTTGAAATTATTTCAAATATGTTATATTTTTGGCATAGAAAAACATAGATAGTTCTTATTTATAGAAGCCAAATATATTTTAGAAAATCTTGAAACATATATTCGAATTCGAGTATTATATAAACGTCTAAAAATATATTTTGAAAAGAAGTTTCTTTATAAATTTATTTAATCAATCTTAAGTTATTTTAATCATTGTAAAACATATGCTTACAATATAAAACATTGTTCTAATTAGGAGGAGTTTTTAGAAAATTTTAATCTAACATAGTACAGGAGAAGTAACGTTTTTTAAAGGGTTCGACAAACGTAGGATTTTTAAACGATTTGAAAAATTACAATTTAAATTTCTTTTTAAACGCACATAATTTCTACACACTTGGATAAGATAAAGTTTATAAACATGTCTCTAAAATGGTCTGCAAAATTACAAGTTTTTTTAAATTGATAATTCAAGCCTATTAAAAAAAGTCTACTTACTTTGATGCTCAAAAGCCAATCAGACCTTTTTATTTTTCAAATAAAGGACAACCAGGACTTGTTTTTAGCATAATGAAAATAACTTTACAAAATGTATATAATTATGGTTTGAAGAATCATTTAGATAATTATTGTCTCGTGATTTATATCGATTTTACAATTTGTTTGTTAGAAAAATTCACATCTAGGTTTTGCGAGTTTGTATGCAAGATTTTTTCAAGACTCGTTCATATCCTTAAATCATATTTCCTATATAAATTCTTTTGAATATATTAGCTATTATATGTTCATAAAGAATTAGAATGGAACTTAGCAACCTTGACTCATTTAAATCACGCAGACATAAAAAAGAACGAAAATTCATAAAAGAATACCATCAAGTGTTTAAGATTGTTTATAATCAAATAATACAATATATATTTTTATGGATCCAAAACCTTTGGTTAAGCCAATACTAAATGCTATAGTTATATTTATATTTTTAAATTTTGTATTTTATGAATCTTTACAGCCCTGGATTTTATTTCGAAGCTCTTCGCGATTTTTTTTGAAAAACTACTTTTTCTTTATCAGTGATGTTAGCGCGAAGGCATTAATCGCAACTATAGAACACACACCATTTCAATTACTGTCATTTTAAAACCAGGTATGAATATATTACCATATTTTTAATTAAAATTTAAAAGTCGGAAAGCTAGCACTTCTTTTTTTTGCTTCAACCATAACAATCTTAAATAAAACCATATATCAGATATATTTTATCTTGTTTTTTGAAAAGTTATCGGTATAAATCTTAATTCAACAATGTATATTACGTTTTATATAAATTATAAAGATGCTTTAAAATATATTTGCATTATCATCTATTTTTTTTATAATACTCTAAGAATCATATTTGTTGTTTCAATACAATATATTTATACCCTTTATTTCCGCCCGAACTATGAATACAAATTATCAAAAAATAGGTTAAATCACATTAGAACCCTCTAACCTTTTTTTATAAAATAAATAAAGATCTCATTTTATTTGAAAACTTTACTATAACAGCGAAAGGCACCATTAAGAAATGTTTTTTAATCAATATCAAAAATTAATCACTCTAAATTGTTTTGATATTATAAAAATACAGAATTGTAATGGAAATCGGATATTGTTTTTCTGCTTCTGCCACAGTAATTACATATTTTTTTAGACAAAACGTATATTTTTATGAAAATAACAGACAATTAGATCTAAAAAGAGTATTTTGACAAAAACATTTATTTAATTGACATTATTTTGCTATTATATCTGCAATAACAACCTCACATAAAACTTCCTTCCGTTAAATTATCATAACGTTTCGAACTAAGCTTTATTTAGAGGAACTTTCTTCAAGAAAAAGAATACAAAATAAATTTTATACCGGTTTTCATTACCATATAGAATCACATAAGATGTTTTCAGAAAACGCAAACATCCTTCTTATAACAAAATATTTAAAATATAGACTATTTTAATTGTATATTTCTCTCAGTAGAAGTTTTTATTGATACTTTTTTAAATATATGCTGTTTCAGTGATTTAATATACCTCCAATTTTCCCCTTTTAAGTTATTTATATACCAGGGGATACAAGAACAGCCCAAGTAAATCTGCATTAATGATTTTTATTTTCATTTTATATATTGCTTATATTTCATATCGTCTTCTAAGAAATTTCAAGTGTCAAATAGCAGAATAAACAAACAAAGAATATTGAGCAGCTTTCATAATCCGTTTCAGTTCTTCTAATAGAGTCCGCGTCTTTTAAATTAGACACGTTTTCGGAAATATTTTACAAATTTAACAAACTAATTACATCGCGGAGCATACATGCCTTTATCAAATATTGAAACATCTAGAATCAAATTAAATTTTTTACAAAATAATTCCAATGAAAAGCAAGATGTTTTTTAATTCTATTTTTAATAAAGCTTTTAAAAAAATTTAAGAAATTTTATAACAATATTCGCATTTTTGAGCTCATAACATGGAATTTTTATCATGGCTTGGGTATTTTATGGGTTAGCATATATTTCTCAATACAAATGATATTCTGTTGTAGCTTTCAACATAAAGTCAAAGTCTTATTACCATAATAACATAAGTATTTTATATGCAAAAAGGCAATCCTCATTTATAAAGTACAGAAAATCTTTTTTTACCTATAAAGTAAGTCATATATTGTTTTAACTTCGAGAGATTAGCAATCACTTATCTTAGTTTTGATCTTTTCAAAATAAAGGCCGACTAATACAAAAAAATATGAATAATTAAATGTCGTTTTAATGAGAGGAATCAAATAAATTATATTCAGAAAAGCAAAAAACCGACTTATTATTTTAATTTCTTAAAATTGAATTAGAATTAGATGTGTATTTTGATTTTTTCACTTGCTACATCAACTCATAAATTTTACTGTCTATAGACTTGTGATTTCTTCATTTAGAATACAAATTAAACAGTAATAAAGAATTTCCAAAGAAGCTATACTTATTTCTATGACAAACAAGTTAATTCTAAGCTGATATAACCTTTCTATGGTATACAATATACTATATTTTACTGCATATGATGTTTGTTTGTTGTAGATCAAGAGTTTAATCCCTGGATAATTTCAAGGGACTTATGTATAAAAAATTTAAAGTATTCGTTAAAATAAAAATAATTTGCTTCTAAATTTCAACTAATGTTAATATACTCTAACTTTTAAAAAATGTATATTGCAGCAAAACCATTTTTTTCTGCATTTTTTTATTCTGTTCTAGCTTTTTTACGAATTTAGGATATATGAGAATCAACTAGCAAAACTGTTAAAAATATTTTTTATGTCAAAAATGTAAAAAAATGAATATTTCAATAGGATTTGTTTTATTCTAATGCGAATGATTATAAGTACCTTTTTACCAATATAATAAGAAAATCCTTATTAAATCAATTTAACTTAAATAAACTTCAAAATAATGCAATGTTACTTTCATTTACTGAAAAGACACACTTATACTTCTGTAGCTGCAAAAAAGTATAACCGATTGCGCAAGTAACATGTTATTTCTTCTATGTAAACACATATCTGCTGTAATTACAAATAAACTCCTAAATTAGGCTTGGCTGCATATATTAATATACCTAGCTTTGTTTTTTTCAACATTGTGGCAAAATGGATTTCGTTTTAAATGATATTTTTTTAACCAAAGCCTTTTATTAAAGCTCAATTCGAAAATCTTATAAGTAAATAGCTAAAACAGAGAGAGTACCAAGCAACATTAGTTATCATTATATAATAGCACAAAATGCGAAGGAATTTATAAACAAAACAGTACTGTTTTTGTGGAGAAGTGTTAAAGCTTTAGCAGGAATTTTATGAAACTACTAATCATACATAAACAAGCGCATCAAAGAATTGTAATTATCATATAGATATATTTCTCGAATTATAAAAAATAAGATCGACTCTAAACATTAACAATATTACAGGAAAAATACACCTCGAAAGATCTTCGTCTAAAGTTTTCTTTTACGGAAAAAGACAATTAATTTTTTATTGCTGATTTCCAATATTTCCATATTGCTTTGTGTTAAAATAATAGACTATAAAAACGTTTATAATTAATTATATTACGGTCAAAAAAAGGTTTTTATAGTACATAATATTTCACGAAGAAAAAACCGAAGTCATATGATTTTACTTTCAACCAACTAGCTATATATCCCATTAATCTAAGGTTTTAGTTTTCATATAAGATATTTTAAGAATCTTTCGATGCCATTCTTTCTTGTATTAGTAAAAAGAATCCATTTGCAAGAAATATTCGACCGCTTATACCTACGCCTATAAATTATTTTAAATAATGAATTCGTGGCCTAAAATAACCGCATAAAAGAAATATATGATCGTTTTAATATATAATTTTTTGTAGGCTTCGTAATTGTTAATTACATGATTTAAGTTAAAGATTTTAAAATTAAATCTTACGCTTAATATTAAATATTTGAAACAGAAATTGGCAGCCTTTGCAAAGCTGCATATATGATTAATAAATATTTCTACGGATGTGACCAATTTTTTATAAATATAATTTCAGAGCATTAGCATATATTCAATATAAGTTTATCCATCTAAACAGTAATTTTTGAGGAATATAATGAGGAAAAATTTAACCGCGCTTTAAAATGTAACAAATATGAGTTACTTATTTCTAGATTTACCAGATCATTAATTCTGAAAGATTGCGAAGCTCATTCATTTACTAAACTGGGATGGATTTAAATCGTTTTATATTTCTTCCTATTCGTAAAATTAAGAATTCCGTTTTGGATTACAACTTTTCCGAAAATTTGGCTGCAAACATTATCTATACATTAAAATATATATTTAACCATCCATCGTTAGTATAAAACTTGTATAGATAATTAACTCTTATAAAAATGCTGAAAAGAACGAAATTTCATAAAAAATCGATCCCAACAATTTGTCGGTATATATGCAAGGAAATAACAATTCATTATCGCTAGAAAACAGGTATTAATTCGTAAAAGAAACTAATTTGGCCACATTCTAAATCTATATAAATTAAAAATATAAAAAAATATTATAGCGGTTTTCACTTCATAGGAAACAAAATTGGAATTATATTTGTAATCTGTTTTTAATATAATGCGTTTTTGTATGCTATGCTTCTATTTCTTTACATAGCTCGAAGTATGTATTTTTTTAAGCATTCATTATAAATAATAATTCTATTCGTTTGGTGTTATTGGATACAAATATCGTCAATATGTTAAATATTTTAAAAATACTATTATCGAGCTTTAAAATATAGATTGATTTCGCCCGTTATTGGTTTATTTAACCTTCATGTGTTGTTTTTGAAAAATAATTGTGTATTTCCCATTTCGTTTGTTTTGATTTTGAAACAACACTTATTATAGTTATAATTTTATTGACATAATAAAATAACATTTCCTTTCGAGTTATCATTAAAATTCGTCAATTTTTGTTTTAAATATTTTTATTTTCTATTAGTTTCCAAACCTAAAGTAAAATATGCAGGTTTCTTATTTCAGTAAATTGTAAAAATCTTATATTTACGCGGGGAAGATAATGAAAAACAAAATCTTCCAAATAAAAAAGGAAAATTCATAGTATATGTAAAAGTAATTTAAATCATATAAATTTATATTGTAATGTCATTTCCTAGAGCAACTTATAATTATCTTACTATTTTTTTATTCTCAAAAAACTTCGAATATAAAATTCCGGAGCAATCACGTATTTTTTTAATAAATTTTTAAGTTAATTAATTTTTTATTTATAACAAAAATTTCTGAAAAATGCATTTTACTTATTTTAAACTTTGTGCAAAAATCATTTTTTTTATAAATTAATTTTTTTCCGTTTTGCAAAAATTACTATGGCTTTATAAATGAATCCACATGATTTCCAGTATATTTTAATGAAGCACTTAGACATAAGATTGCTAATAATTAAAATAAAACTTAATATACATTCAATAACTTCGATTACCTCGGTAATAAGCCAAAAAGTTAAATACAAATTTCTTCTGATTGCCAATATTTTACTAAATTAAAAATATAAAGGAGTTTTAGCTTAAATTTTTTGAAAAATCGGAGCGTACTAAAATTATTTGGGGGATACAATTCTCTATATCCATAAGCATATATTTTTATCCTGATAGCATATCGCGGCCATAATGATAAATAAAGCTTGAATTAGCGTCTTTAACAGCCAAGAAAATTTTTGCAATTTAGTTAATGATGAAATAGAACATATAGATTAAGATAAAGGAGAATATGACTGATTAAAAATATATTCTCTATTCTAAATTAACATCTGAACACGAATTTACGTTTAAAAGTATTGAATGTAGAAAAAAACAAATGCAATAAAACTGTTTCTCCATTGAATCAGATCCAGAGTGCGTTTAAGATACAATTTAAGCGCTGAATTTTGAATTCTGACTACGATTACATTCACACTCTTCTCTGGAAAATATATTCTTCGTTTCTGATGATTTCTACATCGAATATTTTTGTCGAGGGCATCTACGTTTCTATGCTGTATTAAATTGTAATATTATAACAAGAAAAATATAGAATTAATTAACAATATGAGATGTAATGAGTTTTAAATTTAGTCAGTGTTCGAATTCATTTCAAGCAACTTTATTTTAAAGATTTACAAAATTGACGCTCTAAAAAACATTAGATACAATAACTACATAATTAAAAATAAAAGACTGTATATTTCTCCACGAAATAGTCATACAATAATGTTACATCATAATTTAGGTTTTTTGGGTTATTGAAATTCCAACTTCCTGTATAAAATACCAATATTAGAGTAAATATAAACCTGGAAATTTCATAGTTCGTTAAAAATTTACAGTTAAGTCAAAAAAAGTTTTTAACAAAAAACACACATTTGACTTTCATTGGATTGCAAACGAAACCCGTTTTTGAATTTAAAAGTTCTGATTTTTTTTCGTGTTCTATAAAGACGGTATAACCTTTGTAAATGTTTGGCGTTAGAGTTCTTACTTACTCAAAAGCATAACGGCTCACTAAGGGCCATAGCCTCATATATTAATAACTTTAGGATGCCATGCACAAGAGCCAATATTTTATATTCGTCTATAACAAGGTAACTGGGCTGCATTTTTTTAAGATCATCTAACCATCTAGATTTAACGCAACGTGGAAGTTTTCGACTATCAGGATTAAAAATATACAACTTTTGTAGTGCGCTGATACCGGGCATTCGTTCAAGAGCCACCAACCATCGTCGTATTTTTTTTTGCATAGTTACAAATTCTGTATTTCGATATAAATTTTAGAGTGAGATATTGTTATAACCTTTTGATTCCCTTTGCTGGGACCATTTTGGTAGGTTTTTCTAAATAGAATCTTATGTTTTCATATACCTAATCATCGCTTCATTACGCCAAGACAATACTCAGCTTTCGAGGAGTTTTGTAAATACTTTATTACATATTGATGTTTTCCAAAGGAGGCGTTTAATCCTGGCTCAAAAAGCCTCTTTCTTTTTCACCCGGGCTTTGAACCAGCCATGGGGGAGGTTTAAGAGTTTTATTTTTACGAATTCTCTTAGGAGCGAATAAAGCCAATTACTTAAATCGCTTAATTCATAACAAAAGTAATGATGTCACATCGTTCTTAATATATATGCAAATATTATCAACGCAGTGTATTTAAAAATAATATACTAATAAAAACTTCTAATAATAAAAAGTAAATTTTATATTTTCAATTTAAATATAAACTTTTTGTTTATTGCCATAAAAATCATAGTCGTACATTACAGACAGTATCGATTCAAAACATGTTTATAGCATGCTTTGTGCTGATTCTTTCCCTTCATATTTATCATTTGTTAAACCGAATTTTAAGCAGGAAAACATATTGAAGTTTTTATCTACAAAATTATGTGATTTAACAAATTTTATAACTTCATTTTATGTATTATCCATTAATATTCTGTAAAATCAACTATTATTTTGCATTATCACTAGATTTCCCCTGTGTGTTTATTAAAAATCATCATAATAAGAAAGTATACAATTATAAAAAAAATATCAGTCTATGATGTGGTATTACAAAAGAAATTTACTTTTATTATTTAGCATTCAATGTTCTTGATCTAGTAAACTAGGATATATAATTATAACTTTCGCTTTTTATATTTTAAAATATCTTTCAATTTGACCGATATAATTTTCTAATTGATTTTCAGATAAAATTATAAAGTAGAAAACGATACGCTTTATTGTTTACTTTTGAAAATTTGTAAATGAATCTATATCTGAAACTTATTAGATAAAGAAGGAAAAAAACTCTTGGTCGATATTTAAAATAAAAAAATATCAAAAACAAAACTTCTCAAACTAAAGCCTGAAAATAACAAAAGAAATAAGAAAAATATCAATGAAGATTTTCAGAGTAGTGAAATTTCATTTAAATCACAAAGGCTAATATAACTGCTGTTTTATGTTAAAAGATTATGTATTAAATGGTTTTTTTATGAAAATAGAAAAAAAATATTACTTTTAATAAATGAATTCTAGTTAACGTCGCTAATAATTATTTAATTGAAATAATTTTGAAGCTTTTCCTCTTCACAAAGGTTTTAATATAATTTTTTCGAGAGTCTGACTTAAAACCGAAAATAATTTTACGTTTGAAAACTTTATATAGTTGAGAAACCGTATTCTAAAAATTTTTGATACAGTTTCAGCAAAAGCGAATTTAGACAATATCTATGTCCGTTTTTGCCTTAATAAAATATTTTATGAAAACTAATATTAACTGAATATTAAGATATAAAAAGATTAAATATATGTAAAAAGAAATTTTTACTAGGAATTTGAAAAGAAGAATTAATCTCAAAAGGTTTTTTTTGATATTAAAAAACGAAACATTTTTTCACAATGAATTATTTTCACATATAACATTGTCATAATTACTATTTGTATAAAATAATAACTTCAATTTTTTTTAAAAATATAAGATTTATATTTGTAGTTCGTCCGAATAATGCAAACGAATGAGCTTTATAAAGTAAAGAAGGCACATACTAATATATCATATGCCTATATATAAAAAATAGTACATAGTTTAACAAAGTAGGCTTAAACATATTTTTCAAAACTTAACGCTGTTTTAAGTCTAACATTGATAGATATATTCCAAAACCTATTTTTAGCCCTTTAACGATTCCCACACTCCTTGCTCTCAATTTTTACTCTATAAAATCCAATTGCAAACCCCTGAGCTTTCTCGAGGTTCGTTAATTATTTGCTCATGGGTTTATGGTAGGTCAACATATATTACCCGGCCTTGAGAATAGCAACATTTTTTTAGACTCTATTCATGAAAACGAATAAATTATACCAAGATATTCCCAATTTTACACCGAATCTATCGAGATTTTGCAATTGATAAAAAAAGGTATAAAGGGTATCTAAGTATTTACGGCGTTCGAAATTTATGATTATTCATATCTTCTTCGCTTTTTAGGCTGGATGAAGTGAAACATACACGGTATCTCTATATTATTGGTCATTATTTTAGGTGCAATCACGGTTTTAAATCAAATCCCATAACCTGCCGCTTAGTTCTTAAAAGTATTTATTATAAGGAATATACCTTATAATACAAATCACCGAATAACACTAAAAAATGATCGGGTTATTTTTCTGAATATATAGATGATATTATAACTTGATTTCTGTTATTCATAGCAAAAACATGTGTTTTTTGTTATGTTATACTCTTTTGTGTTTTTTTCACTTTACTGAAAATATTAAAAGAGATTTTTTAGGTAAAGAAATAGCAATTTTAATTGGGTAATACATTGGTGCATGCAAATTTGCAAATTTTCTGTAATTTAATTTATTGCCTTCATTTATAAAGAAATATTTTTGCATATATCAGAAGAAAGTTGTGATAATATACATTTCTATTTTTCAAAACTTTTAAAGTCGTATATGTATACATTTCATCATTTGTTGTATTCTTATGGTTTTATTTGGGTATTATTGCGCTTTATTGATAATTATACTATAGTTTCTTTTTATGTTTTGAAAGCATCTATAATTTGTTTTTTGATTTTATTTAATAAATTAATATATGTTTAACCATCAAATGATCTCTAACAAATTTTTCTAATAATTAAAATAATTTATATTAGTTTTGTTAAAATAAACAATATAAAACAATTGGCAGAAGGTTCAATAGAATTTTTTTATACGAGTTTGATGATATTTAAATTCTAACTTCGTTTCTACGGTTATAATTTGGTTCAATTAAGCTTAAGATTTATGTATAAAGTGAGACGCTACTATTTTTTAGAATCCTTTCTTTTATAAGTTAGCTTTTACGAATATATAAGGCTTTTTTTTCAATTAAAGTAAATATGAAAATACCATATCTTTAATAAGTTGTCAAAATTTGATTCGTTTAAAAGCTTAAAACTGGATTAAAATTTAGCCTTACTCTAATAGATACAATGTTTTATGATTCGAAGAAACATTGAAATTGTATTTTTTAATAGTTATGGTAGGCTTGTTATATTCAAACAATTACTTTTGATTTATATTGCTTAGCGAGGTAAATCGATATATATAGTAATTTTTTATCCATATTTCAGTCAAAAAAAGTAATCTATTTTGGTTCGAATCATAAAAGTGTTAATAGTATGTTAAAAATGGAATTACATCGTTGTGATCCAAATAAGACTCAATATGGAGTCCAAAAATTCCTTGAATGCAAATCGAAGAAACCATTAATATTAAAGTTGCATTGTAAGAATTTTATTTAAAAAATATCGATTAAAAATAGCGGTAAGTGTCATATTGTTTTCATGACATTTACGTAACTTCAGATCTAATATAAATTTCTCGCCCAAACGATACAATGATACCTCTTGCGATCCTCACATAACATAGTCTTTATATAAAAGAGGTGTTAAATCCAATTAATCGGCGGCAGTATCTTGGGGTCGTGATCTCGGTTGCATGATGTCTGATCGTAGCTCGTTATCCACCTTGTGCTTCTCTAGGACAATTACGCACCGCCACTTACTTATTCTTTTCAGAACCTAAAAACTCTTAGATAAGATGTATTTCCGAGCCCTACGTGTGACATAACTAGGAATGGAACGACATACTGACAGTAAAATCTTGTTACTTTGCGTATTGTGTCTTATGGCTTTATTTTCGTATTTCAAATACGCTAACTCTCTAGCCCGAGTGAACAAAGTACGTTTCAATGTTTTTATACGGCACTCATCCACATGTTAAGCTTCGGTCTGCTTCTAGTTAAATAAAAAACTACAAAAAAATTTAAAGAAAAAGTTTCGCTGTTTCACAGACCTTCTATACTTTATACAAATTTTATCGAACACTACAATTATAGATTGGTTTTATGCCAGCCTAAAAGCAAAATGAAGATTTTCACTCCAATTTTACATGCTTATTGCCAAAAAGATTGTTTTCTATGTGGCTATTCTCATTTCACCTAAGTAAAATCTCATTATATCTTATTTTACTAGTTTTATCTATCCCGATAAATTGATACCTATTAAGTTTATATATAATATCATTTTCGGGAAAGTTTCTGTGATATAGAAAGTTAGAATCAATGTGAAATATCTATATGCTTTAACTGCTAAAACATTTTTTTGCAAATCTTATGTTAAATCTATGACATACGAGGAGTTCCTTAAATCTAAAGTAATTTTTAATTCGGGTTTACTTCCTGCGAGAATTCTAAGCAAATTTTTAATATTCAACGTTTAGAAATGATTCTCCAATTACGGTATGATACAAAGAGTCACTGTTTGTTTTTAATACGCTATTCCGATTATAATATAATATTTTATTGAAAAAGTAATAAGAAAAAATCTAAAATTGCGAAAGGTAAGTGAAAACTTTCAAATTATTCTATTTTTTTTCATCCAGTCTTTTCTTTTATGCTGAAAAGCATTGTTAAACAGTTTTTTTTATTGTATTTAGATACTTTCACATTTACTTGCCAGTTACATTAAACATATCATACGACCTAATTATTATATTTTATGATATTTCTAAATTCGAAAACAATTTTCTGAAAAATTGATCAACTTTTAATAAAAAAATCTACTCAAATGTTTAATTTATTATCAAATAAAATCGATGTGTCACATAAAAAAAGATTATTTCTCGAAAAATTGTAAATATATTCTATATATTGCCTTCAGAATGAAATTTATAAAATGATGCAGTATTACTTAATAAATATTTTTTTCAACGAAAATAGCTGATTATTAACATATTAAACCTTTAATTTTTCCCGAATTTAGCTGTATTTCTTGGTATAAATTATATTTTTGAATATTTTTAATCTTAATAATTTCTGTCGCAATAGATTTTGAATAAATCAGCATTTCTTTGTATTTTATCATTTAAAATTAATATACGCAAAAATTCGCTGCGGTTGAATTTTCAAATTTAATTTATAAAGATTTTTCATACTGTTTTTAAGTTTGAACTATTATAATCAAATACTACGGTGAATATCAGCAGAAATATTCCTGTTATTCATAATTTTACAGTTTATTTTTTAAGTTTCTATTTCATACATTTTCTTTTGTAAGAAACATAAATTTCTAAACTTTCTATTGCATAATATTTTACCATAGAATATTTCTGCGAAAAATCCGCTGTTTGATTTTTTTTGTTAACACAAAATCTGATTTTAAATCAAAAAATTAAAGAAAGTATTTCTTGTATAATCAAATATTTTGTTATTGGACATTACAATAGTAATATCAAGTAATAGTTATTATTTTTGGGTGCCGATAACTCATTGCAAACACCAAACCAAAATATAATTCCAGGAATATTTTTTTAGCGACTACTAAAAAAAAGTTTATCATTTTTTACACGAATGTATTATGTTATGCACCAGTTCATATTTCAGATAGATTTCATTGATTTTGAGTTACTTTAAAGTTTTTTTTATTTAATGCCAAAGAGTCTTCTTGTTTAGTTGAGTGAAAAATAAAGCGAAACGGCCTTAGACATTTTACATTCATTTTTCAAAGAATGATTAGCTCAATCTATATTCCAACCTTTATGCAAACTTAATTATTAAAAATCTAGATATTTATATCTCAGACCGATTACGGTGTCGAATATATCTCACTATCAAGATATTCACACAAATAAAAGAGGCTAGATGATTTCCACTTTCTTTTCTGGTTATGTTTTTAAAAAAAATCATATCTAATTTTGAGTTAAAATTTTATCATATTCAAAGCAATTTTTGAGGGCCTAGTTTTAGAAATTTTTAACCCAAGAAATAAGAGTATATTTTACTATGTTTTAAAACATAGACACATTTATATTTTTATCGGAAATTTAATATTATAAATTATTTTCAAGGCATATTGCCATAAAATAAAATCAGATAGTTTTTAAATTAACTTTGAATAAAAATTCTTTGGGCTGGAAAGCTTTTACTCCCGATATATATATCAAAAGATTAAATTCGAGTCGTATACTACATAAAGTCATTTATAGAATGCCCGAAAGTTTGATATAAATAGTAAATTTAAAGCTTTAATAAATATTGAGAAAAAAAATTTTAATAGGCGGCTTTTGATAATCTTAATAAAAAAATTTTAAATAAGCAGCTTGTGATAATCTTAATAGAAAAAATGTACCAAGTAGTTCAAGCATTTTAAAAATCTATTTTTCTAGAATCTTTATGACTGGAATACAATAAAACGACCTTTAAACTTCTGTGTGTATTTAAGACAATTCTTACCCGATATAATTTCACTAAAAGCTTATCTTGTAAGATTTAAGTAAGAATGCATTTGTTCATGTTATATTTAGTAACATTTCAAGTTTGATGTTTTAACCATTTCTAGGTTTATTTATCATAAAGATCCTAATTTGTGGTATTGCGGATTATCTTGGTGTTATTTTCTCCGTATAAACTCTGAAAATACAACACTATTTGTATATTATATTTGTTTTTTATATAATAGCTTGTTATTTTTCCTTGTTAAGCTTTAATTATGAACCAAAGAATATTATTTGTAATTCTAAAAATAGTTATTTAAGCTCTGCTTTGCTTATTTTTCATATGCTTGAGATTAAATGATTTAAAACCGTTTCAGCTAAAACTTTTAAATAAATATTACAGACAATATGGAGTCGTTGTCTGTCATATCCAAAGAAAACGAGCCAATTTTTTATAGACATATTTGCTTGCGAAGTTCAGAGGAGATTGTTTAATTTTTTTCAACATGTCGTCTGAATATTCGCTTGTTTTTAGCTTTATATATAATATCAAAAAGTATACAGCTTTTAAACGGTTTCTCTCCTTTCACAATAAACGAAGAAACTATTCACAACTAAAAACATACTATTCGAGATCGTTCATCTTTACTTTTATAACTTTACTAAAATAATTATTAAAATTTTCGCAAAAATTATGGCTCATGTAAAAAAATTAAAAAGTGTAAAAAACCATGTTTTTTTTTGAAAATAAATCTCGGAATATAAATTTAAAGAATACAAAATTTAATATTTAAGTTAATAAAAAAAGGCTAGACCAAGCTTTTTGTTAGGATGGGTAATCAGCAATTTGTTTTAATCAACCGAAAATTCTTGGAGATAAAAATATTACTTTAAACTATTCAATTTACAAGCCTATTAATTAGATTCAATACTCAAAAACAATATAGCTAGCATTGGGCTAAACTATTTATCTGAAAACTACAAAATAAAATTTCGTTATCGTCATAGATTTAAACTTCAAATATCTGGTAAGCTGTTTTGTCAACTTTATATTATAAACTATTTGATATATAGCTACACGTTTTTTCTTTTGATATCTCAAACGCTTAATTTTAAATTAAGGATAATTAAACATTGCTGAAAAAATCATCAAAGAAAATTTTTATTCGTTTTCCATCTTAAATTTTCAAACTTTGCTATTATAGCCGAAAGAAGAATTTCATGATTTAATTACCTAAACCATATATTATATCATAAGATTTCAAATATTTGTTGTACAACAATAATGATCGTATATAAAACATGTCTAGAATAAACCTAAATTTTTTATAAAATTAAATTGCGTTTGTATGTCAAAACACAAAGGCCAGATAAAAAAAATTAACAATAAAATTTATGATTGATTTCTATTTTAGAAATAGACTGACTTCTTCTCCAAAAACAATATAGCTGCTGTATATTCATAGCCGATTATCGCGCATAGTTCAAAAAACTGAACATTTTTTTATTATTACATAAAAAAATATAAAGATTACTTCTAAAATTTTGTGTAAATTTTTATATTAAACTGAAAAATATTTTTTTGTTGCGTTTGTATCAGATACAATGAAGATGTATAGATTTAAATTTATAGAAATACCCAGTATGACTGAGAAAAAGATTAAGAAATAGACCGTCTAGTAGGTTCTGTTAAAAATAAATTTTACTTAGATCATATAATGTATTAGATTTGCGTAAATGGTACATTTGTCAAATTATGCTCTTTAGTCTATATTATTCGTTTATGGACGAGAGTTCGGAAATTTAGGCAAGTTCAATGAATCATAGATTAGATGACTTTTTAATGCAGAGAATTTGCTAATCTTCTCTTTTCGATTAAGATAGACGAAATTTTAAAAGTTAATTAGATCTTCTTTACATTAATGGTATTTCATATACTTTTTATATTTTGATGCGTTGATCTTTTCATAACCAAAACCTAACTGTTTTAAAATTAATAGGGCGTAAACAGATAAGCGAACTTCGCTCATTGGAATACGACCTTAAATATTTCGCAACTAGACCAATGAAAAAATTTAGAAAAGTGCAACATTGTGTTATTTTATTTCAACAAAGCACTGATGGCACATAATTATGGAAAATTTTCTTAGATTGATTTTTCTAACTTAATATATCTTGTTCCATCAGATGAAATCCTTTTTTAAAAATAAAGTTAAATTACCTTTGGATTAGAATGCTATAATCCATATATGTTTCTGGAGAACAATACAAGCTTGAACCAAAACAAAAAAACTAGCTTAGACGTGTATATTGCACGAATAACAGCAGCAAAAAAGCATTATTAGCAAAAAGTATTCAAGCTGTACCTTGGTTTGAATATCACATTTATCGTTTTTAATTGATGCATAAAGGATTGTTCATATAAATTACGATTGTAAAAAATAATTTTTACTCTTTCTTCGTTAAAAATATTTTTTAATTACAAAAACATATTGTAATTTGAGCTTACGATTTTTATCTTGGCTTATATTATGTTCTTAGTTGTTTAAAAATTGACATGAAAGAGATCATTCGGAAATTATTTTTATTTCGCTCCTTTGTACCAAAAGATTTACGAGAAACAAGTGAATGGTTATTAGGTACGGGAATTTACATAATTGCTATAAAAGACAATAAGCAAGGATATGAAATAAAATATCTTGAAAATAATTTCTCCTTTGGCCTTAAATAAGTAACCAAGACAAATGATACGTATAAAACTAAAAACCTTTGTGAGAAAATACAATATGTAGACTTAATGCTAAAAAATTTGTAAAAGAAATATGATGTAGTGAAAGAAAAAAAATTTTGAGAAATCGTATTGTTTTGGCCGATAAACACGAAATTAACGCTTTAAAATATTTCGACTATCTTTATTAAAACATCAATAAATATGTTTCAGCTTTTCGACTCAAAAACGTAATTTATTTGCAGTAAATATGTTCTTGGCCATGCATTGATATATTTATTTTAGACTCAAAACGAATCAAGTTTTTGTAAAAGGTGGAGATGGGTTCATTTCTAGTGTCTTTCGATTTTTAGACAAGAAATATAAAAACAATATATTATTGTGCCTTCACAAAATTTAATTTGAAAATCTAGTTTTAGAAGGCTTGTATGCATAGTAATTTTTATTCTGAGGCCTAATTATCATAACTTTACTCTTTAAGTTGTCAAAACATTTGTAAGACGATAAATACATATATATAAAAAACCGGGTTGTCACAAGTAAAAATAAAGCATTTTTAATAATGCATAATGCACAAGAGTTATATCAGAAACCTTATAAAACAAGCATCGTTTTTACTAAACATATAAAAACGCGAGAACTTCAAACTTGTTACAAATAATTCACTTAGAAAGAAAGTAAGTTTAATTGCAAACTATACATTATAAAATAACAAACGAAGCTATAAATCTAAACTACTAACACAAACAATAATATAAAAAAATATTAAGGCAAAAATGCAAAATACGATCTATTAATAGCGCGATCACGACAAAACTAGACAAAGTTAATATTTTATAGTTATCGATGTATAATGTATAGAAAATGTAACTTTTTTAATTTAATTTTTTTTTAAATAAAAATTTATAAGCAAATGTAGAATAATATATATGTGATTTTTTAAAAGTTTTGAGTAGCTCTTAAAATCTTACAAATGATACAATGTCTGGCTAAGTACATAGAAACCAATTGTTTTTGTATCTTTTTAATAATAAAATTAGTTAATATGGACTTTAGAGGCGTTTTATATTCATAATACTATTTTTTTATTTACATCTTTAATAGTAAATCGACATAAGATTATTATAAGAGCTTATTTTAAAAAAACTTGATCTTGTGCATATTTAAGGTGTGTATAAACAATTTGTTCTATAAATACGCTGAAGAAAGTACATAAAGCTTTTCAGTGAAGCATAAGATTTCTATAAAAATTAAACTTAGCAACGCAGTAGGTAGTTTTGTTTAGGTGTGTACTGCAAGCCGTCTAGGTTTTTGTAATATCGTTATAGAAGCAGTGTATCTAAAATATTTATAGATTTTAAAAAAATGCCACCAAATGATCAAGTTTTAGCTAAATTAATCTCTTGGATGGCCCTATTTAAGAAGGCATAAAGCAAACTATGATAAAAAGAGCGACTAAATTGTTTGGGATTTGCCTTGGAGCCTTTATCGAGGATTAAGAAACTATTATAAATCGATAAATAGGACAAGGAAACGTGTATTTTTTTCTTATTATAGAAAACTCACAGATCCTGCTATGAATATTTAAGAAAATATTGTTGTATAGATATGTAATATATAGAAATTTGATCTAACCCAAAATATAGCTTAATTTGAATCATATATACATAAAAATTATTTGCTATACGGAAATCGCTATAGTACGCTCTATAGAAACTAAAATGACGCGATCGCCTTTCTTAAAAATATTAAAAAACAAAAACACCTATTCTATCAATAGCATATAAAAGATAAATTAATAAGTTACATCACTATAATTGAACGTACATTAAACATAATAGAAAATCATTCTTTTGTGTACTTTTAGATATTTCCTGTGATACTTTTTTATCAAGCCGGCGAATTGCAACAACATAAGCTTAATGTAAATAAATATAACCAACCATCGTTTATCAGGGCTTTATATGGTTTTTTATGTAAAAAAATCTTACCAATAAAGTACAGATGACTTTTTTGGATCCAAGACTATGTTAAAATAATATGTTTTAGAGACATTCTAAAAAAGGCTGTTTATGATACTGCAAATAATTCTGTTACATATATCGGGTGTGTTTAATGTTTTTCGGCATTAACATAGGCTCAAAAAAATGATTTATATAAAACTATCGAAATAGAAAGGATATTAAATTAAATATGTCTTGCAATCACTATAAAACCAGTAACATGTACGAACATATGTAACTTTAAACGCTTAAAAAAATAAATGGCATACAATAAATTAATGTAATACAAAATTGACGCCTCATATGCATATATGCGAACTAATTTCTTTGTACATTGCTTGCCAATCTTTCCTAGTAATATTTTTCGATATCGTTTAAGTTCAAGTAATTTAAATTTTAATTTTTTAGTAATCCCATTTTATTATTTACCTGTCATTACAAATATTATTATACATGTAGGGTGTGGTCAGCATGATTCTTTCTAAATTTAATATTCTAGATATATTTCTATTTTCAATTTTACTTAAAATCAATTTTTGACTCAGAACATAAAATTCTTTCATATTAAATGAACTATTTTCTAGTATACGATAAAAAATGACAATATATCAAATAGAGATTTAAATTGGGTATGGATAGCTTAACTTAATGAAAATTGCTTCACTATGTATATAAGATCTTATATTTATACTAAAAAATATTTGGAATTATCATTGTAAAAGAATATACGCCAAATGTTTATAAAAAACTAACACCCTTGATCATTGTAATTTCATTGCCTTTTATAAAATACTTAAAAAGGGTTTGGGCCTGTAAGTACCAGACGAACCACCCGAATTTTTAGTCTTTGAAATTTCTCACCGGGCAAGAGCTTAACCTCAGATTTGCTAAGACAAAATATTGCCTTACTATAAAGAATCTTTGAAACTATGTGCTCAAAATTACTGGATAACGCTTTAATTAAAAATTGATGCTTAAATTAGGAATAATAGACCCAAAATATACTATAAATAGTGTTATTAATCATTTATTTAAAATTAAAATAGGGGTTTATTTTCGTCGTTTTGCCATTTGGTACAGAAGAATTCGGCAGAAAAAAGTTTTAGCCAAACACTATAGTGTTTCATAACGCTAATGCTATATAAATGCTTTGTTTGCCAACTTTAATCGATATTTTCATAGTTTACCATAAAATACCTGTGAATGTAAAGGAATAATACAATCTATGGTCATTAGAAAGATAATTAAGGTATTTTTTGATCAAAAGATAGAGTTGTAGCAGCACTAAGGATTAAAGAGCATTTCGAGAACGCATCACGGTGTGTTTTGCTAGTTTATTAACGCCAAGAAGCTTCGACACATTGTATTAGACAAAGGAATAATTTAAAACGGTGTTAGCAAGAAAAAAACGGAAAACTACAGATTACTTTAGTTGCGAAATCTCTTTGGGGGAAATGATAATATCATTGACGAAGACTCACACTTGAAATATG
Organism: Hamiltosporidium tvaerminnensis; assembly: GCA_022605425.2. Taxonomy (NCBI): domain Eukaryota; kingdom Fungi; phylum Microsporidia; family Dubosqiidae; genus Hamiltosporidium; species Hamiltosporidium tvaerminnensis. Next base: position 1,239,749 of record CM061247.1, read on the forward strand.
TGATTAAAAGGGGATATAAACCGTATAACGTTTCAAAGAGAAAAGTATTTTTCAACCTTAAATTTAATCAAAAGGTATTGTTTGGATTTATATTTATTTAAGGACGACTTTATAACTAAAGCTTTCTATGTCTTCGTATGGAAATTAGATTTAAAAAGCTATATCAATCCAACAATCATTGGTGAAATTTAAAAACTCAAAAACATATATAAGTAAGTAAAAATTTATTCTGCGGGCACAAAACACAATTATAAAAACCTGCTAATAAATATAGTATACCTAAAACAACTGAAATCTTTTTGAAAAAGAACATGTTTATTCGGATTAGACAAAGTTACATAAAAAAATCTATAAAAAAGAAACGCAATTTTATTTTTTTTATAAAATATCTATATTGTAAATAAATCTGGGATCTAAATGTATCCAAAAATATTTTTTTAAGGCTCTTAGAAGAATATTATAAGAGCATATTTTCAAAATTACAGAAGAGGGTAGTAAAACTTCATTCGATCTCAAGTAGCTTTATAGATTTTGCTTAAAGAGTAATAATATGGTTTATGTATGGGCGTCTGTTTACGCGTTATTTTTTTGGAAGCGACTTACGCTATTCCTGAATTCAAAAATAATGACGCATCGGCAACACAAAGATGGGTTTCCTAGGCCAGAATCATAAACATATAGACAATATCTTAAAGATATGATATAATTCTGATTATTTTGGATATATGTTCTAAATATTTTTATAGTATAATTATAAACGAAATCTGTCAAAACATATCAAAATTTTTTCTCGAATTGTTGTTCAAAGATTTCCACGTGAAATACTGCATCACATTTTTAAAATATTCTGTTGTATGAATAAACTATAGATACGCTTTTATATGTAGAAGTATCTTTGGAAAAGAACATCTACGCAAACAGAAGCAAGTTAAGCGAGCGAATTTAACAAACTCACGAGATCTTGTAAAGAAATTTTTAAATTCACATATCTAAATATGAATTTCTGTACTTGATAAAGTATATATCGGATACAATATCGCATTATAAAAAAACATTTGTTTTCTATCGATGAGCATCATAAGATTATGGTACGAATTAGCCCACGAATCGCTTCAAAGTCATAGGAGGTAGAAATATATGATGGTTATGTCAAAATAATTCTTGGAAGTTTTTTGCTGTAAATAGACATCGATACCGATACTTCTTATATCAGTAATCAATCGATAAAAAATGATATTTTAATACCGAGCCGTGATTTGACACCTTAATAGTACTTCGAAATCTATAAAACCAGTACGGAAAAGCTCAAACTTCAATGCAATTTTGGAGGCCGCTAGAACTAAGAAGTTATCCAAACGACAAGATATGTTAATTTCAGTAAAAAAAATTAAGTTTTTTTAAGATTATTTTATTCTTATAAAAAGCTGCGATACGAATAAAAATTCCATTAAAACAGAATTTGAAACGCTTTTCGTATAATACTATTTAGTCTATCTTTTAGCATATCTTAATAATTGGTTTTGCGTTTAACTAAACATGAAAGCATTTGTGAAACATATTTGGCCTCAATATCCGAGTTTAATTAAGTATTATTTAAAATATAATCTTTTTTCTTATATTTTAAATTTATATTTTTTCCATCCCTTTTTTTTTAATTAATTTTACTTTTATAGTATTTTATTGTTGTTTAAAGAAATTATAGATGAAATTAACTGTACTTATTTTCTCTCGACTTTTTAAATAAACTTCAAGTAAGTAAGTAAATCTAAATAAATAAAACACAAAATAAATACTATTGCTGTAATATTGAAAAGAAAACCCTTCGGTTTATTATTTTAACACATTATTTTAATATTTTGCACTCGTTATGATGTCTGTTTCATTAAGATTCTGAGTATGATATAAGGTTGAGAAAAATATCCACATTAGAATTTTTTACTGAGCAATGAGTGTGTACAATTCATGTGAAAATTATTGCTGCGATTGTGGTGGGATATAAACTCTACTAGTTTAGAAACGAATCTCTATATTTCCGGTTACAACCGATTAAAAGAAGCAAAAGGAAAACTTTAATTTGTTGATCAACAAAAGCGAGAAGGCGAAGGAGAACGGAATAACTAAATAAGTAGAAAATAAGCATTTTATATTAAATGTTACCTTGATTCTGTCGGTTGCGGATTTTAGTCTTTATTGCTGTTTAAAATACAACTGTTATTTTTAGTAATTTATAAACAAAAAAATAACTTTGGTTCTCTTAGAAAAATGTATGTTGCGTTTTACCAATTTAGATTGTAATAGGTAATATACATTTTTTTTAAAAAAAGCGCGCGGAAATATAATTAATTTATAGTCTAAATATGTAATTTAATATTCATTTGATATAATGTATGTCAAATGAAATTCAACACTCAAAAAATTATAAATTTCCATATATTTTATAGAAATTTATTTCCTTTTGTGTAAATTATATGTTATAATATGGTATACCATATTGTTCTGTAGTGAGTTTCTTCTAATCTCTAGTTTTACATTTGGAGATATATCTTTTTAAAATGTCTAAAAAATCTAGGCACCTAAAAATTATTAAATATTTTCGTACATAGATTGTTAATTGTTTTTTTTTTGCGTTTTGAAATATTATTCGGTGTGTATATTCATTCATTCGGCAGGAAATAAATTTGATATTTTGGAATTAAATTTTATGATTGTTCAAAAATAATAATTTCTGATTCGTTTCAAGTATCTTAGTCTAAGTCAAGGATACTTTGCAAATTATATATATTATCATGACTAATAAAATTTCTGATTTTAGAACAAAAAATCGTAAAATTATTTGGCAAAAATTACTAAAAAAATATAATGCGTTATGTATTTTAATAGTACTGTCAAGTTTATAAGAAATTATCCTAATGCTTTTGGCATATATGCTCGTTCTTTTGCTCAAAAACCTTTGTTTTAACCAAAAAATATTAGTTCTAGATATATATTTCAAAATTATTTTTATCAATGTTAGATGACGATTAGAAATTTACAATGTTTGGTGATGAATGCAATTTTAACTTTTTTAATTGAGATGGTAGGGTTATGTATGAGGGAACAAACGGAAAGCTTAAATCCTAAGTATATGATCTCAATGGGTCAGGATACTGAGGGAAATGTTATGGTTTATAAAGTAAGCCATATTAAGGTGTTGGTAGATTGCATTTATTTATTCTTTTATAAAACGATTTTAAGATGTACTAATCTTGCAAACAAATTAGAGTACATTGCTAGAAATATAGTTATAGACGATTTTATTTTATCCATATAATGAACTTAAGCATACACCGAGGATTGCTGTGTCATATTCTGATGCTGTAATGTGAAATATATCATAGATCATCCGTATTACTAGTTTTAAATCCAATGGTGTATTTTCGAGCTTCTATAGAAAAATAATCTTATGGTTTTACTTTTAAAAATAGGAATCAGGTAAAATATAAATTAATCCTAATTTAAAGTAAATCCAATTGCTTTTGTGCAAAAACAAGTTATCTCTTTAGTAAAAAAAACAAGTTTATTTTGTCTTCATTGCCCATGAATGGCATAATATATATAAAATTTAAGCGTTCGGTTTTTTAGGATTATACTTTGGTAAATTTAATCTTTTGGTTTTATATAGAAAATATTGTATAAAATAACCCTAGATATGTGTTTTAAATCTACTCTTACTATACTTATTAAAACAATTACAATTACGAGGTTCTACGTATGAATTTTTTTATTTAAACAAGGGTTTCGGGTTTTTTTTAGCCTTCTCTATATCTTTTGGTTATAAAGTTAAATCTGAAATTTTCTTTGTAAAAAGTATTTGGAAGAGTTTTTTAAGATATGTCACCTTCAAAAATATAGATTGACACAAATAGTCAAGGTATAATTTAAATTGCGAGTATCTTTGGGCCTAGGCATTTCTTATTCATTATTCGCCATATAACAAGCTAATATTTGCAAAGGATTTTTTTTATTTTAGATGAGAGTGATTTTGTTCCTATATATTAAGATGAAAGCATTATTTGTGTTAGGTTTGGTTTGTTGATATTGGAATGCAATTTACCATTTTATAGTGGTTTAATTATTCTAAAACTTAATTTTTGAGCAATAGTCTTGATTAATATAGAAAAAAAATCTTCCAGAAAGAGAACACTAATCCTACAGGTTTGAAAGTTTTTTAGAAACTATAAAATGGTCTGTGGTTGATAAGTATACTATGTGTTTATTATAAAATTTAATATTTTTTACATGTTGCAAAAAAAATCGAAAACGATTTAACATTATAGGTCAAAATTAAACTTTGCTTGTAACTGTTAGAATGAGGAATGTAAATACTATTCAAATTAAAATAATCTTTAAATCAACAAAGAATCTATTATTATATATCAAATATATTAGTACTTTATACTATCTTTGTTTTTTCAAACTTAAAAAATTCAATTTATTGAAATATTAAATCTAGGTCATGAATATTCACTATGTAATCGGTAAAATAAACCCAGAAAAATATCTATTTTATAGACTTCAGCGACAGAAAAAGGAATAATTCGAATTTTTACTCTGTTCTAAAGAACTTCAATTAAGTTATAACAAAGAATCAGTCCTACAGCCATATATGTAACGAAACCAACGAAAATCGCCTAATTTTGATAAACATACGACGTGTCATTTTTTAATTCACTATTTGATATATCGGGATAATTTGAGTTTCGTGTCCCAGTAAACAATATTACATAGCCTGAACGATTCATAAGAGCTTCCCGGATATTAATCTATCTAAAATGATTTGAAATATATACTAAAATCGAATTCTATAAGGTTTAATTAAGATTTGACCTCGATAAATTGCTATTTCTTCATTTGTCAGATTTGACTTTCCGAGAATCATATTTCGTTAACAGATCTTTTTTACGAAAACATTTTTGCTGTATTTTAAGTAAATCAAAAGGTTTTTACAGGAATATATTCCTGTAAAAACCTTTTATAATATTTGTTTAACATTCAACGGATTTTAATATGTTTATCCTTTGCCATTAACCACCAGAAAAAAACTTCTCGGTGTTCGATTTTTAAAGATTTATTCTGTATGCAGAGCTTCAAAATATTGCTGCTATTCAAAAATTATAAAACTGCTAAAGACTTGTTATTCCTCAATTAGGACCAAGAAACATTGTTTATCTTTACTTTCAAGAGGAATTTTCACTGAATTTGAAATAAAATTATATCACTGAAATATTTATTTTTGGTTTTCAAAATTAAATTTATATATTTTTTCTACATATAAAGATTCAAAATATATATAAACTTTCAGCATGAATTTTTTGATAGTCGCTAGATGCTTGTGCGACATCTTCAAGAAAAGAATTCTACTTGCCTATTCATAATTAGAATTTTTGGTTAATCGTTTCATAGAAAAGAAGTCAATTCCAAAAGTTAAGCAAAGCAATATTACAAAAAAAATCTTACACATTCGATTCTATTCTTTTATCTTTATCAGTTGGCATCACTAAAGATATCATTCGTAGTTTCTGAAAATTAACAATTTCGTGATTCATTTTATAAATAAAAGCTCGTGTTTTATAAGAGAAAAAAATATTATTTACTAGGGATCATTTTGCCAATCGCTAAGGCAAGAAAAATGAGGAATGATTTAAATACTCTAGCAAAATTTGGCAGTGGGTTTTTTTGAGCCGTAGAACGCTAACTTTAAAATTATGTATTTATTTTCCTAGCTTTGTTAGTTGTAGCTTTTAAACATAATGTAGCACAATCGTAAATAATAACCTCGTTGCTATCATTCCTTTATAAATAATGAAGATTAATATTAAATAAATATTTCACTCAAACAGTGTGGATTTAAGATTAAATAGGACAGAATTTTGCTGTTCAAATATTGCAGAGTACGGATTTCTATCATATTTTAGGATTACGTTATCTAAAAAAACTAATATTCCATAACATAAAAATATCAATTGAAGATGCTTTGATATTAAATGACAGTAAAAAATCGATTTGTGAAATAAAATTTCCTGTGAAAAGATATCAATTTGAAAAAATTTATAGTTTAATCAGTTCGTGGAAAGTCTTGATACTTTGAAGATTTATGTTAATACGGCTAAAAAAACACAATGGCTTATCATTTATCTATCTGATTTAAAAAAATTATAAAACCTATTGATCTTATAATGCATTGTTTATATTCTTTTGTGAATTTTGACTTCTATTGAATGATGTCATCCAGTTAAAACTTAAAATATTAAAAATATCTGAAACCGATGTTTAGAGATCCATTTTTTTGACATTCAAATTATGAAACCTATGAATATCTTTTTGGGAAAGGAAATCGCAAAAAGATTCATTTTGATCATTCACGATTGTTCATTTGAAGAGACATCTTTTAAAAACTCATTTCCTTCAGTTTATCAATATTTTTTTAGTCTCATGGAATTAATAGAAATAAATATTACAATCGAGGTATTGCATTCTTGAAAGAACTTACACGCCTAAAAAATTATATTTTTATAATTTTAGCTGCGTCAAACAATCGTTTGTTTACATATCAAGAATAAACTTTTGGCACTTAACTGGTTATATATGTGTTGGGGATCAAAACATTTCGAATTTTAAAGAGATTTCTCATTTAATATATAAAGAAAATCCAAAAGATGTTTTTGCGAAAGCTAAATATATTTAGACTATTTTTTACACGATTATTGAATTTTTGTTACAATAATTTGCTGATTGTTTTAATATGAAAAAAGTTTTATTTTAAATTTCTATAGAATTTTTTATATTATTTTGGTCTAAAATAAAGTCAAATATTTTTTAATAGAATCAGTCAATACGTTGATATTTGTAGTACGTTTATTTTATAATTAAAATAAATTTTCGTTAAATAATGAATATTAATAGATTACTGCTCTAAGCTAAAACTGTGATATCTTATAAGCCTTTCCTTCGAAATGATATATAATTCCAGTTTTTTCCTAAGAACATTATAGTTCATCGAAATGCGAGCATTTTTCATATATAGCTATCTTTCTAATAAATTATTTACTGATTTTTAGTTAAATCAATTTTCTTTTAAATATTTAAAAAAAAGTTTGGTATTTTTATTAAGATCTTATGGCTTACCTAATAACCACTATAACAGTCAATTAATTTCAGTAATCTACTTTGGTATTTGAAGTGAACAAATTTTGACTTTTTCAGAAAAAATTTCGATTCATATGGGTTCTTGGTATTCGGAGACCTATTTTTCTGAAGCTTTATGCAACTTAACATTGTAGTATCACAAATTAAATTCTAGATTTCGACATGATAAAACCAAAATTTCAAATCTCTAGAAAGAATTGGCGTTAATAAGCAAGATAAACATGAAAAAAATATAAATACTATCGGTTCATGAATTTTATGATTACGTATATAGAAAGAGTTTTTATACAAAAATAAAGTTAGATGTTTAATCACATTATAATATTTGTTACGGATATTATACCGATTTTTTTCTACTATATCGTATATTTCAAAACCTTGCTTTTTAATTATAATTCAAAATGCAATTTATCTAACTATATTTTCTTTTATAAACCGAAATATTACCTAAAAGAAATTTAGTTATCAAGCATGTAAATCAGAAAGAGACTTGTATTATTTCTATAATTCCCTCTGTTTTTTAATTAGAATTTATGGTGTAAAACTGTTTGTAAAAATTTTAAGCGTAATCTAATAGATTCATGAATGATTTTATAGTATGTCAATGATCAAATATTCTCTGAATTAATTTAAACTTTAATTATTTTTTCAATGCCCACATAATTTAATTTTATGAGATAAATATCTCTGTAAAATAATTCTTTTTAGAAGCTTTTTTTGAATTTCTATTTTTGACAGGTTGTGATTTCGATATAGTTAGATTACGATATAATCAATAAAAATTTTATCGCAAACTCTATTTTTTTCATTGATATAAAATTATTTAAAATTACTGCTTTGCTTATTCAGTTATGTAAAACGAAAAAAAGGAACAGTGAAAATTTTTGGCTAAATATTGATTAAACTCAGACAATTGTCTGAGCGCGAGAAATTTGTGTGTTTATGATGTTTTGGTATATAAAGATTTTTCAACCCGAGCTTATAGGTATCGGAACTTATTCTTCACTTTGTTTGAGACCATAATATCGCTTCCTCTATTGATTCATCACCATTTGGGCTGGCCAACGGCATAACAAATTTCAGTACTGCTGTATTTCCAGAAAGAAACCTAAAATATATTGCATTCTATACTAGACTTCTTCACAGTCAAAGGAATAAATAGTCTAGATCTGCTCTTCTATGAGTACGAAACAGGTTTAGTGAAATTCTAGAAACAACGGGTGCAATATATACAGGGGATATATGAAAATTTGGCGGCACTATTAATTTCGATGCGTTAAAATTACCCATAATGAAGCAGAAAAGAAAAAAACATAATAAGAGAATGATGAGCGGAATTAATAGCATGTCATCTAACTAAATCATGTTTATAACTTACAAGTCCCCCCCCGAATCGACTTAATAAAGAATTAACCGTATAAAATTATTGTTTCGGGAAGACGAGATCGGGGAGTCGAATTTCGAAGTCGCAAGTTCTCAAAGGAATTGATTACCCGAATATTTCCTAACCCCATATGTTGAATAGCTTGTGTATGTGCAGAATAAAGTGTGTAGGGTGATTTGCAAGGCTTTGCATATCCTAAAACAGCACTGACATCTTTTGACGAATAGACACACAAAAAAGTCAAGATCAGCGTAGAAAAAACACAGTTAATAAAATCACTGTTTTAGAGAAGAAAAACGGTAGGCAGAAGAAAATCTCAGCTTTGCAAACGTCATAGATCATAAATTTTGTGAGAGCTGTTGCATCTAAGCCTTTGATTGAAAATAATCTTTCCATATCTATGGGTAACGAAGAACGAATTTCTGAATTTTTACATAAAAAATTAGAAGTATTAAAGTAGAAAGCTGTTACGAAAAGATATGCGTATCTTCGAGTTGTTCTGAGATGTTTATATTGTGGGTAATCTGTGTATTTTAACTCTGAGAATGTGGCTATTCGTAGTGAAATCCCAGTTTTTTTATACTAAAATATAGACATCGGGATATACGTGTCATGAATATGCGTATTCGAGTCAGTTTTTCGAGTTTTTTTTAAAATATCCTTCTTTGGTTCATAGAGTGCTCACTTAAAAATTTTTTTCCTAACTGTTAGGCTATAGGTTGGATGATATTTGTAATTTCATAAAAAACTTATGAAGCTAGAAATATTTCTATGATTTTGTAAAAGTATATTCTCATGAATTTAACTTTAAGCTGGTTGGTTTTGAATTTTACATAAAATAAGCTTCAATTACAGACCAAACGCCTGTATATACAACCTAAATGAATGAACGACAAAAATTTCTAACATTTTGTTCAATTTGAGATGGAAAATCGAAGGTTGCTGGCTGAAAGAACATTAAGAGCGATAAAGCGCTAAGGCTTTGGTTAACCTTACCTGGACTTAGACACAGCTAACAGATTCATAGACAACTTTGATTGTTTTCAAAATTACATATTATTCAACCGAAGTGCTTATTTGACTCAATAATCTAATAAATTATTTAATCTATTGAAAACGAAATTTATTTGAATAATTCTATAACGATTTTGCATTTATATATCAGTGAAGCCTCAAACCCATGAAAGAGAATGTTTAAAGAGATATACCGCAACGAGATAGTTTGGAACATTTTTTCGTGTTCTATATAGTTTTTTTGGCTCAGAAGATCAATGAAAAATGAACAAAAATGACCTGGTTGATTATGTAATTCTCATTCTACCGATCTTTTTTCGATCAGTATCCCAACAATTCCATAACTAAATTAAATGAAAAATAAAAATTATTTAATTAAAATCTAGGTTAGTAAATTTTGTCTCTTTCATATATTATTTTTCCTTTTTTACCACTCCTATCTTTTCCTTTTAATCCGACACTTCGTTTTATTTATTGTCGGTTCCTTCACGGGGGTTACGCCATCTTAATTAAGGGTATAATATTAATTGTATTTTCCGCTTTTACACTATCTTCCTCCTTGTCTACTTGCTTTAAAGAGGATGTGGGTTGTTTATACATCTCAGCTCCTAAAATAACACTGAGTGATGCTCTCCCTGCTCTCTTCTGCATTTATCCAGACTCAAGTCCTCTTTGTCGATCAAAAGAAATTGTTTGGACCGTCTTCTTGAGTACTATAAGTTGTATATATACCTCTAAATTTATGGGTATTTGTAGTCTTTTAATATACATATTATGGTATTTTGTCACAATACCGTCTCAGGTCCACCACATAAGGGATTATCTCCACACAACTTATAAAAAATACCCAATCCATTCGCTAATAAGTCATAATTCCTAAGTTTTTAAGTTTGAACTATTTGAAGTGAATCCTGGGAAGTAAATCCTATTTCACTGGGTGTCATCTTGTTTGTTCTCTTATCTAAAATACGTATATCGGGTCTTTTACACCGAGTTTTGACTTCAGTTTTTATTCTAAAGTCCACTCTAATCTCTACATACTTATTATAAAGAATTTCTTGAACTGAGTGACTCTTTATTCGTTTTGAAGACTTAAAATGATATCTTTTTGGTAGGCATAGGTGTAAATATCGTGCCGTTTCATGAAGTCGTCTAGTATAGTCATTATCAAGCATTTTCTCACATCAAGTTACTGGATGGTTTATTGTTTTCCTAGACTTATTGCAGTGTTGACACACACTTTCTGCTCCCCAGAATACATTTCCACCTTGAATATAACATAAAACTGCTTCATCGCGTGGCCTTATATTCCCTTTCTTTAGCCATCTTCAAGAGTCACTAACACTCAAAGCCCATTTTTTCTTGTATTATATAACCTTGAATGATGTTTTCTTTTTCAATTTCGTCATATAATTTTGCAACGACTAGAGATTCTTCTGATTTTTTTTAGTGATTTCTCCCCCCACCCTATATTTTTGAATAAAAAAAAAATTATTTTTTAAGCTAAACTCTCTTTAATGAAGGTTTCGGTTTTTTTTGTTTATATTCATGTTTTGGATAGAAAATATATTGTTTTTTAAAGTCTGAAATTTCTATAAAATAAAATAGATGATGACTAATATGGAATTTGAAGGCTCGGCAAACTTCATAATTACTGGAAATTATGCTTCTGCCTGGAATAATAATCAGAAAAGATGGTTTTTGGAATAGCGAGCGATGCATATATCGAAAACAGTAATATATAACGATAGATTAGACAAAATCCCGAATTAATTATAAGCGGATAAGAATAAGATAAGGCATCTGATTTTTTGCCTCCGTACATGATCTGCGATCATATTAGCATAAAAGCTATGCATGGGTTGATTAAAAGAAAATAGAGAAGATTTAGGTGAGAACAAAGTTAAATGTTCTTTAAAAAATACCGGGATTTCAAATTAACAGTTTTTGAAGTCTTATGATGAGATTCTGACAGCAGGTGCAATTTTATTCATGAGATCTATTCTGATTAATCTTATTTATACGGGAAATATTCAAGTGATAATGACGCCTTTGCATGAATCTTACACACTCAGATATTCAAACCAATTTCTAATCTATGATAACTTTACAGGCAAAGTCGGTTGCCGGTGTTTCTAACACCATTAGAAAATCTTAGTATTCTCTAAGGGGTATAGTATATTACAAACAAATAATGAAAAAGCATTGTGTAGAAGCGCATAGAACCAATATAGTTCGAATACAAATTTTTCTTTTTCAAAAAAAGCAAGGCACTAACAAAACCAAGGTCGATTTGAGATATACAGTATGGCAATAATTCGAAAGCTTGCTATACATCTAAGAACATCTAGTTGAAATGTTGGATTTGGTTATCTAAAAAAACTTATTTTACTAAAATAAATTACATAAAGATCAATAAAAACTCGGCCTGTAGATGCTAAATCTTGTATAGGTAACAATGCTGTTAAAAGCGAAGGTGCGAATTTATTATGAATATTCTTCGAGCTCTGAATTAAAGAAATATCTCTAAAATACGAATCAAAACTCTCGAATCGATTTGATATATATCAAGGAGATATTTGCATGGGATATCTAATGGTTTTAATATTCATGCATTGGCCTCACATAGGATGCGAGAAAAATATATGGCTTTTATGAAAAAGCATACAGACCTACATTCTTTCCAATAAAATTTACTTCTAGTGATGTAATGCTGCCAAGAAGATAATTTGATATCCATTTAAAGGCGAAAAACAGCAATTTTTTTGGTTTTTTGGTAAAAGGCTGGCAAGTCATTACCCGAGTGATACTTTTTGTTTGATTGCGAGGAACAGAAAATTATTTGCAAAAATCGTATTAAGAGGTATCATTATAATGAATTTTTTCATCTGGATAGCCACATGAACCAATAAAATCTTATTTCACATTATACACTTATATATTCCCTCAAGATAGTATGTCATAAATTTTTTTATTTTAATTTCTAATGATTGTCTTTTTGTTTTTCTTCTTATTTTACCAAATAAAAAAATTAGCAAAGAAGGAAAATTTTGAAAGAAATAATAGCTTAAGAAAGGAATTAGAGGAATAAAAAGATTTAGATGAATAAAATTGATCTAATATACCATTATTTAGCTTTATATGTGAATATTACATTTGTTTGTGAGATGGGTTGGACATTTATTCAATTTCTGTATAAGGAAAATAATATTATATTATTTTTATACCCTTAGATATGAACTTCATTGACTCTGTTTTCAAATTTTTTCCAGTTAGATTTTTTCAATTCGGCGAACTAAATTGTCGAAGGAATTTTAAGCCTGTGATTTGTACAAGTATTATAATACTGACTATCAGGCTATGTTCCTGTTCAAATAGGGTTACTTTTTTATTAAAAACGCCTTTCATAGGAGAAAAAATTGAATATAATATAAACGATAAATCGTTTTGTTTCGGATATAAAACAGAAAACCATATTTTAATTTGTCCAGGTAATCATATTATAGTTAATAACTGTATAATATGTACGAAATTTGATAATGATGTTTCACATATATTGTTGAAAAAATATATAATTTCTTATCCAGATGACTTTCCTTTGATCTCAAAATTCATTGAACAGTCTATCGAAGAAAAAGATGGTGATGACGTTGTTATTACATTGGAATATTATTATTTCGATGATTTTTTATATATTCTGAATCTTTTAAAAAATCCTGATAATATTATTGGATCAATAGAGGTTATGAATATTGCTTTTATACTAAAATTTTTGATGAAATTCGAAATTAAATATTGCAAATACTTGAATTCTTTTTTGAAATCATTGAGTGTTTACTTATTTTTACATTATATGAGTTCTGACAAACCTTCTAGAACTGATTTTTCGATAATAATAAACGGTGAAAGCAATACAGGTTCGATTGTAATATTTATTCAAAAATTTTTAAATCTTTTTTATGTAAACTTCGAAAGATTGAATTACTTCTTTTCGAATAAAAATTCTTATTTTCCTGATCTGAAAAAAGGTACTATGGAAAACTTCTTCTCAGAAAAATCTCGAATTATGATTTCCCCTTTAAACATTGCAATTTTTAAATATTTTTTGGAAGCGAAAATATTATATAACTTTTTAAACTTACTCTTCAATGCTATTAAAGTAAGAAAATTGACATTTAATTGTCTCACAACAAAATTAAATTGGAATCAGACTAAATTTACAAACCTAATACCATTTTCATGTATTGAAATCGAAATTAGTATGTATTATCTTGATATTAGCTTTATCAAGTATATATATCCTCTTTTGAGCAGATTTACTACAAAAAAATTTAAGATTTCGGTGACTGAAATTTGTTTAAAAACATTTGAAATTATAAAAATATTGCATAACTTGCAAATTCTATGTATTTCCTATGATTCTAATACCCAGAGTGATAGAATATTAAAAAATATTTTTCAATTACCTTCTTACATGCCAACTACACATATATCGTTAACATTGTCTGATAGTGTACTTAAAGACTTATATTCTTTCCCAAGTTTACTAGATAATATAAAACTTAGAACCTTCTCATTTCATCTTAAAAGCCTTAAATCTATATCTTATTTGATCGATGAGGTCTATAGAAAGTTCAATTTAAATTTTTTCTTTCAAACATTGGCTGTCAGGTCTAAAAGCCCTTTAAAATCTTCAGAGTATAATACGTTGAAGAAATTCAAATTTACAAAGAGTTTTTCTTGTTTTTTTGATACAAATACAATTCGAAATTACATAAACCAGGAATTCGGTTTTCTCTCGTCCTTTGTTTATATCAAGAGAATCCGTATTTCTAATATTATTATCAAAGATGAATTACTTCGATTTATTTTTCATTCAAAATCTTTAAAAAGTGTTCAATTTGATAAAGGTACTATATCGGAAGCAATGAATTCTTGCTATCATTTTGAAAATGATAACCTTTGCCTTGAAAATTTTTTTATTGGGTATCTGGATCGACCTTTTACCAAAAATCTTCTAAAATATCTTCAAAATTTCAGAAAAATGAAATCGATTAAAATATCTGGGTATGATCTTATCAACAGTATAATAATTTTTAATGTTATTTTTTATGATATAAACGACAAAATATTAGAATTCTTTGATCCTGAGTTTATTTTTGACGATTATTTGTACATCAAAAATTTATCAATGAACAAGATTATGTTTAACTCTGATTTAATAAATGGTATTTTTAGCAAAAAATGGAATTTATCTAAACTGCGCAAATTAAACTTAGAAGAGATGTCACTTTCGAAACCAGATATGATTTTTTTATCATCATTAGTATCGCTTTTGGATATTTCTTTCCAACGAGTGAAATTTCTAGATTGTTTTTTTGGTGATCTATTGTCTCATCTAATTTTAAAAAAAAATTGCAGATTGCATTTAAGTGAAATTTCTCTGAGTAAGAGTGATTTGATAAAGTTTTCACATTTAAAGAATCTAAAATATTTTGAACTTTGTTTTTGCAGCATTTCGAATGAGAATCTTTTTTTATTGCGGCACTTGTATTTGAAAAATTTAAATGAATTTAAATTACATGTAACCGGACTTACCCGCTGTTGTAGATTTTTTTACAAAGAGTTTTTTGCCGCATCTATCTTAGAGATATTGTATAACCGCTAAGTTTTAATTCTTGGATAACTAGCGTTTTTGAAACATATTTTAGTGCTATAATACAGGGTTGTTTGTAATAAAAATGTTCATAGTGTTTCTTTTGATGGAATCAAATGTGGGAAAATATATATTAAATTCTTATAAATTATCTATAAAAAAAATATTTTTTTATCTTTTTTTTCAGACCTAAGTAAACTACTAATCGTATTGATGCATGATTTATAGAGCGTAACTGATGTTTTAAATCAAAGTCATAATTTCAATAAAATGTGTAGATTTGAAAATAATAAAAGATAGAGGTTTAAACAATAATCGTTCAAACATCATTTTCTGTCTCGTTGCGAATTTATTAAGCTGCTATTAGTTCTTTTTGAAAATACCAAAAATTTATTAGCATAACGATGTAAATTTTAGATATAAATGTTTATTTGTACTAAAAGTTTGATTTCTCCTTTTCTTACTTAAATAAAAATTTTAATGATGAATACATTACCAACTAGTGTTCGTTATATCTAAAGAGAATTTACAAATATTTAATTTAAGATGTCTGTATGAGTAAAATGCCCCACCGTGTCGGGAACAAAATTGGCTTGGAGTATTCTTTGCTTGTCGTAAGAGGCGACTAAAAGAGATTAATCCTCTAAATTGGTGTTGGGCTAACAACCCATTTTTTAAAAACACCTTGTTACGAAACCCGAAAAAGTAAACAAACTTACCGGAAAAAGATCGGTGGGCGGTATTACTGAGGGAGGCCAAGGCTCGTGTAGGGCTGTAGTGCCTAGGATGAATGTATGAGTAAAATGATGTAATTTATGATGTTGGTATGAATATAATAAACAATTTATAAATAGGTACAAAAGCAAAACAAATTAAATAATGATTATGTTTTCGAATCTAAAAACTATGAGGATTTAAGAAAATTTAATATAGATGTAGAAGTTAGAAATCTATGGCATTTATACTTTAAACCAACAAATTTTTAACTATTTAACTGTATAGTAAACTTCGTATTGAAAAATATTTAAGTATATTTTTTGTATTTTACACTTGAATTTGCGATCTTTAAAACTTTAGTAGAATCATTCATTTTTATTCAAAAGATAAATTTGCTTAATAATACAACTTAGATGTTGATGAAATAAATGAGAACATGTTTTGGAATCTTATAACCATATGAAATATAATCTCAATTAACAAACAATCATATATTTGTAAATGATTATTTTAAATTAGCACTATTCACAAAAAAAGTGCATTTTATTTATCTTTATCTAAACAATACTAATTATCTTAACTATAATATAAAGATTGTATTACACTAATTTTTGCATAATTTTTGTCACAAACTATCACTGTTTTTTCATTCGGTTTTTGAAATGATATTAAAATGCTATATATTTTCACATTTAATAAGCATTTTTTGATTATCAGATTTCCATGTATCTCCTTTTTATTTTTTAAGAACTGATTTTTCATTTTGAAGTATTGCCGCAAATCTTTTTTTTAACAACGATCAACATTAATCCTCATAATTTACCGACTTTGACCACGTAGTATTTTCGTTTATTATTCTTATTGGGCCCCATTGATGAATAACTCTATCGATACTCAGATACTCCTATATTAGTAATATACACCCTGCTTCTTTTTTTGCACCTGTATATTTGTCATATAACGAAGAATAATCTTGATGCATTAAATTTGGAGAGCAAGGTTCGAGCCTTTCCTTACTAAAACGATTTGCATTTTTAAGATTGAAGCAAGCTATCATTTACAGGGTCTAATACCTCATCAGAACACAAGCCTTTATGTAAAAAAATTCATTTAACATACATGAGTTTGTATATATAGATATAAACATATTTACCTTGATATGGAAGTTTCTTTCTTGACTCTTTAACTACTAAAATGTAAGTTTAAACGTTTAAAAAAATAAATTTATTATAACGAAACGATGGTGGGATAGATAACAACATAAAGCACCATTTGATTAGCAATGAATATGTCGAATGGATATGAAGATCCTCGTTTGGGTTCTCGGTGGAAATAAAAGAAAACCAAATTCTTGGTTCCTCCATGGGTGTTTGTATGAGGGGGAAGAGGTCTACGAAATAGCGATACTTTTTTACAAATCTATTTTGAGTTATTTACGTAACTAGATCGCATCTGCGCTTAAACTTATGTAATACCATGTCTACGCATTGATCACCCTTGGTCACTCGGGTTTGAAAGCTGAGCACTTGTGAGATACAAAATCAAAAAACATTTTGAAGCTTGGAATGCTAAGTAACAGGTTATGCTGTTTATATGGCATTAAATTGTTTAGGTGGACCCAATATAAGTCGCCGTGATATATCTTGGCATTACGTTTATTAGGTTCGGAAGGTTAGCGTAACTAATGATGCTGTAAAGTCTATGGGGAGCCTAGACGAGTTTCGGCCTACGCTCATACACCATGTAACAGACATTAACGAACTCCAGGCAACATCCTCGCTCATTAATTGCGTTACACACGTTTTAGATGAAAAGCTTTGGGATGTAGGTATCGTAGGGAATACCGATAGAGTTTGGAGTGCTGCTACTCATCTATACCTTGAACTACGTTAATGTTACATAAACAATATAAATTTCTCGTTTTTTAAAAGTACCAATATTCATTAAATAAACGAAAATATGTAACTAATAATAGAGAACCAAAATAATTGCTTGAAAAAATTAATTTAAAATTTAAAACTTCTGCTAGAAATATTTTTATATGAAATATAAATCATAAAAGAACAACATTTTTAATTTTACCACAAAAATATTTTTGCTTATTTTTTCCCTTTCTTTTTCTTCTTAGGAACAAGCCCAAGTGGGTTTTTAACGTATCCTTTGTTCGCACTACAATTTTCTTCATCTTTAAGTTTTTTTTCTTCCTCTTTTTTAATCTCTTCTCGTAACTGTAAAATTACACCTTTTAAAGTATTAACAACACTTTTTTTGCCATACATTTTTTTAATCTGAAATCTTCCATTTGTAAAATAACTTCGTGGATGTTTTTTTTCTGGTTCTTCAATACATTCTATTTCTAATTTTTTAAAAGCAAGAGACATTTCTTTAAAACGTGGTTTGTCAACACAAAGAGTCTTATTATACTTTCTACCTTCCTGTTGTGTCTTGGTTGCATCGATATAGACAGGATATAAACAAAATGATTCTTTGTCTAAGGACATAAGGATGTAAATGTTTTTTTTAAAAAATACAAATTTTTAAATTATTTTTTGATATGTAAAAACGAAGAATTGAAAAAAAGGAACATGAAAAAGGAAAAATTACAAACGAATTTTTAAGATGAATAAAGGCAATAAAAAAATAAAATATGCCTGTATGTCTAACTGGTAAACATCTTGAATTTTTTTGATACAGTTAGGAAAAATGCCTCTTGGAAAATTATAGGCACGTTTTTTCGGACTTAATATCATATTCTCTCACATTACTCCACCTTCTTTTTTGATTAAGCATCTGCATATGGACGATGGCACTGAATCATAAATAGATGTATTGGGTCTATTCTTAGAAGAGATTGGTCAATGATACTACAGATAATACTCAATTCTGAAAAATCAAATTAACGAGGCTTAAAATGTTTTTGATAGTAAAGGCAGAGTATGGAATAATGTCTTAAAAAGTCCAATTGTGTATCTGATGTACTATAATGTGAATTTTTTTGCTTTGACACTATTGATGCGTTAAAGAATCTACTACGGAACAAAGAGAAGGATAGGAATAGAGAACGAAGTTAAATATAATCTAGCACATCAAACCATAATTCCCGGCTAACAACTTAAGTTCTAAAAGCTTGATAAATATATTTTGCGATAAGCCAAGACAACCACCGAAATAGTAATTGAAAATCTTAAAGTTTTCAATCTAAAATTTCGAATAAATTAATAGATGAATATGAAGTTTTTATGGTTGTGTAGTTTCAAGCAATATACTAGTTCTTGCGTATTGCAGGTATTTGCAGGATATAACGAATTATATATTTGCTTAGATATGTTATGGCAAGAAAAAACATATAAAAAGATCTTGAACTGCATTAACTAAAATATATGAAGTAAAAATTTTGTTGGATATTTAGAAGATCTCTTTGATTATTCAACGACATAAGAAACCTGGTAAATCACAAGCAAATAGACCAAAGAAAACCATACACCCGTTTGATTTGATTTGTACAAATTGGAGTTGTTTAATGGCTTTATTTAGAAAAAAATAATTTTTGGATATCTATTCTGAGAAAAATACAAATTTCAAATGTTAGGCGATTCACGAAGAGAAATGTATATATATCATTTCGGGCCTATTTTTATCCTGGGTCATCTGAAGTAATTCATTGATTATGTGTTACATCGTGATGAATTTTAGGTCTTAGACTAAAATAATAGGTGGAGATGGGGTAGCCACTTTAAAATCTATCTGCTTGACAATGAATGTGTAGAATTGATGTGGAAATCTTTGTTGACGTTTTAGTGGGATATAAACCACACTGAATCTATAGGTAATTTCCTATAATCCCGAGTCCCAACTAAATATAAAAACGAATGATAAATTTTCATTTGTTCATCCTCGACACCGAGAGGTAAAAGATGAATTGAATAAGTATAGTAAGTCTAAAATAATAACAAATGCAAATAATCAAGTGAATAAACCACTCCATATGTGTCTTTTATATCGAAACATTTTATAGCTGTTTTTTCTAGTGTAGGGATTTATGAATATCGAGAGCGAGTTGCTTTAAAAAAATTTATCGAAAATGATGGTGGAATTGTTTATCAAGAAACCTGTCATTATTATAAGTATCTTTATGAATTTTAAACATATTAAGAAGGAAACCGATAGAATGATTGATATTATCTTAGGCTTACATATTTAATTTAAAAGAAATATAATTTAGACTCTAATTACACATCAATCAACGAAATATCAAATTTTAGCTGTAAATGGAAATCAAAAAGATATCTGTTGTTTTTAATGCGGGAAACCGTAATTACTGGGAAATATTGAAATTATGGGGGAGTACTCGGTGCGGAAGCGATATTACAGACTCTTCTGAATAGTGTGCCGAATTTTGCCCGCAAGAAAGTCGGAATTGTAATTGGTATTTTGAAAAGTCATATGGTGCAATAATCGCGGGTTTTTATTAAATACGCCAAAATGTATCCTTCCCGATAGAATCCTTGAATTTATTAAATCTTTGTATTAAACATTTGAAATGCATAAAAAAGGATAATCAGTGAAAATATATAAATTGAAGAAAGAAAAACAGAACTTATTAAGATAATTTGTCTGGTTTCCATGACAATATGTACGACAAATTAAGAAAAAAGTTCTTTTTAAATGCATAAGCCTAAATTCAAAAAATGTCCTTATAAGACAAATAATTTCTGTTTTATAATGATTGGGGCTTTCGCAGCGAAGAGATGATGGCTTTTTTGCCATGATGAATAAATGCGATATCCAAATTGGAAACCGTTTTATAAAACCAATCCCACAACTGATACAAAAATTTGCTTTCGAGAAGAAAGCTATTGTCTTACAAGACGAGTATGTGAGCAATTATAAGAGAATATTAAGGATAACAAGAGAGGACAAATGTCTGTTTGTCTAGGGAAATAAAAGAGATGATTTTATTAATTCCTGTAGGTTTTTAAAATATCTGCCTTCCAATTCTACTCCATATATTTTCTTAAAGCCCTTAACTATTAGTAAAAGCCTCGAAAAAATTTCTGCGTGCTTATTAAAATGAGGTTTAACTGGAAAAATGTATTTATGGATTCTTTTGCCAGAAAGAGTGATTAAGAAATTTAGCTGAAGTCAATAAAAACCAATAGAAAAATATATTAAAATAAAAAGATAAATAAATAGACTTGCCCAAATAAGTTTGAAAACAAAAGAAGAGAATTAAAAATCAAATTTAATTATTTTTTAGGATTGTTAAAAAAATTTTGAATGGTTTTGTATTTCATTTATTTATGCCTTTTAACATACTATCATTAAGCAAGATATTTATCAGAATATATGTATCATTCGAAAAGAAAGAGTTAATTAATTTGATTTGAGTTTAAGGGTTGTTGTCAAACCTCTTCTTTTTATTATTACTATATCACTAATATTGTAAGCAATATATATGATTTTAATGGGCGGTTTTATGTTTTTTAAGAGTCATAAAATCACTAACTTATCGCATACGTTCAATCTATATGTTCCAACTGCTGATGGTATTCCGTAATATTTTTGTTTATTTGATCAGCTAGCCTGCTTTTCGAATGTAAATGGAGTCATATTCTTCACAAATAATCATTTTATTAACTTTTTTTCAAAATAAAAAAATTATTGTTGTTGTTTCATTCGTTTTCTTTAAAAAAACTCTGGTTATTCATAGAATACAAATGATCGAATTTAGTTTTTAAAAAAGTTTCCGTTCTTTCGAATATTCATTTGGATGTGATTCTAGGTAATAATTTAAATGGAGTTCTGAAATTACAAAGATATAATTAACTTTATTTAAAATTATCACATGTTTTTAACATAGTGGCAAGTGTTATTTTTGTTTTCATGCATTAACGCTATTCTAGGTTTAACATAAATAACTGCTACCCGAACACTTCATCGTTACTCTCTGCGATACCTACGTCTCAAAGCCTTTCATCTACCGGTATGCAGAACCTATTTAATAGGCGAGGCAGTTGCTTCGGGTTCTTTAATGTCTGTTACATGGTGTATAATCGAAAGCCCGAAGTTCATCGTGGGCTCCCCCCCCAAAAAAGACTATGCAGCTTTCCCGCTTACTCTACACTTTCTAAACTTTGTTTAACCTCTAGCTAAGATATATTTCAGTGACTTACATATGGTTTTATTGGACAATGCAATGCCGTACCAACAGGTATAACCTGCTACTTAGCTTTCCCGGCTTTAAATGGTCTTATTTTTTATATCTCCACGCGCCGAGTCTTCTAACCCTTTAAGCAATGTTAGGTTTTCATGCTTTTACATGACAATTACCTACATTTTCAGCTGCGATCTGCAATCTAGTTGCATAAAAAACTATAAATTAAATTGTAAGAAAGGTTTTGTCGTTTTGTTAGACTTCTCCTCCTTATGCAAACTCTATGGAACAACTAAAGATGTAGTATGGTTTTATTCCCACCAAAAATTCAAACAATGATCCTCGCATTAGTTGCACACACTCATTCCCAAGCAGAAAGTTTTTTTATGTGGTTATCCTCACTCCACCATTAAATATAATATAATATATATTTTTATACTGCATTTCTTTTATTCTGCTCTAAATCTTAAATTTGTAACATAACCTTTAGAATTTGTTTTTAAGCTGAGAAGACTTTCCACTTAATCATTGAAAACATTTCTGGATCATAATTAATTTGTTTTTCATAAGACCGTATTCCTTAAAAAAAACAATTTATATTAATGAATATTACTATATTTTAATGTGTACATATTTGGAAAATTATATATATCGTCAAAAATCTCTATAATATTCCTACGTTTAGAAATTATAAAGATATAGAAGAATTTTAAAGCTACGATATACGCTGTCTTTAAATAATCTAACGGTAATCTATTATATTTTTGTAAATTTTATTTTAAAGTACTAATATTTACATGGTTTAAAATTTTAAAATTGAGTTAATATTTCTCATTCGATTTAAGGAATGCTTAATATTGCCATTTATGTAAATATTAAATTTTAAAATTATAAATATGTAAAAATCCACGGGATTTATGGGACGATATGGCCAACAATTAAAAATTCAGAAAGAAATGAATCGCAGAAACGGATATATTGGTGCTTTCATTATATTACAGCTCCTTCAAACCATTTTTTCGGCTATTTTATTTAACTTAAAGTTAGTCGAGATAAAGTTTATTACAACAAGTGTAGTAGCATTGACATTTTTACACATCTCTTCAACCATTTATATCGTTAACGCAATTTACGAAAAAAATTTAGCACAAATATTTGTAGGAATCTTTATTTCTACAGTTGGAATTGTAGCTGAAATTTTTAATGCTTTCGATTCTGATACTTTTGGCAAACGATTTTTTGGTATTCTTGTGGTACTTACATTTATTACGCAATTAGTGGTGGGTTTAAGACTTTCTTACAATGATCTTTTGGATATTGAATGGTATTATTTTAAAAAAATAGGTGCTGATGCAGATAAAAAAGGTAAGTTTATCAATTTAATTATTAGACGCGTTTAAAATACGAGGAAATCTAACAATGTTCTACAAAGCACATAATATAATGATAATCAGTGCATTCTTTGTGTCTGTAACTGATATTCGATTTAGCAATGCCATTTTTGTGATAAATGCATTTTTGTGGCTATCCATTATTTTTATTGTTTATATAGGATTGAATTCTGAAGTCCCCATTGTTCGAAAAACCGGTATTTTTTTAGTTGCTACGGATATATTTTATATGATTTTTAAAATCGTTTATGTTTCTATTTTTTTTAATGGTCTATTAACGTAAGTGATTTTATTTTCTAATTTTAGCGGCAGGATTATAACTTGGGTATATAAAATGATAATAGAGGTGATATTCCTTTATTATTTATGTGTTGATATGCGATATTTTGGGAAAGGTTTAATCAAGTACTATTACAAGTATGATTAAATGATATTTTATCACTTTTTTTTGTATTTTTTGCTTTAAAATTTAATTAAGAGACTGATTGTTGTAAACTATTACATTTTATCAAAAAAAACTGCGCTTAGATAAAATATGTAATTTTTTAATATTTATGATTTAATAGCATAAATTTGGAAGAAATCAGTTATATTTACCTTTTTTAGAAAAATTTTGATTATATTACTAAGAATGCCATGAAAATATTGAGTATATAGAAATAATTACATGATTGAATTTTCTGAATGAAAAATATTGTCAAATTAAAGATAAGCCTCGAAACCAGATAGGCTTTGTGTAATAGCACGAAATATATATTAGTCAACACAACATACAAATTTTCTGATAATTGCCTCTCTTATAGTTAATCATTTAACTAGAAATACTATCCAGAATTAATTTTATCAGTGGTTGATATAATTCAGATCTTATTTATTATCTTTATCTCATAATATATTTAATAAAAGATATTTTTTCATTGGATCAATTAAAGTATAATATTATCTGTTAAATGTTTTAAATTTGCTGATGAACTTTTATTATTTTAAATTTATGCTTCTGAATGAACACAAATTGTTTTTGTTACATAATTTATGAGTTTATCTCTTTAATCAACTATATGGGCAGGGGTTATTTTATGACATGTTAATTTTAAGCTTAATAATCTGATTGTCTCAAGCCGATTCTAATATTTGCTCTCCTCAAAAAAATATCTTGATTTCCAACTTTTTTTTAATTTTATAAAATATTTTACATGTAAATTTCTCCATTTATACGAAATCTAGTAAAATGTTCTTTTTAAATTTATATCAATAAAGTGAATTCTTTGATCCTAAAATAATCAAAATTATCCGTACAAGTACTCTTTTATTCTTATAAAATCAAGGAATTTAATGAAACCTGAATTATAGGACTCTTTTTGTGCTGCTTATATATTTTTTTACATACAATTACATCTTTATTATAAAAATTATGATTAATGAATTAAAACTTTAAAATTGAATTCTTTGGAAATTTTAAGTGCACAAGATGTTAAATGTATCTCCTTTTATTATTACCATTGATCCTATAAGTTCTATAAATAAATAATAAAAATCCCAATATATCATATTGACGGGTTTATAAATATCTATATATGATATTACTTGGAAATATGATAAGAGATTAGAAAAATACGGGTAGTAAAAAGCGTGAATATAAATAAGCAAACTTATATTGAAAGCAAATTTGAAATCCACGGAATTGCAGGAATATACGAATATTCTCGAGGATCTTTAAATGATTTAAATGAAGGCTAAAGCGTTTTTTTAAATCAGCGGTTTTTTTTGCGGAACTCTATTTATTATTTTTCTCTAAGAATTGGCTTGAGTTTATAAATTCTCTCTTCGTTTAAAATATGGCATTGTAAAAGTTGTAGGTTATGTGATCGAAAAGTAAAAAATAAGAATACATTTTCTTTTTATTTACATTTTATAATGTTTGGTCTAGTACGGAGATATGAAATGTTATTTTATATTTTTTTTTATAGATTAAATTAATTCTTGAAAATATCTTCTTGTTAATAACGCTTAAAAGCAAAATCTTCAATTAAATATAATTTAGGAATTTTACGACTTGAACATTTAGGTTTATTTACTTTGTTTTTTCGAAATAGATTATAAAAGGCCTTCCGTATCTTTATAGCATATATTAAGTCATTAGGAATCTCTACAAATTTATATTTTTTCCGAAGCATTTCTTTTTGTTTCGAGATTCATTCATTCAGAAAAAGCTAAATTTTAAGAAATTCTCAATTCAATTAACTCTTCTTTATTATATGCTGTTATTTATTCTATTGGTTTATAAAATCAGAAAGAAAGAAAAAAACTGGTATCTAAAATATCTTTTAATCAAATAAGTATACAATCGAGTGTTCTATTGATAATTTAGTGAATTCTTTTACTCTAGTGTTTGCAAACACTATAATTTATTAAAGCAGTTCAATGAATTCAACAGATGTTATAAAAACCTGAATATTTTAATATTCTTGGTACCTTTAAGTATCAACTGTGTATAATACGGAATACTTATAATGATTTCCTAAAAATTTGAAAGTATATGGTTCAACTATAACTTTAAAATGTAGAATATTTACTGAAAGAATATTTTCTGGTGATTGATTTGTCAAAGTATATTTGAAACCAAAACAAGACTATTTCAGTCTTCATCTTTAAGCCTTTCCGTAGATTTAAAAATCAAACCGACCAAGAAAATATGGTTTAGCTGTTGATCATTGCTTTGCCATAAAAATTACTAATGGGATGCTGGAACTTAATTACCGATTTTATAATTTCTATAAATGTGTTTGTCTATTTATCAAATATAATACCTACATAATTCGAATTTATTTTTCTTAACCAATCCCGATGCAGCGATAGCAGTTCAATATATAAAACGAGTGTGTACATAAACAAATCCAAACTGAATTATCGTAAAAATATTTATGATTCTAAGCTCAGCTTTTCTATGAAAAAAATATTAAAATATTGTAATTCTTATAATTAGATTCTAATCATTGTTAATTTTTATTTAATAAAATTCTGGGTTTAAATATTTTTACCATTTTTATATATTTTCTTCTACCTCTTTAACCACTATTGTCTCTTCTTCCAAATCCAACTCTTCATTTATGTTTATGGTCGGTTCCTCTAAAGGGGTTCCTCCTTGTGAAATAAGGGGTGTATTATTTTTTGGTTTTTATTTTTTGCACCATCTTCCTTTTTACTTGCTTGTTTTAAAGGGGGTGTTGGTTCCTTATGCATCTCTGCTCTCATAATAATCTTTGTTAATTTTATAAGCACTTTATTTAAAAGTATCACATCTTTTTAAAACAGTGGCAAGTGTTATATTTGTTTTCATGTCATTAACACAGTTCTAGGTTTAACATAAATAACTGCTACCCCAATACTCCATAAGTACCCCCTCCATACCTAACTCCCAAAGCCTTTCATCTACAAGGTGTGTAGAACCTAATTACTAGGCGAAGCAGTTGCCCGGAGTTTGTTAATGTCCGTTGCATGGAGTGTGATCGAAGGCCGAAGCCCCCTGGGCTCCCCCAAGACTATGCAGCATTCCCACTTACTCTACACTTTCTGAACCCAATAAACTTCTAGCTAAGATATATTTCAGAGATTTACATGGGTCCACCTAGACAGTGCAATGTCATACCAACAGGTATAACTAGCAACTTAGCCTTCCCGGCTTTTAATGGTTTTAATTTTTATATCTCCCAGGCGCCAAGTCTTCTTATCCGAGTAAGGCATGGCTAGGTTTCCATACTTTTACATGGCAATTACTTACATATTCAGCTGCGGTCTGCAATCTAGTTACACAAAAAACTAAAATAATTTTTTAGAAAAAGTTTCGCCATTTCTTAGACCTCTCCTCCTCATAACAACTCCCATGGAACAACCAAAGATTTAGTGTGGTCTTATTACCACCGAAAATTCAAACAATGATTCTCATACCAGTTTCACACACTCATTGCCAAGCAGAAAGTTTTTTATGTGGTTATCCTCCCTCCACACATCTTTGTTAATAAACATTAATCAAATATAATAAGTATTGTAAAATTGGCCAGAAAAGACAATTAAATTAAATAAAAATCGATAATATTTTCTTATTTTAATGTGTATGTATAAAAATATACTTGAGTATATTTCAACAAAACATAAATTGAAATAAAAACACACAGATGCAAATTATGGAACTAAAAGTTCACATATTTTAAATTACATTTACTCGCTTGGTAAGTAACATTCGACACTAACTAAATACAAGAAAATTAACATATTTTTTACGCTCTTTTTACATTTTTGTATTCTTATATCAAAAATAAAAAAAATGATTGACTTTTGAAAATATTACTGTAATTTTAAATGTAAAATTCAAACAAAGCTTTAAAAATTCTATAATCCTGCGAAATATTTAATCAAATTTGGATTTTTCTAATGAAATAAACGTATTTATTTGGATTTTGGATTTATTTGTCCATACAATGCAGCTGGATATCTTTTTCTGTATTTATTAAATATTTATTTTCATTGGTTAAATATTAAATACAATCAAAGGAACTGAAAAAAGAATAATTCTTATATTTTTTGTTCTATTTAATTAATATTGTCTTTACTTAAATTTTAATTCATGGTTTTCTAATAAATGCATGTTATCTGCTTAAGCTATGAATATTAAGTCTTATTGAAACTACAAATAATAAATATAGTGGCAATTAGATATGTTTTGAACTTAAAAAGTAACCAAAACTAAAGAAATATTATTTTAATTAATCCAGTTCATAAAGTAATAAAGAATGTTAGTCTTAAGGGAATTTTAGATTTAATTTTATTTATTAAATCAAATATTCTTTAAGACAAACCCGTTTGTCTAATTAATCAATAAAAAATATGAAACCAGATTTTATTAAATCTAATTTTAATATAATCGATATCTTTTATTATTATACTTTACGCAAAGAAAAAAATATTTAACGAGACAATGTGTTCTCTTTTGAAATATGAAATATGTTGTAAAATATGAAGATAGTCAATGCTTCTATAAAGAAAACGTACTATCGCATAGGATAAGAACTAATCTCATGCAAATTGTGTATAACTTAATATTAAAATATAGCAATTTGATTATGTTTTAATGAATCAAAATGTAAAACGAAATTTAAATTTTTCTATAATAGTTTAAATGTATTTGTAATTAACAATTTCAAAGAGCTGATGTAATATTTACCTTAAAAGTACTATTTAGAATACTATTTTATATTGAAATAATAATTTGATATCTATCTTTGAGTTTTGTGGTTGTTTAAATCTAAATTTTAGTTGTTTAAAACATTGAAAAATGATTGTTTAGAGTTTATATATAGTTGTATTCGTATTTTAAAATTGAATTAAATATATGTTAAATACTATATGTATTGTTAATATCGCTTATGACAATATATAAATCATAAAGGAGAAGGTGTATCAAGATAATTTTGAGGCTCTGCAGTTCTAAATGAAGCAACAGTACCTTTTTTTACTAGGTTGACAAATTTTATAAAGGCTATTCTTAGCACAATGTTAAAACATGTGCTTAAAAGCTTCTAGATTATGTCATAATCACTTATTAGTAAATCCGAGATAAAATATAAGGTAATGATCACTTTTAAACTTCTTTGTTTGGAGAAAGACTTAATTAAAAAGACATAGTTGTAGATTAGATGAAATACAAATAAAAATTGAAATATAATGACATGAACATAATATAACTGTTTTGATTTAACTATTGGTTATTTTGATATTTAAAAGACTTTAATTTGTTCACGGATTTTTTACATTTTTAAATAAATTATTTTTGAGAAATCTTAATTTGTTTTACGAGGAGTTTATAGTTGTAGATTTAAAAGGTAATCATGATTAAATAATAAAAGTTCTATCTATTGAACCGGTATTTTATGATGATATAAAGCTTAATGATTTTCAAATTAACCTAAAAAATTTAATTATTGGGAAACAATCTAAATCTTTTATATATGTTTTACTTTAGAAAATACTCTTTATACGTTGACTTTTATTGTATTCTTATTGAATTTAAAATGATCTATCAAATGAAACACTGGCAACCGATAGATAAAATATACAAACTACCAATTACATGTGAAAAAATAAATATTTTCTTTTATTTAGGAATAAGTATTAGAGCCATGAAAGAATGCAGAATTAAATGGATGATAGGCAGATTAATTATGAAAAAAAATGAAATAATAAAAATGTTCATTCATTGATTAAATATATATTTCAACTATGAAAACATTAAAAAAACAAACACAATATTCAGATAGATTCTGGTTTACGATAGGATTGGTGAAAAAGACAATGTTTTGAATTAAAATAAGTTTTTTTATCAAGAATTTTCATCTTTGCTGTAATTTTCAGTTGGTTCTTCATGAGGAATAAGTATAAAGTGAATATTTTTTTTAAAAAACAATTTCTAATTGATCTTGGTTTAAATTATATTATTTTTTATAAACATGTGTTTAATCTTCTGAAGATCTTTTATCATTGAGAATAATTTAAATCATATAAATTATTTTTATAAAAATAATGTATAAACGGATATTAAAATATAAAAGACACTCGTGATCTTTAACTTTGTTTATCTAAAAATTATATTCGTAAAGAGTTATATAGATTTTAAAAAAAAATCTGAGGAAAAATACATTTTTATTAATTAGATTTTATTTGAACGGTTTTGAACATTTAACTGTTTTGTTTTTTGACTTTTACGAGTTCTGCTTTCAGATTTAAATTCTCTTCTTCAAGATCATCAATTTTTTTTCTACTTTCCTGTAATCGTTTTTTAATATCAGTTACAATATTATTTTGATAATAGGAAATTTCATGTTCCATATTATTTATTCTTTCTGTTAAATTTGCGTTTTTGTTGTTTAAAGATTTGTTCTCTGTCGTTAAATTGATGATTTTATCTTCCATTTCTGTTTTCATAGCTTCTTGTGCTTTCAAACATTGCTCTTGAATTACTAAGAAATCAAAATATGTTTCTTCTTTGGTATCCTTGGGTGATATTATTTCAAAATTATCATTAATTTCTTTTATTGAAATCAAATGAGTCTGCAGTTTTTGAAAAAGAGTGAACAAATCTTTTGTTACAAATTCTATAAGTTCTTTAACATTCTGCTTAATTATGTCGCTAATATTTTGTTTTTGATTATTTGTTTCTAAATTGTTTTTTTTAGTGGTATTTTCATTGGTATCTTGTGTTTTGACATTAGATTTATCATTATTTTCTTTTGATGAATCTATTTTCTCTGTATTTTTAGAATCAATTTTGCTATTCTTTACATTTGTGGATTCAGAAGATGACTTTTGTATTTCTTTATTGTCATTTTTTGTTTCATTGGTTTTAATTTCTTTTAAAGAAATCCCAGATTGATCTATAATCCACTGTATAATCTCAAACAAGCCATTTTCTTTGAGACAAACAGATAAATCTAATATTTTATCGAATATATTTTTGTTTTCTGATATGCATTTTAAAACAAATTCTCGTATAAAATTTAAACCGTTTTCATCTATAAAATCGTAATCTTTTTTTATATTTTTTTTCAACTCGTCAAAAGTATACTTTGCTGGCAAAAATATGTATTTCATATTGTATTTCTCTAAAAGAATATAAATGAAATAAAACGAATTATTCTGTGTTGAATGTGAATGGTCAAAAATATAAGCAATGAACCGCAATAAATAATTTAAATCATTTTTATCTGTAATTTCTATATATTTAGAAATATTTTTATAAATACAAAATACTTCTCTTTCATTGTCATTCTTTGAAATTTTATTTGATGCAAGAATATTTTTAACTGCCATTTGATCAATTTTTAAAATAGAATCAGTATTCTTTTGTGTGCTGCATTTTTTAGCTTCTCTACTCACTGTATCGTTTCCCGTTCCAATAATATAACTAAAATCAAATTCAGATTTGATATATCTTGCTCCGCTAAGCTTAATCCAAACTGAAAATCTTAACTCATCGTTGATTTCTCCTATCTGCTTTAAAACGTAACATCCATCCATTTTCTTTTCTGATAACAGAAATGCCCAAAATTCCCATTCATTGTTCTTGCTGCGCATATCTTTGTTATAAACACATACATCTGAACAGTGCTTCTTTGTACATCTAAGTCTTCTAAATGTAGTACTAGGATAAACAGCTTCTTCTGCATATTCAGGAACATTTTTTCCCAACAGCATTTTATCAATAAACATTACAATTTTTGCTTCTACCTCTTTTATTTTTTATATTCACCAATAGCATATTTTATAAAGAAAAAGGAGACCTTATCTCTGCAAAAATGATTTAATTGGTTTCATTAATTATCACATTTTCTTAAATATGTTCTTATTTGATAAAAAAATATTTATCTCTTCTTTTTCATATATAATTAACATTTTTAATAAATATATTGATTTATTTTAATTAACTAAATTAAATATTTCTATTTCTGTTTTTGAGAGATAAATTCTTGAGTAAAATCAAAGAAATCTCAATGAAGGAAATTGGAAAAGTGGTGGTCCGAACTAGAAAACATCCAAATATTATAATTGTGATTCTCTATTTCGTGTTTAATATTTAAATAAATAAATTGCTTTAAAATTATATTTTCCATCAAATAAATAAAATTTATTTAAAAATATCACATCTTTTTACAATAGGGGCAAGTGTTATATTTGTTTTCATGACATTAACGCAGTTCTAGGTTTAACATAAATAACTGCTACCCCAACACTCCATCGGTAACCCCTGCGATACCTACGTCCCAAAGCCTTTCATCTACCAGGTGTGTAGAACCTAATTGATAGGCGAGGCAGTTGCCGGAGTTCGTTAATGTCCGTTGCATGGAGTGTGATCGAAGGCCGAAGCCCCCCCTGGGCTCCCCCAAGACTATGCAGCATTCCCACTTACTCTACACTTTCTGAACCCAATAAACTTCTAGCTAAGATATATTTCAGAGATTTACATGGGGTTCACCTAGACAGTGCAATGTCATACCAACAGGTATAACCTGCTACTTAGCTCTCCCGGCTTTTAATGGGTTTTATTTTTATATCTCCCAGGCGCTAAGTCTTCTAACCCGAGTGAGCAAGGCTAGGTTTCCATGCTTTTACATGGCAATTACCTACATGTTCAGCTGCGGTCTGCAATCTGGTTACCTAAAAAACTACAAATAAATTTGTAGAAAAAGTTTCTCCTTTTCTTAGACTTCTCCTCTTCATAACAACTCCCATAAAACAACCAAAGATGTAGTGTGGTTTTATTCCCACCAAAAATCCAAACAATGATCTCACAACAGTTTCACACACTCATTGCCAAGCAGAAAGTTTTTTATGTGGTTATCCTCCCTCCACAATTCCATCAAATATATAATTAAATTTTAGACATTGAAAAAAAATTATAATTCTAAAAAGGTTTAAAATTATTCCAAAGATGATGTGACATTTTCAAGTAATTTCATTTTTAAGTCATTTTATAGAGATTTACCAGCTCTTGAGCAAAATATAAAAATCTAAAATAAATATTTTTTTATTTTAAAAATTTCATCTAGAAAATAAATTCTTCAAGATTAATTGAATTAATAAAACATTTTTCATAAAAATACAACTTAAAACAGATTTTTCTTTTGAACAAATCAATCATAAAAAGAAATCATTCAATAAAAATAGCTCAACTCTGATCTTCTAATTCTATCCATTTCCATCCATATTTTAGACTGTAAAGACTCTTCATTACTCATTTTACCAACTAATTCACTTCTTCTTTCATTCAAACTATTTAAAAGGACTTGTAAAGATTCTAATTCCTTTTTATATTCTCGTGTTTTGCTTTCTTCTATTTTAATATTTTTATCGGTCTGTAAAACTTCCCTATCAAGTGTCAATCCTCTCTCTCTATAAACATTTTGTTCAGCTTTTAATGTTTCTACTTTGTTTCTAAGATCATCGATTTTTTTATTAAGCTTTGCTATTTCGTTATTATCAAGTCGTAATTCTGCTTCTATTTTGTGTTTTTCGGTTTCTATTTTCCCTAAATTTGTTTTGCTGTTCTTTAAATGGTTTCTATTGTTACGCAAAGTCTCTTTTAAATTGTCGTTTTCCATTCCACGTTCCTTCATTTTTTCTTGTAGAATTGATAATTTCGAAGTCAAATCGTTTAAGGAATTTTTTAAACTATCTAACCTATTTTTACTCTCATCGTACTTCAACTGTAAAAATGAAGATCGTGCCACATTGGCATCTTTAAGATTCGACTTTTCTTTATCCATCAACTTTTTTTGAGTAAAAATATCCGAATTAGGAAGTGTGTCTATATTGGCAGACAAATAAGGATGACTACCTGAATCAGAAGGAGGCACATACGGATGTATCGGTGTCAAAGAATCTACAGAAAGATATGGATGAGTTATAGAAGGCATATCAGGTATATTTTCATGTTTAGGTACATCACTACCACCTTCATTTACATTTATGGTATAAGATATTGTACTATTACTCTCTTTCGGTCTAATATCTCTACTATTACCTACACCTGTATTGTTCCCGTTCCCCTCATTATAACTTATCTCTTTATTCAAACTAGGTTTACTCTCTTCATTCCCAATATTTCCTAAATAATCTTCATTAGATATATCAATAGGAGAAGGTGTATTGATAATTGGTTTTTTAAACTTTTTATAAATTTCTAAATCTGTATTTTCATCATTATCTTTCACCACTTTAGTATCTGAAATATCCAACACAGAAATATTTGTATTGTTTCCTTTATGATTATAAGAATTGTCTGTAGAATTAGATGATTTGGGTTTTATATTTCCATTTTCTACATTTTTTGACTTATAGCTAGGTTCTCTATTCTCTAAAATATTTAAATTAGAATTGTTCTTTCCATCGGTGTTTGAAGCATTATCCTTGCGTTCTTTGTCTCTACCTTTGTCTTTCTCATTTCCCTTGTCCCTATCTCTACTCTCGTCTCTAACATTTCCCTTGTCCCTATCTCTATTGTTGGCTCTATCTATACTGTTGTCTCTATCCTTTTCAGTCTTTTGATTAGAATTACTATTTTTGGAAAATCCGTTATTTAATTTATTTTTCATATTAAAAATATCTTGAAAAGAATAAATCGGTATTTGTTGTAGATCATCTGATTGAGGGGAATATTTTGGTTTGTTTTCTGTGGGTTTTTTGTTTTTAGACGTATTTTTATTAAAATTGGGTTTCCCTGCGTCACTTAAAGGTGTATTTGCTTTATAAGGGATATTATTGCTATTGCTGGGTGTTTTAAAGGGACCTGGGTCACCTAATAGAGGTATTTCCCATATAAGGGGGTTTAGCACCTTTATCATCACCACTGTTATCTAACACCCCTTTATAATTCTTTAAATAATCCAAAGGGTTATTTCCACTATAAGGAGTCATATTACCACCACTAAAAGGTCCCATGTCACTTAAAGGGTTATTTCCACTATAAGGGGTCTTATTACTACCACTAAAGGGTCCCATGTCACCTAAAGGGTTATTTCCACTATAAGGGGTCTTATTACTACCACTAAAAGGTCCCATGTCACCTAAAGGGGTATTTCCCTTATATGTGTCATTAACACCCCTTCCATTATCATATAATTTACTTAAAGTATCATTTAAAGGTAAATTCTCCTTAAAAAGACTTCCATTATATTCTTCCCCCGTATTTCCTTTCATTCCAATATCATCAATAATTACAATTTGACACTTCAATACCATAATTAACAGTATGATACACATTTTCATTTGTTTACAGAAGAATTGAGAATTTAAAACAAAGCAATACAAATGTTTCAGGTTTAAATATTTTTTATTTCGGTATTAATAATTTATTTGCACTTTTTTTGCAATTTAAAAATAAATCTTTGGTATTTAAAAGGGTTTTTGGTAGTAATAAATAACACCCTTATAACTATAAGAGGATTAATTGCAAATGATTTAAACCCCCTTTATATAACAATTATATTAGTTATTTTTAAGACCCCTTTAACTATTACTAGTTATAACGAATAATTTAACACCCCTTTATATATCTATTTTATATTACATCTTTTTAAAAGTGTTATTATAATCAAATTGGATTTTTAAAACATAAAACAAGAGAATAATAACACAGTGTTTATTAAACCTACATTAACACCCTTTATATTACTATTCATTTAATTAACCCCTTTATATTACTATCGTATACTTAAAACCCTTTATATTACTGTCCTATAGTTAACACCCTTTATATTGGTGTCCTATGGTTAACACCCTTTATATTACTACCCATCTACTTAACACCCTTTATATTACTATCCTAATACTTAACACCCCATAACCCCTTTCTCTTCTATCCCTCCCAACCAAGCCTTATCATAAAACACTCGCCATTCTCTGTCTCTGTGAGGGTGTTAACTTAGGAATATCTTCTACAAAAACTTTAACCTTTAAATTACCCATACGAGAGGGTTCTTTAGATAAAGGCATTCCCAAGCCATTAATAACACACCAATCACCTATCCTAGTAATATAACCCTCCTCAAGTCTAAATCTTCTTTTTCCAGGCAAAATAAGATTACGAGAAAATCCACAAATAAATTCTTTAAAAGTAATACGGATCTCCATTTCCAAATCATTTCCATTTCTAGTAAATACAGGATCTGGAACTTCATCTAATAAAATATGAACATCTTGAAAAGATCCGTCATTGAGTTGATCTCCTTGATCTTTAAATTTAAATTTGGTGCCTTTTTTATATCCTGGCTTGACAACAACCTCTAGATTGTTTTCTGTTTGCGTAGAACTTAAAAGTTTGCGACGTATTTTATATTTCTTTTTACATCCACTAAAAAGATCATCTAAAGTACATTTTAATACGAATTCGACTGCATTTTTCTGTTTGCCTTTACGTGTGTCGTGGGTATCAAAAAAACTTTCAAAAATATTTTCACTGCCAAAAATATTTTCGCTGCCGAAATTTTTAAAGGAACTGAATTTGAAGTTGGGAAAGTTTCCAAACGATTCGAAATCAAAATTTGAGTTGGTAAATTGTGGATCGGAAGTGCCGAATCTGTCGTAGTTTTTACGTTTTTCTGTGTCTTTTAAAACGTGGTATGCTTCGTTTACTTCCATAAATTGGGTGTTTAGTTTTTTCTTTTCTTCTTCTGTTGCATTAGGGTGTCGGTCGGGGTGTAGTTTTAGGGTTAGTTTGCGGTATGCAGCTTTTATTTGCTCGGGTGTTGCTGTCTTACTGACGTTTAACACTTTGTAGTAATCCTTGTTGCCCATTAAGAATTTTTCGAGGAAAGTATTTATTTGGTGAAATTTCTAGAAATTTCTAAGAAAAAAAAAGGAAATTTGTAATGATAGGAGAATAAAAGGGGTTAGGAAAATATTTCAAAAGGGTATATTATTAGGAATTGGAATTGTGATTAGAGTAGAAATATTTTTTAGAAATAAAATGTATTGGAAAATGGAGGTTGGTTGGAAAGAAAAAAATTGGCAGAGAAAACAAAATAAAATTAATAAATATTGTAAATGCAATTAGGAATTTAATAACGGTGTAATCAAGGTTTAAATATTAGCAGAGTTACTCACAAATTCTGATCCTTTCAATTTTCAAATTAAAAAACACTTCATCACAAAATAAAACACACAAAAATTTTAGATAACGTTCTATCTTCACCTTACATTACCAATGTGTTCTGTTGAAGCTTCTTTTTACGAGTCATTTGATATCAAGCCTTTGCTTGTAGCTATCCGAATGAGAACGATAAATAAAATCGTAATTATAGCAATTTTTTGACAAACTGCTGGTAGAAATGATCTTGAATTGTCTATATTTAAATATGGAAAGGTTTTAAAGAATTTTTGGAATTGACTAGCCTGAGCTTAATTTTATTTTGCGAGAAATTAAACTAATTGCATAACTCACGGTTTCTCATGTGCAAATAAACACAAAATGAGCCGAAAACAAAATAAGGCAAAAATTGAGGAAATATAGCCGTAGAATCGCAACGTAACCCATCGCTCATATACCCAACCGAACAACTTCGGTTTTAAAACTTTGAGATTTTTATTTGAGCAAACAAAAAAAAATCCGAATATTCAATCGAAAACTTAAAACAAAAAATTTCATTGACAAAGTATATATTAAAGTTATGGAACTCTTTATTTAATTATATGGTAAATATGCAGAATCTTGTGTATATGATAAAATAACAAACTATGTGCAGATTATACAAGCAGATCCGGCAAGGTACATTTAAACGAAAGCACGAGAATAATCTCGGATCCGTATGGAATTCGAAATAGAAAGTGAGATAATAAATCATATCTGTCAAGTTCTTCTTATTGAGAGTATGGGAAACGCATAAAATCCAATCTTCTAAAAAAATTCCTTAAAAAATACATGTGAACCCAGCTCACAGCCAAACAAAAAAATTGTTTTATTATAGGATTTTTTGAAAAAATAATTCTTACAATATCTATGTTAACACGCACCAAATATGAAATTACGATGCATGTGCCAAGAAAAATAGTTTGTTCGAGCAATCGAAACATCAATTTTCTGACCATGCCGGTGCAGAATTGGCCTGAAGTATTCTCTGCTTGTCATAAGAGGTGGCCAAAAGAGACGGGTTCTTTAGATTTGGTTTGGTTTAGGGCTAACAACTCTCCATCAAAACCACCTTTTTACGAAACCCAAAAGAGTAAACGAACTCACCGGAAAGAGATCGGTGTGCGGCATTACCGAGAGAGTTTAAGGCCAGTGTAGAGCTGTAATGCTAAGGATGAATGAATTGAGAAACTTCAAATAAATTTAAACATAAATAATATCTATTCAATTAAATTATGAGTTATACTAACGTTTTTTACACTTTTACGTATTTTATTCACCTTATTTCTTATTGGAAATCTCATCCTTTATTTATATTTATATCGGTTTTACCAATATTTTTTCATTTAAATAAATTTTTTATTATTTTCTGTTTATACATATTTAACTTTTTCTTTTTTGTTGCTTAGTTCTTGTCAAATGTTTGATTTTTCCACATGGTTCTTTTCTCTTTCAATAAAACATATTGACCCTCTTCTATCTTCTCTTTTGTGTTTCGATCTGACTAAGTATCTTTATTTCAAAAAGAAATGCATTTCTAACATTTTATATTGAATGAGATTGATAAACGGTTTTTGGTTTATACGTATTTGTAGCCTTTGACATGCATCTTATGATATTTGTTTCTTATATTTTTTTTGGATTATGGCATAAGCAATTATCATGATAAAAAACTAAATATGTCTAAATCATTTGTCTATAAGACACAATTAAAGTTCTCTATCTCAACTTTATAAATTAGCAAACAGAAAGAAATCTCTACCTGTATGTATTTTATCATGTCTAATTTCAATAAACGCAAATATAAAATTTTATTATTAAGAATTCTGAAATCATTTTTTTATTCCTGTGTCCACTCTTTTCTTCGCATGCTCTTTTAAGGATTTCTTAAACTGAATGATTTCTAATTTTTTTGACGACTTGAATTTATATCGATTTAGAAGAAGAAGGTGTGGGTATCCAAACACTTTATTATGCCTTCTAATGTAGTCATGACCGAGCATTTTCTCACATCAAGTACCAAATTATAAACTATTTTACAAAAAAACATTACTTGTTAGTACATACCATCTGCTTGCCCGAATATATTTCCATTCTCAATAATACAGAACACTTTTTAATCACGTAGCCTAATATTTTCTTTCTTTACGCATCTAGATGAGTCACTTACACACAAAGCTTATTTTTTTTAGAATTATATTTTTTGCACGCAGTTTCTTTTTTCTATTTCGTTATATAGTTTTGCAAGTTGAGCTTCTTCTAAATTCTTCTTGATGACACCTTCTTCTTCATGATCTTCAACTTCTAAAAAGTCTTTTATTGGCACAAGATTGGTTTTATTAGTATGCTTTACCATTGGAATTGCTACTCTTCGAGTTGATGTTTCTTTACTTTTTCCAGAATATCCCAAAAGTTGCATAAACATATTTTCACTTCGCAACTCAACAATATAAAGGCCTCTTATAATTTAATTATAAAAATTAAATATTTTAGAATTTTTAATAGTGGAGGGAGGATAACCACATAAAAAACTTTCTGCTTGGCAATGAGTGTGTGAAAGTGTTGTGAGATCATTGTTTGGATTTTTGGTGGGAATACAACCACACTACATCTTCGGTTGTTCCATGGGAATTGTTATGAGGAGGAGAGGTCTAAGAAATGGAGAAACTTTTTCTACAAAATATTTGTAGTTTTTTATGTAACCAGATTGCAGACCGCAGCTGAAAATGTAGGTAATTGCCCTGTAAAAGCATGGAAACCTAGCCTTGCTCACTCAGGTTAGAAGACTTAGCGCCTGGGAGATATAAAAATAAAACCCATTAAAACCCGGGAGAGCTAAGTAGCAGGTTATACCTGTTGGTATGACATTGCACTGTCTAGGTGGACCCCATGTAAATCTCTGAAATATATCTTAGCTAGAAGTTTATTGGGTTCGGAAAGTGTAGAGTAAGTGGGAATGCTGCATAGTCTTGGGGGAGCCCAGGGGGGGGGCTTCGGCCTTCGATCACACTCCATGCAACGGACATTAACGAACTCCGGGCAACTGCCTCGCCTATTAATTAGGTTCTACACACCTGGTAGATGAAAGGCTTTGGGACGTAGGTATCGCAGTGGTTACCGATGGAGTGTTGGGGTAGCAGTCATTTATGTTAAACCTAGAACTGCGTTAATGTCATTAAAACAAATATAACACATGCCACTATTGTAAAAAGATGTGATATTTTTAAATAAAATTAGAATTTTTAAAATCATGGGTAGAAAGAAAAATGTTAGCAGCGAAATATCGAAAAATACCAAAATAAAGGCTGCAAACGACGCTGATGAGGTGAAGAAGAGTGATAGTGAGGTACAAAAATGTAAGCTACACCCACCGGCGATTTCCCTACCTTCCTCCTCCTACACAACAATAACACCTCCACCACCAAGCCAAACATGCAGTAAAATGCAAAATAGTGGGCTTGACACCTTACCTTCGCCTAATGCACCAGTTCCCTCTTCGGTTGAAGTCTCTGCGGGCGAGCCATCGTACGACATGACAAGCCCCTGTACTCTAGCTATTCCGGGAGGTAACAGGCTAATGGCATTGCGGACGATATTCGATTCCGTAACAGCCGACTCGAAGGAATGGCCTCGAATTGTTTT
Source organism: Hamiltosporidium tvaerminnensis (assembly GCA_022605425.2). Classification (NCBI taxonomy): domain Eukaryota; kingdom Fungi; phylum Microsporidia; family Dubosqiidae; genus Hamiltosporidium; species Hamiltosporidium tvaerminnensis. The sequence continues at coordinate 1,280,564 of CM061247.1, forward strand.
TTTTGCAGTACAGACAAGGTTTGAAAGAATGCCAAGAAATGGCTGGACAGAGCTTCACAGGTACTATAATGAGAAATTCGGCTGCACTGAAACTCTCGAAGTGTTAAAAAAATTGGCACAAAGTGAGATGGGAAAGGAAGTAAAATCAGAAGAGAATGGATAGCGACGTAGAATCGCCACTTGTCTCGCTGATACATGCACTTTGACCGACACCACGGAGTACATAAACCTAAGAGATAAATTCTTGAGTAAAATCAAAGAAATCTCGGAGAACGAAATTGGAAAAGTGGTGGTCCGAACTAGAAAACATCCAAATGAATTGGTTGATAGTAAAGTTCTGGATCTCATTAATCGAGTAGTCGGTGAATATGATTGAGCTCATGTACCTGAGTCAATTACGGAAGCCGCGTATATCATGCAAGCTGCGCAGGTATGCTATGACGAGGCAACACGCAAAGAAAAGCCTAGATCCGCTTGGAAGGAAAACATAGAAACTAAAATTTCTAAGCTAGTACTTTCCAAAGATATTCTCGGGAAGGCTCGTAAGCAGGAAAAGCTCTCCACTTCGGAAACGAAGAGCCTTAAGAAAATCATGCGAGAGTTTAATTAAAACTTGAGCAGTGTAACTGATCTTTCTGAGGCTTTAGTTAAGAAGAATGAGTCTTTGAATGTGTACGAGAAAAAAATTACGATGCATGAAAGTAGGAAGCAATTCCGAAAAGAGAATCGTATGTTTGAACTTTTCCGGGGTCGATTTTATCGTGGGTTATCTGAGCGTGTGGAATCCGAGCATGTGGTTAGCCGTGATGAAATTGTGAGTTTTTGGTCTACAATGTGGAACAAAAATGATGACACAGTCACGTATGATGATTATTTGATTCCTTTTGTATCAGATAATCATCCGACCACGTTTCCTTCACTTGATGAATTTGTAAGTATTATTAATTGGCTTCCCAATTGGAAAGCTGCTGGAATTGACAGTATTTATAATTTTTTCATCAAGAAACTTACAAATCTTCACAAATATCTTTATGATATTGTGAAATTTATATGTTTAGAAGGAAAAACTCAAGTTGATTGGTTTTACTGCGGGCTTACGTATTTGATACCGAAAGGAATTCCACGAAGAGGCTCTGACTAAAGGCCAATCACTTGTATGTCAAACCTCTACAAGTTAACGACTAAGTGTGTAACGAAAGTCGTTCAAATTGAAGTGGAAAGGCGAGGGTTGCTTGCAGAGAACCAATTAGGGGCGGTAAGAGGTGTGCAGGGAGCGAAAGAGCAGGCTCTACTGAATATTGCCTTAAATAAAGAGTATGGAAATAATCTAAAGGCAACATGGATTGATGTTAAAAAAGCTTATGATTCAATAGAACATGCTTATTTAACTCAATGCATTGAAAACCTTAATTTACCTGATTGGATCCTGAAATTTATCAAGGTAATTATATTAAAATGGAAAATTGAAATATCAGTAGGGCTTGAAAAAATCATGAGCAAGAAGATTGAGAGAGGGATTCTACAAGGAGATAGTTTGTCACCATTGTTCTTTGTCTTGTGTATGGATCCATTAAGCCGAAAGCTTAATGAAAAATACACAAAAGTGACAGTACAAACAGATGCAGAATCCATTTTTACTAATCATCTCTTGTTTATTGATGATCTTAAGCTCCTTGCAAAAGACAGCTCCACATTGAGTGCTATGACAGACGAGGCAAAGTAATTTTCAGAGGTGATTAGGTTAGAGATTAACAAAGAGAAGTCAGCCACAAAGGATAAGTGTTGTGAAGATACTGCTACTCTTCTAGAAGGTGTTAGTGTTTACAAATATTTAGGAATAATTGAAGATAGCAGAGGAATTCCAACACGTAGCTCATTTGAAGAAGTACAGAGCAAACTGATAGCAAGAGTTGAAAGACTTTGTCACACTAGATTAAATGCAAAAAATTTATTTTCTGCAATCAATCAACATGCGATATCGTTAAATAACTATCTCATAGGAGTACTTCGACTTGAACCGGCTGACTTCTCTAAGTTAGATGATGCAGTGCGTGCGGTGTTGGTAAAAAAATCAGATACATCCTCGCCAAGGATGTAAACAGTGTTTCTACCTTCCTATAACAGAACTTAGAAAATGCTTGCACCGTGTTGAGTTGCGAAGCGACCATATGCTTCTGCAACTCTTTGATTTTCTGAAAAAACATAAAGATATATCGATAGAAGAGAGCAATTCTCAAGGACGAGAATAATAATAAAACCCATCTTGCACTAATAAAAGGCTTTTTAAAAGTAAAGTAAAGGTTAGTAGAAGAAGTCACTAAGAAAAGTTTAGAAGAAGCTCAACTTGCCATACTATATAACGAAATAGAAAAAGGCAAAACTTCATTCAAAGTTATATAATGCAAGAAAAAATGAGCTTGTGAGTGTTAGTGACTCTTCAAGATGGCTAAAGAGAGGAAATATTAGACCAAGAAATGAAGCTGTATTCTGCTATATCCAGGATAGAAATGTATTCTGGGGAGCAGATGGTGTATGTCAACATTGCGGGAAGTCTGGTAAGACTGTAGATCATCTAGCAACTAGATGTGAAAAAATGCTAGGCCATGATCTCACCAGACGGCGAAATGAAGTGGTTAGATGCCTACACTTACTTCTCTTAAATAGATATAAGTTTAAGTCCTCAAAACGAATTAGGAGTCACTCAGTTCAAGAAATTCTTGATAATGAGTATGCAGAGATAAGAGTAGACACCAGAATTAAAACTGATGTTAAAATTCGGAATAACAGACCGGACATATTTATTTTAAATAAGAAGAAGAATAAGATAACACTCATTGAAGTAGGAATCACTTCCCAAGATTCACTTCAAATAGTTGAAACTGAAAAACTTAGGAAGTATGACCTGTTAGCCAATGAGTTAGGTCTTATTTATAAGTGTAGTGTTGAGATAATCCCTTATTTGATGACCTGAGACGGTATTGGGACAAAATACCATAAATCTCATCTTAAAAGACTAGAAATACCCATGAATGTAGAGGCATACATTCAGTCTATAGTACTTAAGAAGACAGTCGAAACAATTTCCTTTGATCGACGAAGAGGACTTGAGTCAGGACTAAATGCCGAAGAGAGCTGGGAGAGAGCGTTAATGGGTGTTATTATGAGAGCAGAGATGCATGAGGAACCAACACCCCCTTTAAAAGAAGAGAGAGAGAGGAAGATGGTGTTAAAATCTTAAAACCAATAAATAATACACCCCTTATTTCACAAGGAGGAACCACTTTAGAGGAACCGACCAATAACATAAATGAAGAGTCGGATTTGGATGAAGAGACAATAGTGGTTAAAGAGGTAGAAGAAAACATATAAAAATGTTAATAATATTTTAACCCAGAATTTTATTAAATAAATTAAAAGAAAATTATTTTTAAGTAGTTCGGTGTAAAGTTTGAAATCAAAATTTGTTATGTAGATTATGTTTTGTCTTAGGTAAAAAGAGGTGTATGTTAAGATAAAAAAGCAAAAAACAGTTCTATACAATTTGAAAGAAAAAATAGGGATAGATCTCTGCTTGTTAACAATCCTATTCAATATATGGAAAATACTTCATATTATCTAGAAGCAGCAAATAATTAACTTTCATCAAAAATAGCTATTTTAGCTGTCAATTATTATTCACAATCTTAAATTATTTCCAATATGTTTAAGATTCTAGAACTTTTGCTAAAGAATCTAATCTGATGCAAAAAATCTTCGATTTATATATTTTGTAGCAAAATAACTAAAGCTTGGTTTTTGTAAAAGTTTATATAGGAATCATAGAAATATAGATTTTAATCAGTAGTTTTACTTTTTATTTAATAAAATTCTGGGTTAACAAATTTTTCTTTTTAAATAATTCTTTCCACCATTTCAACCACTTCTATCTCTTCCTCCAACTCCAACTCTTCATTTGTATTAGTTGTTGGTTCCTTTGCTGTGGTTATGCCATCCAAAATAAGGGGTAAAATATTTTTTGTATTTTCCGTTTTAACACCATCTTCCTCGTTGTCTACTTGCTTTAAAGGGGGTATTGGTTGTTTATGCATCTCAGCTCCTAAGATAACACTTAATGATGCTCTCTCCCAGCTCTCCTCGGCATTTGGACCAGACTCAAGTCCTCTTCGTCGATCAAAAGAAATTGTTTCGACTGTCTTCTTGAGTACTATGGATTGTATATATGCCTCTACATTCATGATCAGTAGTTTTACAAATTATATTGAGTTGTAATATGTTCAAATATTAATAAAGGGTTAAAATGTTGATATATATTTGCTTTAGAACTTATGCATCTATGAAAAAATTATAAAGACAAAGTTAAAAAAATTGATATTTCAAAGAGAAATTTTTTTTCATGTTCATTGTAAAATCTTGAGTCTTTTTTTCAAGTACAAAAAAATTAAGACAGGAAGTTTAAACCAAATTAGGATAGATTAGAGTTAATATTGACTGAAGGCAAGAAAGGATTAAGAAGAAGACTGGTTTGTGGGTTTAAAGTTTTTTCTCCATAATATTAAATTATACACTTTAATTATAATCTATGATTTAATCTTAATACAGGTAGGCAAAGAAGTATAATTAGAGATTTAATACATATAAATCAAAAAAAATAAATAAAAGCTTACTATATCAAAATTATTGTTTATATTTAAATACTGGCATATAAATATATCACGGTATTGAAACAGATGTGAAAAATTTAAAACGTAATAAATTAAAATATAAAATAAACTTACTATTTAGCATTTTAAATACATTTTGGATCTGCTACGAGAATGGAAATAATTAATGAATTTTTTTTCTTGAGGGTATAAATCGTAAAAATTTATTTTAACAGAGTTTAGATTGCAATAATCCACAAAAATATAGTTTAATTGGATTTATAGTTTTGCTTATGATATAACATGAGATTACTCACTAGCAACTCTGATTTTTAGAAATTTGTAGGATTTACATGTTTATAAATTATATAAGATTTGCGAATTATATTATTTTATCCTGTGAAAAAACATAAGAATTTTTACACATTTTTATTTATTGAAACAAGCGGAGCTATGTTTGTTTATATTTTTATATTTTAATCGGTTTAAACAATTTTTATTTCAAAAATGTGTTTATAAAGTACTATGCCTTTTTAAAATATGACATATATCAGAAAAATTTATTAAAAAGGCATATTTATGTATTTATGTGATTGATATTAATAGGCTAACATAATTTTTTATTAACCTTTTTAAGATTAAAATAGTGTCGCAAAGTTTTAAAAATATATTAGATTGAAATTTATTGTAAAATAAACATGTTTTATTCACAGGAACAATACATTAGAAGAAATTATGTATAAATTTTTTAAGTATTAAAATATTGTACATTAATTGCATATCATTGTAATTTTTCAAACGTTAGTTTTATAGAGTAAATAAATTTCTAGTAAATCATAAAAATATATTGATTTTTTTTCGAAACATATGTGAAATATTTTCCGAATGGTCTCTCTATATCAAATTTGTGTAAGTTAATTAGTTTCGGCCTAAAATACTTTTGACAAATCCATAATTATGATAAAATATTTTCTAACCCATCTATCAAACGTGTATTGCAGGCATATATACTTTAAAAAGATAATTTATATCTATTTGAAATTAAAAAGATTTATTTTCAATCAAGTATAAATCGAGTATCAAATTAACCAATAGATAATTCTTAGGAACTAAAATGTACTTATTTTTATTTTTTAAATATTTTGGAGTAAAACCAATTATATATTTAAGCAATACATGAAACCTTACGAAAAAGACACTTCACAGAAATATATATAAAATCATCTTTATTTCATTGTAATCTTTATAATATTTTTTACTGAACGAATTAAATTACTAAACATAAAGCAGATTAAACCATGTCTCGCAGAATAAAAATTTAAAGTGCGTGTTTGCTAGAAAAACTTACAAAGAGCAAAAAAAATCCGAAAAAAACTTTCAATTGCAAAAGAAAGTGAAAAAACAGAAATAAATACGTAAAACAATTATATAAAATGTATATAAAGTTATTTAGATAATTTTTAGCTTATCCTGATTTTTCAAAATTAATATAGATTTTTAATAAAAAAGCCCATATATTTTTACAGGGCAAAAGATTTTTCGATTTGCATGAGACTATATTGATCCAGCCGTTTTTGGGGTAAAACACGATCCAATTCAAAATACGCCGATAACATATTGCTTAAAATCACTTTGACACGAAACTAAGGCAGTGGTTTTTTAAAATGTGATAGATTGTTAGTACGTGATATAAATCTCTGGTATTGTTATAATCTGCTCAAAGTTTCGCTTCATATAACATTATAAGAGTTTCCTATTAGAAAAAAATTATTTTTGTAACAAAACGAATTCACTTGAAGATACGGAAGAAATTGATTAAGATATGTTATGTTTCGTTAATGGTATAAGTTATTACCTTAAATTTTGTTGCAAAGTTCAAATTTAAACTCTCGATGATGAATTTCATATTAAGCTTTTATTGAATTTTTTTAGCGCAAATACTGCATTCTATTAAAACTGCTCAGCTTTCGTATCGAATTGTGACTCTTTTGTAATTTTTGGCACTTATGGTTCAATTTGGTGCATACTTTTGAATTCTCATTCAAAAGCAAGAAAAAAACGCAATTTAAATTCAAAAAATCATTTTTCGCTATTAAATCCGCCATGTATTCAATTATATCTTATCTTTATCATCGAAATTTATTAATAAAATATCACGCGACATAATAAAACAATCATAAAATATTTCAAAAGGTAGATTATAAAATAAATTTATGCTTCAAAAATACAAAAATCACGAATAATTGAAATTAAAGAATTTTTAATCTATGGATATTTTTTGAAAAATTAATGTAAGTAAAAGCCACAAAAGTGTATGCTTTTTGTCGGAATGGGTTAAAAAGGAAATGCTTCTTAATTAAGGTTAATTATAGTTTATTTATTTTTAATGTTATAATAACTGGATTGAATAGACAGGATGTTTTTTAATGGCAATATACACAATTAATTAATGTATAAACATCATGGGAAATATATAGATGTTTATCATAAATAAATTGGGTTTTATGGTAAACATTTTAAAGTGTGTTTAATATTTCCTGAAAATTAAAATACCGATATGACAGAATTATAAAGAAACTCTGATATTTTGTAGTAATCTTAACGAATCTGTGTATTTAATTTTGAGTGTAAAATAAACAGTGATGATGAATACGGCAAAAAATACGGAATATCATGATCAAAATAATTCCTAATTTAGAGCTTAAAATCTGATTATGATAACATTAATGTTTTGAGCTTTTTTTCCCAAAAAATCTAGTAAAAACATTTTAAATTACTTCTTATCATTTTTTAATAAACCATTAATAACTGAACGAGATAAATTCAAGAATTTCTTAGGTCTTTGTAGATATAAATACAAAAATATGTTCATTTTTTTTTTTACAAAATTTTAAAACACTTTTTCTTTGTGCATGTCGTTTAATTTTTCGAAGCGTTCGAGGAAGATACAAGAGAAGTCTCGCTTTATTTTAATATCTTGAATTTTTGTTCTAAGATTATGCAACTTAATTCATATATGTTAAAATTAATAAATTTTTATCTCGACAATGGCACCCAGCCTTCATTATATAATCGAAGTCTTTATGTGCAAAAAATATTGCAATAAAACTTAATTTATATTCCTACTCATATTTTTAAATTTTTTAAATGCATTGAAACCAAAATTACTCAGATTTTTAATATGAATTCAATGATATTTAAATACATTAATTCTTTTGTATTGCTCATTTTGAGATTTGCTGGTTTGATATTCGCGAACTAATAAATAAAGTAATTCGCTGAATTCGCAATTTTTTGGAATACTTAACACTATTAAATGCCGACTTATGTCTATACATTAAAACATAAAAACAAAAAGATTAGAAATTTATAAAAATACGTACTAATTTCGATATTAAGTTTTAAAAGGTAGAAATCTTTCAAGGGCCAATATTCACTTAAATCTCATACTTCATGGCAGATCTTTATCGAAAAAATGGTTTACATCTACAATTACATAGAGATCTTATAGAGATATATTTTTTTCTTTAAATAATATCGAAATCATATTTCATTGATATTGTCATTTTATATTATATTCATAACTGAGTTTTTTGTATCGTTATTATTTTTTGCCTTGGCTATTATTATATATAAGTATACCACTTTAGTTTAATTTAAATTATTAAAATGCAAAGAATTTAAAACTATTTATTTTTAGATTACTTGCAGATATTTGAATATAGGGTTACATAGGTAAATCGATTTTGCATGTTTCTTTCAGAAGAGCCTTACAGATTCTATTTTTTTTTCGAGAACTGTGAAATCTAATTTTTAAAATATTTTTCACCGGATAGGTATATATTTTTTAATTTTTCTAGATAAAACACGAAGCAAGAATTTAAAATATTTTACTAATTTAAATTCTTAATCAATGTTTTGATTTAACTTATACCAAAGTACACTTATTAATGAGATAAAGAAAAATTAGGTCAAATATAGTTTTGCCTCGCGCTAATGTCAAGTGGTTAGGATATCGGAATTTGCTTCCAAAGGCCGGTTTGATCTCCGGTTGGTGCACTCTTTATCTTTCGTTCAGAAATGTTTGTGTGTGGCCGATAACCTAACCTATCAGAATAAAAATGTCTTTGACCGCCTATAACTTTACCAAGCTATAATTCATCGTTGGATTGTGTTCCATTCGTAGAGAAAAGGCGAGCTATTAAATAATAATAGTTTTGCCTTAAAATCTCTACACTTATTTACTTGAACAATTATTTACATGCAGTTCAGATCCATCTTACTCAACATTATTCCAAATTCATGATGTAGTGAAATACTTCCTTAAGGGAACTTCTATTTTCTTTTACACAACAAGTTATTCCGAATGAAATAACAAAAGATAAAAATGTATCTTTCGAAAGTAGATATTATATCATGATTGCGAAATTATTCACATTTGCTATTTGCCACGAAATTTTCTTGATATAAAAACATACACAGCATAAATTGCGAATGAATGGTATAATTACTAAAAAAATATCATTCTTTTGTTTAAATATGTAAAAACAATCTCTTTCATGATATTACTCAGAACCAAGATAAATAATAAAGTGATAACTTGATAAAATAGTGTTTAAAACAGAAATTTAAATATCTCTTTGACAAATATTAAGATCTTGCAATTTTTTTTTAACAAAAAAGCACATATCTAAAATGACTTACTTATATTCATAAATCTTTAGTTAAAACAAATCTATGTATAAAATTTTAATTTGAAGAAATGAAGCTTTCTAAATATTTTTTTATTGTTTATACAGTTACTATTCCACAATGGAAATTAAATCAAAAAAATATAATTAACCTTATATCAGGCATAAATTTTTAATTAATCAAATTTAAAATAAAGTATGAAATTTATTTCTATAAAATGTGGTTTCTACATTATAAACATTTATAAACTTAAAATTAAACTTTGTGTAGAATCAGTTCTATTTCCAAATTTTGTACCAATTTATTAAGAGAATAAGTAATTTTAATCTAGAACAATACAATTCACAACCAATTTCATTAAAGACATTGTTTTAATTGATATCACCTTCCATAAATAGATCTAAGAATATCATAGAATAATCTAAATAAACAAATTTTCCTAATCCGGAAACAAATTTGTTCAAAAAAAAAGTATTTATAGAGCGAAAAAACCCAGAAATTATGAAAAATTCAGAAGCAATATCTTCTTCTGAAATAGCAGAATAGAAAAATGGAACTGATGCTTATTAGATAGCTCTGTGCATCGGTATAAAAATTATTATAGAGCAAATAAAAGATAAATGTGGGGAGGGGGGTTTATTTTTAATGAAAACTCATTGGAACCGAAGTAAGAGAAGAAAATGAAAATAGGATATCTGTGCAGAACAACAGAGATTATATTGTACTATTCGAAGTAGAAATGAAAATGGAGGAATGGTGTGAAATCGAAAGATTCAGTCGTATGGTTAAGCTAGAAATTTATCTTACGAACCGAATAGACCTTGTGGCTCAAAAAAGTGTTGATTATTGTGCATTGTCAGAAATAGAATAAAAATGTAATGTAGGAAATAAAATTCGAAGAATATAGAAAGCAAAATTTATAAAGTTAGAAGTTAGAACTTATGATGTTTTTAAACTATAGAAAAAAAGAAACTTCAAAAGAAGAATTTCGAAACAAAAATCAACCCCCCTCCCCGCCAAAGAAATCTTGATCAGAAATAACAAAGAAAAATGAAATTTCTTGTCATATACGAAATTTATGATTCAAAATAAAAAAGAATAAGACTTTAAGCGAAAGATAAAAATATTGATAACATTTAAAGCCGAAATTTTAACTAAATAAACGAAACAAATAAAAATGAAAATTTCTAAAGACTTTGATAGATAAATTTGCACGTTCTACCTGGAATGAATATATTAAAACAAAAAAGAATTTCAAAATATGCCATACGATAGATAAAAGGATTATAGTCAGCTATAAAATATTTTTAAAATATAATAAAATTGTACATAATGCTTAATCTATAAGAAATCTGTCGAATGGTGTGCAAAAGAACAAAACCACGAAAAATGATAGCTTTTAAACTCAATTTAAATACGAAAATACCAAGATTAAGCAATGCCTTTGAAAGATTAGATTATTACACTAGTAACCTCTTCATGCTCTAAATTAAATCTAGAACATATAAAACTTTGTGAAATTTATAAATCCAAAATAAATGTATAAGCAACAAAGAGATGATTTGATTTACATAATACATAATACTAAGCATATATACAACTATAAATTTTACTAATGATGACTTATAAGAATGCCTAGAAAATACGAAGAAGCTTTCACATTAATTTGTTATATTAAGCTATGTTTTTATTTTGACTTTATACTTATATTCCCTGAAAATTGAACTAGTTCTGAATTACTTTTTATGTCTAAAAGCCCCATAAATTCATACTTATCTTATCAATGACTCTGTTCTACATAGAAAATTATTTCAATAAATAAATTTTTTATAAGAGAATTTTTCCTTAACTTTTATTTCTATTTATAGTTTCTTAGTAAACTTTTTACCTTTTGAAAAAAATGACAAATTTATAAAAATTTTTTTCTAAGTTTTGTATCAAATGAATCAAAATTATATTCAATTTAAAAGCTTTAAAAAAGTAAAAGTAAGAATAAACCGTACCAGTCTCTAATAACACATTCAGAAATCTTTATTTATGTGTTTTATAAGACATAAGATGATTTGATCAATCAAAAATCAATATTTGATTTAAACTTAAGAAAATAGCTATTTTTTCAATATCAAATATATTATATGTTTTTGCATAAAATACTCTTTATATTTGGTAAATCGATTCAGAATATTATTTCTTATAAAATAGAAAATGAATTTTTAAAGAAAAAAAAGAACGAATACAAACGTATGAGTTAAGATTTTAGAGTATTTATAGTTGTATTCACATAATAGTTGTATTAGCAAAAACAAATACATAAATTAGCGTCATGAAATCAATTTTATGTTAAACTTAAATGCTTTCACAATAAATTTAGATTCATTCTTATTTATACTTAGATTCTATTTATTTAATATGTCTAAAATATGTTTAAATTTAAGAAACTGCGGATAAATTTGATAAAATTAGGAAAGAAATACTTTCCAGAGAGTCATAATTCAATAATAATCGTATACAATTCCCAGAATTGGAAATAAAAATATTATAAACCATTATCTGATCTCTTCCTATTAATTTCCAATTTTTTTATTCAAATTTTTATCAGGTTTTTCTGGTGCTTATTGTTTCAAAGCTGTAACCAAATATAAAATATATAAAAATTAGGTCATTTAACCGCAAAATATTAAGAAAATTATTTCATAAGCTTGAATATATAAGGTGTTATAGTTATCGAAAAAAATATATGTATACTTCAAAAATTTGTTTTAACACAAATACTCTATGATTCATATAAATCCGAAGCTATTTTACATATATTCGAAGATTATGGCTAAAATTAATATTGTGAGAAAAAAATACAGATTTAATCTATCTTTAAATTTACACTTATTTTAAAATATTTTCACATATTCATCTGAGATCATATCGAAAATCAAAAAAAATCTTTAATTTTACAAAAGTATTTTTAATGAACTCATAGTCATATCATATAAAATTTTTAGATAAAATAAGCGCTAAATTTTTTTACAAATCTATTTTTATCGTTGAAAATTGTAGTTCGAATTATTTATAAACTTATTGCATTTGATTAAAATTTAAATATGAAACAATTTAAATAACTATTTTTCTTGTACAATTTTAGATCTATATCTGTAAAAGTAAAATTTTGTTGTTACATTACAATTCACGAGTTTTAGTTTTAAATTTCATTTTCTTTTCATAATATAATGCAATAAAAGTTTAATACAATTATTTTTCTGCCACTTTATAAACGATTCGAGTTTTTCATGTTCTATAGCTGGATGAAGGAAAAAAACGAAACTATAAGAAATTTCATTCTATCAAACAAATCGGCAAAAATAATACAATACATGAAGTCATTGAATTATAAGCATAAAAAATACAGAGAAGATTCTAATAATATGAAAATATTGCCTAATATAGGTTATCTATAACAATACGTACAAATAATTACATCCTTTCTAAAATTCCCAGATTAAATTAAACAAAAGATTTTAAAACAAACAAAAAGAAATTTAAATCAAATTCAATACAAAATAAAGAAAAATTCTAAATTATTTTTTGAAATCATATTTTAGTATAAAACGAACCTATGAAGATTATTTTCAATATATTTATGAACCATAAAAATTATCACTGTATAATATTTATAGTATAAAATATTTTTTGTATGAAATTTATTTAAATTCTAATATTTTTTATTTAAAAAATCAGTGGTGGAGGGAGGATAACCACATAAAAAACTTTCTGCTTGGCAATGAGTGTGTGAAACTGGTGTGAGATCATTGTTTGGATTTTTGGTGGGAATACAACCCCACTAATTTCGGTTGTTCCATGGGAGTTGTTTGGGGGAGGTCTAGAAATGGGAAACTTTTTCTACGAATTTATTTGTAGTTTTTTATGTAACCAGATTGCAGACCGCAGCTGAACATGTAGGTAATTGCCATGTAAAAGCATGGAAACCTAGCCTTGCTCACTCGGGTTAGAAGACTTAGCGCCTGGGAGATATAAAAATAAAAACCATTAAAAGCCGGGAGAGCTAAGTAGCAGGTTATACCTGTTGGTATGACATTGCACTGTCTAGGTGGACCCCATGTAAATCTCTGAAATATATCTTAGCTAGAAGTTTATTGGGTTCAGAAAGTGTAGAGTAAGTGGGAATGCTGCATAGTCTTGGGGGAGCCCAGGGGGGGCTTCGGCCTTCGATCACACTCCATGCAACGGACATTAACGAACTCCGGGCAACTGCCTCGCCTATTAATTAGGTTCTACACACCTGGTAGATGAAAGGCTTTGGGACGTAGGTATCGCAGGGGTTACCGATGGAGTGTTGGGGTAGCAGTCATTTATGTTAAACCTAGAACTGCGTTTATGTCATAAAAACAAATATAACACTTGCCACTATTTTAAAAAGATTGATACTTTTACATAAAATTTAAAAAATCAGAGCAATAACATATTATTGCTTAATTTAATTGTAAAAATATTAAAAGAAACTAAAAAAATGGGTAGAAAGAAAAATGTTAGCAGCGAAATATCGAATAATACCAAAATAAAAGCTGCAAAGACGCTGATGAGGTGAAGAAGATTGATAGTAAGGTACAAAAATGTAAGCTACACCCACCGGCGATTTCCCTACTTTCCTCCTCCTACACAACAATAACACCTCCACCACCAAGCCAAACATGCAGTAAAATGCAAAATAGTGGGCTTGACACGTTACATTCGCCTAATACACCAGTTCCCTCTTCGGTTGAAGTCTCTGCGGGCGAGCCATCGTACGACATGACAAGCCCCTGTACTCTAGCTATTCCGGAAGGTAACAGGCTAATGGCATTGCGGACGATATTCGATTCCGTAACAGCCGACTCGAAGGAATGGCCTCGAATTGTTTTTTTTGCAGTACAGACAAGGTTTGAAAGAATGCCAAGAAATGGCTGGACAGAGCTTCACAGGTACTATAATGAGAAATTCGGCTGCACTGAAACTCTCGAAGTGTTAAAAAAATTGGCACAAAGTGAGATGGGAAAGGAAGTAAAATCAGAAGAGAATGGATAGCGACGTAGAATCGCCACTTGTCTCGCTGATACATGCACTTTGACCGACACCACGGAGTACATAAACCTAAGAGATAAATTCTTGAGTAAAATCAAAGAAATCTCGGAGAACGAAATTGGAAAAGTGGTGGTCCGAACTAGAAAACATCCAAATGAATTGGTTGATAGTAAAGTTCTGGATCTCATTAATCGAGTAGTCGGTGAATATGCAGGAGCTCATGTACCTGAGTCAATTACGGAAGCCGCGTATATCATGCAAGCTGCGCAGGTATGCTATGACGAGGCAACACGTAAAGAGAAGCCTAGATCCGCTTGGAAGGAAAACATAGAAAGTAAAATTTCTAAGTTGGTACTTTCCAAAGATCTTCTCGAGAAGGCTCGTAAGCAGGAAAAGCTCTCCACTTCGGAAACGAAGAGCCTTAAGAAAATCATGCGAGAGTTAGATTCAAACTTAAGCAGTGTAACTGATCTTTCTGAGGCTTTAGTTAAGAAGAATGAGTCTTTGAATGTGTACGAGAAAAAAATTACGATGCAGTAAAGTAGGAAGCAATTCCGAAAAGAGAATCGTATGTTTGAACTTTTCCGGGGTTGATTTTATCGTGGGTTATCTGAGCGTGTGGAATTCGAGCATGTGGTTAGTCGTGATGAAATCGTGAGTTTTTGGTCTATTTGTGGAACAAAAATGATGACACAGTCACGTATGATGATTATTTAATTCCATTCGTATCAGATAATCATCCGACTACGTTTCCTTCACTTGATGAATTTGTAAATATCATTAATTGGCTCCCTAATTAAAAGCTGCTGGAATTGAAGGTATTTACAATTTTTTCATTAAGAAACTTACAAATCTTCACAAATATCTTTATGATATTGTGAAAGTTTTATGTTTAGAAGGAAAAACTCAAGCTGATTGGTTTTACTGCGGGCTTACGTATTTGATACCGAAAGGAATTCCACGAAGAGGCTCTGACTACAGGCCAATCACTTGTATGTCCAACCTCTATAAGTTAACGACAAAGTGTGTAACGTAAGTCGTTTAAATTGAAGTGGAAAGGCGAGGGTTACTTGCAGAGAACCAATTAGGGGCGGTAAGAGGTGTGCAGGGAGCGAAAGAGCAGGCTCTACTGAATATTGCCTTAAATAAAGAGTGTGGAAATAATCTAAAGGCAACATGGATTGATGTTAAAAAAGCTTATGATTCAATAGAACATGCTTATTTAACTCAATGCATTGAAAACCTTAATTTACCTGATTGGATCCTGAAATTTATCAAGGTAATTATATCAAAATGGAAAATTGAAATATCGGTAGGGCTTGAAAAAATCATGAGCAAGAAGATTGAGAGAGGGATTCTACAAGGAGATAGTTTGTCACCATTGTTCTTTGTGTTGTGTATGGATCCATTAAGCCGAAAGCTTAATGAAAAATACACAAAAGTGACAGTACAAACAGATGCAGAATCCATTTTTACTAATCATCTCTTGTTTATTGATGATCTTAAGCTCCTTGCAAAAGACAGCTCCACATTGAGTGCTATGACAGACGAGGCAAAGTAATTTTCAGCGGTGATTAGGTTAGAGATTAACAAAGAGAAGTCAGCCACAAATGATAAGTGTTGTGAAGATACTGCTACTTTTCTAGAAGGTGTTAGTGTTTACAAATATTTAGGAATGATAGAAGATAGCAAAGGAATTCCAAAACTTAGCTCATTTGAAGAAGTACAGAGCAAACTGATAGCAAGAGTTGAAAGACTTTGTCACACTAGATTAAATGCAAAAAATTTATTTTCTGCAATCAATCAACATGCGATATCGTTAATAAACTACCACATAGTAGTACTTCGACTTGAACCGGCTGACTTCTCTAAGTTAGATGATGCAGTGCGTGCGGTGTTGGTAAAAAAATCAGATACATCTTCGCCAAGGATGTAAACAGTGTTTCTACCTTCCTATAACAGAACTTAGAAAATGCTTGCACCGTGTTGAGTTGCGAAGCGACCATATGCTTCTGTAACTCTTTGATTGTCTGGAAAAAAGTAAAGAAATATCGATAGAAGAGAGCAATTCTCAAGGACGAGAATAATAATAAAACCCATCTTGCACTAATAAAAGGCTTCTTAAAAGTAAAGTAAAGGTTAGTAGAAGAAGTCACTAAGAAAAGTTTAGAAGAAGCTCAACTTGCAAAACTATATAACGAAATAGAAAAACGAAAACTCCATTCAAAGTTATATAATGCAAGAAAAAATGAGCTTGTGAGTGTTAGTGACTCTTCAAGATGGTTAAAGAGAATAAATATTAGGCCACGAAATGAAGCTGTGTTCTGCTATATCCAGGATAGAAATGTATTCTGGGGAGCAGATGGTATGTGTCAACATTACGGGAAGTCTGGTAAGACTGTGGATCATCTAGCAACTAGATGTGAAAAAATGCTAGGCCATGATTACATTAGACGGCATAATGAAGTGGTTAGATGCCCACACCTACTTCTCTCAAATAGATATAAGTTTAAGTCTTCAAAACGAATAAGGAGCCACTCAGTTCAAGAAATTCTTGATAATGAGTATGCAGAGATAAGAGTGGACACCAGAATAAAAACTGATGTTTAAATTCGGAATAACAGACCCGACATATTTATTTTAGATAAGAAGAAGAATAAGATAACACTCATTGAAGTAGGAATCACTTCCCAAGATTCACTTCAAATAGTTGAAACTGAAAAACTTAGGAAGTATGACCTGCTAGCCAATGAGTTAGGTCTTATTTATAACTGTAGTTTTGAGATAATCCCTTATGTGATGACCTGGGACGGTATTGTGACAAAATACCATAAATCTCATCTTAAAAGACTAGAAATACCCATGAATGTAGAAGCATACATTCAGTCTATAGTACTTAAAAAGACAGTCGAAACTATTTCCTTTGATCGACGAAGAGGACTTGAGTCAGGACTAAATGCCGAAGAGAGCTGGGAGAGAGCGTCAATGGGTGTTATTATGAGATCAGAGATGCATGAGGAACCAATACCCCCTTTAAAAGAAGCGAAAACAGAGGAAGATGGTGCCAAAAATTTTAAACCAAAATATAAAGCCCCCTTTATTTTACAAGGAGGAACCACTTTAGAGGAACCGACCAATAACATAAATGAAGAGTCGGATTTGGAAGAAGAGACAAAAGTGGTTAAAGAGGTAGAAGAAAACATGTAAAAATGGTAAAAAATATTTTAACCCAGAATTTTATTAAATAAATATTAGAATTTATAAGAAGATAAACTTTATTTAATTAAAATCTCAAAATAAAAAATTTTTTAAGGGAAAAAAAAAAAAATTAAAACTTTTTTTTTTTTTTTTTTTTTTTTATAAAAAAAATTTTTATTTTTTTTTTTTAAAATAAGATTAAAAAAAATTCTTTAAATATAAATAAAAAAAAAAAAAAAAATTAATATTTAATTTATAAAAACCATTTTAATTTTAATATCTAATTTATAAAAATTATTCCTAATGCTTCTCTAACCCTGTCCTTTATATACCTACCTTATAACACCTCCTTCCTATATTATATCTAACACACTATCACTACAAATATTTACCTTGAAATTCTCCTCCTTGAATAACCATCCGTTGTATCTCTCCTTTCTTCATAGCTCTTTCCATAATTCTTTCCTCTATCGTACCTTCAGTTATAAGCCTATAAACAGTAACATCTTTAGTCTGTCCTAACCTATGTGCTCTATCCATAGCTTGTTGGTCAACAGTAGGATTCCAATCACTATCATAAAATATGACAGTATCAGCGGCTGTCAAATTAATACCTAGGCCACCTGCACGTGTACTCAACAAAAATATAAAAATATCTTTACTCTGCCATTCTCTTACCATATCACGTCTGTCACGTATCTTACAACTACCATCTAATCTTAAATATGTGTAACCTTTCTTTATAAGGTATTCTTCCATTAAATCTATCATTTTTGTCATTTGAAAGTATAATAACACCCTATGACCTTCACCCTTTAATTTACTTAACATACCATCTAACACCCATAATTTACCACTGTCCGAAATAAAGGTATCAAGCTTAGGAACAGTAACATACTCCTTATAAAGAGAGGGTGTTAAGGATGAAGAGGGGGTGTTATTATAAGGGGTGTTGTATAAAGGGGTGTTAGGGTATAGTATGTTATCTAAGAGGGTGTTAGTATAAGTATTGTTATTTAAAGGGGTGTTATTAAACAGTATCTCATCTAACAGGGTGTTATTATAACTATTGTTGTTTAACACCCCTTTACATTTACTTATACTGCTAAGTAGGTCTTTTTCCTTATAGCTGTTTACAGTGTTAAAATTACTAGTAATATTACTGTTAAATACTTTAGGAAATATAAAGTTATAGTCTTTATATTTACTTTTATATAAATCCTTTGTTGTTTTCATAGGCCATCTAATATCAAAATACCCTTTATTCTTACAAAAATACTTTAAATCTTCTTCCTTGTTAATTATAGAAGATTTAACCCTTTTAACACTAGTAGGGTTATCTAGTAGAGTATAAGGGGTGTTATTATTAAGACTTGTATTAGAGGTGTTATTCTTGAGGCATGCATTAGGGGTGTTATCTATAAGCCTTGTATTGGGGGTGTTATTATGCGTTGTACTAGGGGTGTTATTATTAAGATTTGTATTAGGGGTGTTATTAAGCCTTAAATAAGATGTGTTATCCATATAGACTAATATCAGAGGTGTTATTATTATGACTTGTATTAGGGGTGTTATCCATATGACTTGTATCAGAGGTGTTATCCATATAACTAATACTAAAAGTCTTATTCTCTTGTGAATAACACCCCCTTCTTTTCTCTTCAACAAATTCTCTTACAATTCTAGGAAGACACATTTCAATTCTACTAACACCTTTATCTACATACGGTCTTCCTATAAAATAACACTTATTAAAATTAAAACCACTTTTTACTTCGGGTTTTTCAAATAAATTAGGATGGTTGCACACTTTTCTTAATTGCATAGCCATATTCATTAGACAGTCCAAATCCTTGTTATCGTATTCTGTATTCAAACCAAATAAAGACACATCTAAGTTAGAAGTAACAGGGTGTAAAGTATTAGTACTGTTATTAACACCCTCTTGTTCATAAGTACTGTTGTTAACACCCTTTATACCACTGTCCTTGACACCAACACCCTTTATACTATCTAATTTACTATCCTTATCATTAACACCCCCTTCCACACCCCCTAAATCCCCCACATTATCTTCTGTGTTAAATCTACCTTCTAACACCCCTTTACTATACACCTTACTTAACACCCCTTTACTCTTAAAGCTATCTTCAATACCGTAATAAAGCATTCTTTGTCGGTACGAAAGCCGACAAAAAACATCTTTTTCAGTTTTAATACCCAACTCATCTTTTACATCCTTTTTTTCTCTTCTAAGCATAAAAGGTTGTAAAATTAAATGTAATCGCTGTAAATGTGCCTTAGAAACAACTTTCTTAGATTCTGCACTGCTTTCTATTTCTTTAGAAAACCAATCATTAAACTCATCATGAGAATCAAACAAAGTAGGCATTATAAAATGTAGAAGAGCCCATAATTCTTGCATAGAGTTTTGTATAGGTGTACCTGTAAGTAGAAGTCTGTTTCTACATTTTATATTTAATAATACTTTCCATCTTAAACTTGTACTACTCTTTATTGCTTGTGCTTCGTCTAATATCATGTAATTCCATTTTACTTTGTTAAAATATTTTTCATCTGTCACTATTATTTGGTAACTTGTAACAACACAGTTAAAGGTATTTGTATGAAGATTACTATTAGTGTTACTAAGAGGGTGATAAGTATTACTACTGTTATTAAAGGGGTGTTGTTTATCAGTACTCTTACTAAGAGGGTGATAAGTATTACTACTGTCATTAACGGGGTGTTGTTTATCTGCACTGTTACTAAGAGGGTGTTGTTCATTAGTACTATTATTAACACCCTTACTACCCTTACTACCCTTATTATTCTTATTACTGTTACTAACACCCTCACCACTCTTAATATTATTAACACCTCCTGCTGTTATTCCAATACCACTTTTATACCAATTTTTTCGTAGGGCTTTTCTTTCTAAAATAGAACCCCAATACGGTACAATTTTAAATGACGGTAAAAACTTTTCAAATTCCTGAAGCCAATTATGGAGGGTGGAAGCTGGTGTGACTATAAGAAAAGGACCTGTAATATTTTCTGTTTCGTATAAATATGCAAGAAAAGAAATTGCTTGTACTGTTTTGCCAAGTCCCATGTCATCAGCGAGTATACCGTTAATTCCTTGGTCATATAAATTTGCTAACCAGTTTAATCCTTTTAATTGGTAATCTTTTAGTTTACATGTTAATATGTTTGGCTGTTGTAAAGATGTGTAAAGGGATTTTTTTGAGGTGCTGCTGTATTCTTGTGTTCTGGCTATTTCTTTGTCTGCTAATGATTTTGTATCAATAACGGGTATGTCAGTTGGTGTGTTGTTAAAGGGGTGTTGTTCAATAGTAGTGGTAATACCATTGGTACTAAGAGGGTGTTGCTTATCAGTACTGTTAATAAAGGGGTGTTGTTCATTAATACTGTTAATAAAGGGGTGTTGTTCATTAGTAGTCTCATTAAAACCCTGTTGTTCATTAGTACTGTTACTAAGAGGGTCTTGTTTATCAGTACTGTTGTTAACACCCTCCAATCTATCCTTACTATCACTAACACCCCCCTCTTTACTATCCTTTTCATATACAAATCCTTCTTTCTTTTTATGCATAATAAAATGTGAAAACAATTCTGTTTGTGTTAATAAGAAGTTGAGTTTGCGTGACTGTCTTTCACTTTCTTTCTGTTCAAAATCCTTTTTCTTTTTTTCGATTTGTTCTTTTTCAATTTTCTTTTTAGAATCTTTTTCTGTTTTGTCTGTTTTACGGTGGTAAAGAGAAATTTCTTTGGTAAGTTTTTTGCCTTTGAGAAGAGGATTGACACGAGAAGTACGAGAAAAAGCACGTTTGGCTTCTCTGACACATAAACCAGATATTTTCCGATAAAAAGATAAAGTACTGCTATGTAATAAAAGTATGGCTTTTTGTGTTTTAAGGATGTGTGATTTTATAAGAATTGAATAGTTAACACTGAGTGCTGTTCGTATGTTGGTTGTGTTTTCTGCTAATTTTATTTCTGTTTTTATTTCTTTTAGAATTGTGCTTATCGTGTGGGAAGAAGATTTGTGTGGTGGGTGGTTGTTTGTATGTGTGGTGTCACAAAGAAGTGTGGCTAGTGTGGGTTGGTTTATGGTGGATAGCTCTGTTGGTGTAGGGAATGGTGTATTATGCTCTTCGAAGAGTTTCTTTAGAAGAGTAAGATGTTTCATTAATGGGTTTTAGTTTTTGTTTTTTTTTAAATTTAGATGGCTGTTTTAGAAAGGAGGGTGATTGTAGAGTGTCTGGTTTGATTTTAAATGAACATGATAAAGGGTTTATAGAAGATACGAAGAATGGTTGAAAATAAAATTAAATAAAAAATTATTTATTTAGGGGGTAATGTGGAGAAAGGGTGCATTAAATAGGAAGAAGGAATCTGTGATATAATAAATTATCCTGTTAAATGGTATAATAGATAAGAAAATGTGTAATGGATAGGAAGAAGGAATAAATTTATATAAGGTTCTTTCTGTTGATAGGTTTATGGAAGTGAGAGAGTAGAGTATATATTTAAAGTTAAAGAATAAGCAATTAACCATTTTCAGGTTCTTTCTGTTGATAGGTTTATGGAAGTGAGAGAGTAGAGTATATATTTAAAGTTAAAGAATAAGCAATTAACCTGTATCAGGTTCTTTCTGTTGATTAAAGGATGAAAAAAGTAAAAGCAGAAGAATATAATATTTAAAGTTAAAGAAGAAGGAAAGGAATTGATTTATATGAGGAAAAGAAGGATTAATGAAGAATTTGTTTAAAAATGAATTTATTGAATGGGTTTTAATTTAGACATGGCAATTTAATATCAATTGCATGTTTTTTTGAAGGAAGGAAAAAAATGTAAATCAATTAATATTTACAACGGTAAATACGCAGAATTAAAGAGAAGAAACTTGGTTTGGAAATGAAATTTTTCATCTGTATATCACATATATTATTTTTTCATTATTTCAAAGTATCATCTTTTAAAAACAGTGGCAAGTTTTATATTTGTTTTCATGACATTAACGCGGTTCTAGGTTTCAGATAAATAACTGCTACCCCATCACTCCATCGGTAACCCCTGCGATACCTACGTCCCAAAGCCTTTCATCTACCAGGTGTTTAGAACCTAATTAATAGGCGAGGTAGTTGCCTGGAGTTCGTTAATGTCCGTTGCATGAAGTGTGATCGAAGGCCGAAGCCCTTTTGGGCTCCCCCCCCCCAAGACTATGCAGCATTTCCACTTACTCTACACTTTCTGAACCCAATAAACTTCTAGCTAAGATTTATTTCTGAGATTTACATGGGGTCCACCTAGACAGTGCAATGTCATACCAATAGATATAACCTGCTACTTAGCCTTCCTGGCTTTTAATGGTTTTAATTTTTATATCTCCCAGGCGCTAAGTCTTTTTATCCGAGTAAGGCATGGCTAGGTTTCCATACTTTTACATGAAGATTGCCTATAAGTTCGGCCGCGGTCTACAATCTAGTTACACAAAAAACTACAAATAAATTCGCAGAAAAAGTTTCGCCATTTCGTAGACCTCTCCTCCTCGTAACAACTCGCATGGAACACCCGAAGATGTAGTGGGTTTTATTCCCACCAAAAATCCAAACAATGATCTCACACCAATTTCATACACTCATCGCCAAGCAGAAAGTTTTTTATGTGGTTATCCTCCCTCCACCTCAAATATATTATTATAAGTAATAATATATTTTATGGGAAACATTTAAGTTTGTATTTTTGAGAATTTGAAATTCGGATTTTCTTTATATTTTTTAGGTGTACTATATGATTAATCAATCTAGAAGTTAGATTGTACAACTCAAGAATGTTCTATGCTTCTTTTCTTGGTAAACACGAAATAATTTGTTGTTTGGGTTGTTTGGGCTAAGATACGGAAGATTGATCGCATAACCAGTCATGTGTCGATTGAATGATAATTTCAGGATTTTTGATAAAAAAATGTAAAATAATACCTGGATTGGTAAATAAATAAAAAAGAACGATGAGTGAGGAATTTGGGTAAATTTTGGAAAATACTTTGTTTATTTTTTAAAATTCATATAGTAGCAGTAGTTGAATAAGCCTGAAAAATATACAATGATTTCTCAAATGTGCAAATATATTATCATTATTATAGCTTGAGATCTAGGTAATTAAAAAAATGTGGATAGAAATCGAAAATCAAGACTCTTTATAAAAGATTCAAAATTCGATAAGCAAATATTTATAAGATTGTTTGCTGTTATTTTTTCGAATATTTTCTTATAAATCTGATCGAAACATTTGTTTTGAAACTATTGATTCCGTAATTTATTTAATTTTGAAGTAAATTTATATTTTCTAATTTTCGGATCAATATTTAGAAAATAAGTGGCAAGAAAAATTGGGTTTTTTACGAGAAAAATAAATGTAGAAAGAGAAAGACTCCTCATTCAAGGCATGGGTTTTTTCTTCGACTGTTGATTTTTTAAAATCTTTTAATGTTAGAAGAATTTTTATGTGTTCCTCAAGGAATATTTTTAGTTTCACACGTAGATATTTCCCTCCGCCATGTCGGGAGCAGAATTATCTTGGAAATTATCTGCTTATCGTAAGAAGCGACTAAAATTCACTGCTCTTCCAGGTTGGGCGTATGGCTACAACTCACTCTTTAAAACCACCTTGTTTTGAAGCCCAAAAAAGTAAACGAACCCACTTGAAAGAGACCGGCGGGCAGCATTACACAAGAAGACCAAGGCTCGTGCAGGGTCGAAGTGCCGAAGTGCCGAAGTGAATGAATATTTATATAAAAAATCTATCTAGTCAAACTTAAGTAACTAATTGAAGATTATATTTTAAACAGGCATATTTTAATTAAGATATATCCATGTTATTTGTTTTGATGATATATATATTTCTTAGTTATTAATTTATACTTTAAAGGTGTGATTTTACATAATTTCTAATCCTATATATCTGCTTTTTAATAGATTTTTTTACCAGTTTTTATTCCGGTTCAAAATTTATTTTATATAATTCATTGAACAGAGTGACTCCTTATTTGCTTTGTAGACTTAAATTTAAATTATATAAGAAGATTGGGATAAGTATCTGTAACCTTATTTTAATGTCTGTATTGCGGTCTAGAACAGACTTACTATAATTCTATTTAATCAACGGAGTAGTTAAGAATAAAATATTTTGTAGGTTTTTTATACATATATGATATTTGTCATTCACATAAAATAATAAAGATTTTCTGTTACCTTTATTTATGTTTTAAAATAGTTTTAAAATTGTATTTTAAAGTTAAAATGAGCGTTTATAAAATTTATAAAATAATTGTCGTTATGATTTCATATGTTTCTATAAAAATAATTAAAAGAAAATTAAAATTAGAAAAACCATGTCTATAAAATTTTAAATAATTCAAGTTAAATTAATGGATATTGATTTTCAAAGATCTTTTTCAATATTTTCATTTTGGAAAAAACAAGTCAAATTATATCAAAACATATTTTATCAGATTATATCATATCATATTTATGACATGATAATGATAAGGATTGATATTTTATAGGAAAGAAGTTTAAAAGTATTTTTTATTATAGTTTTACAATATAATATTATCATTTAGAGTTTTCACAGAAAAATACACAAAAAGAAATATAAATGTGTTTAATTGCACCTCCATGGTTTTATTCGATTAAATATATTTTCTATATTGATATTTATAAAATTAGAAATATTACAAATAAAAAAAAATTGATGTAATCTAGTAATGTTTCAAAAATGCAATATTTTAAAGAATTTGAATGAAAAAAATTTTATTGCAAATTTTTGGTTCATTTACGAATATACAACACATATATGAAAATTTAGATGATATAAACAAATAATTTACTTTGCTAATGTGTCCAAAGTATTTTTGTTGTAAAATAAAAGTTACGTTTTAATAGTTTTATATGTTGGAATATTTTAATTAAAATAAAAAAATTAATGTTTTTATAAAGAATCAAGACAAATTATTTTATTCAAAATTTTCCATTAAGAATATATTTGTTAAATTGAATTCCTCTATTGTTCGAAACATAGCTTTGACATATTTTTCAAGATGAGGCTTAAGAGAATTAGATAGATATATTATAAAGCATTCTTGGAAGTATTTATCATGAGTGTATATATAGGCAATCGAATTCTGCAGTTTTCTTTTTTTTTTCTCGATAAATCATACGTAAAAACATAGCTCGATATGCCGATTTCTTGAAATACGTCGACCAAAATATTTTTAAAATAAAAATTTTGTTTGAATTTGGAAAATAAATCATTTAAAAGATTTTTTTCATACATTTCATTTAATTCAAACGAATATAATAATTCTAAATTCTCAGAATTCATTTCAGCATTTTCAGTAAGAAATTGGTTTTCAAATAAATATTCCCTATTGTTTAAATTTCTACAAAATTTATCATCATATATAAGTTCAGAAGAAGAGTTGTTAGGGTTATTACCAGAATTTCTTATGAATAAACTTAATTTTTCTCTAACTTTCTTAATTTTATTGTCAATAAAATCATTACGGTCAAGGCTTTTCCATTGCGGTGTATTTTCGATTTCCTTTGAGAAGTAATCACTGGTTATTTTATATTTATCAATAATAGATTTTAAAACAGTATTTTTTAATTTATAAATCAAAACTGGTAAGAACTTCCAGAAGCAGTTCTCGCCAACAAACTTCTTAGATTTATAAGCCTGATGTTTTTCATTCCATTCCAAGTTCATAAATTTAACAAAATGATTTTCAACATTTCTAGGATAACGTTTAATCACGTTATTTAAGATATAATCCAACTCTGAACCTCTATTCATATTTAACTCTCCATTTAATACAAGACGCGTTATATAATACGAAATCATATTTAAGTAATACTTACCGGCAGGTTCAAGTTGTTTCAATTCAAATATTTCATTCTCACAATTATTATTCGAAGTATTTGCTTTCTCAATCAAAAAAACAAAAATTAAAATTTTCAGTACAATTTTGGAAGAAAATATCATGGAATATAATTTAAAAGAATATAAATAGATTGAAAGTTTACTTTTTTAGTAATTTACATAAAAGGTTAATTAATGCATTTCATTTTCGGAAAAAATGATTTTATTTTTTTAAAAGCCAATTTGGCAAATATTTTTGCATATCAAGCATAAATTTCCATTTCCATATACTAAGCTTATCAAGTGCTAACTTCGATACCTTTTTTGTTGTTTTGAGTGAGTAATATAATTTACTAAAATTTATCCAATTTTAGTTTCATACTTATAATTTGATAGTCCTGGTTTCAGCTAAAATTAAATGCAACTTTTTTAAAAGAAAGAAGTATCAGTTTAGATTGCTTTTTTGAATTCGCAATAGATTTAAAAAAATTTTAACAGTTTTTTATTATTTTTTTAGAGGAATATGACAAATGCTTATGTCTAAATTCCAAGTGTTTGTTTAGTAAGTAAATTTATCGCTTAGTTTTTATTCAATTTTGTTAATTTATTTATTAGAATGTCAATATTTGAAGTTTTTTATAGAATAATTAACCACATAAAAAACCATCTGCTTGGAATATGTATGTAAAACTGGTGGAAGACCATCTTTTGGCTTTTTTTAAGACTGAAAACCACACCACATTTTTGATTGTTCCGGAAGAAGTTTTTTTATAGCAATTGCTTACAAAATGACAAAAAATTTCCACAAAATCACAAAATTATTTGTAGTTTTTATGTAATTAGCTGCCTATCATGATTAGAATTTATAGGCAATCTTCATGTAAAAGTATGGAAACCTAGCCATGCTCCCTCGGGTTAGAAGACTTGGCGGCTGGGAGATATAATAATTAAAACCATTTAAAGCCAGTAAGGCTAAGTAGCAGGTTATATCTGTTGGTATAACATTGCACTGTCTAGGTGGGCCCCATGTAAATCTCAGAAATATATCTTAGCTAGAAGTTTATTGGGTTCAGAAAGTGTAGAGTAAGTGAAAATCCTGCATAGTCTTAAGAAGCCTAGAGTATTTTCGACCTACGATCACAATCCATGTAACGAACACCTGGCAACTTCATCGCCTAGTAATAGGAGTCTAATCTTTTATATGAAAAAAAATTTGATGTAAGTATCAACGGAGTGTTGAAAATCAAATATTTATGTTAAACCTAGAACTGCGTTAATGCCATAAAAACGAACATACAACTTGTCCATCTTTTAAAACAAATTGTGTTGTTTGTTTAAATAAAAAAATTTGTTATATAAGCATATAATATTATAAAATTCATTTTTAGAATAATTATATCGACATTCAAACAAATTATTTTTCAAAATATTCAATATCTGAGCGCTTCTTTTCTTTATAAAGCTACTAAAATTAAAATTTAAAAATTGAATGGTTTATTGTCTTCTATGAGACATTTTAAATCCAAAGTAATATATTTACTATAAATTATAATGATTATGATGAGCTTAATTCTATATTTTGACTAAATTAACTAATTATTAAATTCAATTTTTTAATTATGACTTTTAATTTTCTAACAAAAGAAAGAAACGTTGGTTTAGTTATACAGTAAACATACTTTATTTTCTTTTTTTAAATTGTGTCTTTCTCTAAAATTGTTTATCCTTTTTGAATTAATAGAGAAACAGGAGGGTATTTTGCCTTTTTAAAATAAATAATAATTTAATTTGAAAATAAAACGGTGAAAATTTTTTAAACCAGAATTTTTTTAAATATAATTTGCAAAAAAATTAAGATAAAAAATAAGAGAAATTATCCTGAGCGTTTCTATTTATAATAATTTAAAAAAGGCAGTTTAGGCTTAGAAATATTCTGTTAAAACCAAAATTATTTCATAAAAATTCTAATTTTTTTTCAAAAAAACGGTTATTGATTTTACGAGAAATATAAATATATTTAAGAAAGTTAATAATATTAAATTTGGTTTAGAATTTTTTATACAGTATTTGAGTATTTAAGAAAGAAAATAATTTTCTATTTCTATTAAATTCATACTATGATTAATATAAACCCTTATTTACATATTTTAACATTCTATTTCAATTATTTTTTTTAGATTTTTAATTCCTAAGCTTGTTATCTGTAAATATTGTGTTATAATTCGATTTCAATTATTTTTTTTAGATTTTAAATTCTTAAGCTTGTAATCTGTAAATCTTATATTTTCAAAAATTCTTCTTTTTTTTGATTTTTAGAAATAAATATTTCTATCAAAATAACCCTCAATGAGGTAGGTGTACCATATATTTATATTAATTTAAGAGCTGGAATATGTGTTTATAGTGGTCATTCAATACCAAAAGGAAAAGGACTTTTACGTGTGGGTTTGGATGGAAAACAAATATTTTTAAGAAATAAGAAAGTTTTAAGTTTCGTAACAAGAAAAATAAGTCCAAGAAGTGTTAGATGGACACAGGCATGTCGTATTCAACACAAGAAAGGACTAAGTAGAAAAACTGGTGGTGTTCGAAGTGTAGTCAGACCGATGAAAATTATAAGAGGGTTTGATAATGTACCCAGTGCTTTGGTTAAGAAAGAAAAAGAAGTAAAGGAAGAGGGAAGTGATGTACGAAGAGAAAAGATACAGAAAGTTTCTGGGGATAGAAAAGTTTATAGGAGTAGTAATTTGGGAAGAGGAAAGAAATAAAATATTTTTTATTTTAATGGATTTTATATTTCTCTATGTTTTTTAAGCGGTGGTATGTTTAGTACAAAAGGATTTTAATCTTTTACATTTTTTTTTATAAATTTTATATTTCTCTATGTTTTTTAAGCGATGGTATGTTTAGTACCAATGAATTTTTCTTTTACATTTTTTTTATAAATTTTATATTTTTTTTAAATTTGGTGGTATGTTTGGTACAAAAGGCTTATAAAATTAAATTTTATTTTTATAAATTTTATGTTTTTCCATGTTTTTTAAGTGGTGGTATGTTTAAAATAAAAGTTTATAAAATTAAATTTTCTTTTTTATATTTAGTGGTATTCTTAAAAAAAAATCATTTTTCTTTTGCTTATATTTTTAAATGAAAATTTAAATAAAAATTAGTTTGAAAATAATTTTTATAAAGTTGAGATGAGTAAAAAAAAGTTGGAAAAAATCTTTATTAATAAAGAGGTTTCATTTATTTACAAAAGAACGGTTGAATTACTAAAGAAAATTCTTATTCATAAAAAAATAATTCTGGCTTTAAATAAATTCGGTTTATTTAATTGACTTTGAGAAAGTTAAATACAGTAGAAGAAAGGAAAATAACCTATAAACAAGTGTTCATTTGAATTATTTTTTGACTGTGAAGTATTTTAAAACTTTTAATTAAAAAGGGTTATAAAAGGAATATTGTTTGATCAGCATTTCTAAATATTTTAATTCGTGAATTTATATTTTGTTCAAATCAAAATAATAAAAATTAAAAGTTGATTTTGAATTACAAATAAAAATGTAAATGAATATTCTAAAGGAGTATTATTGTTTCTAGAAAGAATGAACTTTTATTAAAAAATATAATTAAATCATACAAATGTTTAATAAGACTTTATTTAAAAGAATTTTAAAAAAAGGGAAAAATTTTTTTTAAAAAAAAAAAACAATTAAAAAAAAAAAAAAAAAACCCCCCCCCCACCCCCCCCCCAACCCCCCCCAAAAAAACCCCCCAAAAAAAACAACAGGGGAAAAAAAAAAAAAAAAAAAGGGGAATGGAGGGAGGGGAAAAAAAACCCCCCCCCCCCCCCCCCCCAAAAAAAAAAAAAACCCCCCAAAAACCAAAAAAAAAAAAAAAAAAAAAAAAAAAAAAAAAAAAAAAAAAAAAAAAAGAAACCAAAAAAAAAAAAAAAAAAAAAAAAAAAAAAAAAAACTTTTTTTTTTTTTTTTTTTTTCTCGGCCAAAAAAAAAAAAAAAAAAAAAAAAAAAAAAGAAAAATATAAAAAAAAAAAAAAAATAAAAATAAAAAAAAAAAAAAAAAAAAAAAAAAAAAAAAAAAAAAAAAAAAAAAAAAAAACAAAAAAAAAAACCCAAAAAAAAAAAAAAAAAAAAAAAAAAAAAAAAAAAAAAAAAAAAAAAAAAAAAAAAAAAAAAAAAAAAAAAAAAAAAAAAAAAAAAAAAAAAAAAAAAAAAAAATTTTTCAAATGTTTAATAATAAGAATAATTTTTTATATTATTACATTCTTCTGGTTATATTTGATAAATTAAAAATATATAGCATAGTTTTGTTTATGCATGGTTTTATTTATTATAAAATTTACAATTTTTTTTCAACCGTTTTTCTAATATAAAAAAAATTAAAAAAACCCCTTATGGATAAAACGGAAGCTATGCGATGCTTAAAAGCATCAATACAGATGTATATGAATATTCAAAAGAGGACCAAATTGCTTCGAGCTGCTTTAAATCAGATAGAGACACATGAATGGAATCAACAAATGAATGTAAAGCTAACAAATGAGCAAAAATTGCTTGTTTCACAAAAAAAGAATGTAACGTTACTTCTAACCGAAATGGAAGATCTTTTAAAACTTGATATAGACGAGGAATATTTATTTAAAGGAAAAATGACATCAACAGACATGTTGAATGAATGTATAGCTGCTCTTTCCGACTCTTTGGATGATTTTAAAGTAGAATTTAGTGAAGAATATCGTGCTATTCATTTAAAAGATGATGATTATATAAATGGAAAGATTGAACAAAAAAGTTCTGAAAAAGAAGAGATACCCTTCGTTATTGATGGGTTGACTACAAAATTGAATTTAAACGAGTATAGTCCCATTGAAAGTGTTAAGAACGTGATGGATAAATTGAATGATTTGTGTTTGAGCGATGAAGAACCAGAAAAAAGTTCCGAAGGTCATTTTGAAACGAAAGAAGAGAAAAAAACAATCCAGAAGCAAGATTCTTTCAAATCCGAAGAAAAAAAAATACAAAAAAATAAAAAAGCATTTATTAAGCAAAACAAAATACCATTAAAGGAAACTGACAGTACGAAAGTTAACAATGCATTAAAACAATTTGAAAAAAATCTTGACACTCAGAAAACATCGAATTTACAATTAAATTCCCATGAAAAGTCATCTTCTTCTGTTACCGCCAAAAAAAACGTTACAGACAAATTTCGAAATGATAATCGTGAGAATAAAAGAGATACGAACTATGAAAATACAAAAAATAAAAAAAATTTAAAACCCGATTTTGAAAACCCAAATTTTAAGAAACAATATGATAATAAAGGATATCAATACAGAAGAAGACCTTCTAATCCAAATAATGAGGTTTTGGAAAGAAAGAAATCCTTTGATGAACATTCTACTTCTTTCGGAAACAATTCTTCTCGGAATATTGGTAATTATGAAAATAAAAACGAGTTTTATCCAAGAAATAACCGATCAAATCGAAACTTTTACTATAAGAAAAATTTTAATACCGATATTCCATCTAAGAATTATAAGACGTCTGGGAGATACAATAATTCTTCTACGAATATTTCTACAAACGACGATACTAAATCACCTAAAAATACTTTATTTGATTTAAAAACAGAAAAAGACAACGAGTAGATTGATTAAAAGTGGAATGGGTTTATTAAAAGTGGAATGGGTTTATTAAAAGTTTCTTTCTTTTTATTTTTATTATTTCTTAATAAAAAAAACCGAATTAGGATTTTTTTAAATTAGTATTTTGTGGTTCTCACTACGAAATTAAATGGATTAAAAATATTAATTCGGTTTTTTTCTTATAGCTTAAGCTAAGTCGATAAAACAAGGATTTGATAAATATAGGCTATTACTATCAATTAATTTATAATTTTTCAATCTTTTCTAATCAATTCTATAATTAACTAAATTGAATTTATTGATTTAAAATAAGAAAAATCATGAAATACTAAAGAATTAAATCTATTATTGAGTGTTTTGCCAATTATTATTTCTAATCCACGTCTTTCAAAGTATAAAGCATTAAAGATTCAATGTAAATTTGTTTTTAAATCAAAGTTTTGCTTTTTAAATGCAATTTTTACATCCAATTTACAAATTGAAGAAGTCATAATAATATGTCTTTATACTTACTTTTGTATTTAAGATTAAGCTTTTTAAAAAATATAAATTTATTTAATTAGAATATAATATAAATCAAACTGTTTTATTTCTAATAACTGTAAAAAGTATATCGAAGGCCGGAATTCTAAAAAAATATATGTAATCTATTTTTTTACTAAATAAAATATTATTTGCTAAAGAATATTAAATAGGACATAGAAATAAAAGAAAATAGAGATATTAGTAGTGCTACGATAGATCCCGATTTAAATCTCGTTACCGAGAAAAGATAAAGAATGGATGGAAATAAATATACAACGAAGTTCATTACAGTGGCGCCAATAAACTTAATTAACTTTTCTAGATCAAGATCTATCAACCAAGAAATAAATATAAGTGTGGTGGATAGAATCAAACTTAAAATTAATTTGTCTTTTTCGTTTTTCTTTCGTCCCATTTCTATAACATTTTTTTTGGACAGTAAGTAGTAAATATTAAGGAAGGCATCTCTGGCTGGTTGTATTTGAATAGGAAAGGAACATACCGTTACTATAATAAAAGCAATGAGTGCCATTTTAATAAGTACTAAATTCTTATCCCAACTCTTTGTAGATATAAGTGTTTTTAGAATCTCTTGGTTTTTCATAAAATATTCTAAAATATTGTATTTTGAATTTTGCCCAATCAATATATAACCAACTAATCCTATTATTGTATAAATTATAGATCCTAGACATATACTGATAAGAGACACGATGGTTATTGTTTTTAAATTTCTAGAATTTAATTCAGAATATATTTTTACAAGGTTTTGGTGACATCCAAGTGAAAATATTATTATTGGAAGGGATAATGAAAAATCTGTATTGAATGGTATTATTATAACGTTTTCTATGTAATCTTTTAGTTTGAAATAGTAATAGATCATCAGTATTGCAAGATATACAGTGGATATAACACTTATTATGGAGACATATCTTAATCTTGTAAGATTCTTTTGTATCGAAAGTATAAGAATTATGCTCATTAATATTATTTCTAGAAAAAGCGCCAAGTTTTTCGACTTAAAAAGTAGCGAAATCCAATTCTTTAAGGCAGTAAGATATACGAAACAACAACCAGTACCTTGAAGTATAAAAGAAATATCTGCAACATAAGAAAGTATTGGTGAAAATTTGTTACACACATTAAAATATGTAAGAATGTCTGTTTCTGATTTGCTTGTAGCGTATCCAATAGAATATAAAGTAAAAAATGATAAAAAACCAAGAAATATTAAAATCACCGGTCCTAGAATATAACCCAGTCCACGAAAAGCACATGGAAGCATTATTACACCAGACCCCATCATTGTAGTTAACATAACAAAAACAGCCGAAAAAACTGACATTCCTTCTCTTTCTATAATTATTCTCATTTCTTTATCTTCTATATTTTTAAATATAAGTTACTTTTCAAATGATAAATTGCATTTTTTTGTTTGTCTAATTGATAGATTAACCAATATTTTCTACAGAATATTATTATTTTTAAATTATTTTTAAATCATGAATTAGATAAATGTTATATTAAATGACTAAAAATAAGTATATAAGTACTTCTTAAAAAAATTGAAAAATAATTTAATCTACAATTATAATATGTTTAATTATTTACGATCAAAGCAAAAATTATTTGATAAAATGTCTGAAAACACATTTTTCCATGAAAAAAGTATGAAAGCTACGCCTTCAAAAAAGTAAGAAGTAACAAATAAAATTAATCACAAAAAAAATATAAAATAATTAATCTCTTATAGTAAGATGAATATTTTTGAGAAAAAGATAAATTAAATTGAGAAAAATCATATTTGCCATTTTTTTTTCTAACATTAATTTTTACAATTTTTTCACTTAAAATTTTTCTCTTAATTATTCTAAATTATATTCAAATCATTTAAATGTTTAAATTTCATGAAAATCTTATAATTATATATCAGATATATCAAAAAATTGAGAATTTGATTCATATTCATATAGATATAAAATATAAT
Organism: Hamiltosporidium tvaerminnensis; assembly: GCA_022605425.2. Taxonomy (NCBI): domain Eukaryota; kingdom Fungi; phylum Microsporidia; family Dubosqiidae; genus Hamiltosporidium; species Hamiltosporidium tvaerminnensis. Next base: position 1,315,293 of record CM061247.1, read on the forward strand.
GAGATTAATTTTTGGTTATACTTCTGTTTATATTTTAATAAAAGGAGTTTCTAAATCAAAATGTTTCCTACCTTTATACATTTTCTCTTTCTAAATCCAACTTTTCAGTTATGTTTATTGTCCTTTCCCCTAATGGGGTTACTCCATCTATGTAGGTGAGTTCAATATTTTGTATTTACTCGTTTAACTTTTTTCAAGCTATTTCCGCTTTTAAAAAAGAATCTTGGTTGTTTCTGCATCTCAGATCCTTGTAAAAACACTATGTGAACCTCTTTCTCAGTTCCATTCGGAATTTGCATGGCCTCAAGCCTTCTTCGTCAATCAAGAGAAATCGTTTCGAGAGATTTCTTGATTACTGTCGACCGAAAGGCCTCTACATTAATGAATATTTGTAGTCTTTTAACATACCTGCTATGGTATTTTTTTACAATACCGTTCCAGCTTAATACACAAGGAATTATCTTCCACTAACTTTATAAATAAGACCTAACCCATTCAATAATATGTCATAATCCTTGAGATTTCTGTTTACACTATTTGAAGTGAGTCTTAGGAAGTGATTCCTTCTTAAATGAGGGTTATCTTATTCTGCCTCTGTTCCAAAATAAATATTTTGAGTCACTTATTCAGAATCTTGATATGAGTTTTTATTTTTGTGTCTGCTCGCATCTCTATGTGCTTGTGATCCAGAATTTTTTATACTATTTGGCTCGTTATTCGTTTGACGACTTAAAATTTAAACTATTTAGTCGATGTAAATATATGCGTCATAACATTACCATGGTGTTTTCTACAGTCATATTCGTGCGATTTCTCTCATCGAGTCGCTAAATAGTCTAATTTTTTAATGTATTTGTTGCAGTGTTGACGCATACAGTCTGCACCCTATAATACATTTTTAAATTCGGTACAGCAGAACTTTTGGCAGCTCGCAGTTCTTTCTTTTTCTTAAACCATATTGAAAGAGAGACCGGTAATTTAAAACTCCTTATTTTACACTTCGCATTACTTTGAATTCAGTTTTGTTTTGAATTTCGTTATATATGCGAACTAATTGAGCTTCTTCAAATTTCTTCTTTGTAGCTTATTCTTACAGCCTATATTTTACTTTTAAAAATATTTAAAATGGGCAGGATGAGTTTAATTAGTATTCTTCGTCTTTAGAATAACTGGTTTTCGAGTTGCTTTTTTACCTTTATCTAGCCAATTTAAAAGTTACAAAAGCATGTGTTCGCGTCACCTTGAAACGCTATGAAAAACTCTTCCAAATTCTGTTCTAGGAAGCAGAAAACACATTTTACATCCCGGGCGAAAATGAACCTTGTTTTTTTATAAACATACAGGCAGTTAATGATCTAATCTTAAGAAATCCGCCGGTTCAAGTCGATGTTATCATATGTGAATGTCTATCAAAGATATTGCATGTTGATTAATTGCAGAAATAAAGATTTTGCATTTAAGTTAGTGCGAAAGGTCTTGCAACTTTCATATCAGTTTAATCTGAACTTCCTCAAATTTTCTACATATTTGGAACTCATCTGCTATCTTGTATTATTCCAAGACATTTATAAACACCATTTCCCCAATGAAACGAACCAGTATTTTCACAAAATAGGTGATTAATGGTCGAATTCTTTCGGTAATTTCAAATCCATTGGCCTTTTAAAATATTTTAGCCGCTCTTTTCATACCTCTCAATGCATAGTTGTCTGTTACAAATAGCATAAAACCATCAATTAACAATACAAGATTAGTAGAGTGTAATGCACCCTACGTTTTTCTTGTCGCTTTTTTGTATTTTTCATCCAGTTTGTATCCTAATAGACTATACACAATCAAACAACAATTGTGACAAAAGTTCTGCTTTCATTATTCCTCTTAAAGAAATTTAAAATTACCTTTTTCTATTAATCTTAAGGAGTGGTTAAAATTGTGGAATAAAGTATTAAAAAAAGGGAAAAAAACTGCCTCAAAATTTAATTTATAGTTTTTTTATCGTAATCCTTTACGATATTAAAAAAAATTAAAGAAATTCCGTCCTAATAAAATTTTCAAATTCTTTTCTATTTTCATGAATTTTTTTAAAAAAACCATTTAATGAGGTTTCTATTTCTTTAGTATAAGATTTTAATATTGGATTTACTAAAGAAATCATGAATCTGGATTCGATCATTCTATTAAAAAAAATGTATATTCAACCATTATAATCACTAAACACTCCCATGGAGAATTATATTTATCTTTGTAGATCATGATAGCCTGACATAAAAAATTTAAAAAACTGTTTTTGATTTCAGAAGTGACTAGAATGCCACGATTATCATCAAAAATATAATTATTTTCACATCTATCATGCGTAGATACTAAAAAATTAGACATATTTTGAATTTCTGTTAATACTTTGGTAATTATAGCAAAGGAGTTTTTAAATGAGACAAATGCAGAATTTATATAAAAAATTCACGATCTAAATCTTATTTTGAAGGGAAGCTTTCTGATATTTCGATGTCATCTATTATAAAATATGATTCAGCTCTATTATAATTGTTTAAAGTATTAAATTGATTTAATAAAGCTTGTGCAAGCATTTCATGATTTTATTGAGAAATAAAATACTCGGAATAGAAAGCACAATAAAAGATTTATATATTGGTAGTATGACTTCGAATAGAATATTCAAGCATTTCTAATATTCTTGAATATTCATAAAAAATTTTTTAAAATTGGTTATAACATCCAAAATATTATCTCTTCTAAAGTTATATTTTAACAGTTCCTTCAAACAAGAATTAAATTTTTTATTATATTTAGGTTTAAAGTATATTTTGATAATGAAAGTTTCAAAAGATCGAATATTTCACTCAACGTTTAAAAATATTTCTTGTTTGATCTGAATCAACCGTAAAACAAAGTTATTTTTGATAAAAAAATAAATTAAATGGTAAATTCATATCCATATTATCAATATGCGTAGACACATTTTTAATATTGTTACAAATTTTTAAAAACACAAAGATTCCTTTAGAATACTAATCTAAATAGATTTGAAATTTGTGTAGGAATGTATTTAAGTCAGAAATCCATGTTTTTCTTTGTAAAAAATTAAGTTTTTTTCCAGATTTTGTTCATCAAAAGAATAAAATAAAATAATTACTCTGTTAAATATTTTCTTAAAAAATATAAATTTCTTTGTGACATTCTTCAAATATAAAATGTCCTTTTTTATTTTATCGTGCTTTTCAAATATTTTTATAAACTGCTTATTTACCTTTTCTCTTTCAAGAATAGTTTCATCGATATTCAGATTCGGAAAATGTAAAATTTTAAAAAGTTGTATATAATATAAAAAATAAATGGAGATTTGGTTCATGGGATAAGGTTTTTATAGATATAAGTAATCGGTAAAATATTTTAATTTCGAACATTCGTATAGGTTTCCTAATATAGAATTATTTATTTCTCGTAAAAAATAAAATGTATGCCATCATTCAAAATAAAAAATTTATTAAAATAATTTTTAAAACCGATTTCTCAAATAAGTATTATAAAGTAGTGTTTTAATTATTAACCTAATTCTGAAATAAATAATATTTTTTTTGTAGAATCATAATGTTACAGAAGAAAAAAAAAATACTTGTATTATTTGAATAAGGGTGGATCTAATCGACAAACAATGTATCAAGTATTTTAAGAAACATGCAATTAAAGCCAATATACATTTTTTCAACGAATTTGGAGGTGAATTGAGTCAAATTATATGTAGTATTTTTCTGCATATGTGATTTTTTGGCGTTAAACTACCGAAATTGCGCCAATGGTCTAGTAGTGAGGATATCATATTTTCTTTGAGGGTCCGGGTTCGATCCTAGGTTATCGCACTTTTTATCTTTCGTAGAAGAAGGTTTAGGTTGGACTGACAACCTAAACAATCAAAAGAAAAACGTCTCTGGAACGCCTATAACTTGGCAAAGCTTTAATTCACTTTTGGATTTTGTCCCATTCATAGGAAAAGGAACGAAATATAACTTAAAATGGAAATGGTATGGGATGACATAAAATATATTTTTATAAGAATTGATAATATGGCAAGGTAAAACTATACATTAAAGAGAAAAAATAAAAATATGTTCTTATTTAATGGCTAATATTTCGATTGCTACTTTTCCCAAATTTTTTCATGATATTTTTAGGCTATTTTGAATGTTTTATAGGAAATTAAACGGATTGTTACGTGTAGTAAGGCACGGGGATTGTATGGTTTAAAAATTTAAACATTGACTGGTTATATAACGAAAAAAAGTAAATGAAAATGTATGTAGTATTCTGCCACATAATTATGGGTTATTAGATTTCCTTATAAGATAAAAAATTATAGTTTATGAAACCCAATAGTGGAAGAAAGAAAACAAAAGAACTGGAGTAATGATATAAATAAACCTTTCCTTTTGAAAAACAATTCTTTGGTTACACAGATCAACAAACCCTTTATTTTAAAAGATAGAGCCAGTCTAAATCAAAGATATCTTTTATCTGGGTGCCTTGAGAGAAATTACGACAGTAATTTTATATAAAAAATACATATTTTTTCAAAATTTTTTTCGTCTAATTATATTTAATAAATAATAATTTATTTTCGACATAAGGTGGTGGAGGGAGGATAACCACATAAAAAACTTTCTGCTTGGCAATGAGTGTGTGAAACTGTTGTGAGATCATTGTTTGGATTTTTGGTGGGAATAAAACCCACTACATCTTCGGGTGTTCGATGCGAGTTGTTACGAGGAGGAGAAATCTACAAAATAGCGAAGCTTTTTCTACAAATTTATTTGTAGCTTTTTGTGTAACTAGATGCAGACCGCGGCTGAACTTATAGGCAATCTTCATGTAAAAGTATGGAAACCTAGCCATGCTCACTCGGATAAAAAGACTTAACGACTGGGAGATATAAAAATTAAAACCATTAAAAGCCAGTAAGGCTAAGTAGCGGGTTATATCTGTTGGTATAACATTGCACTGTCTAGGTTGACCCCATGTAAATCTCAGAAATATATCCTAGCTAGAAGTTTATTGGGTTCAGAAAGTGTAGAGAAAGTGGGAATGCTGCATAGTCTTGGGGGAGCCCAGGGGGGGCTTCGGCCTTCGATCACACTCCATGCAACGGACATTAACGAACTCCGGGCAACTGCCTCGCCTATTAAATTAGGTTCTACACACCTGGTAGATGAAAGGCTTTGGGACGTAGGTATCGCAGGGGTTACCGATGGAGTGTTGGGGTAGCAGTTATTTATGTTAAACCTAGAACTGCGTTAATGTCATAAAAACAAATATAACACTTGCCACTATTGTAAAAAGATGTGATATTTTTAAATAAAGTAATATTGATTCGACATAAGTTTTTTTTGGTAAATATTCTGATTTATATTTACAGGGAAAATCAATTGGCAAGAAAATAATTTTTGTTTAAAAGATAGTAAATCATGGATAAAAATGCAATTCATCATGTATACATTTTAAAATGCTATACGCAATTTATAAACTAGTAATATAAATACGGAGGATACTTATTTCACAACCGCATTACATTTTACAATATTATGTTTCATTTTTTTGCCATAAAGCAGTTAATAGCAAAAACATAATTTACAACTATATTTCATTTTGAAGAAGAAACAAATTTCGTCATTATTATAGAACGAAGGAAACTTAGACGGCTAGGAAAGGTAGAAGGAATGTCGACGGAAGGAGCTGTTAACAAAATTCTTATATCTGCACCCGAACGTAAGACAAGACGAGGTAGACTGAGAAAAAGATGGCTAGATGAGGCGAAAAAATATATTAGAAAACTCAAAGTATTTCAATGAAAGAACTTGTTGTACAATAGATAAGAATGGGGGAGAATCGTTAAGGAGGCTCGAGCTCTCCAAGAGCAGTAGCGCTGCGGAGCTATTTGATTAGTTTATTTTATAATTCGCATTTTTTTATAACTACATCCTGTTTTACATTTGTTTCTCAAATATTAATTTTAAATTATTCAGTTTAGAAAAATCATTTATTTTTACAACTTTATTTCTTAGTACATATCCCTGTTCACAAATGTAAACATTGTTTGACACAAATGATTTCATATTCTTTAGAAATAAAATTTTGAAAAATAATTAATTTATCCTGGTTTGGTAAATGCTTTATATTCTTCAAGCAGATTGGGGGTTTGAGATAGCAGCATAGCCCATAAAACAATTGAATTAAAAGTTTCTATGAAATAATTACTTGTGATTTTTTTTATATCTATAAGTATAAAAACCCAAAAAATTAATCGTAGTAAAAGACATGATTTCTTTTGAATTAAAGCCTTTTTATGTTTTCTTTAAAACCTATATACTATAAAACATGCCATAGTATTATGAATAACAGATGTGGTATATACCACTGATATCTTATATCAGTATATATTTATATTTCAAGAACACAGTAGCATTTTTTTTGAATAGAAATATCGATAATTATACTACTTAGATATGATAAGTCGTCATTAAGAATTTTATGCATTTTTTTTCTGTTGAAAAAGCTTATTATTTTTAACAAACCAAAATTTGTTTTTAGAAGAAAGGGATTGATTTAAAAATATCACATCTTGTTAAAAACTTGGCATAAAATATTTTTTTTCATGAAATTACACGGTTCTTAGTTTAGTATAAGTAACAGCTCTCTAATTTCATCGGTATCTCTTACGATACCTACATACCAAAGCCTTTCATCTAAAAGGTGTGTAAACACAAATTACTTGCAAGTAAATTATTTAGACAGCGATAATTCCGATTACCCGAAGTCTGATCGCCAGTCAACACCCGCTTTAGGTTCTCTATACATCAGCATCATTTCTACTTAATCTACAATTGCCGAATCTAATAGAATTCCAGCTAAAATGTATCTCCCACTTATATGGCACCCACCTAGATTTTGTAATGCCATATAAACAGGTATACCCCGCTACTCAGTATTTCTGGCTTTATAAACAGTTTTTTTTTAGTATCTCACAGGCACTAAGTCTTTTAAACCATGTGAGAAAGGTAGGGTTTCAATACTTTTACATGGAAAATACCTAAATTTTCAGGCTTGGTTTTCAATATAGTTTTTAAAAAACCACAAGGTAAGTTTGCAAAAAAAAAATCATTCTTTTGTAGACCTTCGCTTCAGAAAAAAACACCGACTGATCAACCGACAATTTACTGTTGTTTTCTTCCCACCAAAAATCTAAACAATCACATTCAGATCATTCATATAATCATTAACATGCATATGATTTTTAATATGAATATGTTTATCCTTTCTCCATGCATTAGAAGTAAAACAAATAAAATAATTTTTTACAAATTAAAATTTTATTTTCTGAAATATAAACTTCGACTTTAAAATTATTTCCAATAAATAAATGTAAATTTCAGTATAAATTTTATTTTCTGAAATATAAACTTCATTTTAAAATTATTTCCAGTAAATAAATGTAAATTTCAGTATAAATTTTATTTTCTGAAATATAAACTTCGACTTTAAAATTATTTCCAGTAAATAAATGTAAATTTCAGTATAAATTTTATTTTCTGAAATATAAACTTCGACTTTAAAATTATTTCCAGTAAATAAATGTAAATTTCAGTATAAATTTTATTTCTTTAATTTATAACTTATTTTTAATTTAAGTTATAACTTAATTTTATTTTTTTTTTAATTTTATTTTTAATTTTATTTCTTTACTAATAATGCGATCTGAGAGAAAGATAGTGTTATACATTTAAAAACAAAAAATTACACTCTTATTTCAAATGAAGGACATACTCTAGACGAACCGACAATAAATATAAATGAAGAGTCGTATTTAGAAGAAGAAAATATCTAAAAGTGGAATAAAAACATTTTAACCCTGAAATCTATTAAATAAAAGTAATTCTTATTAAATAGTTAATAGGTGGAGGGAGGATAACCACATAAAAAACTTTCTGCTTGGCAATGATTGTGTGAAACTGGTGTGAGATCATTGTTTGGATTTTTGGTGGGAATACAACCACACTACATCTTCGGTTGTTCCATGGGAGTTGTTATGAGGAGGAGAGGTCTAAGAAATGGTGAAACTTTTTCTACGAATTTATTTGTAGTTTTTTATGTAACCAGATTGCAGACCGCAGCTGAACATGTAGGTAATCGCCATGTAAAAGCATGGAAACCTAGCCTTGCTTACTCGGGTTAGAAGACTTAGCGCCTGGGAGATATAAAAATAAAACCCATTAAAAGCCGGGAGAGCTAAGTAGCAGGTTATACCTGTTGGTATGACATTGCACTGTCTAGGTGGACCCCATGTAAGTCTCTGAAATATATCTTAGCTAGAAGTTTATTGGGTTCAGAAAGTGTAGAGTAAGTGGGAATGCTGCATAGTCTTGGGGGATCCCAGGGTGGGCTTCGGCCTTCGATCACACTCCATGCAACGGACATTAACGAACTCCGGGCAACTGCCTCGCCTATTAATTAGGTTCTACACACCTGGTAGATGAAAGGCTTTGGGACGTAGGTATCGCAGGGGTTACCGATGGAGTGTTGGGGTAGCAGTTATTTATGTTAAACCTAGAACTGCGTTAATGTCATGAAAACAAATATAACACTTGCCACTATTGTAAAAAGATGTGATATTTTTAAATAAAGTATTAAATAGTTAATTATTTTTTAATATAAAATGCAATAAAATAAAATAAAAAAATATAAATAAAACTTATTATTTATTTCATGCTTTTATAAATCTGTTATTTAAAAATTAATTTAAATAAAATTTAAAGTTTTCTATTTTTAATCCATAGGAATTTCTTAAATTCTCAAAATTAATTAAATAAAATCTAAAGTTTTCTATTTTTAATTCTAATTTCTTAATTTCTTAAATAATTTAAAAATCCTATTATTTTTCTAGATTTCTAAAAATTATGTCATTAAACATAAAATAAACAAATAAAACCATCAAAAATATAATTAAAGAGAAAAAACAAATACAATAAAAAAAAGCGGTACCCCTTATGGAATCCTTAAAAAAACTTGCAGTAAAATTTCCTGTTCTTGCGCAACTTGAATCAAAAACACAAGGAAAAATGAAACAAGAATATTCTGTAGTGGTGGCTATTTCATTAGTAGTAATAATTATATTATCTACACCCATTGGTGGTATTTTAGGTAGTTTATGTGCTGTTTTAGTACCGATGAAAGAAACCTTGACACTTCTTAAACAGGTAAATCCTAAGAAAGAAGAATTTAGACATGCCGTGATATTTTGGTTATTCTTTTCTTTTTTACTTTTTTTAGATGCCTATCTGGCATTCTTGTTGGCTATGATACCTCTTTATACGATATTGAGATTTATCTTTTTACTTTGGATAGGTCCATGTAAATTTGGTGGTACAGCCTTTTTATATGAAAATATTTTAGCAAAAATACCAGAAAAGTTCTATTCATATGATACACCTGAAGATGCGATTAAAAGTGCTGCTAAAGTCGCTAAAGATGCTTTTAATTCAACTGCTAAAAATGGTACGAGTAAAATACAAGAAGAAGGTGTTAAAAAGGTAATTAGACCAGAGGGGGATAAGAAAAATGAATAAAACAGTCTTTCATTCTTTTTTTTAAATTTTTTATTCTTTTTTTTAAATTTTTTATTTTTTTACTCTTTTTTTAATTTTTTATTTTTTTTTACTCTTTTTTTTACTCTTTTTTTTTTACTCTTTTTTTTTATTTTAAATAAATAGAATAACCTTTACTAAAATAAATAATATAACACTTACATAATCAACATAAATTATTTTTAGAAGAGTTAACAAATTCCTAAAATAATAAAAATATAATTTTGGTAAAAAGTTATAAATTATTTTTAAATATTTTTTAATTATTTTTAAAGCATTAATATATTAAGGACAGACAGGAAAAGGCACAATGAAAGATTAAATGAAATGATACTTTTTCAAATGAAAAATAAACCTATAAATTAATTGCTATTTCTCTCATTATAAATATATTGGAATATTTTTTTATTCAGGAGAAAATGAAATCAATTATAAGATTTTCCTCAATCATTCAATTTAAGATTTATTTACATATTTATTTTAAGTTTATATGTACAAGACAACCCTGATTAAATAAATATTAGTTTATTACGGATTTGTAAAATAAATTAGTAATAATATAATTCAATTAATTGATTAAAACTACTAAGTAAGAATTATATTTTAGTATTTATACATCAAATAGAAAGATAAAAGAATGATTATAAGTATTATTGAGTGGTTTAAGGTATTACAATGAAATTATTTATTAGAAATATTTAAGAATTAATGGTAATGTATGTTTAGAATGAAAATATTAAAAAGGTTAATGAGTCAAAATTATCCAAAAAGTTACATATCAAATTCAATATATTATTTTGAACACGAAATAAAGGGCATGCTTGTTATATAGGTGTTTCATCTGAAATAATTTGTAAAAAGTAAGGATTTGATTTAAACAGAAAATTGGTTTTTTATTACCTTAAATACCCTAAAGATTTTCTTGAAAAGGCTCGTAAAAAATAAATCTATTCAGTGTCGATAAAATAAGAAATGAAATAAAATTTACTATAAAATAACTGGAAGAGAAGCGCTAATCACATTAAGGACTTTCTTCTTGGTAATTATTAGATAAAATTACTGTGAAAGCTTATTGCTTGGCTTTCCCGTTAGAATGAAAATCACATCACATTTTCGGTCAATTCATGGGAGCTTGTATGAGAAAAGTAAAGTCTACGAAATAGCAAACCTTTTCGACAAATTTTTTTGTGGTTTTTTATGTAACTAGATCGCATACCGCAGTTGAACTTGTAGGTAATTTCCATGTAAAGGCATAGAAACCTAGCTTTGCTTACACTGTTTAAAAGACTTAGCGCCTTGGAGATATGAAAATAAAATTATTTAAAAAGCCAGAAATACTGAGTAGCAGGTTATACCTGTTTTCATAACATTGCAAAGTCTAGGTGGGCGCCATATAAGTGGCGAAGATATATTTTTGCTGGCAGTCTATCAGGTTCGGCAGTTGTAGATTAGGTAGTAATGCTACTGATTTTTAAGAAGACCAAAGCGTGTTTCGACTGGCGACCACACATCGGGCATGGAAATTAACAAGTCTGGGCAACTGCTTCGCCTATTTAAAGGGTACTATGCATATGTAGACGTGGATATTTGGAATGTAAGTATGCTAGACTTCCTGATAGACCGGAGGGAAGGTGGTTAGCTATTTTAAACCTAGAACTGACCAATTCCGTCAAAAAATATAAAATTACTTTTGCGTTAAAAATATGTTATACTTCATAAATAAATCTTTTAAAAAGATAATTTGCATTATAGTCATAGAGCACGTCAGCCCATGGATTCTTTTGGGAAATGAGATCGAAGTACTTAAATAGTTAGATAAATCGCCAAATCTTAATCCAATAAGAGTATATTTTCTTAATAAAAAAAATCGTTTAATAAAGACAACACTGATTTGTTTCAAAAAGCCAAAGTATATGCGAAAAAATCTATCTTTATACAGTTCTGAATCTTTATTCTAATATTCTAAACATTTTAATGGAATATTGAGTTTCAACGAAGGAGATGCACATTTTAAAATGAAGTGTGTAGTTTTTTGGACAGGCATTTCTAATATTATTTAATAAAACCTCATAAATTTCTGAATTTGACACGATATAGAAAATTACTTGTTATGTTTATATAAGACATCAATCGCTATTATTAGGAATTAAAATTGCATTTAAACTAAATCTATGAAATCCTTATCTATCTTGTTTTATGCCTTTTTATTTAGTACCTATTGTATAATAGATTAAAATAGGGCAACTCGGATTGTTTTTTCAATTCTTGTTCCAATGAATAAATATGATTGGTTTTTTTCGAATTATTCTACGTCCTACGGAATGTATCTTTATGTTTCAATTTGTATTAAAAAATAGCCATTTATTCCTTCTTTTAGATTTTAGATGGATCTATGAAATTTATCACAAATTATGTTTCTTTTCAAATGTATAATTATACTGGGCCAAAGATCGTATAGATTTTAAATCTTGTTTCTGTCTTAGAGCACACATATAAAGATATTTATTTTTAAATTTAGAAATATGTACATTGATGAAATTAATTGATAAACAACTTTTTCAAATAAAACAATTAAACATTGTTTTAATAAATGAAAAGGTGTTGATGCAGTGTAAATAAATTACAAATTATATGTTTACTTTTAGCGATCTGATCTTGAGCCTAGAAATGATATATCTAAAATATTTTATAAAAAAAATTGTAGATCGGTTATATATATAGATGAGTGTATATATTGAAATATAAGAGCATCTAATCTAGTTTTTTCTCATTAGCAACTTGATGTACCTAATTTGATCAGAATCGAGAAAATCATACTCATAAAACCCGTGAAAAAAACCCCGATTATGCAAATCGTTAAAAGACTTAAAATATAAATGCATGTTGGTTTTTGATCTCATTAATACGTGGCAAAGTCATTTCGCTATAAAATAAAAACATTGAATTTACAACTAAGGAATTGAAATGAAAAGGCTCTGAAAACGAGTAGAAAATTACATATATTAAATGTATGAGAATAAGATTTCGAGCTATAACGGAAATTGTGCATGCACCTAATAGAGATATATTGATAGACCTGAAAAATCCCAGTTCTATGGGCCGATTATTTTGTAGGGCATTTTGGTGAGATTAAATAATCAGGAAAAAACGATTTTCGAAGATGTTTACACAAACTTTAGCTTAATAAATGTGCTCGTATTCTATCCCGAGAAACCGAAGTGCCTATTATTAAGCCTGTAACTAACAAAACAGCGAGAATCGCCTACTAAACGCCAAAATATTGCGGTATGAAGGGGAAAAAGTCATTACTGAAAGAATGTTTAGCCTTAGTGTGATAATCCAATAGAAAACCCAGAAGCAATGTTAAGAAAATTTTTAAAACTCATATTTTTTCATATCCCAAAAAAACTGAAAAAATTGTAACTGACAGAAAAATAGGAAATTCGCTCAAATATTTACTTTTAAAGTATTTCATAGGGTCATGACCGTACACATGGCACATATTCGGAATATACTATTGTGGTATACTGAAAACGTTTTGGGAAAGATGGATCAGAAATTAACCAGATATTTACCGTAAACTCTCTGTTGAAATGATTTAGTAGGGAAGCAAATCATGCATAAACTTTTTTGATTATAAGCAAGCATATGATGATGCTAATAAAACCATTTGAAACTGCTTTTAAAGTTACGAATACCCGAGAATAATATAAGCCACATTATAATCGTTCTGAGATAGACAACCAACTAGATTATTTTTGCAATTATAAGGCAGGGAAATTAAAATTTATTATGATTTGAAACAATAAAATGCTCCCCTTGTATGCTTCTGGATACGAATATTTAAATGTCTAGCTGAAAGACAAAATTCAATCCTAAAACATTTTATACAACAAAGAAGCGTACACACTTGGTTTTGTTGATGAGATCGATAGTATTTGAAAATATTTAATCTCTTTGAGACAGTTTCCGAAAAACCGAGCCTGTATTACAAAAGAAGGGTACATGGTAATTTTGAGAAACAGAAAACCAATTTTTTACTATTTTTAAGAATCTGATATCGTATGATAAAGAACTCTCTTGTTTGAATGACTAGAAGTTGTTCTGAGCAGACAAAATGGCAATGTAAAGGCTAGAATAAATGTAAAAAGCATAAGTTAACTTACAAAAGATTAACCACCTTCGTGTCAAAAAAAATAGAAGTAATTCAGTCCTAGTGTGTTTTTGGTTTTATAAATTGATATAAACTGACTCCATTGAGGAGTTTTTCATCGTTTTAGAACCAAGGATTCTAAATAAAATTTGACCCAATAAAAATCAGTGAGGCTAATTGCAAATATATGATGCGATCACCGTAGAATTGTTTATCAGAATTCAGGCTTAAACAACAAAATGTAGCAATAGTGTCTCATGTCCGGCTTGTTGGAAATATTTCCCAAAATCAGAATTACAGAAAGCATGACCGCAAGACCTCAATGAGCCGATAGATTTTAATTTGAGAACAAGATGGCTTGATGATCTAATAAGAACAATAATTTATTTGACATGTAAAAATACAAAATCTGGTTCTTAATCGAGATAAAGGATATTTATAGCAGATAAGACTAGAATATTAATTATCAGATCAGCTATTAATTAGCATTCAAAGAAAAATTTATGCTTCTCATATATTATAACTTAAACCCATAGGCATTTTTTGCACTATTTTTTCTTCAAAAATTTGTTTTTACTAATATATATTTTTAAAGAAAAAAATCAGTTGGTTTTAGAAGAAAAGGTATTCTAATATTTATGCACTCAAATCGACCTAGGTTGGCTGTTCTATTTTCATATAATAGGATATATTTGTAGCCAATAAAAAGCTAAAAACATCATAGACTTAAAATTCGAAAACTAGTATATCTTTTATTGGCGTAATAATGTATTTAGCATCATTATCATGGCTTATTTACTCCGATGTTTAATATATAAATTACATTTTTCTATTTTATTCCAGATGCTGTAATTTCATATAAAAATATTTGCCTGTGGAAATAATTTATACGGGACAAAGAACATATCTAATGAAAAAAGTCTAACACAAATCTTCGATCGAAAGCGAATAATTTTTAATTATGACTTGAACCTATTTTAGTTTTCATTTGTAAAACAGATCGTACGAAACTTAAAAATGCATATTACTGAATAAGAAAATTAATCTCTTTTTTTGTTAGCTTTTCGAATATATGTACTGAAAATTGCAAAATAATACAGATTATTTCAGATATATTCAGTATGATTATTTGCTGTTTCATATAATTATATGCATAAAGGCGCATCTTTGGAAGTTAGATAAGAGACTTTATTAAGTTTTAACATAGCGGTTTAAAGTCGGGCGGGGGTGTTAAGTATCAATGTTGTAGAAGTTTCAATTTAAACTTCTGATTTATATTTTAAGTAAAGATTTGGATGGGGTTTTTTTAAGCCTTTCGCCGCCAAATTTTTAAAATTCTTTTCCATTGATTAATTTCTACCAAAAAATATATTCATAATTTAATATTTTAAAAAAATGTGCTATTGTTCTTAAAAAGTAACAAATAAACATATGTATTGTGCTAAAATACTCAAAAAAATGGTATAATATCAAAATGTAAATATAATATCTTATCGCCGGTATAAATTTTTTAGTTTTTGGATTAAATTTTAAATACTAAGAAAAATTTATGGATTAATTTAATCGCAGATAACACGTTCATTTTTTTTTCTATTAAACCAAGAAGTGGATATGAATTAAAACTTTGAAGAACAGGCATTGCATTAGTTTGAGAATGAAAAATAGCCAAAATACCATGAATTTTGTAAAG
The DNA here is from genome assembly GCA_022605425.2 of Hamiltosporidium tvaerminnensis. Classification (NCBI taxonomy): domain Eukaryota; kingdom Fungi; phylum Microsporidia; family Dubosqiidae; genus Hamiltosporidium; species Hamiltosporidium tvaerminnensis. The sequence goes on from CM061247.1 coordinate 1,330,786, forward strand.
GCTCGAAACAAAACAAAGGATTTAAATTAAAAAATGCTTTGTTACTATTTAGAATAGATATGAAGGGGTGTTTTTTGTACAAAAATGACCACAAAATGGAAAATTAAATCCAAGACAAAAATTATAGAACAAATAAATTTATGGTTAATTTACGTTCCCCAACCCTATTTTTAAGATGGTAAATGAGGTATTCGGATGGAAATGCTTATTTATTTAAAATTCCATGTATAAATTTTAATTTTACGGCTTGAACAACTAAGCCTTGATCGCTATATGTATTAATGTCAGTATAGTCAATTGAGATCAAAAAATGGAGTATTTGATAAATTAAAACTTGTTTATTCAACCCCATGCTTTTCATTTAAAGTATATACTATAATAACTGCAGGCTAATAGTATTTGCAAAAAGAAATAGTTCATATTCGACATAGAAATTACAGTATATAGGCCGATGAAACAAATAATTGAATGAAAAACTTTACTGAATTATTTAATGAAATTATTTGACAAAATAAATAAATAATCAAATGTAAAGATCGATTAAAATTCCAAAATAATTATTTTCACTAAAGATAATCTTTTTTAATAAATTGCTTTAAATTTTAAAGTAAGTAAAATATTTTATTATCTATAGATACTTTATATTCGTGATTATTCAAATAAATGCTACAAAGTTGATAAGATTCATTCCAGTGAGCAGATCTATATATTTTTTATTTCTTTCCTCAAAGTTCATGGCAGATATTCTTAAAAACTTGAGATTTTTAAATGATAAAATTGAAAATAATTCTGAACTTGTAAATTCGTTTACATAGAGCTGTAATTTGCTTACAGTTTTTCTAATATTAGACCGAAGTATTTTTTCTAGGATATTAAACTCTATATCTATTTTAAAAACGCATAATTTTAGACATTTGAGTGTTTTTATATTTTCAATAATATCAATATCATCTAAATGTAAAGCATCTGCATCATAAACAAGTTTTTCCAGGAAATCAAAACACACAAAGAAAGAAAAAATGTGTAAAGAACTGAATTTTGAAGAATTTTGATACATGACTTCGTTTGTATATTTAAAACAACACAAATTTGGTAACAAAACTGGTTTTTTAAGTCTTGAAATACTAGCATCAATCATATTATCTTCTATTAAAAAACTTTTAAAGGCTACATCTGGGCTATAAGACAGACAAACTAGCAGATATCTTAAGGCGATAAATCTAGTTATAAAATAATAATATTGAATATTCAAATGATGAGTTATGTCGTAAAATTCCATATGAATGACCGATTTGTTAATAAAATCTAGATTTTCACAGGTTAAATTTTCATCAAAAACAAAATATTTGAACCAAACAAATATTAACTCCTTAGATCTCAATATAAACTTCAGAAGCTCACCGGTTAATTTTATATTTGAAAGATATAAAGTTGATAAAGCTTTAAATGATTCCAAAAAGAAGTAATTACTTAAACTATTATTTTCAACATTTTTTAGATCCAAGTTCAATCGAGTTATATATTCGGGATGAAATAATTTTTTAAAATCAATCAGCTCATAATTTTGTTTACATAATTTTAAAGATATTCCAATTATATAATCCTTGAAATTATATGTGGGTAATTCGTATAAATTATTTTCTGAATCAGAAATTTTAAAATTCTCTGAAAAATCTATGTAAATGTTTTTTCTATTCCCCTGAAATGAAGCCGAAGCCACTTTAGATAATATTTCGGTTAAAATAATAAAGCGAATTTTTACATATTTTATAGATTCAAATGTTGGGCTGCTTTCCAAACAAACTAATTCCTTCATCTCTATTTTATTGAAAATTAATATGAGTTTTTCCTGATTTTTGAAGGCTTCTATTCTTTCCAAAATATATTTTGTATCACAGGCAACAATAAGTTTTACAGTCTTTTTCGATTTAAAATAATTAATTTTATGTAGTTTATCAAATATTGGTAGATGGCTTTCTTCAACTAGCAGTGTAATTTTTTTTGGTTTTGGCGGCAGCGAAGAGACAATTATATCCATGTTCGTATCGTTAAATCTTGTGTATAAATCTAAATATAACTTATCTAAATAGAATATTTTTATCAAGATTTGCCATATGCTACGAAATCTCGAATTTAAAAAATATTTATAAATTTCTAGTTCAATTCCTTCAATCTGCATATTCCTAAAAATGGAACGCTTTTTATGCAATTTTCTTCGAAAAAAAAGTCGATTTGGACTGTATTTATGAAATGTTTTATCTATAAAATATTTTGGGAGGAAATAAAATTTACAGAAATACTCGATCATATCAAGAATAAATAAATTATTATATTCACTATAATCTAAAAATATTTCAGCAGTTTTCTCGGAGAAAGCTTCTTCTTTAAACATTACAGAATGGAAAGTCAATGACTTTATAAAATTCATATACAAGTGATTTCTTTTTATTCTAAAAATATTTAAATATTTTAAAATTTCGAAGGTTAAATTAGGCTCAATTGAAAACATATTGTCTTCTGCCTCCAAAAATTTTATAAAATAGGAGAATAACATGAAACAATTCTTTTCTATCCCAATAAAAATTTCTTCTTTATTTAAAAGAATTTTTTCATCTAGAAGATCGAATCCAAGCGATATTTGGTTTGGATAAATAAAATTAAACGTAGTCATAGAATTATGAGAATCACAAGAATCGTCATAATGAAATTCTCTACCTTCAAAATTAGAAACCAGTGAACAGGTTTTCATACATAAAAAATACAAATCCTTTTGGTATAGCAAAGTATCACATTTTGTATTATTATTAATTTCCATAATTGTTACATTAATGCAACATATATGAATCTTAATCAAGAACACTGTAAAAATAAAATGCTTAAGGAATTTAACCGCGCATATATTTTGATAAGAAATACCAAAACAATGTTTGTATATATCTATCCTTCTATTTCTAAGATTATATTTTTCTTTATTTTCACTATTTACTATCCACATGCGATTTTGAGGTCAAAAATTTTCGAAAATATATATCTCTGAAAAACTTTATAATCAAAAAAAATCATAGCATATATTTTAATCTTTAAATTAAAAAACTAGGTTCTATTCGAACAAAACTACTAACCGAAACAAAACAATTAATTTATTTTCTTTGCATAAAGTCAAATTATCCATCCTTTTGCCTCATAATCTTTGGACTTGCGAAGATATGGTTTGGAATACACAATCTAAAAATAAAATGGTCAGAAAGAAGGAACTTGACACCCAAAATATAAAAAAGGAACAAAAAGGCTGCAAAACACTGCGGAAATCACACAAATGCAGATAAAATCTTGTGATTTCGATGTGGTAAAAATACCCGAGAAACTTCCCCTACAGCCGCCCATCTATAAGAATAAACACTTGCCATCCAACAAAGCTTGCCAGAATACTCCATTTTGCTCGCTTGACATCCTACCCACGTCCTCCCGTTCCAATTCGTCTAGGTGTAGATCGGCCAAAACTATAGAGACCTTCAATACTGCTGCTATTATGAAAGGAAGCTGACTGATGGTATTCTACTCATTGCTTGATTCTCTCACAGCCGTTGAGTCGAAATGACCTAGATTTTCTATTCTAGCAGGTAAAAATAGATTTGAGGGGGTACTCAAAAAGGCTGGTCTGCAATTCAGAAATACTATAATGAAAAAATTGGCCTTAATATCAATATCGATGTGTTTAAAAAATTCAGACAAATTGAGGCAGAAAGGGAAATAAGGCAAGAAGAAAATAGAGAGCGACGTAGAAATGCAACCTTCTCACCGAAGCATGCTCTTTAACGACATCACACTCTATATTAACCCGAAAGAGAAGTCATTGTGTAAAATCAAGAAATTGCGAGGAGGAAAGTCAGAGATGTTGTGCTTCGAACAAGAAAGTTTTCAAGTAGATTAGTTGATGCTAAAAATTTGGACTTCTATAATTGAATCGCAGGTAAATATGTTGTATTTCATATACCTGAGTCCGTATTTGATGTATCTCGATTTATTTTGCCTCATAGATATGATATGCAGAGGTGTCTTGCATCACACAACCGAGATCGGCTTGGGAAGAAAATATAGAATGTAAAGTTTCCAGGCTAGTAATCTCCACATATCTTTTCGAAAAGTCTCGTATGCAGGGAAAACCCATCACTTCAGAAACGCCAAGTCTTAAGCCACCCATGAGTCCAATTTAAACTTGAGAGGTATTAAAGATTTTTCAGGAGCTCTGTTAAAGAGAATTGGTGTCTCATTGTCTACAGAAAAATACAATTATGAATGTAGGAAACATTCTGAAAAGAGAATAATATGGTTGGGTTATTTTGATGCCGAATTTATCGTGCTTTTTCTGAGAATGCTGTGAATCCTGACGAATTTTCAATTTTGGTTTACAATGTGGAACAAAAAGAAAAGTAGTTGCGTATGATGACTATGTGATATCTTTCATGTAGGATACTCATCAGACTAAGTTATTTCCACTTGATGAGTTTGTATATATTATCAATTGAGTTCTTACCCAGAAACTCCCAAAATGTATGTTATTTACAATGTCTACATAAATGAACTCACGAGTCTTCACTAATATCTTTATGATATCGTGAAAGTCATTTATTTAGAAGAAAATTCTCAAGCCGACGTTATTATTGTAGACTTACATATTTGATACATAAAGGCAAGTCAAAGACTGGTTCTGGTTGCAGGGCAATTACCGATATTTCAAACTTATACAAACTGACAACAAAATGTTTTACAAATTCGTTTTCTTGAGTCTGAAAGACTCGGTTACTATCAGATATTTGTTTGGTGGAGTGAGAGGTTTTTATTGAGAAAAGAGCAAGCCCTGATGAATGTTCCTCTAATAAAGAGTAGCGAAATAATCTTAAAGAAACTTGGATTGATGCCTAAAAAAGCTTTTTGTTCAATAAAAGTACTTATTTGACTTCATGCATCGAAAGCATTAAGTTATCTGATTGTATCCTAAAATTTATTAAAAAACAGAATCACAGTGGAAAATTTATATTTTATTTGTGCCTAAAAAATCAGGAACAAGAAGATTGAAAAGGTCATTTTAGAAGAAGGTCTGTTTTCATTTCTGTTTGCTATAAGTATGGGTGGATTTAGCCGAAAGCTTAATGAAAAATGTGTAAAGGTGACACTACAGAGAGAGAGTTAATCGCATTCTACCAATCATATCATATTTATTTATTTTCTCATATATATTGCCAAAGATAGGCAAACATTTGAAAAGGCAATCCATGAGGGCAAGCTGTTTATGGAAAACGTAAGATTTTAGTTAAAAAAGCGAATTCGACGATGAATGGTCTATGTTGAGAAATTATTGGTTCTCTGATTGAAAGAATATATGTTTAAAAATACAGTGGAATAATAAAAAATAGCAGGTGAATCTTAACATGTAGTTATTTGAGGAAATATAGACCAAACTGATAGTCAATTTAGGAGGACTTTGTTTCACAAAATTGAATCCATGAAGTTTATTTCAAGCCCTACATCGACATGCAATATCGTAAATAAAATGTAATATAGGTGTATTTCGACTGGAACCGACTGACTTCTCGAATTTAGATTATGCTTTACGCACGATTTTAGTGAATAAATAAATATATCTACGCTCAGGATGAAAAGAACGTCTATATCTTTTCCGGAAGAAACTCGGAAGAGGTTCTAATCTTTAAATATCAAAAGCAAACATCTATTTCGCAACTCTTTGATTATCTGAAAAAAGATAAAGATACTTCTAGAAGAAGAGCCAAAATCTTAAAAATTGAGAATAATGATAGAATCCACCTTGCATTGATAAAAAACTTCTTAAAAGTAAAATGTGGTTTAAAAGAAGAAGTCAGTGAGAAGAAATCAAATGAAGTTCACTAGCTAACATAAATGACGAAATAGCAAAGCTTAAACCACATTCAAAGTTATATAATGTTATAAATAATCCTCTAGTAGGTCTAAAAACCCTAAAGATTGGTTATGAAAGGAAGTTTCGGACTGTTCGATGAAGCAGTGCGCTGCTATATTTATAATAAATGTATTTTTGGGTGTAGAAATGTGTGTCAGCGTTGCAATCAGTCTAGGAAAACAGTGGATTATTTATCGACAAGATATCAGAAAAGACATGAGCATGACTATAGTAAGACTACACAATGATGTAATAGAATGCATAAATTTATTCCCAATAAATAGATATGAATTTTTGTTTTCAAATCGAATTAGAAGCCACTATGTTCCAGAAATTCTTGATGACAAATATATAGAGATTCAAGTGCTCCTAGAACAAGATCTTATGTCAAAATTTGTAATAATAGAGTGATATATTTAATTTAAACAAGAGGCAGGATAAGATAGATCTTATTGAAGTAGGAAAAAATTCCCAAGATTCACTTCAAATAGTTGAAAATGAATAACTTGAGACGTATGACCTATTAGCCAATGATTTAGGTCTTATATAGAGATGTAGTTTTGATATAATACCATATTTAATGACTTTAGACGCTAATGTAACACAATATCATAAGACGTATGTTAAAAGACAACAAATACTTATGAATATAAGGCATATGTTCTGATGGGAGTACACAAGAAGACAGTCGAAATAATTTCGTTTTATCGACGAAAAGAATCATAGTCGAGACCAAATGACAAAGAGAGTGGTAAAAGCATTAATCCGTGTTATTGAAAAAGCTGGGGTACGTAAATAACCAACACGCCCTTTAAAGCAAGTGAATAACGAGGAAAATAATGTCAAACAAAAAATAATGCAATAATCATCATAGTTGGAGGAAGCACACTAAAATAACTTACAATAATTATAAACAACAGAGTCGGATTTACAAGCGGAAACTATGGTGGTTAAAGATCTATAAGAAAATATATAAAAGATGAAAGAGTATTATACCCCCCATAAATTGTTTCAATTTTATATCCAAACTAAAAATAAATTAGAAAAAAAAATGATTGTTTCTAACTATAAATTTCATTGCGAAGGCTAAATTTTCTTTTCCCACCTTTAAATTGTAATTTTATACTTTTATTTGTAATATTCATATAAATAAGAATCTAAAAGTTTCTATTGATGTACTAATAATTTCTTCAAATAATTTTACTTTTTATTAAATTCTCAATTTTATAGTAATTTTGAATATAAATAAAAAAAAGGACCAAATGCCCTGAGATGGATGAAATATATAAGAAATATGAAAAAATTCTCAATTTTAGTGAAGTTAAACGAAATTTAAATATAAAAAAAGAAGAATTAGATAAGAATGCTCTAAAAATACAAAATTTAAAGAAAGAAGAAAAAAATATTTCAGAAAAAATAGAAAAAATACGCATAAACGAAATTATAAGTGAGTTGGAAAAACTTAGATTAGAAATAAAAAAGATGGAAATTGTGGAACAAGAAATTTCTGATATAAAAACTTTTAAAAACTTAACCAAAATTATAACCGATAAAAAGATAATTTGTGGAAAAGCAGAAAAACTATTTTATAACTATTTCTGTATATATACCGGTAAAATAGAATGTATAATTGGACAAAACGAATTTAAAAAACAGATTTTTCATTCTTTAGATATTTCTTCTGATTTATTTATTTGTATTTTTTCTAAAGAACTTGAAATTTTCTTTTGTTTTTTGAAGGAATTCGATAATGAAATTTATAAAAATATAAAAAAAATCTTTTTAAGTTTTTTGAAACGGAATTTTAAAAATATTAATTGTGAAAATATTTTTTTATTTGAAAGTAAAAATTCTATTTGTGTTGTTTATAATTACATTGATACCTCATATCCCGAAAAATGTAATTTAATATTTTCTAAAGTTGATGAATTTGATTTATCGAAATATAAAGAAACCAATTTAAATTTAATGATTGATAAATATTCTAATATTTGTAAATATTTGGCTAATATTTTGTTTGAAAATTTAAAAAAATACATTTTGAAAAACAAAATAGAAAAAAACAAATTAAAAAACTCATTTCTTGTATTTTTAAATACAAAATATTTTACCAATGATTTGGATAGATTTATATTGGATATTTTAATGAAACACATGATAGATTTAAGTAAACGAAACAGAGAAAATGTAGAATTACAGGAGTTTAAAAGTCAAAACCACCAAATACCAAAGATTATTTCAAAAAATTATTTAAAATTAATTACAAATTTTAAAAAATTGAATGAAATAGATATTCAAGACAATGAAAAGGTATTTGATACGATTATGAAAATATTTGTTGTATTTTTTAGTCAGAAAAAAACATATAAATCCTTAACGGATTTATTCTCTTTATTTTGTGATTTAACACATTTCATAAAATTATATGAAAGTATTTTTTACGATGAATCAAAAGATAAAAATTCAGAAAATAAAAATTTTAATAACTTTTTAAAATCTAAAAAAGAAGAAATCAAAAATTCTATACAAAATTTAGAAAAATCGAAAAAGAAAATTTTGAAAAAAATATTTGAAAAAGGCGGCCAAATCGATTTCATATTTTTAGGAGAAAATACTAAAGAATTTAAATCAAAAATTAAAATGAAATACAAACTTTTTATTGATATTTTAAATCTAATGTTACCAGAAAGTATGAAACTTTCTATAGAAATCGGATATTCGGAATATATTTATATGCAATATATCGATTACGTTCTTTTTTTACCTGAGATTTCATATAAAGAATGTGACACTTTGTCTGAAGTAGGTCAATTCATTATAGATTTAGAATCAATTCCTAAAAATTATATTTCAAATTATCCAAAAATACTCGCAATCTCTGAAATTTTACAAATGAATTTGAATGAACTTGAAATTTATATTAAAAAAAATAAAAATGTATTTTCTTACACTGAAATATCTGGGATGGTAAATTCTATGTTTGAAGAAAGTGAAAAACGAGAAAGATTTCTCAAGAATCTTAAAAATTATTTATATAAAAAATGAATTTATTTCCTTCAATTACTCGTTTACAAAATTCAAGTAAAATTATTTCAATATTAAAGTGTTTGTTACTAATGTATTCTTCTATTTTATCTTAGTATTCATGTTCTTAGATTTTCTTATTTTAAAGAAAGTTTAGAGTTTGTTATTTATATAATTCTGGTTTATATTTTGTTTTAGCCATTTTTCATCTAATTTCGATACAAAAAAAAGTTGATTATAATTAAAATGTTGTTTTTATATTTGTATCTTATTTTTATACTTATTTTTAACATTTAATTAAATATTAAATTTCTAAATCTTTTTTTTTCTTTTTATAAAGTCTTGGTTTATAAAAAAATGCTTTTTTTAATCGTTGCTTTCAAATTTATTTTTTAAATAAAATAAAATTATACATTTCTATTTCTTTAAAAACAAGTGGAGTGAGGATAACCACATAAAAAACTATCTTCTTGGCAATGAGTGTGTGAAACTGGTGTGAGTATCATTGTTTTGATTTTTGGTGAAATATAAACCACATTAGATCATCGGCTGTTCCATGGGAGTTGTTATGAGGAAAAGAGTCTAAAAAATGGCGAAACTTTCTACAAATTTATTTGTAGTTTTTTACGTAACCAGATTGCAGACCGCAGCTGAACATGTAGGTAAATGCCATGTAAAAGCATGGAAACCTAGCCTTGCTCACTCCGGTTAGAAGACTTAGCGCCTGGGAGATATAAAAATAAAAACCATTAAAAGCCAGGAAAGCTAAGTAGCAGGCTATACCTGTTGGTATGACATTGCACTGTCTAGGTGAACCCCATGTAAATCTCTGAAATATATCTTAGCTAGAAGTTTATTGGGTTCAGAAAGTGTAGAGTAAGTTGGAATGCTGCATAGTCTTTGTGAAGCCCAGGGTCGACTTCGGCCTTCGATAACATTCCATGCAACAGGACTTAAAGAAGTCTGGACAACCGCCTCGTCTAGTAATTAGGTTCTACACACCTGTTAGATGAAAGGCTATGGTATGTAGGTATCGTAGGAGGGTACTGATGGAGTGTTAGAGTAGCAGTTATTTATGTTAAACTCAGAACTGCGTTAATTTCATGAAAACAAATATAAAACTTCATACTGTTCTAAAAAGATGGGATACCTTTGAATAAAGCCGTATAACTTACATTTCTATTTTTGTTAAAATCTTATCTAATTTCAAAACATTTAATTACCACAATCTACTTTATATAAAAATATTTTACTCACCAGGGAAATACAAGAATATACAAATTCATATAAACCTATTTTTTTTAGTTTAAACAAAACTTAAATTTTGTTTTGGAATTCGAGGAATAATTCCTCGAAAGGCATAATTTCTTTGTAAAATGATATTTATTTATAATTTTCTCAAAGCACAAGAGTATATTGAAGTCAGAATTATATTAGATTTTAATATATGAAAATACAGTGTATTACACTCTTCAAAGTTTTAATTTGGTTCTGCAAACGAAGTCTAAAGAATCGAGATCGGGCATTTCTATAATAAAATTATCTTTAAAGAAGAAAAAATGTTAATCTGCTGATAAATATTTAAACAATTTTAAAGTTATAATTGAGTATACAGGCTAGGTTAATACCAAAATGATATGGTAATTTACTAAACATAGATTAAAAATATATGCCTACCACTGCATGTACATATTTACCTTCATTTGACCACAAGAGTACTCTCGGAAAAATAGTAATTCGGATTTAAGGGGGTCAATGAGTATAGTAGAAATATGCTGTATGTTAAATTTGGCTATATAATTATTGAAGTACTTATTACGAACCTTTCAGTATATAAAAGTTGTTAGTTTAGTATAATTAATAAAACAAAATCTAATAAGTTCATATATGTTCAAAATTGATTGCAGTTACATTTTCAGAATATTAGAGCAAGGCTAAATAAATATAGCATGGTAATATCTTATAACAGAAAAAATAGACGCTTTCAATTACTTTAAACATACATTTTTGTTAAATGTCGAATCTATATATTTATTTTATTCATATAGATAATATTTACTTTCGTGAAAATGAGAAAAACGTATAACTTATAAAATAAGATTTTTCCTATTTTTATATAGCTCTTTTAGTTTAGGTTTAGATTTATTTTAATGTGAATGGCTCTTTTTATTTTTAAGCTTAAAGATCAGCAGAAAGTTTACGTGGAAAACCAGCTTAGTGCTTCATAAGAGTAATTTATTTTGAATTTTTATACTACCAGATTTGTCTGAAAGACTTTGGAAAACAATTAACATGTCCCTCGATTAATTGAAATAACAAGCGATGGAAATACCCGAATTTCACAATTCATTAGTTTTTACGCTTCTTTACCTCTAATAATGACTTTTCAGCAATTAAAAATAAGGGTTTGCAAGATAAAGTGCTATAAAGTGGTTGATGTTTGTTTTTTTATTTTCTAGATTATAATTAATAGATGACTGATCTTCTATTATTTCAAAACTCCTTAATTTTGGTTTTATCAACTGCAAAATGTAGTTTAAATTGTACCTAGTGTTTATAATCACCTAAAATAATGACCCATTAATGAATGCATTTCATTTTTTTCTATATTCAAATACGATTTCATCGAAAGCCTAACTCTCATTTTTTCTTCTGCAGTCAGATCACACATACTCAGTTTTCAATACAACTTTTCATTAACTCTTTTGACTTAGCCTTATATTTAAACGATTCCTTAATCTATTTTACAACTTTCAGCATTGAAAAGATAGAAATTCGATAAGAATAAGATTTTTAAATTCCGCTATAAAATCACATTTTTAAATTATCTACTTATTTGTTTTCTTAAAATTTACGTGAAAGCAGATATAATGTTTTTAGAGATTTTATTTTTATAGGCAAATAAATAAAACTTTAAATAACACACCAAGCCCTTTAGAATCTACTCATTTATAAGTTTTATTTGTGAAAATTCTTAAATTAACATTTATTTGTTGATAGGCTTTGGTTATAGTGTAAAAATAGGGGATATTTGAGAACGCAACTTAATTGTTGATATATTTTACGGGTTAAATAATTGGAACCATAATCATAAGAAACTCGCTTCTAAAGTCAATAAAACGTGTTTGTGTTATAATATACATTACTATCACTATTTTATGATTAGTAAGTTAATTATATCAAATATCACATGTTTTTTTTAGTACAAATTAATCTCGCTTTCAGTACCTTTTTATAAACATTTTCGATTCCTCAGTAAACATTTTTTTGCTTATTAATAGGCAGTATTATTTAAAAAAATGTTTTTTAGCACCAAAAATCAGATTTCAGACAATCATATATTCAAGATATTTTTTTATTAATTCTGCGATAGTCAAAATAATTTTTATGGGATTAATTTTCTGTTAAAACATTCCTCCATAAACTTATAAAGAAAAATAAATTGAATCTCTTACTAAAAAACGAGATTATAAAAGTAATCGTACTTTTAAACCTTAAAAAACGAGTAATTTCTAATTATATTAGATTTTTTATACTTTATATTTTATTTCCAAATATAAGTCTACATATGAATGTAATAATTTTCATCATATTGATAGTAACTTGGACTAACAAAAATGAGCTTCACGCTTAATTCTATTCATCTTGTAAAGTGAACTATATTTAACATCTAGGGTCGATTTAGATCGACATAATAGAAGCAAAAAAGACCTATTTATATATTAAGCCCTATTCTTATATAACTATATCTAATATCTAAGAGCATGTTTCAATTTCAAATTTTAAGAATTACTGTTGAATTATTATATAAATTAATTAACTTTTGGCTAAATTCCATAATAGTATATTTATTCTTTTTAAGAATTTAAGAATTACTGTTGAATTTTTTATATTAATTTATTAAGCTTCTCTGAATTTTTTAATAATAGATTTATATTTTTTAAGAATTGAAAAAAAGATTTTTATTTTTATATTGACAATATTTGCCAATTTATCATTTTTCCTAGAAAAGTAAATGTAGTTTTAAGTGAATAAAGAAATAATATAATATATGATTCTGTTAGAAAACATCTAAAACCGATAATTAAATAGACCTATGACCCCATGAATCTTAAATTTTAAAAAATCAGAAAAAAAATTTAAAAATATGATATTTACAATTTTTAAATATAAATTTGGAACACCCGATAAAAGAAATGTCATATTTGTGCAAAATATTTTTTCCAATAACATTATCGATATTTAGTTTTCATATTAGTAGGTTTGGGTATTGTTCTATCCATAGAGATAGTGTGATAAAATATACACAATCTAATCGAACAGATGCTTCGGGTTTTGATCCGTTAATATGCCCAAATCCACCATTTAATACAAAATATGCATCTAGTGTGAGTCATTTGCTGCCAAATGAAACTGATTTTGAGTTTTGTGACCATTCTGGAAAGATATATAATGAATTGCCACTTGATGGGTGTTGCGAACACCCAGATAACCCAATTTTTGAATCGTATAAAGAAAATCGGGATCGACCTGAAGAAAGGTCATATGATGAAGCTTATACTCTATCAGAGGATCTCATGCCTTTAAGTTATGATGAAAAAAACAATTTCTGTGGTAAGACTTCATCTAATACAATAAATACAGAATCAGAAAAAAATGATTTTTTGCCAAGTGAAGAAGGCAAAATTGAAGCTGGTGAAGTTCCGGATTTTGAATGCGGTAGTCAATATGTGAAATCAATTTTTGAAACACCTGTTAAAAATCCTGAACATAAAAATGAAGATCAGATCTTTGGAAGCCGTGATCAATTATATGAATCGATTTCTGGAATTTATGATAGAAAGTCAGATAATGGAAGTGAAGATTCGTCATACGAAAGTTGTATTCAGTTTGAGGAACATAGTATCGAGAGTTATGATGAAGATATAAACAAAAAAGGTGATAACTTGTTATACGAAGCCTGGTGTCAATCAGATGAAGGTATTCTTGAGATGAATGATAAAAATTCCGACAATGGAAGTGAAGATTTATCACTTGAAAATTACAGATCAGAAATAGAGAGTAAAAACTCCATATCAGATTCTTTGAAGGAGTTTTTAAAAAATCATATAACAAATCAAGGAGAGCCACATACTGATTTTATCTTAAACTTCTTACTAGAAATCTTTAGTAATGCTGAAATAAAAACAATATTGACTGAAATTATAGCAAGGAAAAAAATCGAAATTGTCCGCGACAAATGCACCTTAATACAGAATTTTTTTGAAACTTTAAAAACGACTGATGAAGATCAATGGGATGAAAAATTTGCGAAGCATAAACCTCAATATAAAGAATTGAAGCGTCAATATGATCAGCTTAACATCTAAAAAAACCTACAAGAATTTTCGCTCATTTTTAATCTAACCCTTAATTTTTAACCGAAATTATTAATAAAATAAATCTATTTTTTAAAAAATTTCTTATTAGTATAGATTCTGTGACTATTCTTACTAAAATTAATCTTAGAAGTTATAATACAGTATTTTGCTTGTGAATGAATAAAAACCAATCAGCTACGTGTATTATTTTATTCAAACACTCGTATACATATGGTTTATTTTTGATTAAAATTTAATTAGTTTGAATTTTGGAAATTATATCTATATTTATTTTAAATCCAAGATAATTAGGTAATATGATATAACTGACAAAATATTAATATTATATCTGAAGTTGAGAAGATATTACAACAAATACATATATATTCTACAAAATGGGGCCTTTATTATATAGTTATGTTCAAAATATAACGAAGCATGTATTAAAATAGATAAAATACAATTCGAAGACTTTAATCCAGCAACAATGATAATTTGCAAATCATGTGAGCTTCGGATAAATAGATTGAGGCAGATAAAAAGAAATATGAACTAAGTAATATTTTATAGCTGGTAAATTTAAAATTGAAATAAAGTGAATAATGAACTAAATTTCTATTATTAACTTAATATAATCTTTACATTATGTGGAGTTTACAATACTTTGATGGTTATGAAATTCCATCAAAGGAAATTACGTGTACAAATATATAAATATTAAAGAGTAGGTGCCAATATCTATTCAAACACTTTATTAGTTTACTTTATTAGGTGCGTGATTTCCATAGAATTAACAGACTGGCAAAATTGCTTTCAAAATTGATCTGTATGTGTACTGATAGAAGTATTTCACTTTACACAGTCAGCTAATACCACTAGAATAGTATTAGAAAAACAACAGCTTATAGTGTTATTCATGTAAAAATGCATTATACATTTGGGTTTGTTATTGGAAATAAAAAACCCATTAGAAAGATTTAAATAAACAAGCTTTTTCTAAACCAAGATATTCTGGTATAAAATAATAATTTTTGTCATCAGTGTAGCAATTGATAAATGAATGTTATATTAAACCAAAGTTTGCGAGCTTTAAAGAATCAAGAGAAATTTTCAAGCAAAATACTTCGATATAAAACCGTAAGAACACTTCAATATGTCTTTTTTTCTTAATTATAAATAAAGTAGAATTTCAATGAATTGTTTATGAGTTAAATAGATGAAACCAAAAATGAATTTAATTACTCATATTAAGATCAAAATTAGGTTTATTGAGGAAAAATTGTATTCTATAAACGCAAAGAAATGTTACAAAATTGTAATTTTTTTCAAAATTTTATTGAGCATCCAAAACTAGTTATTAAATACATTATAGCATAATCATACTCGATTTGAATTCATCAGACTCAGTATTCTACATATTTAATAAAAAAATATCACGGTAGGTAACAAAAGTAAAATCATTTTCTCATTTTTTGATATTTACAAATATTTCTTCAAAAAACCAAATTAAATACTAGAATGCAGAAAATTTTATGTTTAGAATATAATTAATGGTCTAAAATTGTTATTAAAAAAAATATTAGGCGAATGTGAAAACCCTATGTTTCAAATGCCAACAGAAGCCTGAAGCAATAAAGAAAACTTAAAAAGTGAAAATATAAAATATAAAAATCCCATTCAAATTTTAACGTTTCGGTCATTCAGTTTCTGTTATTATTTTATTATTATTACTATGGTTTTACTTATTGTATCAATAATATAAAAAACTTCATCTATCAGTTAGGATCAGAGTATAAATCACAACAATATTATTTTATTTTCAGATATTCTTATGGTATATTAGTGATTAAATCAAAATAAGATTTAATAATTATAAATGAAAGCCATGTATGAAGCTATGATAAGATCATTTTCTCGTAATCACGAGTCTGTCGTTATTTAAAAAAATAATCATGAAGGTATGATTCCTACAAATAGCTAATTTATATTTCTAGTTAAAGATATACATACCGTAAATAATCTAAATTGAAAATTAGAATATGAGTTAAGGCAGAAATATTTGTTAACGAAACTCTAAATATTAGTTAAATTAAAAAATATAAAAATATCTAAAGCATACATAAAATCGAATTCTTTTAGAAAATTTACATTGAGCCTAAACAAATGGATATTCTTTTAAATAAAGGTTGAATAGAGTAATAGTTTTACTTAAGTATTTCATAAATAAAACATAATATAACATGATTAATGTAGATTTATTATTAATTCTGAATAAATATAATATAACTTGTAATAATACTTTTTTAAATGGGTAGAAGAAAAAAAGTTGACAGCGAAAATATAAAAAATGAAGAAATAAAGGCTGTAAACAACTCGGAAATTAGTTTAAAACAGACAAAAACGTGTGATAGAGATGTAGTGACTATATCCGAGACACATCCACCACAACCGACCATCCATAATAACACCCACTCCCCATCGAGCACTACGTTATATGTTACTCCAGTCAGCCTGCTCGATTCCGCACCCTCTTCTTCCTGTCCCGATTCTTCTGCGTGTGGACCAGCCAACACAATGGAAAACCTCAATGCACCTGCCATTCCAGAAGGAAATCGACTGATGGTATTGCATTCAATACTTGACTCTGTCACAGCCGTAGAGCAGGAATGGCCTAGATCTGCTATGTCAGCAGTGCAAAAAAGGTTTGAGAGAATGCCTAGAAATGGCTGGTCTGCAATTCTTAGGTACTATAATGGGAAATTTGGTCGAACTGTTGATATCGATATGTTAAAAAAATTAACACATAATGAGGCAGAAAGGGAAATAAGGCAAGAAGAGAATGGAGAGCGACGTAGAATCCCCACTTGTCTCGCCGAGCCATGTTCCTTACCTGACACTACACTCTATATGAACCTGAGAGAAAAGTTCTTGTGTAAAATCAAGGAACTCTCTGAGAAGGAAATCGGAGATGTAGTGGTCCGAACTAGAAAACTTCCAAGTACTTGGTTGATAGTAAAGTTTTGGAACTCATAAATCGGATCACAGGTGAATATGCTGAATCTCATGTGCCTAAGAATGTTAGTGATGCAGCTCGAATCATCCAGGCGGCCCAGGTATGTTATGACGAGGAAACACGTAAGGAGAAACCTAGATCCGCTTGGAAGGAAAACATAGAATGTAAAATTTCTAAGTTAGTACTTTCCAAAGATCTCCTCGAGAAGGCTCGTAAACTGGAAAAGCTCTCTACTTCGGAAACGACAAGTCTCAGAAAAATTATGCGAGAGTTTAATCTAGACTTAAGCAAAATAAATGATCTCTCTGAGGCTTTGGTTAAGAAGAATGAGGCTTTAAATGTGTACGAGAAAAAAATTACGATGTATGAAAGTAGGAGGAAATTTCGAAAGAGAATCGTATGTTTGAGTTATTCCGAGGTCGATTCTATCGAGGATTATCTGAGCGCGTTGAATCCGAGCATGTGGTTTATCGTGACGAAATTTCAGAATTTTGGTCTACAATGTGGAATAAAAATGATAAAGTAGTTACATATGATGAGTATTTGATACCTTTCGTGTCAGATACGCAACAGACCACGTTTCCTTCATTTGAAGAGTTTATAGATATCATCAATTGGCTGCCTAACTGGAAAGCCGCTGGAATTGATGGTATTTATAACTTTTACATCAAGAAACTTACGAGCCTTCATAAATATCTTTACGATATTGTGAAAGCCATATGTTTAGAAGGAACGCCTCAAGCCGATTGATATTATTGTGGACTTACATATCTGATACCTAAAGGTACACCAAAGACTGGCTCTGATTACAGACCAATAACTTGTATGTCAAACCTGTATAAACTGACTACAAAATGTGTCACTAAAGTGGTTCAGGTTGAGGTGGAAAGACGAGGATTACTTTCAGATAATCAGTTGGGAGTGGTTAGAGGAGTGCAAGGAGCGAAAGAACAGGCCCTATTGAATATTGCCATTAATAAAGAGTACGGAAACAATCTTAAGGCAACATGGATTGATGTCAAAAAAGCTTATGATTCAATAGATCATGCTTATTTGACACAATGTATCGAAAACCTTAATTTGCCTGATTGGATACTGAAATTTATTAAGGTAATTATATCAAAATAATAAATGAAAAATCAGTAGGGCCTGAAAAAATCATGAGCAAGAAGATTGATAGAGGGATTCTGCAGGGAGATAGTTTGTCACCATTATTGTTTGTGTTGTATATGGATCCATTGAGCCGAAAGCTTAATGAGAAATACACAAAAGTGACAATAAAGACAGATGCAGAATCCCACGCGACTAATCATCTCTTGTTTATTGACGATCTTAAGCTCTTTGCCGAAGATGGACAAACATTGGAAGAAATGACGGAGGAGGTTAAAAAGTTTATGAATAATATAGGATTGGAAATTAACAAAGAGAAGTCAGCTATTAATGATCCATGTTGTGAAGATACTGCTACTCTTCTTGAAGGAATAGGTGTTTATAAATATCTTGGAATTAAAGAAGATAGCAGAGGAATTCCAACAAGTAAGTCGTTTGAGAAAGTACAGACTAAACGAATAGCACGAGTAGAAAGACTTTGTCGCACGAGATTAAAGTCAAGAAATTTATTTCAAGCCATTAATCAACAGGCAATTTCTTTACTAAACTATCATATAGGTATACTCCGACCTGAACCGGCTGACTTCTCTAAGTTAGATGATGCGGTGCGTGCAGTGTTAGTAAAGAACAAAATACATCTACGCCCAGGATGCAAAGAACGTCTATACCTTCCACGTAAAGAACTTGGAAGAGGTTTACATAGTGTCGAGTTCAAAAGCGAACATATGTTTTTGCAACACTTGGATTGTCTGGAAAAACATAAAGATACATCGACCAGAAGAGCAGCAATCCTAAAGTTTGAGAATAATAATAAAACCCACCTTTCACTAATTAAAAACTTTTAAAAAATAAAATACGGGTTGGAAGAGGAAGTTTCAAAAAAAAAATTGGAAGAAGCTCAACTAGCTAACCTATATAACGAAATCAAAAACCGAAAACCACATTCAAAGTTATATAGCGCTAGAAACAACGAGCTGGTAAATTCAAATGACTCCTCAAGATGATTAAAGAAAGGAAGTGTAAGACCACGTGATGAAGCAGTGTTCTGTTATATCCAGGATAGAAATGTATTCTGGGGTGCAGAAGGTATGTGTCAACACTGCAACCAGTCTAGGAAAACTGTTGATCACTTAGCAACGAGATGTGAAAAAATGCTTGGTCATGACTATACTAGACGACATAATGAAGTGGTACGATGTATACATTTACTCTTGCTGAATAAATATAAGTTTAAGTCTTCAAAACGAATTAGAAGCCACTCAGTTCAAGAAATTCTTGATAACGAATATGTAGAGATAAGAGTGGACACCAGAATAAAAACTGATGTCAAGATTCGGTGTAACAGACCAGATATATTTATTTTAGACAAGAGACAGAATAGGATAACCCTCATTGAAGTAGGAATCACATCCCAAGACTCTCTTCAAATAGTTGAAACAGAGAAGCTTAGGAAGTATGACCTATTAGAAAATGAGTTAGGTCTTATTTATAAATGCAGTGTAGAGATAATTCCTTATGTGATGACCTGGGACGGTATTGTGACAAAATACCATAAGACGTATGTTAAGAGACTGCAAATACCCATGAATGTAGAGGCATATATACAATCCATAGTACTCAAGAAGACAGTCGAAACAATTTCTTTTGATCGACGAAGAGGACTTGAGTCTGGTCCAAATGCCGAGGAGAGCTGGGAGAGAGCATCATTAAGTGTTATCTTAGGAGCTGAGATGCATAAACAACCACTACCCCCTTTAAAGCAAGTAGACAACGAGGAAGATGATGTTAAAACGGAAAATACAAAAAATATTTTACCCCTTATTTTGGATGGCATAACCACAGCAAAGGAACCATCAACCAATACAAATGAAGAGTTGGAGTTGGAGGAAGAAATAGAAGTGGTTGAAATGGTGGAAAGAATTATTTAAAAAGAAAAATTTGTTAACCCAGAATTTTATTAAATAAATATAACTTGTATAAATATATAAAAGAAAAAAACAACATTTTTTTGGCAAATTGTCACTCAAACGTTTCTGTATTTTTGTCTGTATTTTTTCCGTTGAATTGTTCTGTCTTTTAGGTTTGATTGTTTTTTTCAGTTCGAGTCACTCCTTGATTTTGGTCTTTTTATTCATACCTTTGGTTCAATAATTTTAAGTCAGTTTGCTTATTATCTTGTTTGTTATTGGATTATATTTAATATTGAGAAATATGAGTTGTTCATGTATTCTGATTCTTTTATTACATCGCTAGGCGCGCTTTCATGTTTTAAATTGTTATTTAGTTTGTTTCCTAATAAGCTCCATGAATATAGTAATGATTTTGGATATTTTCTGAGACACAATTGAACTTATACAAGCCTATATTCCTGTGGCTGTTTGAAACTTTTTAAAGTAGTATTATTGTGTTTTATAAAAATAAAATCCTATATTATTAATAGAATATTTACTCAAATTCTAGCTTGAAACAAAACTTAATTATCAGTAAACACGTCTTATTTTCTTCGTTTATCATTTCTAATATCAAAGTCACTGTTTCGGAGTTATTTCCCCTTGAAATACTCTGATTAAACACATTATTTGCTTTTTTTAATCTAGAATTAATATATTCTGTTTATTTTTCCGAATCAAAATCGATCGCAATCATGGACCACCTATCTACATCTGTAACCCCAATGTTTAAAGAGTTCTTTAAAATAACAGCTCCTGGTTTGTTTTGGTAACCAAATTTTATATTTTTTTAGCAGAAGTCTATGTTTAATCATACTACCTCATGTGTTGTCTTTGGAAACTTTTGCTTCCAAGCAGCCTCAAAGCTTCGATGTTTTGTCATACTGGTTCCAATATTAACTCTTTCCTTCTGCATCCTAGAATAAAATTCTTTATCTGATATTAATAATATGCATTATCACACAAGCCTATATTCTCTTATTAAACCATTTAACAAGTTACCAAATCTCTTCAATTGATTAGTTCTTGCATTATATAATTTTAAACTTAAAAAAATATAGATAATAAAGGATTTGAAAGAATGATATTATATATCTATATTTATAATTATATGCTTATTGAGAATTTTTAAAAAAATACTAATTATAACTTTATTGCTTAAAATGTAAATAAAATATAGATAATAGAACATAGATAATAAAATTGACATTTAAGGAAAATTCATTGTGAATTCGGAATCAAGATATGCATTTACATTTTGGGATCTTCTATTACGAATAGGTTTCTCCAAAACAAAATCCGTGGTTCTAAAATCTTTTCTTTTAATATTTTGGATTGTTTTATAATCAATTGTGTTCAATGAGATTGATAATGTAATTAGATTTTTAAAAGATTTTAATATCTGAATATCTGCATGTGTGATCTCATCAAAATATATTTTTAGAGTGGTAACTGTATTCAATAAAAAGGAATTTTTGAAAAGTCTTTTAAGATCAATTTTGTTTGATTGGCTTATAAATTCTATTGTAACAACCTCGAGTTTGTTCATTTTGTCAAAAAATATATAGTCAACTTCTGTTAATATATATGAGTACAAGAAAATTGATCTAAGATTTACAAAATCATATATTTTTGACATAAAATACATACAATTTCCCATGTATGGACTTTTTATCGGGTATTTTATTTCCAAATGTTCTAAAAATATTCGTTCGAGGTTCCTTTTACTAAAAAAACCAATTTTCTGCCAAAAATATTCCAGAGAGCATACTTCACGAAAAATTTCGGTATTTTCTATTTTTATATGAGAAATAGATCTAAATTTAGCCAAATATATCATAAAGTTAGATTTGATGCAAGATCTAGGACTAAATAAACCAAAAACTTTTAAATTTAAGTTTAAAGTATCAATTTTTGAGAATAGATCATGATTAAATACATATACTAAGTTTTTAATTTCAACAGAAAGTAATGTAAGTGATTCTAAAATATAAATTAGTAGTTCATCGCTAATTATAATATTTTTAGCCGAAAAATATTTTAAAAATTTACAACGTTTTAAGGTATTCAAAACTATATCATCGATCTTTAAAGGCGGAGAAACGGGATTATTTGTACTAATTTTTATGCTTCTTGTATTACTAAAATCCAAAAACTTTATGTTTTTAGAGTAATTCGATATATCATAATATAAGTAAGAATAATATGTGCTTATGAACGGAATCGGTCTTCTGATACCCCTGTCAAATATTTACCAGTTTTAATTAAGTATGGAAAAAATAAAAGATTTTTGGTCATAAATTTTAAAACGTTCAAATCAGTATTATCTGATTTATAGAAAAATGTTTCGAGTTTAATCGATATAAATGGGTTTTTTAAACAATAATCTATTAAAAATGCGAAAGTTTCAAAATTAATTTCATTTGTGTTTATTTTGCACCTAATGACTTTCTGATACAAAAATAATATCTGTTTTAATTCATTCAGATCAAAATTGAAGTTAAACTTCAAAACCTTTAAATTTTTTAGAAATATGTGGTTTTCCATCTTTAAAAGTAGTTCAGAAGCATTTTTTCTACAAAAAAGATAAAAATTTTCCGAGTTAAATCTTACGTCGCTCAACAGCTTAATGAGTTCTTCAAATGTTTCTGTAAAATTGAAATTAAAGAAAAGCAGATCAAGCCGTATAATTTTGAACAAAAAAATCCATATATTTTTTAAATTATACGAAGTCACAATTTTTACTAATTTTTTTACATCCAAATCTTTCAATTTTAGATAAATTTTATTTTTTTGACTCTTTTTGATACTTTTTTCATAAAGTGGACCACGATCTTTCTTATATATGACATCACAGCTTCTTTTAATTACAATATGTAATCTTGTTCTTTTTTCATTAAAATATACAAATTCCAAGAAATATATTAATAAATCTCTAAATATTGATCTTTTTACTAGATTATTAGTATAATCCAAACAACATATATTTTCTAAATTAAATGACTTAATATTTATTCCGTATACAAGATTTCTTAATAATTCTTTAATGATCTTATTTCTTTGTTTTGATTTTTTAATATCTAATATTGTAATTATGGTTAAAATATCTATGAATGTTTTGATATCTATTTGATTTATAAGAAGATCCGGATTGTCTATTAATTTTAAGAAAAGGAGAAAATTTGAGGTAGACACATCTTTTAAAAAAACTCTGATAATATTTTTTTCGGAAATATACAACGATTTTAAAAGTGTAGAATTTAATAAATTGGTATCAGTGTATCTCAGTGTAACAGTATTTGATTCATAATATTTCGTAATCCCGCCCTTAGATTCTTGGCGCAATACATTATCTTTTAAAATCGTAATTCTATTACTTTCATCGAAGTATTCTATTTTTTCGTTTTTGAACATGATGTCCATCGTAGACTCACTATTAATATAATTCTTAACTCGATTTTCTTCATTTATAATATAAAAGTTTACGGTTGTTAAAATCGATGTTAGTACATGTGTTGCAAGTAGAATAAAAATAGCGGCTGTTTTTTTGCTACGATGCAAGTTTTTGATCTGAATAGACATATATGTGGAATACCTTAGGAAAATTTTAATTTAGAGAATTTTTTTAAATTGTTTTTTATCAATTTAGATAATCAAATATATTTTTAATCTTTTCAATAGATTAAATGAAGATTTTAATCATTATACGTGTTAATACCCTTTTGATCTTGTTTGCAGTACTAAAACTCTTTCAACTTAATTAACATCCTTTTATATCTGACTCTTCTTCTATATTTTCAACTAAAGCATTAATTTGGGTATTTCCATTAACAATTTAGAATTTATTAATTTCGATATTTTTTGTTTAACACTTTTTCGATTGCATGTATGTGTAATATGTTATTTGTATCTTCGCTTCTTGTATTACATCTCTATATGTAGTTTTCAAGCTCACATCTACATTTAGAAAATCAAAAACTTTTTAGTTCCAAAAAATAGCTTTGAATGTATTTTTGTTCTATTGGCTGTACATAAGCTTTGTTCCCATTATATATTTCTTGTGAAAACCTATTAGTATTTTTAAAGAATACTATGTTTAGGCATTACGCAAAATAGATAAACAATATTAAAAATAAATATTTAAGCGTCGACCAACAAGCCCTAATTATTTAGTTTCTTAATTTTAGCAATTAGAGCGAGTAATGTGAAGTAAATCAGATTGTATCAACGGTATTTTATTTATATTTTTTTAGCTAAAACGAATAGTGCAGGCTAATCCTTATAATTTTAATCCCCCACCATTTCGGGTGCAGAATTAGCTTGGATTATTCTCTGCTTGTCGTAAGAGGCGACGAAAAGGGACTGGTCTTCCTGGTTAAGGTTGAGTGAAGGGCTAACAGCCCACTCTTAAAACTAATAGGTTGCAAAATCCGAAAAAGTAAACAAACCCACCGGAAAAAGACTGATGGGCGGTATTACTGAAGGCGGCCAAGGCTCGTGCAGAGTTGCAGTGTCAAGGATAACAATAATAATAACTGGTTGTATGCGAATCAGAAAAAAAAGTATATTGCTGCCTTTGAATACTATACTTCTCACTGAGATTTGTGCTTGATTTAATAAAAACAGAAAATTTGACCCCCGGGAATAAAGTATTGTCTACAATTTTTTTTAAATCTATTATTCAAAATTCTTGAAGGCTTTCTTGATATATTTATTTTTCATTTTGTTAACTTTAATTATTAGAATTTTTAAGCTATAATAGATTATCAATTTCCTTCTATAGTTCAAGAAAAATAGTGATATATGAAATAATACATTTTGTAAATTAGACAATATTTGCACAATTTAGTTCTTTTACTGTTCTCATTTGGCAAATACAAATATTAATATTTTTTTATCCCTTCACATACTATTTACAGTGTCTGCTAACTTCACCAAGCAGTCCAAACCTTTAAACTTCAGGTTAGCCTCATTTTGTTTGATATAATAAATTTAAAAATTTTATTTTTTTAAAGCATATTGATTAATAGTTGATTAAAATTCTAGTATAGGTATTGCTACAAACATATAGTGATCTTAAACCTGAAACAAATGAATAGTTGGTTCTTATCTAAATATGATTTTGACCTTATTATAAATATATTTATATCGCTGTACCTGTAAAAATCAAGAAATTTGAATATTTTCGATTTGAACGGCTTACTATGTATGAAGAAAATAAAAAATATGTAAACTTATGAAGCCAAAAAACATTTCTTTTTAATCAATTGATATCAAAAGCGTTGTTTTTTTTCATATGTGATTAAGCTTTTTATTGTTGTAGATATGAGTTAAAAACTCTTTTCTCTAAAGGTAAGCCACGTGCTCAGGTTTCAAACTTTAGGATCATCAAAATAAATAAAAACATATCTAGAAATAGCCAATTATATGACTCTCTCTTTAAAAATACATCAAAAACTAATACATCCTGAGTTTTCATTTTAAATACATTTATGAGGTTTTAACAAACAAATTTAACTAGTAATTTTTTTTATTTAGTTCTAAATTCCACTCCCCCGAATTTCTAAAGCCTTTTAGTTTAAAGTAATGTGTTTTTGCTGTTTAAGGCTCCAATATATATCTTTAAACACCTTTAAAACGAGAAATTAACCATTTATATTTTAAATCAATAAATATTTAGGTTTGTCATATCCATTTATATAGTAATATCATAAATATGCCGCCTATATGATCAATGGAGTTTTGGAAATCAGTCCAGGTACATTAAGAGCCATATGTTACTGTCTTTTTTGTGCGATGATCTACATTATTTAGCGAAGGAATCATTAGGGAAGACTTTCGATGGATACGAACTTTTTTAAACAATTTTTGTGATATTTTTTGATTGGCCCCAAATATATATATTTAATTGATTAATTAAGTAGTGGTTTCGAACAAAAATATATTTTTGCGAGAAAAGGTGTGATTATGATGTTGATAATTCTCAATAATGGTGTTTCTCTAATGCGATTTTATTTTTTTAATACCTGGATACTAACAGTAAAACCAAATTTTATTTTTGAGAAACTGGATTTATAATTAGATTCTTTCTGATATTTCTAGTTTCTTCTATAAATAATAAACCACAGACTATTCCCTGTACCCAGCTGCTAATAATTTTACTTTATCCGCTATTTAATTTCCCTGTTTATCTGCGATTTATTCCACTAAATATTTTAAATTTTCATACAATGAGTAGTTCACACAAGGAAGCTTTTTCTAATAAAAAAAACCTTTTTTTATAACAGCAAATACTGTGATGATTACCAAAAAATATATTTTTTTCTTCATAAATTTCAAGAAGATGATTCTTTATATGCGAATTGTAGTAGATAGGAGAATGACATAAAAGAGTTTAAATTTTTTACATGAACCTATAAACCTTTTATTTCTTTTGATTTTATTTCGATTTTATCTTGATTAAATTTTGTTCTTCATTCTCGAATAATATTCATTTATCTGTTAATCAAAAAAGCTTATTTTAATTAAAATTACTTATTATTCCATTCCTCTCTTACCTCTTGGTGTCGAAGATGAACAAATGAAAGTTTTCTAGTTGTTTCTTTAATCTGTTGTAACTCGGGATTATAAGGGATTGGCCTATAGATCCTATGTGGTTTTAATATCACCAAAATGGCAAAAAGAATTTCAAACTAATTTTATGCGCTCGTTGCCAACCAGATAGTTTTTAATATCGTTATTCTCTCTCCACAGATTTTAATTAAAATTAAAAAAAATTCTAGACTTTCTTTCACAAATTGTAAAGGAAAATACTTTTATAAGTTGTGAAATAAATAAAAATATACCTAAAAAATCGATTATAGAAATGTTAAAATTGCTTAGAATATTTTTTACGATTCAATTATCGATATTTAATTTATACATGACTATAAATAGTGTATATTTGTGTGGTTTTTATGAAGATAAAGAATACGATAAGTCTATGCTACTCGATCATTTGAGTTGTGAGACCGATACACACTCCAATCCATCAATAAATAGCAAAAATTTAATGGATGAGAGTTATATGGAATTCAACAAAGATATTATGGAAACATATATTGAAAATCAAGATACAGTTAGTGAAAATGCCTTAAGAGAAGAATACAATAGTGAACCCATAA
The DNA here is from genome assembly GCA_022605425.2 of Hamiltosporidium tvaerminnensis. NCBI lineage: Eukaryota > Fungi > Microsporidia > Dubosqiidae > Hamiltosporidium > Hamiltosporidium tvaerminnensis. The sequence continues at coordinate 1,358,340 of CM061247.1, forward strand.
CCGGTGAATCCATATCGGATTTATTAACTGATAATTCAATTGATGGGAGTTATATAGAACATTATGACCCTAGTATTGAAACAGATAGGGAAACACATATTGAAAACCAAGATACAAGGTATAAAAACGTTTCTAAAGAGGGATACAATAATGAAAACGATACCGGTAAATCCATATCGGAATTATCAACTGACTCCATAAAATCCGAAATTCTTGACCAAATATATCCCGAATCAAATTTAAGTTCTGACATTTCAGATGAAAGAAAGCGTTATAAACAGGAAAACAAGATAAAATGGAAAATGAAGTAAGAAGTAAAATTAAAATAATGAAAGAAAAACTTAATTTATGCCAAGTATATCTCTCAGAAATAAAAGATACAAAAGAAGATTTACAGGAAAAGAAATTTCGAGAACATAAATCGAAATATGAAAAATTAAAGGAAACCTTTAATATGATATAATCCGAAACTTAATCATAAATAAATTCCTTTTTTATTTTTATATTTTTTTTTATAAATTTCAGGTGTAATACCAGTGAATGCAAAGTGAAAAGTTGTACAAACATAATTGAATTTATACGTCAATCAATCAAAACACTATAAATGTAAGGTAATACAGAGATCACGGGGTATCCATACTCTTCTGTTTTTACGTTCATTTTATTTAGGCTAAAATATTTGAATTCAATGTTAGTATAGTTAAATAAAAGTTGGAGAAGGGATAACCACATAAAAAACTATCTGCTTGGTAATGAGTATGCGAGATTGCCATATAAATTATTATTTGTATTTTCCGTGCGACTAAAATCACACTACATTTTTTGTTATTCCATTGAATTTGTATGTGAAGTAGAAGGTCTACGAAATAGCGAAACTTTTTCTGTGAATTTATTTTGTAGTTTTTTATGTAACTAGATCGAAGACGGCAGCTTAACTTCTGAGTTATTTCCACATCAAGCATGGAAACATAGCCTTCCTTTCTCCCTCGGTTTGAAGACGTAGTAACTGAGAGATATTAAAATATAACCCTGTAAAGCCGGGAAAGAAAAATAGCAGGTTACCTGTTGGTATGACATTGCACTGTATAGGTGGAGCTCAATTAAGTCGCTGAAATATCTCCTAGTTAGAATTTTTTTAGGTTACGAACGTATAGAGTAAATGAGAATTCTGCATAGTCTTGAGGCTGTCTAATCTGGGTTTCGACCTATGATCCCACTCTATGGAACTAACATTAAAGAAGTCCAGGGCTTCCACGCTCATTTAAATGAGCTGTAAACACATTTTAAATTAAAAGCGCCCAGAGTAGGTATATTAGGGGTACTGATGGAAGGCCGGGTAGCAGTAATTATGTTACCCTCAGAACTACATTGAGGCAATTAAAACAAATATAACACCTACCCCTGTTTTAAAATCATGTCATTATTTTAAATTAAAAATTCTTATTTAAATTAAATTAATTTGTATTTAATCCATACTCTCCACTCCATACGATTAATAAAGTAAAAATACCTATTTTACAAGAAAAACACATAATAAATCAATTTTAAATTGACATCTAAAATTAAAAATATTTTTTTTGATAATTTTTTTTATTTAATACGCATAAATGCATAAACAATAAAAGTATAAATATATGAAAAAATGCATAAAACCAAGCAGAATGAAAACTCTAATCACACAACCAATACAAAAACCCTTGAAATCCAATACCATCTATTCCCATACCATTAAATCCTATACATATTCAAATACTATTCAATCAATACCATCTCCTCCCATATTATTCAATCAATACTATCTCGTCACATATTATTCAATCCAATACATATACAATACATATACAATACATATACAACTACCTATATATTCCCTAGAATACTAGAAATATACTTAGAAGGTAAAAACCTAGGAACACTAAAAGTATGATAACTGTACTCCTTAACCCCAGGAACATAAACCTTAGGTTCTCTTATAAACTTCTCCATACTAAAATCAGCAACCTTAACCTCATAACAGCACTCCTCCTTCTTAAACTTAGAAAATAATATTTTAACCTGTAAAACATTTAAAAAAGAACATTCATCCATAATTGTCTCTAACTTAGCACCCGCATTCACATAATTAATCAACTTAACCACACTTTTTATATGTCCCATATTTAACACCCCTTCACTATATTCAATATCTCTACAAAATTTTTCTATAAAATTAAGGTTGTTATTTATTTGAATACCTCTATTTAAACATAACACCCCTTTATGTACTAATAAGGCATTAAAGCTAACACTGTTAATTACCTTTAATATATAATTAACACCCTCCATACAAAAATTTAAAGGTAAGCAATAAAATATTAACATCCCATACATCCAATCTAACACCCCTACTAATTTATTAATACTAACACCCCCTCCTCCCCATCCATTAAAAAACCCTTCTTTACACTTAAATTCCTTTAACCCTTGATATTCTATTATTGAGTAAGGAATATAATCCATTAACACCCTCCTATAGTAATTAACCATACAAGTAAATAACACCTCTATTACCTCTTCTAACTCACAAATAACACCATCAGAGCAAAAGGGAATAAAATAAGGGGTTTTAGTATAAGTGTTAGTACTAGGATTAGTATAAGAGGTGTTAGTGCTAGTACTAGGGTTAGTACTGTTACTAGAATAAGAGGTATTACTAACATAAGAGTTACTACTACTAGTATAAGAGGTGTTAGTATTAGAGGTACTACCACTAGTGTTATTTATTAGACTGTCCTTACTACTGTTACTAAGACCCCCACTACTATCCTTACTACTAACACCCTCTTTACTATGTCTTAATATCTCATTGTTAATAATACACTTTAATTCTATAACATTACTAAGAATAAAACATACTTTATATATATCATTAGAAATAAGAGGTATTCTATCCCTAACACTATCAACAATAACACCTATAAGTTCACTAATAGAAGGATCTTTACGTACATTCATAAGAAGTAACACTGATTGGTAAAGAGTATGCGCAAGAGAAAGAGCTTCTTCTTTAGGTAAAGGGTCTGTAGTAAAAGTAGGGCAGTGTTGTATGAATGCTTCTAAAAGGCAACCTATTATTTCATAAGGATTTGAAAAATGTATTTTTGGTGTTTCGGGTGTTGTTTTTAATCTTTTTAGTTCTTCTTCTAGTTTTTGTATTTTTAAAAGGAAAATTCTACGTTCCTGGTCAAAGGAGGTGGTATTAGTGATACTACTGATAGTACTGATAGTATTAATAGTATTGTTAGTTAGAGTGGTACTAGTATTGTTACTAGTAGTATTACTATTGCATTCTTTAGAAGTGTTACTTATATTACTCCCTGTAACACTATTACCATTACACCCTTTATAGGTGCTACTTATATCACTCCCTGTAACACTATTTCTATTCATTTCCTTTTTAAGTCTATTCAATTCCTTTTTAATACTTTCATTTTCAATTAACAGGTTATTTCTATCTTTAAGTGCTTCTGTCTGTGCCTTATACTTAACCTCTAAAGCTCTACAGTTTTTACAAGGAATTTTATAAAAATTTTCATATTTTTTAAGTTTATGCTTTAAAATATTAATTTCTGAAGATGAGGTGTTATTTATTGGTGTGTGATTAAAGGGTGTTATATTCTTTATAATATTAACACTGTCTGTACTGTTGTTGTGAGTTTCTTGTAATATATTGAAATCTAACTTGTCTAATGCAGGGTTATACTTAGTATTAAGGGTTTCTTGGTTACTATTGTTTAACATCCCTTTATCACTACTACTAATAGTACTGTTGTTTAACACCCCTTTATAGTTAGTACTAACACTCCTGTTGTTTAATACCCCTTTATCCCTACTACAAACAGTACTGTTGTTTAATACCCCTTTATCACTACTACTAACAGTACAGTTGTTTAATACCCCTTTATCCCTACTGTTGTTTAATACCCCTTTATCCCTACTACTAATAGTACTATTGTTGATCACCCCTTTATCCTTACTGTTGTTTAATACCCCTTTATCCCTACTGTTGTTTAACACCCCTTTATCCCTACTACTTTCCTCCACCCTATTATCCATACTCCCCACCCCTCCTTTATCATCTGCATCCTCAGTATAACACCTGTTACTTATATCATACACATCCATACTTCTTACATTCAATCTTCTCTCAATATCCCCCTTTACTCTAACCAATAACCTATTATAACACATTTTAACACCTTCTAAATATAGATATAAGATAACACCCTTTACTATAATCTTATGTTTCTTATAATATTCTATCCTTTTATTTTCTAATAACCCTAATAATTTATAATCAAAGAATATACGTGTCTTACCTATTTTATATAAAAAGGTTTTATCATTCAAAGAATTAAATATGTTAATAATGCTGTTATTTACAGTAGTATTGTTAGGGATAGAGGGGTGTAAAGTATTAGTACTATTGTTAACAAGGTCTTGTTCCTTATCCTTATTACTATCCCCCTTATAATTACTACCATTATCATTATCACCCTTTATACAACTACCTTTATCATTATCACCCTTATAATTACTACCCTTATCATTATCACCCTTATAATTAGTACTACTGTCATTATCACCCTTATAATTACTACCCTTATCATTATCACCCTTATAATTAGTACTATTGTCATTATCCCCCTTATAATTACTACCCTTATCATTATCACCCTTATAATTAGTACTATTGTCATTAACACCTCTATCTCTCTCTAACATATCATTATTCTCCCCACACGCTAACATACTATATCTCTCTATAAACTCCTCTATGTACATGTCCTGTGGATATGTATTCTTACACATCTCTATAGTCTCTAACACCCCACATGCTTTTAACTGTTTAATAACGTATAAACTATCAAATCCTCTAACACCTGGTTTTATACATCTGATATAATGTATATGTGTACCTCTTATTTTCTTAAAAAGAATATCAATAGAGTTTTTAAAATAAGCAACAGCAGTGGTATTGTTAGGGATATGGGTGTTATTAGTATTGTTACTATCTTTATTACTATCCTTATAACCTTTACTGTTATAACCATCTATACTGTTATTACTACTTTTATTACTAACACCCCCTACATCCATACTACTATTACTAACACCCCCTACATCCCTACTACTATTACTAACACCCCCTACATCCCTACTACTATTACTAACACCCCCTACATCCCTACTACTATTACTAACACCCCCTACATCCCTACTACTATTACTATCCCTTATCTCCCTTATAAACCCATTATTAATACTACAAATAACACCCTTACAACACTTCTCTCTATTCTTCTCTATAAACCCTTTAAGTTCATATTCAACAGGACATGCATAATGTTTAACAATAACAGTATTATCCTTCTTATTCTTAATAAGACTTTTATTATTATTATTATATTTATATATCTTATTATATAACCCATTAATACTACCTATTGTATTTATACTTTCTTCGTTTATAAGATTTGCTATTCCATACTTAGATTCTATCAAGTCAATACATGTGTTAGTATTAGTACTAAGGGTGTTAGGGTTAATGGTGATAGGTAGGGTGTTATTATTAGTAGAGTTATTTAAAGGGGTGTTAGTAGTACTACTATAACTCTTATCACCCTTCATACTACTATCACCCTCTATACTACTATCACCCTTCATACAAATATCACCCTTCATACAAATATCACTATTGTACCACTTTATACCCTCTGACTCGTATAAGGCTTGTTTCTCTTTGAATAATGATATGATATACTCATCTTGTATCTTTTCATTTGCCCAGTTTATACAGAACTGATCAAATGTGTTATTCTTAAATACTTCAAAGCCATAAATATCAAGAATAGAAATAGAGGTAATGTTAGGTGTGTTATTAATAGGGTGTTGTGTAGTATAGTTATTAATAGGGTGTTGTTTATTAGTATTGTTATTAATAGGGTGTTGTGTAGTATGGTTATTAAAGGGGTGTATTGTATTAGTGCTTGTATTAATAGGGTGTTGTTTATTAGTATTGTTATTAAAGGGGTGTAATGTATTAGTATTGTTATTAACACCCTGTTGTTTATAACTACTAGTATTATCACCCTTATAATTACTACTCATATTACTAACACCCTTCATATCCTTATAACTACTATCCTTATCATTATCACCCCCTACCATACCCCCTATATCACTACTACCCCTTAGCTTACTGTTAATATAACGTACTATATACTCAAACACCATAGAATATAAATTACGTGCTAAAGAATCTCTTAATGATTTAGCATTATCTATACTGTTATTTATAATAATTATTTCATTTTTATTTTTTATCTTTTTTATAAGTAAATATTCTTTAAGAATAGAAGGTGTTATTTTAAGTGTATTATAAATGAAATGTAAAGGGTTATTAATAGTAGTATTAGTATTGTTAGTATGGTTGTTATCAGTATGGTTGTTGTTATTACTAGTATGGTTGTTGTTATTACTATTAACACCACTACTATTAACACCCTCACTACTATTAACACCCTCACTATCACTAACACCCTCACTATCACTAACACCCTCACTAGTACTAACACCCTCACTATCACTAACACCCTCACTAGTACTAACACCCTCACTAGTACTAACACCCTCACTAGTACTAACACCCTCACTAGGACTATCACCCTCACTAGTACTATCACCCTCACTACTACGGAAGTATGACCCGTTAGTTATTATCACTCTATTCTCTTCTTCTATAAACTTTATACTTCCTAACGCTATAATACATAACAATAGGTCTTCTAATTCTTCTATAAAAGGAAATTCTAATACTTTAAGAGAATAAAGTGTGTTAGTATAGTCATGATAAGAGGAAGTATTGTTATTAGTAGTATGGGTAGTATGGTTGTTAGTATTACTACTAACCCTACTACTACTATCCTTACTAACCTTAACACTATCCCTACTACTAACACTATCCCTAACTCCATCCTTACTAATACTAATGCTATCACTGGTGTTGTCTATGTAGTCATTCTTAATATAAAGTTTCTTATAATTTAACACCTGATACATAATATGAAAATTACTTTCTAACGGTTGTTGGTGAGTAACACGGCTTTTTTCTAAAAGGTATGTCTTAATAGAAGAATAAAGGGGTGTTAATATAGGTATATCATATGAGTTATTGTTATTTTTATAGTAAAGGGTTATTAATTTACCGTAACGTGAACTGTTGGTGTTAAGGGTTGTTTTTGCATTACCAAATGATTCTAGTAAAGGAGTAACGTATTTAAGATAAGATATGTTATTTATAGGGGACTTGGATATATTTGTAAGGTGGATATAAGGAGAAGTAGTTATGTTAGTAGTTATGTTAGTAGTCATGTTAGTAGTCATGTTAGTATTGTTAACAGGGTTATAAGTATTAGTACTGTTAGATACATGATTAACAGGGTTATAAGTATTAGTACTTATGTTAGTATTGTTAACAGGGTTATAAGTATTAGTACTGTTAGATACATGATTAACAGGGTTATAATCATTAGTACTTATGCTAACTCCCTTATAATTATCATACTCTTTACTAACACCCTTATAATTATCATACTGTTTACTAACACCCTTATAATTATCATACTCTTTACTAACACCCTTATAATTATCATACTCTTTACTAACACCCCCATACTTATTACTCTCCTTGTTAATAAGGTACTCTATAATATAATGGGTGTTAACTGTCTTACCTGAACCAGATTCTCCACTAACAACAATAGTTTGGTGTGGTGTAAATAACATGTCTTGATAAGCATGTTCTGCTATAGAATATATGTGTGGTTCAAAGGAAGAAAGGGTGTTAGTGTGTGGGATAGTAGTAGTATTTGTAAAGGGGTGTTGTTTATATAGGTTATGGTTAAAGGGGTGATAAGTATCAGTACTGTTCTTAAAAGTGTGATAAGTATCAGTACTGTTATTAAGAGGGTGATAAGTATCAGTACTCTTATTAAGAGGGTGTTGTTTATCTGTACAGTTATTAAAAGGGTGTTGTTTATCTGTACTGTTATTAAGAGGGTGATAAATATCAGTACTGTTGCTAAAGGGGTGATAAGTATCAGTACTCTTATTAAGAGGGTGTTGTTTATCTGTACTGTTATTAAGAGGGTGATAAGTATCTGTACTACCAATATCACCCTCTAACATATCCCTACTATCTATATCACCGTCTAACTTACTATACCTATAATTATCACCCTCTAACATATCCCTACTAACACCCTCATACCCATTACTTCTACCACTGTACAGTAACATTACATTCTTATTATATATATCTATCTCTTTAAGTGGATTAACTGATAGAAGTACAATACCACTATACGTATATATAAGACCACTGTCATATCTCTCTTTCAATATTTCTACTATCTTTTCTTCTGTAAGTAAAGGTAATTTACAAAGATCTTCTATTTGCATTTTAATTTGGGTTTCTTTATCTTTTTTTAAAGTAAAGAATAACCAATAAGATAAAGGGGTGTTGTTTTATTGGTGATGGGTATGTGGGTATATAGCGGTAAAGGGGTGTTATTAATAAGTAATATATTTATAGTGGTAAAGGGGTGTTATTAGTAAGCAGTTATGTTTTTAGTAATATAAAGGGGTGTTATTAGTAAGCAGTTATATTTTTAGTAATATAAAGGGGTGTTAGTAATACTTATTATATTTTTAGTAGTAAGAGGTGTTAAGTATAAGAATATTATATTTATAAGATAATAAGAATATTTATGTTTTAATTTAAGATATTCCCTTTAAATTATTAAGCGTCTTTAATTACTAAGAATATTTAATATATTTTTATTGTAATATTATTTTTATATTTGAATATATTATATTCTTACTGATTTTATGATAAATTAAGTATTTTAATTTAAGTAGTTAATATAAATTATATTGGTTAATTAGATTTTAGAAAGAGAAAACTAAACTAAATTTATAAATTAAACTATATTAGTTATTTGATAATAAGAAAGAGAAATATAACTTAAGGTTTTAAAGTAATTATCATTTATATTATTCAGTAATGTCTTTTACGACTCACCTCGAAATGTTTAATTGGTTAAAAGACTAAAACACCAATAAGAATGCACCAATTAAGATATGTTTCTTTTTATTTGTTCATAAATCTTACAGAACCAATAATAGTGAATAGAACTGAACATAAAACAATTAAAAAGATTCTATTGGTTAAAAAAAATATTTGAAATAAAAGGTTTAAATCCTTTCTAGATTGTATTAATATGTAAGGAATAACATGATAAATACTCCCTCTGTCCGGAAATATGGTATACATTTGCGAAAAGATAAACTAAATCAAAAAATGTACATGACAAGTTTATTATATTACCTTTATTTCGAACATTTTAATAAATATTAATCTAAATATTAAATAAAATTTGAAGAAATATATGTTAAAATTAATAATTCACTCAAAATTTGATTTGGCTTTAATCTATGCTTCTTTGGAACATACATATTTTTCTAGCAGTCGACCTTCGCGACGAAGTTTTCCTTTACTTAAATGAGGTATTTTATAGCCATTTCCCCCATCTGCTAACATAATTGACTCCATACATGCTTGCAATGTTGTAAAAACGTTATCGAGAGTATTCGCTTCAAATTGATAAAATGCATCTTGAAAACAATTTATTAATTCGTCGATTGTGTGTGGCGAAGCTTCATGTTGCAGCGTTTGTATGGAGTTAAAAAACTTAAATCAAGAACATTTAAATCGGGGCTATTTGCCGGTTGCGCCTTAAACTCAATATTCCGGTCATCAGCAGAACCAAGAGCTACAATATCTGCATCATTATCAGAAAAATGGGGTTTTACATTGTCTTGTTGTACGTAAATTGTTTTCTTTTTGTATGCTGGCGGAAATTTAGATTTAATTGCGGGAATTACATTATCAATGATCATGTTTTTGCAATGTACTGCTGTAACAGATTCCACATTTTTTGTTATAATTGTCCCTTTAGCCCTATTCTTAGAATTTCTTTGAGCTGGTTCTTCATAAACAAATGGCAATATTCCAATTTTCCCATCAAAATAAAGCTTTCGATGTGTATCATAGCGTGGTCGAGCTACTGCAGCCATGAACATTATTTTCGTAATAAATCGCTTACTTTTGCAGTTTCTCTCCGGTTTTTCTTCGTTTAACATTAAGTAATAAGAGCGCTTAACTTTAGTTAGATAAAACCACTTTTCATCAATGTGAACGTAGTCGTACAAATCATCAAAAAGCAAATCTCCATTATTAACAAGATTTACTTTAGACAAGCAAAATTTCAATCTGTCCATTTTATTTTTATCTGTTAAAGTTGGTTTAACTGTAGAAGATATTCTCTTGATATACTTTCCCGACTTGAATATATCAAACAAAGTTGATTTTGAAATATCAATTGCAAAGGAAAGACTGCGAAGCGTTCCTCGACGATTTAATAGTGTATTCTTTATTTGCGCTAAATTGTTCGAATATTCTTTAGGTTTTCTTCCGCATCTTTTTTTCTTTTTTGAAGAAACATCGGCACATATCTTACCCTTTCTGTATTGAGTTTGTGCTGCATGCCAAATTCTGCTAACAGTTAGCCGGGAAACTTGAAAGGCAGAAGAAACTTCGTTGATGGCACCTGTTTTAACTTATTCTCCTTCATCTGCTGTAATAATTTTTCTAAAATAACTTGACGTTGTTCTTTAGTTAACTGTTTATATTTCGAATCTCTTTTTTCTGAATTAAATAAATTTTCTTACACATTTTCCATATTCGTCTTGCAGCGGTACTAATTTTTTTTACCTTAAGAAACACTGATGTTTGAGCGGTAACTTTTTAACTAAGAATGATATTACTAAAGTCAAAAATTTTAGGTTATATTGTCATGAATATTTACTATGACAATGTCATGACGGTTGCCTATTTATTTTTTATATTCACGATAATCTACGGTTTTTTTTGAAATGTATACCATATTTCCGGACAGAGGGAGTATGTTTTTTTGGTTTTTACTAAAATATTTTGTTTTAAAAAAAGATTAAATCACTTTTTTGAAATCTTCTTTGCTAAGAATTTTACTGTTACATAAGAAATTAAATGATAAGATTTATGGGATTTTGCTTCACTGTAAGATATTAATATTCTCAATGATAATTTTGTTAAACAGATATTCATTACAATATTAAATTTAAACTTGATTAAATTATAGATTATTCATAAAAATGAGTTAAGTATTTCTAAATTGAATAACTAATACAACATATTGTTGAAGAAACGTTTTTTTTTGACAAACAAAACATTACAAATTGAAAAATTTCTTTGAGGGAAAAGGACATAATTTAATAAAATAGTTGAAAGTGAATAGACTAAATATATAAGCAGAGATGAAGCTCCTAAAAGATGGAAGCAAATATAAAAAAAAGACGAGAAAATGCAGGTTAATAAAGCCTGGGTTTTTGTTTGGTAATTACTCAAAGCGGGTAATAAATTAAGAATGAAAAACAGATTAGGTGAGACTAAGACATTCTAATTGAAAATTTTAAAAAATTATAGCTCGGCTTATGAAGGTTATGAGATAATTTACTTTTTTTTCTTATGAATGTAAAAGAAAGTTCGTTTCTATGAGTTTAACAGTTAATTATTTAAATTGCGTTGGAATGAAAAATAACTTGTCAAATATTAAGTGGTTAGAGCTGGTAAATAAATTTGTAAAGCTTAAATTTACTACTGAATTATGTCTTATTGAAGGAGAAAAGTGTATGTTAAAAAATTTATTTATGGTAATTTTTTTTTAAAATTGTCTCTTTGTTCTATCATAAGATAAATATTTGCATTAAACCAAATTATTTTAAAAGTATATTTTTCATTTGTATATTACAGAGACTAAACTAAGCTGATAAAACAGTTGTTTAGATGTTAATTATAAATATACAAAAAAGGAGCTACTCCTTTATATTATAATAGCCTCTAATCACGTAGAAACGAACTTTCTTTTACATTCATAAGAAAAAAAATTCTAAAAATAGTCTTAAACCTTATTATTTGAGCTATAATTTTTTAAAATTTTCAATATGAATGTCTTAGTCTCACCTGGGCTGTTTTTCGTTAATTTTCTAGTTTTTCATTCTTAATTTATTACCCGCTTTGAGTAATTACCAAACAAAAACCCAGGCTTTATAAACCTGCATTTTTTCTTCTTTTTTTTATATTTACTTCCAATTTTTCAAAGCTTCATCTCTGCTTTAATATTTAGTCTATTCACTTTCAACTATTTTATTAAATTATGTCCTTTTCCCTCAAAGAAATTTTTCCATTTGTAATGTTTTGTTTGTCAAAAAAACCGTTTCTTTAACAATATGTTGTATTAGTTATTCAATTTAGAAATACTTAACTCATTTTTATGAATAATCTATAATTTAATCAAGTATAAAATTTCACGAAGCTATTCAAGCGAAAATTGTTCTTTGCAATTATTATTGAGAATATAAATATCTTACAGTGAAGCGAAATCCCATAAATCTTATCATTTAATTTCTTATGTAACAGTAAAATTCTTAGCAAAGAAGATTTCAAAAAAGTGATTTAAATCTTTTTTTAAAACAAAATATTTTAATAAAAACTAAAAAAACACATTTATCATGTTATTCCTTTCATATTAATACAGTCTAGAAAGGATTTAAACCTTTTATTTCAAATATTTTTTTTAACCAATAGAATCTTTTTAATTGTTTTATGTTCAGTTCTATTCACTATAATTGGTTGTGTAAGATTTATGAACAAATAGAAAGAGACATATCTTAATTGGTGCATTCTTATTGGTGTCTATAGTCTTTTAACCAATTAAACATTTCGAGGTGAGTCATTAGAGACATTACTGAATTATATAAATGACTTGGTATAGTAAAGTATTTACAGAATATCTAAAGCATCACTTGTGTTTATCACGATGTTTTAATTTAAAATACTACTTATAATAAGAATTATTCAGCTTTTAATTGTACGTTATTTTGATTGCTTGATGTATTTAAACTGAAATTAAAATATCTGTATTCTGTAGTGTACAAATCTTAAAAGCCAACACACTTTTCGTAGCTTTGTTCGAATGTTGCTTTATAAAGGTCGGTTCTACTACAAAAGACCTTTTAGATTTCGAAAACGTCTATAAGAACATTGCTATGATGATAAGTAGTGAGATGTTTTTACCGTAAAAACAATCAATTTTATTGAGCTACATAATTGAAATATAAATTCAATTTAATGTATACTTGAAGTACAAAGAATATTTCACAAATTCTCCTTTTGCATATATTTTTCCTTGAAGATATGCAAAGGTTCAAAATAGAAATTTCCTTATGATTAAATGGAGATTAAACAACACAATAATCGATTAATTTGCTTTTTTAGGAAAATAATACAAATAAAGAAAAATTAATTTTTGATTAAAGTATAGAACGAAGATAGTAAAAAGATAAACTGATAAGTAATTAATATATTAAAAATTGAATTTATACCCATGGATAGACAACGAAAGAAAATGATTTTGATTATAGCATCGATTTCAATACTACTTATTATTTCAATCATAGGTATTTTGATCTATAAAAACAGTGTAAAAGAGAAAAAAGGTGATACTGAGAAATCAGAAACTGAAAAAACTTTTGAAAATCTTAAATCGGGTGAAAAAGAGACACCGGTAATGAAAAGCAGTAAGGAAACAACCCAAGTTGAAAAAAATATGGGTTCGAAAAGAAAACTAAACCCACTAAATAAAGTTCTACCATCAAAGTATACTCAAAAACCGGGACAAAATATTCCGCCAGAACATAAAGTTTCGTTAGAAGAAGTTCCCTCTGGAACAGAACAAACTCCACCGGGTGGGAAAATCCCTACTAAAACAGAAAAAACTCCACCGGGTGGGAATATAATCCCTACTAAAACAGAAAAAACTCCACCGGGTGGGAATATAATCCCTACTAAAACAGAAAAAACTCCACCGGGTGGTATAATCCCTACTGAAACAGAAAAAACTCAACCGGGTGGTATAATCCCTACTGAAACAAAACCTAAAGTACCAGTTGTAAAAGCTGAACCAGGCCAAACACCTGTTGCGAAACCGCACTATGTTCCAAAGGAGGTAAATACACGTGATATGTTGATAAATATGCAAGGTAAAGTAGATGAAATTCTAAAAAAGTTACCTGCACAGAAAGACGAACCCACGAGTTCTCATAGTGGATGGGAGGATTAACGCTTGAGCCCAAGATGTTAGCTGGTTATTGTGCGATTGTAACAACAAGACTAGATCTGATTAATCAATAAAACTTGATTATATCTTCCTTTTTTAAACATTTTATATTGTAAATTGTAAATATTAAAAGTTCTAAATTAAAAAGTTTAAACTACCATATAGGTTTCGTTTTCTTATCTATTGAGTTATTTAAATTACGTTTAGAATTTTTTTGCTTTTCAATCTTATAAAACTCTTAATCATAAGCATCTCAAATTTTTTTATAGATTCTCCAAGTTTTAGTAATTTTCTATATATTAGTGCTTCTGCCGCATTTCATATAATTTATTCCAAATCAAGTAAATTTTCAAGAAATAAGACACGAGTACTCGACATTATGCTAATCTCAATTGTTTACTCACCGCATTATCATAAAATTTTTAAAATTTACCTTTGTGTATCTTAAGAGTGCGAAAAATGTGTTGTGAAAAGAATTTCCGAAAAAAGTTTAAATTGATTTACAATATTTTGTTTAAATTTTTTATTTATTTACTTTTAATAAACAAATTCAACTATCATAGCCTTTAGATACAAAGAATGTAATTTATTACAGAATTCAAAACCACGCTATTCAAAAACAATCAAAGAAACATGTTTCTGGCTATGAAATTCAAGAAAATTTTATTTTATGGCTTAAAATCATATATAATATCTGGTTGAAAGCTTATTTTCGTTTTCAAGCGCAGATACGCTTCAAAATGCTAGTTTTATGATGTAAAACTATTTTGGTTACGCATTTCTTTTTATGAATATTCTAATAAATAACAGAGTCGACAAATCCATTGCTTTGTTTCCTTAAAATATTTTTGAATTAAGAAAATAGAATAAGTAAGAGTTTAAATCATTTTAGGTTTAAAAAATACAAATTTTAAGGAAATTAAGTCGGAGAATAAATATGATTTCACAGACGAAAAAAATATACCATAAAAGATGTTTTCTTCTTAGGCGATACAGAAATAAAAAGATTCAGATCACAAGTGTCTCTAATATAGTTTACACATACATAAAATACTATCAGACTTTAAATTATGTATAGAGACTCCAAATTCAGCAAACAATTAATTAAAGTTAACAGTTTCAATGGTTCTTAGATAGTAAAAAGCTAAAAAACCTGTCAATGAACAAATACTTTTTTTAGATCTTTTTAGAATGGGTTTGATTGTATTTAAAACAAAGAAGCTCACAATAATAGTCTATATCCAAGTAAATTTGTAATCAGATTATAATTTTTTAACTATCATTCTCTTGCATCTACTCCATCAATAAATTATTCTAAATAAATTTCAAGTGCGTATAACGAAACAGTAGAAATTCGAACAAACATCTCACAAACCATGTTTTCCTATTCGAGACAAACTTTTTTAATAATTTATTTCTTGATAGTCTAATCTTAAACACAAAAACTTAAAACTGTGTTTTTTTTAGTGAGATTTATCAACAGTTATTTAGGTAATATCAATGTAAATTCTTCAAATTAAACTATTTAAAGTACTTCGAAGTAAAATGAAAAAATTTAAATGCAAATAATTCAGATATTGCGACGAGATGACGTAAAAAACCAAAATTATAAAAAAATTTCCAAATAAATTTAAAATATTCAGAATTACATAGGGAAATTAATAAAAATATTTATTTTTCATATTTTAAAAGATTATATTCGCTTTAGATTGATTGTATAAAATAATACCTTTGCGATGAATACAAAGACTAAAAATTATTCTTAAGAATCTTTTTACAAGAATTCAGTGCTTAGAGTAACAGGAAATTTTAAAAATATTCCATTAAAAAAAACAATAATGAGATGAATCTATATGATAAGCCTAATGAAGAGTTTTTAGATCATTTTTGTTTTATTATCGACTCAAAAGTTTTAAATTTTTATATTTTTTCAATTATTTACAAGAAAATTTTCATTTTTTTTAATTCTATAATATACACAAATATCTTAAGAATGATAGAACTGTACAACGAGATTAGATAAATTTTCTAAAATAAAACTTCCGATTTTTTTGCTTTACTAAGCCATGAGGTCTTTTAAAAGAAATCTAATCAATAGTAAATAAAACAATAAAAACCTGACATGAATTGGTCTAAGAGAATATTTTACTAAAAAAAAGTATTAAAAAACATTAAATCAAGAAATAATTAAAAATATGTGATTTGGTAGACCTGAATTCAAAATTAGATAATATTTAGAAAACTAACATTTTAAAAGATTTTTATTTATATTTATTTCACTAATCAAAGGTGGAGGGAGGATAACCATATAAAAAACTTTCTGCTTGGCAATGAGTGTGTGAAACTGGTGTGAGGTAATTGTTTGGATTTTTAGTGGGAATAAAAACACACTACTTCTTTGGTTGATCCGTGGGAGTTGTTATGAAGAGGAGAGATCTAAGAAATGGAGAAACTTTTTCTACAAATTTATTTGTAGTTTTTTATGTAACCAGATTACAGATCGCAGCTGAACATGTAGGTAATTGCCATGTAAAAGCAAGAAAACCTAGCTTTACTCACTCGAGTTAGAAGACTTAGCGTCTGGGAGATATAAAAAACAAAAACCATTTAAAACCGTGAGAGCTAAGTAGCAGGTTATAATTGTTGGTATGACATTGCACTGTCTAGGTGGACCCCATTTAAATATCTGAAATATATCTTAGCTAGAAGTTTATTGGGTTCAGAAAGTGTAGAGTAAGTGAAAATGCTGCATAGTCTTGGGGGAGCCCAGGGGTGGGGGCTTCGGCCTTCGATCACACTCTATACAACGGACAGTAACGAACTCCGGGCAACTGCCTCGCCTATTAATTAGGTTCTACACACCTTGTAGACGAAAGGCTTTGGGATTTAGGTATCGCAGGGGTTACCGATGGAATGTTGGTAGCAGTTATTTATTTTAAACCTAGAACTGCGTTATGGTATGAAAACAAATATAACACTTGCCACTGTTTTAAAAAGATGTGATACTTTTAATTAAAGTAATTTCACTAATCACAATTTCTTAAACTTTTAAAAAAATAAATTCAGATTGAAACTTATATTGGTAAAAACAAAATTATTTATAAGAAATCAAAGGTTTATATTTAAATTACAAGTAATATAAATTTATATTTCAATTTATTTGAATAAAAATATTTGTGTAATTTTTTTTTATATTTTTCGTATTTCCATATCTTTTTTTAAATCTTCAATTATAAATTGTGCATTTTTCTTTTTAGAAAGTTTTTGAACTAAATTTTCAATTATTTCTTGTAAATTTTGTATTTTTAATTTCATTTTTTCATTTTCTTTTGCAAGAATTGTGTTTCGAGTATTAAGTTGTTTAAATTCATTTGTAAATTCTTCTTTTATACTTTTTAATATATCTGTTCCTTTATCAATATAAGTCTCTAAATCTTTAGTATAAAATATATTTTTCAAATATTCTAAAGTTTTTAATTTTTCTTTAATTAGATCATATTCACTTTGTAATTTACATACTTGTTGGTCTTTCTCGTTTATTTCCAGTTTCAATTTATTATTTACTGATCCGTAATTATTTATTTTTTTATTAAATTCTTTTTCTAATTTTGAAATATATTTTAGATGAATAGAATTTTTATAGTTAAGAATATCTTTTATCCAATCAAACAAGGATAAATAATTTTTTGTTTCTAAAATTTGATTTAAATTGGAAATAAGCAAATCTTTATTTTTTTTATACTTTTTTTTAGATTCTATTGTTTCTAATATTTTATCTGTTTTAAATAAATTTGTTAAAAATTCTTTTATCATTTCTTTTTCAAATTTGAAAGTTTCTTTGTATTCTTCAGTAAATTTTTCTTTTAAACAGAAAAATAATTCTGTTATCATCAGTTTTATTTCTTTAATAGATTTTACTTTTTTTTTACTTTCAAAACCAAATAAATTATAAATATTTTTCAAACTTAATAATATTTCTTCTAATATGTTATTTTCGGGTTCATTTAATTTTTCTATTTCAATTGAGTTATTTTTTGGTGGACGCGGTTTAAAATTTTCATTTTTTTTATGACTTTGTTTTGTATTAATCAATCCGTGGTTGTCTTTATCCTTTGATATCCCCGAGCATTCAATATAATTTTCATTTTCTATTGAATTTATCAAATTGTAGTTGTCTTTATCCTTTGATATCCCCGAGAATTCAATATAATTTTCATTTTCTATTGGATTTATCAAATTGTAGTTGTTTTCATTATTTATTATTTCAGGGCATTCAATATAATTTTCATTTTCTATTGGATTTATCAAATTGTAGTTGTTTTCATTATTTATTATGTCTGGGCATTCAATATCATTTTTATAGTTTAATATTTTATTTTCTTCAATATTTTTTAAAGGTAATTTTTTTTCATTTTCAAAATTAGAATTATTTATATTTTGAAATTCACAGAATTCTTCATTTTTTTCTGATGAAATTCCCTTTCGATTGGCTTTTTCATTTTCATACATTTCTTTACTTTCCTTTATTTTTACAGATAAATTTTTTTTAAACTTTTTTTCTTTACAAATTTTATGATTTAAATCATAATTTGATGATAAAGAAGATAAATGGCTAAAACTATTCGTTTCTTCTTTATTAAAATCAATTATTGAATTTAATGAATTGGATTCGTAAATAATTTCATTCAATTCAAATGTTTTTGTTGATAAATCATAATTTCTATTGATTATTTTTACTTCAGTTTCACCTTTTTTTTCTTTAAATACTTCCCTATCAGATATCATCATAGCAATATTCTTTCCATTTCCATTTGTATTTATTTCAAAATTATTATTTTTTTCAATTCTATTTTCATTTATTTCCAATTTATTATTTGCCCGCATATCAAATTTAGTATTTTCTCCAATTATATTTTCCTGCTTTTCTTTAGAAATAAAAAATTTATTTTGGTTAAATTCTTCAGTTTCTTTACAATTTGTATCAATTAAATTATTACTTTGATTAGATATTTCAATAAGACTTTCCAATTCAAAAGTATTTCCTTGCTTAATATTTACTTCTAAAATATTTTCTTTTTCACTAAAATTCTCATCATTTTCTCTAATTAGAGCACTATTTACATTGTAATTTGTATTTTTGGAAGTTTTATATTCTGATCGATTTATTTCTTCTCTTTTTAGTTTTTTTGGTGTGTGTATTAATATACTTCTTAATGATTGTCGCCTTTTCATTTTTTAGTCTAAGGGTTGCATAAAATTAAAAATCTTTTTAAAAAAAAAAGGAAATAAAAAATTTTATAAGAAAGTTTTATATTTTCTTTGAAAGTTAGATAAATTGAATTATTAATTTGTTATCTGAGTACATCTTAGTATGTTGGTATTAGATTATTGAGAATTTGTTATGATATTAATTAATTTATTATTATATGATATAATTATATTTGGAAATAGGAATTTTAGTTAGTGGAATTATGAAACCCTAGTGGATAAAATATTAGTACATTAGAAGATAGAAGCATGACATAATGGAGAATAGAGAAAGATATTTAAGGAGGTACAGGCTCTCCGAGAAGTATGGCATCATCTAGTAGTAGATAATATATTTACTTTAATGAAGGAAAGTAAACAAGTAAGAATTATTTTGTTTTAAAATAATTTGGGTAGTTTCAATTGCAAAGAATTTATCTATAGAATTAGATAGATCTGATGGATATGCAATATTTTTTTTAAATAAAGGCAAACCTTTTTTTTATTTTATTCTAGAGTTAATTAACTCACCAATATCAAAATGGAAAATTGATATATCAGTAAAATTGAGAAAAGGATGAAATAAAGTGATGTAATGTAAAATTTAATTGTTTAATATATTACATTTATATCATTTTTTAGGTATTCATAGGTTGTGGAATAATAAGCACATTAGAAACTATCTGTTTGTTAATGAGTGTGTAGAAGAGATGTGAAAATCATTTCTGACGTTTTGATGGGATATAATCTCACTGGATCTATAAGCCAATCTTCTATAATCCCGTGTTCTAACAGATTAGAAGAAACAAATGGAAGACTTCCATTGATCATCGACACTGAGAAGTAAAATAGGAATAGAATAAGTAAGTAAGTGTTGAAAAAACTAAACTTTCCGCTTATTATAATTCTTTGAAAAGGTGAAAAATCAATTTTAAATCAAAAGAGAATTTTTTTTGTTAGACTCTAAACCTCAATGTTTTATTTGACCATATATTTATTTCTATGGTTTATAAAATTCAAAGGGGAATGTTTTCTGTTAGAATTGAATATTTAATGTTATAGTTTATAAGTATCTTTATACAGTTTTTTAGTTGTTAAACCCGTGAAAATTATGTTTCTTACCACATAGTTCGTTCATGTTTAATAAAAAAATTCTTCAGGAAAGATATATTTATTCAAAACATATTAAATTTATATTTATCCTTGGCCAATAAATTACTTATCTTTGATTATCATATCTAACAATGTCAGATAAGTCAATGTAGATAATATCATGAGGTAATTGAATGAAAGGATAACGAATTATACAACTTGAAGCACATTTACAAAGAATAAATATGTATTGAATTAAAAAATAATAGCAAAGGTAATTTGTGTATATTTGCGTGAAGCTGAAAAACTAACCTATCAAAAGAAAATTTTCTTTGGAACGCCTATAATTTGGCAAAACTATGGTTCATCGTTGGATTGTGTTCTATCCGTAGTGAAAGTGCGAGCTATTAAATAAATGAATCTGAGTATATTTATATTAGAATTATTATATGTTCTTGGTAAATATTGTTTATTTATTCATCGATATGAATTTATTTTTGGAGAAATATTTTTCAAAGATGAAAAAATTTATTTCAGAATTATTATCAATATAGCGATTATATTTAGACTTCTAAATAAGAATATCAAAAAATAATTAAATCTTAAAATGCTCAAACAATTTGATTGATTATTTTTTTTCAAATGGTTCCATGTATAATCATGCCTCTTCATACCACAAAACATGGAACCGATTTTGTTAAAGATTTTTTAAGTTGAAAACTAGTAGAAATAAATATTCTTAAAACAACTAATATATTTCTATAAGAAATTATATGAACATGTATTAATTATAAGAAATGTCCGCCGAGCTATAAATATTTTTGAAAGAAAATCTATTATTCACAATTATTTAATTTATTATTTTTAATAATATCAAAACAGGTAAATAGGATTATTTTCGATTTTCAAATTTAAGAAGAATCACATTTCGTTTTAGAATATTGTGGGAAAAAATATAAATGTAAATATTCCAACCAGAAAAATCTATTTTTCATTTATTTCACACATAATACATCATATTGTGAGCGTAAAAGTTAAATTAAGTTACATTGAATCCATAAGTTTCAAAAACAAAAATTTAAATTCATGTTTTACTAGAAAATGTTTTAATTCGTCTAAATGAGCGCAAATCTTTTGTGTTTTAATTCATTTTTTAGTTTTATAATTGATAATATATTCATTTGACTTAAATTTCGCCTTTTTAGAGTAATATATGTCCGTACTAATATAATAGATCAATTAAAATTAACAAAAAAATAAATATTGTAAATTAATCGGTTCAAATTAATTGAACTAAAAAATTTTGTAAAATTCTGATATTATAATATTATGGTTATTACACATTTTATAAATTTAGAAAATTTAATTCTAAAATTATTACAAAAATTTAGGAACCAATAATTTAATTAAAGTTGCCCACAATCAGAAATAGAAATCTTGCAGCCTTCCTTTACCTTTCCACTTTGAGATCCATATTTTTCAATCACTTTAACAACATCCATTCCTGATTCAACTTCACCAAAAACAACATGCTTACCATCCAACCATGGTGTTTTTGCCGTTGTAATGAAAAACTGTGATCCATTGGTATGTGGACCCGCATTGGCCATAGAAAGCATGCCTGGTTTGGTATGCTTTAGTTGAAAATTTTCATCATTAAATTTTCTTCCATAAATACTAGCACCGCCTGTTCCATCGTGATTTGTAAAATCACCACCTTGAATCATAAAATCAGGAATAATTCTATGAAACGTTGAATCTTTATATGTCATGCCTTTTTCGCCCGTACATAAACACCTAAAGTTCTCGACAGTTTTTGGTACAACATCATCGCGCAAATTTATAACGATTCTTCCTAGTTGTTTCTCGTTACAGCTCACATCAAAAAATACTTTTACCATATGTAGGGGGCTTAGATAAAAAAATATAAATTATTTCTTTCAAATAGGAATTAAAAATCGTTTTTCAAATATTTTTTTTCTTCAAAATTAATACATGAAAAAAATATTTTTTATTTGACAACTATCATACCCCTATTGAAGTGATATATTTTATTTTGTTTTCATTACATAAACGGAATTTTAGATTTGGAATAGATGACTGCTCTTTCGATAGTCCATTAGCATTCTTTAGTATCCCAAAGCCTTTCGTCTAATATGCGTGTAGAACCGGTTTAATGGGCAAGGCACCTGTCTGGTGTTTGTTAATGTCCGTTACCAGGTGTGTGGTTTCGAGTTGAAACCCAAATTAGGCAACTCGAAATTAACAAAAATCTAACCTACTCATTATTTTTCGAACCGAATAGACTTCCTCTTAAGATATATCTCGGCGACTTACATGGAGAACACTTTAACGTGCAATACCATACGAATAGAATCTGCACTTGGTTTTCCTGGCTTTTTGCAATTTATGTATATACTTGTTCATTGAGACGTCAATTCTTCTAAGCCGAGTCAAAAAGACTAGGTTTCTATGTATTTACATGGTAATCATCTACAGGTTCAGTTATAGTCACCAATCTAGTTACATCTTCAACTACAAACATCTTTGTAAAAAGGTTGCACGATTTTTTTGGTTTTTTCCTACTTATGCAAAGCTCAATAGAAGATCCAAAAACTTAGATTGGTTTGCATTCCTTCAAAAATTTAAAAAATAATTTTCATACCAATTTTATCTAGTCTTTTCCAAATGAATAGTTGTTAGTGTGTTCATTCCACTCTACTATCGAAAAAATGAAATAATTATTTCTATAAAAAAATATTTGATAAATTAAAAAGCTATAGCACAAATTTTTATGCAATCTAAAATAAAATATTTTATTTTTTAAAAAATCTGTTTTTCTTTAATCTGTTACCAAACAAATAATAATCTACATTGTCGTGTGTAAATACAAAATTATTAATACTTTTTGGATATTTTTTTATTTTGTTCAGTATATCAATCATTACAAACACGTTTTCTCGTTCTTCAATAACAATGCCTTCACACCTTTTATTTTCTTTTTTAAATTTTAAAAAGGCACCCGTAAGTTCTGCTTTGTATAATACCGGCAAAAAGAGTGTTGGTGATAAATTTACTTTCATTTCTTTTATATACTCAGTATGCAATACATTTATTTCTGTGAATTGGTCATATGTCAATCCATCATAATTTAAATTTACAATTCCTCTTTTTTCATTTTGTTTTTCATTTTTTATAAAATCGGAATTCAAAAAAAATGTTGTGTTGAAGTTATTTAAAGTTTCAGAAGGTGGTAATTTTGAATTTATGTGTTGTTCAATGTTATAATCGAAATTCTCTATTTTTTTGTACATTTACCCTCCGAAATAATGCTTTTTTATTTTGGGTAAAAAAACTAAAGAAAAATGTATTTTTTTTACTCAATTACTTACACTAACCAAAGGAAGTAATTTTTAAGTAAAAAAGCAGAAAAAAAAATAAAAATTCCATGCTTTAAATCAATATGGGTTTTGGTTCAGTGTAAGTAGTAAGATGAGACAAAAAAAATTTTAAATTTTTAAATTAATATTTTCTTTTAGATTAAACATATTGATTTTATAATTTAATTTAGAAATTAAAATAAAATGTTTATTATATGAAAATTCAGTTGTTGTTTATCTTGTCCGATTCAAATAAAAAATAGAATTTTCTGAATTAACAGAAATATTTTAGTCCCGAATTTCCTTCTTTGAGATTCTGACACATGGCATTTTTGTAAATAAAATTTAAAAACGATTCTCCTTGAATCATAAACTTGTTGCTAAGAAGACAATGAGCAACCTTAATACCTTAATAAATGTATTTTAATTGAATTCTTACTAATTATAGCAAATGAGTTATATATTTACTTATTCTGGCCATTTAATGTTCCAATGCATGATATTTAGCCCATCACAAATTTTTCTTGATTTAATTTATCAAACAGCTACATTTTGTCAAAAGTTTTCGCCTTAATATCATATCATTCACTATCTAAGAAAATTATAATAAGCTCTTCTCGATGTCATAGATAAGAAAATCTTAATAACATGTCTTTTGACCAGTATTCTAACATTGTCATTATATATGACTCAATAATAACTACTCGTATTGTTTTATGCGAGTATATAATTTCAAAATATAGGTTGCTCAATTGACGACCAAGCTCGTATTTAATTTAACGATAAATTTATTTCTATAAATATTATTGAATCTTTATTTGTCAAACCAAATGGTAAAATTATTTATGGAAGTTATTTTACGGAAGATAATATTTACCCTTCTAGTGTTCTTAAATTATAAGAACCCCACAACTACTTTGCATATTAGAATTTCTAAATATTTTGTGTTATTTTCTGCTTTATAAAGCTTTAATTGGAATAATAGCAAGATGCATTACTGCAGACACTAAAAAAATCGAAAATATTATTAGTTAGCTTGGTAAACATCTATACAAGTCTCTGTATTTAATTCATCTTTTTAATTCAAAATATGATCTACTCATTTTTAATAAATTAATTAAATACTTCATTTAGACTTTACTCTTCAAAAGCAATTTACAAAAAAATAAAAACATAAATGAATAAAAATGATAAATTACTTGTTTTTTCAGACCGAAAAATTTAGGAAACCGAAAACATTAAAGAATCAAAGTTGATAAATTAGATTTTGAAAATATTTTATATTCAATCAGCAATAATAGATATACTTAAATACCAGAAAAAATATGACATAAATATTTATAGTATTAAATCTTGACATGTGATATGGAAAATAATATTGTAACAAATATCTCAGTTAAATATTAAGTATTTATGAAGAAATTTACATTGATCTGAACTGGAATAGAGAAAACAGTAAAATAAGCAAGTATTATAATGTTCAAAGAAAATTTATTTTTTTTGCTAAATTTTTCGATTATCAATTAAGTTTTTAGAATTTAAATTTGGCTTTAAGCCACCATATCCGCTTATTTTAAATTCATTTTAATTCTTATTTGATATTCATAAGGGGTTTTTACGATGAAAAAAAATTTTATAACTTTTTTTAAATTCTTTTTTGGTTTTTTAAAACATTTTTTCCAAGAAGAAAAAATATACTTTATGTTTTATTTCATTAATTTTAATTTATGAGATAAAATAAAAATAATTCAATTATTGTAAATTTGTTTACTTTTTTTAATACTCATTTCAATTCAAAAGTAAAATTTTACAGAGGAGCGATTAATTTTGATTGAAAAATAAGAAATAATTTATTAATTTCAAATTGAAAAAGAAAATAGATCAAGTATTTATTTTTTGCTCGTAGATTTTCCTAAATCAGAAGGGCACAGTTTTTTTCAATAAACGCAACCCATTTTTTTCTATGAACCGTTGTATATTCGAGGTATTGTTTTTTTATTTCATCTGATATTAAAATTACCTCATCTAATTTCGGAATTTTATCGAAATCAATAGTTCCACTTAATATACTTTCAATTAAATCACATGCATTGCCAATAGAAGAAAAATGATGTTTTTTTAACTTATTGATTGTTTTAATGATATCCTCTACAGATCTAATATTTGATGAATGCAAATTTGTATTTGATCTGCAATTTTCTTTAATCGATTCATTAAAATCATTGTAATATTTTCTAATCATAATATAATATGGTTTTCTTAAATTTCTTTTTAAAAATGTCTTTAAAGCGCTGTAATATTCTATAAGTACTTCCTTTACCCATTTAATTTGCTCAGCTGTATATTTTTGGTGCAACATATGATTATTATTTTTTTTATACGTTTTTAGCAAAACAGTTATCTTGTCATGAAATTTTTTATTTTTTTTTGAAACGCATCTCGGTAAAAATATTTTTTGATAAAAATTACCCAATTTATACGCCATTGTCCAAAGAGAATCAATAGGACATATTTTATACGTTTCCTTTATCTCTTTATTTAATTCACCAGTCATTGATTCCAACCTTTCTTTTTCATTATTTAATTTATCTATTTGCTTTTCAAACGGATAGTTTATAGCACATAAACAAACTTTCATCAACAAATACATTAAAATCAATATCATTTTTCTAAAAGGGTAGAAAATATTATTAAGTATTGATTAAAAAATTTTTTATGACATCTATCAAGCAAAGTATCATAAAAGATATATTTTGTTTTTTTAATTAACAACTGTATCTTGTGAAATTTATATGCACAAAGGTGCTTAATTAAGTTGGAACGAGATTCGGAACTCAACACCAGTATCTGTAAAATTATTATTCTTTAAAGAGCATGATTAAGAACGGATCGATCTTCGAACCGAACAACGTATTTTATAAAATTTTATTTTTACATAAGATTATGAATAACGGCACATTTATAAAGATACTTGTGCAGCAATGCTTCCAAAAAATTTTCATAAAGTTTATTATCATGGTGATTCGTTTTCAAATTTTTTTCCCTCAATAAAAAATCAGTTTTAAATTGAACAAGAAAATGTTGATAAACTACAAGATGAAATTATTTACCGAATAATTTAAATTTAAAGGTTGTTTATATTCCACAATTATTTAAAGGCAAATAAGTTTGTTTCTTAAATTAACCTTGCAGACAAATCAATTATTAAATATAAATTAATTTAATCAAGATACATCAAAAACAAAACTATAAATTTAAAATTGACATAAACATGATTTTCTATATTTTATGGCATTTAAAAGATAGTTTTCTGCGTTACATTGTTTACGATCGACATAATAGAATGGTTATCAAACAAAATGTATTAATAGCAATTTAACTAAAAAATAGTATTTTCAAGCAATACAGTGGATTTAAAAAAGGAATTCAAGATATTTCATTGCTAATGGAAATTTAATTATTGATTAACTCTTTCATATCTCTTAATTTGAGAAGATCTAAAATGAAGATAAAATATGGATATATAAATCATTAAGTTTTAAATTTACTTGAAAAACTGAAGTTACAAAGAATATTAAAATAAGACATAATATTGTAACTTAGGAGAAGTAAGTATACAGTATAGTGCTTATGGTGCTTTGATAAACATCCCAAAGAATTTAATGCACATTTCAGAAAATTAGTCACTTTTACATTCGAAAAAGTAAATATTATTCATGATATGTTATATGATACGTATTATGTGTATTGATTTCGTTTTGCTTCAAATTTGAAAATAGAAGAACCAAGTTTTTAGTAAATAGAATACATGAAGCAATAGCAAAACACCTTAGCCTAACCACAAATCAATGCGTATTTTCCTTTAAAACACATAAAGGCATTTATTCTATATGAACAAAAAAAATTCATAGATCACAATGACTCTAATACTTACTCTGCGATAGCCAGGATAAAAGACAGACATAGTAATGGTTGAGATAGAAATAAAAACATAAATATGATCACATTTATCTAACGATTTAACATCAGAAAAACATAATAAGTTGTATTGAAATATTAAATAGAAATGATGGAAAGGTATTTTAGAAGAGGGTGTAAGTCTAGTTCTTAAAAGTTAATTTTATTGCAGAAGAAAGCAATCGAAACTTTATTAAAGTACCTATTATAATTGTAAGAAAAAATATCAAAGTATGGATAGTTAAAAAAACATCTTTTCAGTATATAGACTTACTTATTCCGGTCATTTTTTTAGCTCTCAATTTTGAGGCAGAACAGATGGAATGCTAACATTTCCGACGATGTAAATTTCTAGCGTTTTTTATTTCCATTCTTTTTTCATTAAACACGGGTTTATAAGAGTCGAACTATTTTAAAATTCATAAGTTCTTATATTTTCACAGCCAAACCACCTAATTTTATGCGGCATAAGTCATAGCTCAATCACAGGATAGCACAGTAATTTTTGAGACATTCCACATCTTTCGATCTGTTTCTTTAAATCAGTTGTAGTTCAGAATTCTAGTTAGATCAGATCCCAGACCTAGGTCGGTTTATATTCCATAAAAAATCCAAATATAGATTTTATCCAGCTTTATACACTTATTGCCAAGTAGATATTTATAAATGTGGCTATACTTCCTCTACCTGAGATTTATACTTGAGTATAAATTCAGTAAATTATATAAGAATACAGAACCTATAAAGAATAAGAAAAAATATAAAATTCAGATATAAAGTCAATGAGGAACAAGTATAAATTGTTCTGTATCAAAAAATCGCTGAAAAATAGCGAAAATTAAGAAAATTTCATAAAAAAACAACTTATCACTCAATTAATAACTTCATTGATAAAATTATGAAATATGCTAGAGTGATAGGCCATACTTTAATTGACATACTGATACATAAAATTTGAAATAAACAGAAAGCTAACAGATCAAGACTTAAAAAAAATCTTATAGAAAGCAATAACATGTATGAATCATTTAGAAAGTAAAAATACGTATTTTAGGCTGAGTCTATTTTGTTTGGAAATTAAAAATTCTGATATTAGACAGTCTAAGAAATTCAAAAACATTTTTTTCAAGAAATAGTATATATTGTTGAAAATGATGAGAAAATGGTATTTTATCAATTTTTAGTAGAATGAAATTTGTAAAATTTTAATGTTTAAGATTATATGTAAATCAGGTATATTGAAACTACGGCTTGCGGACACATTTCGTGCAGCCTTATGTAACATTTCAGACATTACTTACATTTATCCCATCGTAAAATATTTTTTTATTGTAGGATAGGTGTTTTTTTAAGCCAAAAAATGATAAAATTCACGTATACAAAGAAAAAAGTTAAAACTAGGAATATTTTTTTTATTAAGAATTCATATTACAAAGAAAATTTGTTTTTCCCTTAAAATTTTTTGAAACCACCTAATTTTTTTCATAATTTTACACCAAAAAACCAAATGAAGTTAAGAAAATTTATCTCATTATTTATGAGATTGATGAGTTTAGATTTGTCTTAATAAGTTCTTAAAATCGTGGGTCTCATTTACTAATAGACATTATCAATAAAGATTTCACGTGGTAATCTGTTGATTTAGACATGTAAATATTCTTTGTATATTTTAATTTAGAGAATGTTTCTTTACACATATAGATAGCCAAAGGCGAGAATAAATACTCGACTAAATTCATGAACGTATTAAATTTTGTAGGGGGAAGATTCTTGTAAAATTCCAGTAATGATGAATTGAATCATTTTTCTTGTACAATATCCATGCACTGCATAGGTATTATTTTCCAATTGAAGCTCCGGTGCAAGGGTTTCAACATTAGAAGTAAAAGCGTATTGAAAAATTGGAATATTGTTTGTTACCGAATTAAAATCGAAAAAAAAACGAGAATCAAAATTTATTATTAGAACATCTCGAGATTATAGTGCGAACTCTATTGGAAATGATATCGCCGTTTGTTTACGCAATATTTAGCCTATATTAAAATTAGTACAATGTTTTTATCTATATCGATCGAAAAAACTCATTTTTTGACCAAATGATTAAATATGGACGTATAAATCAGGCAATTCCGCCGGAGATACGACTGATTCTTCTCTGCCAGTCTCAAACTCTGTATAAATAAAGAGGATTGGGAATAGGGATAACACACCAATTTAAAAAACGATATATTTACGAAACAGAAACAAAATAATATATTTTGAAAACAAATAAAAATAAAAGCCAATGTATATTATAACATGAAATGTGCGCATTCTTTTTCGATCAGATGCGTTGTCTAATCTATCTATTGAAAAAGGAAATATAAAATTAATATTGTTTTACGGCAGAAAATCAGATGGAAAGAAACAAGTATGAAAAACCGTATTCTACGGCGGGAACACGACTTATGTACTGGAAACAGCATTTCCCACTGAAAACAACCCAGTAGTAAATACTTTATTAATAAACTATTTATTAACGATTGTGTTTAATATAGTCAAGAGACACGTTTTTAATACGACAATGATGTGTGTTAAAGCTCCCAAAAAAATAGTAATGAAAAAACGAACGTCGAATTTTGTAGAACACACATATATTTATGCGAAAATGCCCCAAGCAATGATATAAAAATTATTATGGATAATTTTAACCCAGAGATAGGAAAGAGATATTATGCAGCTTTATTATCAAACAGGAAACCATTAATACTGAATTTAATAGTGGCAAAACAAGACTAACCAATTTTGCAGTGAGTAAGATCATGTGCAAATAGAAGTTATTTCCCCATAAAATAATACATAAATACGCATGGAAATTACCAGATGATATGCCATTTAATCAAATCGAACATTCACTTATAGATTCGAGATATGTATCAAGTGCCGTGGATGTGAAATATTAGAAGCGCTGATTTAGAACCAGATCATCTTTTGTTAAGATGAAGTAGAGGCAGCGTGTAACAGCATCAAAACCATCCAGAAGATATACATTAGATAGGGATAATACTGACTTTCGAATGATTTGGACCTTAGAGAAAAATATTAAAGACCTTGATTAAGTACTTAAGCATCAATAAGCCTTATATAACTGCTGAAATAGATTTTAGGTGAATCAAGGTAAAGAAAACTATCTGCAAACCGCAAAACAAGTATTTGGAGTAAATAAACATGAGAAACAAGATTCTTGGCTCGATCAAGAGTGATGAATACGATCAAACAGGGAAATAAATCTATAATTAAAAGTTAAAACACAAACTACATGTATAAAAAAGAAGTTCTGTCGACAAGAACCAACTAAAACGGTGTTTTAAAGGGATAAACAAGTAAGAAAGGCCAAAAGCCTAAAATAAATAAAAAGAATGGCAGTAAGTAATAATCAAGCCGAATGTATTAGATAATAAGAAATTAGAAACTTGGCTTCGTACTCAAAACCAGCGTTCTAGAAGGAAAGAAGGGTGAGTTTTTACGGATCTCAAAGAAATTATATATACATAAGGTAAATATTTTGAAAGCCTTCTTAACTACATAAAAGAAATAAAACAGATTGGGAAGAATGTCATAATAATTTAGCAAAAAAGAATATTGATAGCATGATAGATGAAACTACTAAAGATCCAACTCTCTAGGAAACAATGGCTGCCATTATGATTTTAAAAAATCATAGAGCCCTGTAAGAAGATGAATTTTAGCCGAGCTTTTAAAATATAGAGGTAATATATTAGGCCAAAACATACGCAAATCGGTTAAAATCATATAGAAAACGGAAAAAAATATCATATGAATGAAATATTAGTCTGATAAGTCATTAAAACGGGGGAAAAACAAATATAAAACACACAAAATAAAGAAGAATATGTATGTTGCATAGCTATCAAATTTCCCGGCTAAAAGGTTAGATATCATGGCAAGTGAATTATCGAGGATTATCAAAGTGGATTCCGTAAATTAGAGTAAAACAGATTCAATATTAATAATATACATTTATGAAATATTTTAGATGTTGGCATAAAACATAATGAGTTTTCGGCTGTGTGGCTTTTTATAGAAGTTTATACGGCCGAACAACAAAGTTTGGTAATATTTGCTGATAATAACTAATCTATAAAGTTTTATTATGTTTATAGCAGCTCTTGTTTAATGCTTCGAAAATATAAAATCTATAGAAATTTATTTATAATTAAAAATCCGACTTAAATATACTCCAGAGTAACTGAAATAATATTGGATCTGCTATAAGATTAACATCTTAACACAGCTATATC
Source organism: Hamiltosporidium tvaerminnensis (assembly GCA_022605425.2). Lineage (NCBI taxonomy): Eukaryota > Fungi > Microsporidia > Dubosqiidae > Hamiltosporidium > Hamiltosporidium tvaerminnensis. Next base: position 1,390,635 of record CM061247.1, read on the forward strand.
TACTTTGAATCTGGTTATAATCCAATTTTGAAAAAAAAAAAAACAATACTGACTTCCTGGGAATATATTTTTGCAGTTTGTGTTTATAAAATAATTATAGTTGCGTTTATAAGAATAGAAAAAAGTGGAATAGATAGAATCGAATTTTTAAAAGCATTTCAAACTTAGATAGCAACAAAAAACTATTGTCATTTATACTTTTCGAAATTGTTTTTATGATGTCTTTTTAAAGCAAAATTGACACGGGAAACACAATTACAAATTTCTAACAAAATATCGATTTTTGGAAAGCATGCAGCTCCTTAACAATCTTATGATAATAATTATGAATAAGGACTAATATGAATGAGCAATTCGCAATCTTAATATTTTTTTTAGATACAAAAATAGGAGGATTTATTTAAAAAAAATAAGTATAGAAAATACCCTATCTTAACAAAAAAACACTAAATTTACACAAAGAATGTCAAATCCATATTATTTATTTGCTTTAGTAATAATAAATTTATGAAATTTTGAAGCGCCTAGCCATTTTTCTTTACTAAACTTGCATTTTTCATACTTAAATTGAAATTTGTTGCTAATTCGACTATATTCTTGGTCACATGTATTAGATGATATTTTGCAAACTCTTCCAAATCAATTTCGGCCTTTGGGATTTATTCGGCACAAATAAATTTCAAATTACATATTTTGAATTGTTTCTTGGGCAAAGTTAGCTTTTGATAACATTTTTCGTGCATTATTGATACAAAAACTCTATTCTATTTTAGGAACAAATTTCGCAATGATCCTTGGTTCAATGCGACCTCTGTCGATATTCGTTGCTCCAAATCTCACCGTATCAATCTACTTGGCGGAAGTGTATCTTAATTAAAAATTTCAAAAATTTTTCAGCTTATTTGTTAAGATTTCTTGATGAAATCTATAAAATTTTAATATTTCGGATTTTATTTTTCAAATTAAAATCTTCAGAAAAATGCATTATTTGCAAATTTTATTAGCAAATACACAAGAATAGATGGCTTTAACTACACATGCTTATATTTTTTTATGAAAGTCAGGATATGAATTGGATTTCGAAAATTAAAGTTATACATAAGTATAATCATACCATACATATTTTCCGATATTTTTTTGTTTTATCTTGATGAGCTCATTCTGCGGCATATCTTCTTCTCGATTGCGAATTATCTTGCTATATTTTGACAATGGCTTTAACTCTCTTCAAAGTTTATTTTGAGCAGAACTTTGTAAGCAAAAAACTTTTAAACTAAGTTTTTCTTTTGTTGCTACTTAGGCATATGCCGAGTACATTTTATCCTACTTCGGGGAGCTCTGATTTATAATCTAGATCAAACGTAAGCTTTATGATATTTTTTTCTGTTATTGTCTGCCAGATACGTATAAAGTTTATTTTCAATATCTTAATTGGCAATTTATACAGAGCTTGACTTTGAGAGTGACCGAGCTTTCCATGTAGCATCTTCGACTCGGTTACATTCTACGTACTTCTTTGATAAAATTATACGCATATTATCTGCTCTTATTATTTTCAAAACAGAAAGTGCATCAAAGATAGTAGAATTACCAAAAATACAGCGTTATCTTTACTGGTCTATTGTTTTTAAGCCGCTAAAGTTGAAGAAATTTATTATAATGCTCTCGGTAGACAAGTATAAGTTTATAGAGATTATCTATTGTGATTAAATGTCGATAAAAACTACTTGATCTCTTAGGTTTATTTTTTACCTAGTATCGATTTAATCTTACCTTTTTGTTACATATTTTTATAGGAAATAAAAAAATTAAAATAAATTACTATCATTTCTTTTGTGATTTTTTTATAATTTAAATTTATCTCGTTTTCCAAACGAGTCTGACCACTATGTACAATTGAAAACGGTGCATAGTGTAAAATTAGAAATTTTTCTTTCTGATGGGCTTAAAACCTAATATACTTTTAACTTTCTCTACAGGTACTATCAAATCTTCTTTCTCTCCAATATTTATTAATCATACATGGATTAACTTTGATAATCCTTGGGTATTTTTCCTATTACTTTGTTTTCATATGCTTTTACTTTCTCTAATAACTTTCAGTATTGTTTTTTTGTGAGAATTATTGTATTTTGACTTTTTTTATAGCCCCAGTTCATTCAGTTGTTCTTCGAAACAATACTTTTTATTAGTTATATCGATTAGCATCGGTTCTTGAATTTAATTTTTTAGAAAAAAAACAACTAACACTCAATAAACAAAAAAACGAAAAAAAATTATTAAATTTTTAAAGCTTAGGATAGTATAAGTGAAAAACAAACCCGAAGCTTGGTTTTAAATTGTTATCAATTTGTTATAGAGTTGCGAGAAATCGTAGCAGTATTTATATGATCGGCAATGTATAAATTATCTTAGTATTTTGTTAGTTTTTTTAATTTTTCAATTCACCTTTTTCCATTTTATTAATAAATTCTGTGTTATAACTTTTTTTTATCATTTTCATATATTTTCTTCTACCAATTTTACCATAGTTGTTTCTTCTTCCAACTCCGAATCTTCTTTTATATTTAATGTTAGTTACTCTAATGTGGTTCCTGCTTTTGAAATAAGGGGGTATATTTTTTGTCTTGAATTCTTTAACATCATCTTCCTCATTTTCAGCTGCTCTTAAAAGAGGGTGTCGGTTCCTCATGTATCTCGTCTCTCTTAAAACACCTATTTACGCTCTCTCCAGCTATCATTGGCATTTAGTCCCGACCCAAGTCCTCTTCGTCGATCAAAGAAATTGTTTCGAACTGTCTTTTAAAGTACTGTCGACTGGATGTATGCCTCTATATTGTGAGGTATTTATAGTCTTTCAAGGTGTGACTTATGGTATTTTGTTTGAATATCGTCCTAAAACATTACATACGTGATTATCTCAATATTGCACTTATAAATAAAACCTAACTCATTAGCTAGCCGGTTATACTATCTAATTTTTTCGGTTTCGTCTATCTGAAGTGAATCTTTGGAATAAATTTTTACTTCAATGAATGTTATCTTATTTTTACTCTTATCTAAAATGAATATATCGGGTCTATTACATCAAATATTGACATAAGTTTTTATCCTGGTGTTCACTCTTATCTCCGCATGTTCGTTTTAGGGAATTACTTGAACCGAGTAGTTTCTGATTCGTTTTAAAGACTTGAACTTATATCTATTTAAGAGAAATAAGTGACGGTCTCTAAACACTCCATTATACCGTCTGGTATAGTCATAGCCTAGCATTTTTTTACATCGAGTTGCTAGATGATATACAGTCTTACCAAACATCCCGCACTATTGACACACACCATCTGCTTCCCAGAATACATCTCCATACTGGATATAGCAGAACACTGCCTTATTGCGGGGCTTAATTTTCCATTTCTTTAGCAATCTTTAAGAGTCACTAAGACTTACAAGCTCATTTTTTCTTACATTATATAACTTTGAGTGAAGTTTTCGTTTTTCTATTTCGTTATATAGTTTTGCAAGTTGAGCGTCTTCAAAACTTTTCTTAGTGATTTCTTCTACCAACATGTACTTTACTTTTAAGAAGCCTTTTGAAAGTGCAAGATGGTTTTTATTATTATTTTCCACCTTGTGTATTGCTGCTCTGCTAGTTAAAATTTCTTCATATTTTGCAGAATTCAAGTGTTACACAAGCTTATATTCGCTTCGCAACTCTACACTGTGTAGGCCTCTTCTAAATTATGTTATAAGGATATAGAGATTATATTTACATCATGGGGGGATATATATCTTATTTTTTACAAATTCCGCACGCACTAGATCATCTAACTCAGAGAATTCAGCCGGTTTAAGTCTAAGTACTGCTATATGGTAGAGTATGAACTATATCGGATTTTTTTGAACTTTAAAAAATAAACATTTTTGCGTTTACTCTACGTTGACAAAGTATTTGAACTCTTGATAAAGGTTTGCTCTATACTTCTTAAAATCAGCTACGTGTTGGGATTCCTCTGTTATCTTCTATTATCCCTAAATATTTGAAAACACTAACACCTTATAGAAGAGTAGCAGTATCTTCACAACACGTATCTTTTGTGGCTGACTTCGCTTTGTTAATCTCTAACCCAATCACCTTTAAAAATTCCTTTGCCTCGCCTGTCATAGCACTCAATGTGGAGCTGTCTTTTGCAAGGAGCTTAAGATCATCAAAAAACAAGATTTGATTGGTAGATTGGGATTCTGAATCGGTTTGTACTGTGCCTTTTGTGTATTTTTCATCAGCTTTCGTCTCAATGGATCCCTACACAACACAAACAATAATCGTGACAGACTATCTTCTTGCAGCACTCCTTTCTTAATATTTTTCTGCATGAGTTTTTCAGGCTCTACTGATATATCAATTTTTCATTTTGATATTATTACCTTAATAAATTTCAGGAACCAATCCGGTATATTAAGGTTTTCGATGCATTGAGTTAAATAAGCATAGTCTATTGAATCATAATCTTCTTTAACATTAATCCATGTTGCGTTAAGATTGTTTCCATACTCTTTATTAGGAGCAATATTTAGTAAAGCCTGTTCTTTCGCTCAATAAACACCTCTTATTTTTTTAATAGCTCGATATCCCTACCGGATAGAACATAATCCAGCGATACATCATATCTGCGCCACGTTATAGGCGTTCCAGACACAATTTTTCTTTCCTTAGTTAGGTTGTCAGCCTCACGCAAACTTTTTGACGAAAGATAAAAAGTACACTAACAGAAAGAGGGGAATAAAACTCGTCCCGTCGGAATTGAATCCCGAAATTCTATCCGATAGATTATTGGCACCTCTAAAAAAGCTTTACTCACCCTAATTAATTCTCACTAACAAACTCTAGTCTTTCCATCCAATCTGAACGACTTTCTTTACACAATTAGCCGTCAGATTTTAACGGTTGATATAGAGGTTACTTGCTTTCATGTCATAGCCTCTTGGAGGAATTTCCTCGGTATCAAACACACATGCTCGCAGTGAGACCAATCAGCTTGAGGTGTTCCTTCTAAACATATAACTTTCACAATATCATAAAGATATTTGTGAAGAGTTGTAAGTTTCTTTATGAAAAAATTGTGAATATCATCAATTCCAGCAGCTTTCCAATTAAGAAGCTGATTAATGATACTAACAAATTCATTAAGTGAAGGAAACGTGGTCGGTGGATTATCTGAAACAAATGGAATCAAATAATCATTATACGTGACTGTGTCATCATCTTTGTTCCACATTGTAGACCAAAAACTCATAACTTCATCACGATTGACCACATTCTCGGATTCCACACGCTCAGATAACCCACGATAAAATCGACCTCGGAAAAGCTCAAACATACGATTCTCTTTTCGGAATTGCTTCCTACTTTCATACATCGTAATTTTTTTCTCGTAAACATTCAAAGACTCATTCTTCTTAACTAAAGCCTCAGAAAGATCAGTTACGCTGCTAAAGTTTAAATTAAACTCTCGCATGATTCTCTTAAGGCTCTTTGTTCCGAAGTGGAGAGCTTTTCCTGCTTACGAGCTTTCTTGAGAAGATCTTTAGAAAGTACTAACTTAGAAATTTTACTTTCTATGTTTTCCTTCCAAGCGGATCTAGGTTTTTCTTTACGTGTTGCCTCGTCATAGCATACCCGAGCTACCTGGATTATCCGTGCCACTGCAGTTATCGTCATCGGCACATAAGAATCAGCATACTCACCGATAATTTGATTATTAAGGTCCAGATCTTTACTGTCAACCAATTCACTTGGAAGCTTTCGAGTTCGGACCACCACTTTTCCAATTTCCTTCTCCGAGATTTCTTTGATTTTACTGAAAAATTTATCTCTCAGGTTTATGTACTCCGTGGTGTCAGTCAGGGTGCATGACTCAGTGAGACAAGTGGCGATTCTACATCGCTCGCCATTCTCTTCTTGCCTTATTTCCCTTTCTGCCTCATTTTGTGCGAGTTTTTTAAACGCATCGATATCTAATGTGCAGCCAAATTTCTCGTTATAGTACCTCAGAGTAGCGGGCCAGCCATTTTTGGGCATTCTCTCAAACCACTTTTGCACTGCTAGAATAGTAGATATAAGCCATTCCTGCTCTACGACTGTTACAGAGTCAAGTATTGAGTACAATACCATCAGTCGTTTTCCTTCTAGAATGGCATCTGTATTGAGGTTTATCATGCCGTTGGCTGGTTCCCACGCAGTGGCATCGGTACCAGAAGACGAGAGTATGGCGTCAACCAAGCCGACTGGACTAGTCTGGCAACTACTGCTTGGTGATTCGTGGGTGGTGTTATGGAAGGTCGGTAGAGGTGGAAGTCTCTCGGATAACATTCCTACATCTACATCACACATCAAAATCTCTCCTGCGCTGTTCTCTAAGTTGTTTACAGCCTTTATTTTTTCATTTCTTATATTTTCGCTGTCTACTTTTTTCCTTCTACCCATTATTTTTAAACTTAATAAGACAAATATATATCAAAAATAATTATAAAATTTTTTAATATTTTATTTTCTTAATTTGCTTATATTTGTTGAAACCTGGAATGAAAGTGCCAAGATGAACAAAATAAACCAAATAATACTCAATCCCCACCCAATAACAGAAACCTGGTCAATATTAAAATTCAAAATAGCATTTTTAAATCCCCAGTTCCTATTAAACAATAATTCCACAGTAGAAAGAAACAGGAGTGCTCCAAAATAACAGCAAATTATAGACAATAATAAAATTGGTACTAAAGCAGACAAATACCAAGCAAATATTACAAATAGCACAAACAGTATACGTCTAAAGTAATTTTTTTCTATAAAAAATTTTATCAAAGCTTTTTCGTGAAAAATTTCACGATAGGCTACAATCGTTAAAATACCAAAAATAACAAAATGATTCATCTTAAATACAAAGTTTAGAAGAAAGGCTAGAATTAAACATACAACAAAAATAATTTTCCAAATTACTTTAGGATTTCTTTCTATCAAATTTACCATTTTTTGACAAACTTCTGGTAAAATTAAATTTACTGATTTTTCGTTTTCTTTAAATGTATTTTGAAGTTTGTTAAAAAAACCAAAAAAATATCCACTCAGAATCAATATAAGCAATCCTGTTAGACTTACTGCTGAATATTTTGCTCCTTTTGTCATTAAAAAAATAGAAAAAGTAAGAAAACAAATTTCAAAGAAATATTCAAAGGGAGTATCAAAACATTTCTTTAAATTTCCCAATAATGCCACAATTAAAGAGCAATTTATAATATTGAATTTAAATATTAGTAACTTTGAACCATTCATACCCTCAATTTCAATTACAATTTAAAAAGATTTTAAATGATAACAATTTTTTTAAAAAAAAGATAAAAATTTTTTTACTTATCTACTTATTCCATTCCCATTTTATATTTCAGTGTCGAGTTTAACACCAGAAAATTTCCAATTGTTGATTTTAATACGTTAAAACTCGGGATTATAGGAGTCGACTTATATATCCGATGTAGTTTATATCCCACAAAATGGCAACAATGAATAAAAAAAATTCAGGAAATTGAAAAAAGGGAAGATATTAAGAATATTTAAGGTGAAAAAAATATTTTTTAAGCTCCATTTTAACTAATAGATTTACATTTCAAGTGATTTAAAAATTATAATTGATTATTAGCACAATACAATTTTTTATTTCAAGTAAACCAATATATTTTAATTTAAAGTACTATTAAGAACTATAAAATTTGCTTTAATTTAATTAATTTAAATTTAGAATAAATGTTGCAGTCCATAATGCACCCTCATGTCCTTAGTGCCCGTTATTGCTAATACATACCCCTTTATTTTCAATTGATTAATAACCTCCTTTATTTAATATTCTTTCATCTTTAACTCCCCAAACTAAAATAAAAAGTATTTTTTTTCATAATAATAATAGAAGTAAAGTTCAAACAAATGTTTATATACATATAATTTTACTTCTCTCTCCAAAAATATTAATCGTTATAATTTTCAACATAAAACCATTTCCTTTTATGTTAACATTTATTCTTTTACAAAATAACACATATTGAAAAAATAGAAAAAACAAAGTAAAATTAAATCCGCTTTATTACGCTTATGTAGGCACTATTTTTGCACATTTTCGTTTTCTAATTCTACCATATTATTAATAAAACTATTTGTTATTGTACAGACAGATGCATTTAAAAAAGAATCAAACGAAACGCTTTTAGTCTTTGTATTCATGTCAAAATCCTCTTTTTATCAAAAACCTATTATCTTCAAGAAAATTTCTCATATGTATATTTGAACAATTCTTTTCTATGATTCTATCTTTATATTTTTCAAAATGTTTACATATTTCTGTATCAGTTTCAAGATTCTTATATATTTCAGAAGCCGTGGTTGTTTAAGATCAAGCAAGATACCTAGACTCATTTACTTAATTATACATTTCAGACGCAGTCTCTTAATTCCACTGTGTATATCCTGGATCGTATTTTCTTGCTGTGAATACTTCAGAAATAATTTCATCGATAAATAATAAATCGTCGTTTATTGCTTCATAACTATACTACCAGAAAGAAGATTATAACTACAAGTTGACTATTAAAAGGTTGAAATGATGATTTATTTGTGACACTATGTATTTTTCTATTATAAGCCCATATAAATTTTTTTTTGCTAACATCTTTTAATTGTTTGGTTTACTCGTTCAACTTGTCATTGGGTTTTTGTATTTTTTGTCTCTCATCTATGATTTGAATCTTGAGACCAGTTAAGTATGTTTCCAGCAATTCATTTTTATATTCTTTGCTATTATCAGATTAAATCGCTACAGGAATACTAAAATTATCAAATATAAATTTTGATGAATCTTTTACAGACTGCGAAGTCTCATCGACTATCGTAAAACCCTTAAAGATGTTTTGTATAAATGTCGATTACGTTTAATCTCCAGTATTACTCCACATTTTAATCAGCATATCTTCTAAGATCTACACGATCGATCATAAATAAATCATTTTTTTGTAATATTTTTTATACAAATTGGCTGAAGTTTTTATAAAGAATTGAATCTACCGCATGCTTTACATGCTCTTACAAATTTAATTATGCATGTCTTGGAAATTCCATAATATTTTTGCCCAATTAATGATATCATTTTATTAATTCCAAAATTTTTTACAGAATGGTTTGACTTCATATATGCTTAATTTGCATCTTTTCCAATTCAAAAACAACCTTCAGTATTCATTCGCGCCTTTTAAGTAAAGATCGTGTCCAAGTATTTTGAATTGATTTGACTTTCTTCTCAAAAGTCTTTTGTCTTATTTGGTGTATTTAGCAAGATACTGCCTGGTCTGCAAAAAAGTCACTGGAATATCCTTTTCTTCCTTGTTTTGGTCAATTACTATAGTTGGTATTTTGCCATGATTATTTTTTGTTATTTGTAAAATAAAAATTAAAAAAATAAGAAATGAGTAATAATGTTATCCTTAAATTTTTTTTCATGTTTAGTGTCATTTTTTCGCAAATTTGTTTCCTTATAACATTTTATTGCACTTTAAAACATTAATTCAATCTAAATATCAAACAATAGCAAGCCGAAAACTTTGCATTGAGATTATTTTAAAGCATATTTCCTGTCAATCGTTTAGTTTCGAAGTCTATAATGCGATCAAATAGAAATATCATAGGAGTAATATAAGCTGTAATAAACATGAAATAACCAGGAAATTATAAGAAAGGAAAATAATACAAACAAGATTATCTATTATAAACAAAGGTGTTATCAATATATAAAAGACTATTAGAAATAACCGGGCACTATAAATATGGGAAGCACTAAAGACCGTGACAATAAATTTGGATTATTTAGATCATTAAAAATTATATGACGCTATTTTAAAATATTAAATTTTTGTTTTTGAACACCAATATCTTTATTACCGAGTTCTTCTGGTCAAAATGAATTGAATATTGGTTTAGCAGAAGAAGTTTCAAGTCAAAGTTTAACGTTTTTCTGCACTTAAAGCCATGTTATAGATTTGATTTAAAAAAGAAAACCACTAAAAAGAAATTCTGCAGTTGGCATACCCCTTTTAAGAGAAATGATGTCGATTTTAATCTATTTAATAGTAGAAAAATATTTGTGTTCAACAAGTAATAAATCTGTATTGGGAATAGACAATATTTCGGAAAAAAACCGTTGTATAGAACTTTTGATAGAAAAATTTAAATGTGAGATAAAGAATTCTTTTCAAATTAGCGAGAACGATTCACTGTCCAAAATCGCGTATACATTCACAAATTTTATATCTATGAAGATACTTAAAGAACAAAGATTCCAAAAAATTGCACATACTATTAAAATTTTACATTTAAAGAATAAAAGTTTTGTTGAAAAAAGTGATGATTTTTTCATTCCGAATTATAACACTGATGATATTAAGATTACCAAGACTGTTGTCATGAAATATAACAAAGCTTTGATATTTTTTGTGTGTATTTCATTGAGAAAAAGCTACTTTGAATCTATAAAAAATATTTACAATAACTTTCTAGAATCTATTAAAGAAAATGCTCACTTATATAGTGATTTGATTTTTCAAAATATTCCAAATGTAGAACACATAATTGAAGCAATCGATAAAATGGAATCAATATATAAGTCTTCTCTTGGTACTATATGTTCAACGATGAGTAGTATATTAAACGGTAAGATTGAAAAACAACAAATACAAGAATTAAATGATATAATTCTAAAATTAGATGGAGAAAAACAAATTTACTTAAAAAATAAGCAAATTTTTAGCAATCTTTGGCGCGTGTTCAATGAAAAAAATCGAAGTAATTTCTTTTAAGCAGTTACAATTTGAACACTGAGAAATTCTTCAAAATATCTTTACCTTCCCTTAAAACTAGATGAAATAAATAAAATGAATATTTTTTATACCGACTATTTTATAAACGATTGCATTTTCTTACATTAAAAAATATTTTAGGTGAAGAAATATAAGCTAAGAACTATGAATATCAATTTTTTTTTAATAAATCCATTTTAAGTAAATAGGAGAATATTCGGAATTGATTTATCCAATAAGGATAATGAGATAATGATTCCATTTTTTATAGATAATTTTAGAATACCAACAAAACCTTTTTATAAAGTCTAAAAATATTTTTTTTGTCTTGTGAATAATAAAATTAATTGTGATCCTTTTAAATTGGTATATAATTAATGAATAAGTAATAAAAATTGAACCATTTTTACAACCAAATTTTAAAAAAAATAGAAAATAAATTCAAGTAAATTAATATTTTTCTGCAAATTTTCTTATTCTGAAGGCTCCGATATTTTTTTGTTTATATTCATGTTTTGGAGGAAAAAAGTATTATTTTTAAACAGGTAATTTTTTTTAAAAAAGAAAATGGATTGTGACAAATATGGAATTAGAAGATTTGAAAAACTGTAAAATTTCAGGAAATTTACTATCCAAATATATATCGCAAACAAAAAAGATGGTTTTAAAGCGACCCAGCGAAATATAGATCGAAAATGTTAAATTATATACTACGGATGTTAGCGATATCATTAAAGAATTTATAGCAAATGATAATAAAAAAGCTTAAGCCAAGGTATTTAGTTCTATATATTTCCCTGTTTGTATTGGTATAAACGCAATATACCAAGAAATCATAAAAAACTGCAGCTTTAAGTGAGAGAGAGCAGAACCAATGTTTAAATGAACCAAGAACTGCCAGAAATACCAGTCTTTTAGCAAAATAATACACTTTAGACGATAAGTGCAAATTATTCATCTGAATTCTTTTAGATAGATCTTGTTGATATCCAGAATTACTCGACAGAAAAGACGATTATGAATGAATCTTCTATATTATTTATATACATACCAAGTTTCTCTTTGGGGTACAATTACAAAAAAAATCAGCACAGGTGTTGCGAATGCGGGTTAAAATTATATTTTCTTAGAAGATGCGCCAAGCATTCCACAAATAGATAATTGAAAGGGGTTTGTAAAGGAACGATAAAAAAAATCTGAGTTGATCACAGGTTTTCTTTTATTACTAGCAGAGTGAGGTCCCCATGAAATTAAGGACAAGTTGAGAAATGCACACGACAAATATATAAAACTTACTATGAATTTAAAAACATCTAGCCAAAAAATATAGATTGCTTTAAAAAGAAAATCGTACTTATATAGAATCAAACCTAAGAAGAGCAATAAAAATTGCTCATTAGTGGCTTTAAGAAGTCTTATAGAGAAAAACTGTTAATTACTAAGAAAATGTAATTGATTAACAATATTCTTCAAGCTCTGATTAGTGGAATATAATATCTCAAAAATACGGATTCAAAAAATCGATATTTAATTTCATAAAAATTAAATATATATTGAGAAAAAAGTATCAATAAAATCGATATTTTTCAAAAGAGTCCCTTAAAAATCGAGAAAAATATGAAGCTCGTATAAATATGATACGAATATATATTTTTTTACTTTAAAATTAAATCCTGATTATGTGATGCTTGCTAACAAACAGAGATTTCGATAACAATCAACGGAGCAAAAAAAGCAAATGATTGGCTTCTATGAGAAAAGACTTTGGAATTTTTGCTAGAAGGGGTAATGATGGCTTTTTAATAAAATGTGACAGAAATCAGAAAATTGATTGAAAAAATGTAGTAAAAAGTATCAGTATGGTTAATTATCTCATATTAACAACAACGTGAGTGATTTAAACTTCATTTCTGAAAATATACTGTTTATACCTGTAGGGTAATATTTTTCATTTTAACTTATTAATGACTGTTTTTTTTGTTTTTCTAATTAATTCTATTTTTCCAAATAAGAAAAATATATGTAGAAAAAAAATGCGCAAAGAAGAATTAGAGTAAAATAAGGAATCTGGCGTTTTTAAATTGATAAAGCTCAGTTAATTTGATTATTCTGTTCAATATTCAAATTGACCATAACAGATATAATGAATTGTTTTTAGAGTTATTTTTTTATGTTTGTGGAATGGGCAATGGTTTTGAAATGAGTTCTAGTATTTATTTAATTCAGGGGGTAAACCCTTTTTACACTTTTATAAATTCCCTTCTGCCTCTTGTACACAATCTTATCTTATTCTAAATCTGAATCTTTATGTTTAATGTTTGTTCCTCTTCTGAAATAAAAGAAATAATGTCTTTTCTTTTAAAATGTTTAACACCGACTTAAAAATATTTGCTTGTTTTAAAGCGAGTGTTGGTTCTTCATGCATCTCTGCTCTGATAATAACACTTAATGACGCTCTCTACTAGCTTTCATTGGCATTTGATCCTGACTCAAGTCCTCTTCGTCGGTAAAATGAAATTGTTTTGACTTTCTTTTTAAATAAAGGATTATATCTATGCCTATTCGTTCCTGGGAATTTTAAATCTTTTGGGCGACCTCTTATAGTATTTTGTCACAATAACGTCCAAGGTCATCACATAAAGGATTATCTATCCACTATACATATAAATAAGACCCGGTTATTTTGCTAATAGGCCATACATTCTAAGTTTTTGCGTTTTCAACTATTTAAAATAAATATTAAAAAGCGCTTTCTATTTCAATGAGTGTTATCTTATTTTTTCTCCTACAAAAATACATATGTCGGGTTTTTTATTCCGAATCTTGGCTTCAACTTTTATTCTAGTTTCCACTATTATCTCTTGCCCCCCTCACCAGAATACATTTATCCTAAATATAGCAGAAAATTAGTTCATCACGGGGCCTAATATTCCCTTTCTTAAGCCATCTTGAAGAGTCACTAACACTCACAAGCTCATTTTTTCTTGACTTATATAACTTTGAATGGAGTTTTCGTTTTTCTATTTCGTTATATAGTTTTGCAAGTTAAGCTTCTTTTAAACTTTTCTTAGTGACTTCTTCTCCTGACCTAAATTTTACTTTTAAAAGGCTTTTTATTGGTGCAAAGTGAGTTTTATTATTATTCTCCACCTTGAGGATCGCTGCTCGTCTAGTTGATATTTCTTTACTTTTTTCCAGACAATCCAAGAGTTGCAGAAGCATATGTTCGCTTCTCAACTCAACACTATGTAAGCCTCTTCCAATTTCTGTTCTAGGAAAGTACAAATGCTCTTTACATCCTGGGTGAAGATGTATCTTATTCTTCACCAACACCGCACGCACTGCATCATCTAACTTAGAGAAGTCAGTCGATTCAAGACGAAGTACCCCTATATGACAGTTGATCAATGATATCGTATGTTGATTAATTGCACCAAATAATTTTTTTGCGTTTAATCTTGTGTGACAAAGTCTTTCAACTCTTGCTATAAGTTTGCTCTGTACTTCATCGAATGAGCTACGTGTTAGACTACTTTTGCTATCTCCTATTAGTCCCAAATATTTGTAAACATCTTCCCCTTCGTAAAGAGTAGCAGTATCGTCGCAACACGTATCAAGTATGGCTGACTTCTCTTTGTTAATCTCTAAGCCAATCACCTTTATAAATTCCTTTGCCTCATCTGTAATAGTACTCAATATCGAGTTGTCTGTCGCGAGGAGCTTAATAAAATCAATGAATAAGAGATGTTTGCTAGTATGAGAATCTGCATCGTTATGCATTGTATCTCTTGTGTATTTTTCATATAGCTTTCGGCTTAATGGATCCATACACAACACAAATAATACTGGTGACAAACCATCGCCCGGCAATATTTCTTTATCAATCTTCTTGTTCATGATTTTTTCAGGCCCTACTGATATGTCAATTTTCACTTTTTATTTGATTACCATTAAAATTTCGAAATCAAACCGAGTAAACTAAGTTTTTCGATACATTAAGTCAAATAAGAATATATAACGAGTCATAAGTTGTTTTAACATCAATCCATGTTGCCTAAAGACCGTTTCCGTACTCTTTATTTAAGGCATATTGAGTAGAGCCCGTTCTTTCGCTTCTTGCACACCTCTTACTCCTCTTAATTAATTACCACCAATCAAATCTCGTCTTTACATTTAATTTGAACGACTTATGCTACTCAGTTTACCGTCAGATTTCACAGGTTGACACAATGGTTATTTACTTTTATGTCAAAACCTCTTGGAAAAATTCCTTTCGGTATTGAATACATATGCTCACAGTAAAACCAATCAACTTAAGATGTACATTCCAAACATATAACTTCCACAATATCAATAAGCTATTTGTGAAGTGTTGTAAGTTTCTTGATGAATAAATTGCAAATACCATCAATTTCAGCGGCTTTCTAATTTGGAAGCCATTTAAGGATATCTATAAATTCTTTAAGCGAAGGAAACATAGTCGTATAATTATCTGACACGAAAGGTATAAAATAGTCATTATACGTAACTACTTTATTGTTTTTATTCCACATTGTAAAATAAATTCTAAATTTTCGTCACGACTAACCACATGCTCAGATTCAACACGCTCGAATAACCCACGATAGAACCGACCCGGAATAACTCAAACATCCAATTCTCTTTTCGGAATTGCTTTCTACTTTCGTGATCAGTAATTTTTTTCTCGTAGACATCCAAAGACTCATTCTTCTTAACTAAAGCCTCAGAAAGATCAGTTACACTTTTCACGTTTAAATTTAACTTTCGCATGATTTTCTGAAGGCTTTTTGTTTCGGAAGTAAAGAGCTTTGACTGTTTACGAGTCTTCTCTACAAGATCTTTGCATAGTATTAACTTAGAAATTTCAATTTCTATGTTTTTCTTCCAAGCGGATCTAGGCTTCTCTTTACGTGTATCCTCTTCATAACATACCTGTGCATCTTGCATGATATACGCGGCTTCCGTAATTTACTCAGCTACATGGAGTTCGCATACTCCCCTACTACTCGATTTATGAGATTCAGAATTTATCTATCAACTAATTCATTTGGATATTTTCGAGTTCAAACCACCACTTTTCCAATTTCCTTCTCCGAGATTTCTTTATTTTTACTCAAACATTTATCTCTCGGGTTTATGTACACAGAGGTGTCAATCAGGGTGCATGTATCAGTGAGACAAGTGGTGATTATGTGTCGCTCTCCATCCTCTTCTGGTTTTACTTCCTTTCCACCTCACTTCTGCTAATTGTTTTAACAAGTCGAGGGTTACAGCGCAACCAAATTTTTCATATAGTACCCGATAAGATCTATCCAGCCATTTCTAGGCATTCTTTCAAACCTTGTCTGTATTGTTAAAAAAATAAATGTGACAGAATTACTTTTGTAGAAAAAGGATATTTCAAATCTGAACGGAATCATATTTTGAAGTCAAATATTTTATATGTATTTGAATTTGCTATTTCAAGATTATAGCATACGCATAAAAATTCCCTATACAATACTGGAAAAACCTTTTTTTTTCACCAACCATTACAGATATTACTTTATAAATCCAAATATTAGTCTGGTTAAAAGCATAAATGTATTTTATAGACTCAAAAGCATATGATTTTTACTTATTAATATTTAAATCATAGTTTTTAAAAAGTTATAAACTCGAACGACCTGTATATATCATGAAAACAACAAAACCTAATAATGATTTTTAACATATTTCTGAAAATGATCGCGGTGATCAAATTAACTGTCATATTTTTTTTTGTTCCTTAGAATCATCACACTTATATTTGAAGCAGAATTAAAAAAAAATTTAATGTTTAAGGCACAAAGAAACACAGATATTCAATGTTTTGATTTAAACCAACAGAAAAATAGTTCAACCGAATATTTTTTTCCTATTCATTATTAATGTCGTATTTCGAGTCTAATATTTCTATTTATTGTACGTGTATGTGAATTTTACCACTGCAGAATGCTAAAATTCATTAAATATACACAACTTCGAGATATATTATCTGCCGAAAAAATTATAATATAGTTTTTTTTAGTAAAAATCTGTTGTCTCAGATTAAAAATAAGAGTATTCAGTATAATAGCATGTTTATAAATTTGAAACAATAAAATATATAACTCTCTATAAAATTGAAAATTCCTTAAACATAGGGATTTTATAGGTATCTTATTAACTCTTTTATTTTTGATGATTCGCTATTTTCCTAATTTATACCGAAAAATATAACTTTTCACTTCTAATTATAATTTTATTATATAAAAATGTGGCAAATAAATTCGATTTTTATTATCTTTTATGGCAAAATTGTAGCTTTTTACTGCGCTTTATCTATTAAAAGAAGAAAGTTTGAGAAGAAAGGAGAAGAGATACATTAACATTAAGGAAATACATAATTGTTTAGTAAAATCTGCCAAAAATGAGAATATAGAATATAAAAGCCCCGGGAAAAGGTTATCAAAACCTTTTAGTATCTAAATCTAATATTTTGATGTAAATCTAAATAGTAGCATATTTTTTCAGTTTATGATCAATGATATTCAGAATTAATAAAACATTAGATATATTTCTTTGATTTCTTTAGTAAAATTAAATAGGAAACTAATATGATTTAAAGCCTCGAAATATTGAATATCTGCCTATCGTGACACTTGCCTTTGATTAATTGAACTGATAATTTAACAAAATTTCCGTTTTTTAAAAAAAATGAAGAAGTCAATCTTTGGAAATCAAATCCGGGTCTCAGAAATATATTCCAAGTCTTGTATGCTATATTATAATATTAATATGCCCCAGAAGTGTCTACCTACCGCCTTAAAGCTTTCTTCCCGCTTTACACGTATATTGAGTAAGCAAATAAGTAACGTATCATATAAGCATCTCAAATATTCAACTGATCCGTAAAACTCTATTTTATACTTATTTTCAAAATATTTAAAAACATAAAAAAAAGAACAAAACTTTTTTAAATCAAAAATTCAAGGTTTTTTCAAAAAAAAATATAAAAATTGAATAAAAAAAACTGCATTCGAATATTTTTTTATAAATTTTAAAAAGCAATCATAAGAATTAATTTTGCAAAATTACTTGCTATTTTCATATTCCTTATAATGTTAAAGAATGTACAAACATATCATACGACCTTTTTACCAAAGAACTCCTATAATAACTTCTCCAGAACCTTCTATTGGCTGCTCTACTATATGAATTATTTATAAGAGTAATAACTTTTGAACAAAAATGATCAAAAATTCTTTTTGAAAGAAAAAGAAAAGAACACATCAATGTTTTAAGATTTTCGTAAATATCTTCATCATCTAATTCACAATCTTTAATTTCCTTTTCCACTGGTTTTTCTGCAAATTCAACCAAAGATTTATCAGACGCGAAATATCCTTTGATTTTTAAAGAATTCAAATACGATTCTGGATTTAAATCATTTAAAAGACCTCTTTTTTTAAGATTTTCTATTGCAGCTTTTTCATTAAAAGGTATTTTTTTATGACTTAAATAAACATAAAGAAATCCACATATTTCAAATTCTGGAATAAAAACGATATATCTGTGATCTAACATGGAATAAAATTTATGATATTGAATGTTTAAATCCTCAGTCACTTCGATTCCAAATATACGCGAAATTTCATTGAAATATGTATTCTGCATTTCAAAATCTCTTCTAATTCCCTTTCTAAATATTTCTCGATGCCGCAAATCCGAATCCAACTTACGTTTGGGAATCGATAAAATTTTTAGTTTTTCGTTTAATGGAATTTTATTTTTTCTTCTTTTATTCCTTCGAATTATACTTTTAATGATTTTATTTCTTTTTTTTATCCGTTCGATTTCTTCTTTTGGTTTCAACAGAAATTTGTCAACTTTATGGTCATACATATATTTATAGGGATATCTCGCATTACCTAAATATTTTACAAAAATATGACAATTCTTAGCACTTCTTACATCTCTTCCGGTAATAAGAACATAAGTATCATCCTTAAGACTAATACGATATTCTTTTTCTATCTGTTCTAAAAATATTTGAAAAGGAATTTTATCAATAAATTTACGAAAAGACGAATAAAAAAAAGTTTTTCCTTTTTTTTCTTCATGAACACGTTTAGAATAATAAAGAACATCAACTAGATATGAAAATCGAAAAGTAAGCGTACATTTACGTGACATGGCAGGATCAAAATTACACATTTTCAAATATATTTTTAAATACGTGTCACTTTCAAATTGAAGACATTTTTTTAATTCTTTATATGAAATTATAAAAGCAAGAAGTTTTTTATAAATGGGGGGTTTTCCTTCTAAAACGTAGTCATTGGTTTCTTTGATATGTTTAGAAGAAAATGCATTTCTTGAAATTGCAAGCACTTCTTCGTTTACTTCTTGTGTGAGTGCTTGTGTGTGTCCTGACTGACACACGTATACACCATCGTAGCATACAAATTCTGTGTTACAAATTTCGCAAACGTGCATTAGAGGGGTGTTTCTTTTTAAATTTTTAAAAATATTTTTTATTAAATTTACCGTAGAATATAAAGATTGTTCTTTAGATTTACCGTTGAACATAAAGCATTTTTATCAAATTTTACCGATGAATATAAAGATTGTTTTTTAATAAATTTGGTTTTATTTATACTTAGTACTTTATTTAAAAGTATCACATCTTTTTTAAAACAGTGGCAAGTGTTATATTTGTTTTCATGACATTAACGCAGTTCTAGGTTTAACATAAATAACTGCTACCCCAACACTCCATCGGTAACCCCTGCGATACCTACGGCCCAAAGCCTTTCATCTACCAGGTGTGTAGAACCTAATTTAATAGGCGAGGCAGTTGCCCGGAGTTCGTTAATGTCCGTTGCATGGAGTGTGATCGAAGGCCGAAGCCCCCCCTGGGCTCCCCCAAGACTATGCAGCATTCCCACTTACTCTACACTTTCTGAACCCAATAAACTTCTAGCTAAGATATATTTCAGAGATTTACATGGGGTCCACCTAGACAGTGCAATGTCATACCAACAGGTATAACCTGCTACTTAGCTTTCCTGGCTTTATATGGTTTTTTGTTTTGTATCTCCCAGGCGCTAAGTCTTCTAACCCGAGTGAGCAAGGCTAGGTTTCCATGCTTTTACATGGCAATTACCTACATGTTCAGCTGCGGTCTGCAATCTGGTTACATAAAAAACTACAAATAAATTTGTAGAAAAAGTTTCTCCATCTCTTAGACCTCCCCTCCTCATAACAACTCCCATGGAACAACCAAAGATGTAGTGTGGTTTTATTCCCACCAAAAATCCAAACAATGATCTCACACCAGTTTCACACACTCATTGCCAAGTAGAAAGTTTTTTATGTGGTTATCCTCCCTCCACTTTTATACTTAGTAAATCATAATTTTAAAATAATATTTTTTTTGCAACGTTTTTAGTTTTGGAAAATAAAAGATAAATTTTATTTTTAATTTATCAAATAAATAAATCTAAAAAATATTTTTTTTAAAAAACAATTTGTTATTTTTAATTTGAATTGTATGGTTCTTTTTAATAAAAAGGTATATGATGTTGAATTTTAAAACATTTTTAGTAAAAAAAATAGAAATTTTAAATTATTTAAATTTTTTTTGGTATTTAACTAATCCAACAATTATTTTAAAATTTCATAAATTTAAAATTAACTAACTATAAATAAAATATAACTATTAAATAATCTTATTAAAGATATTTTAAACTAAATTTTTTTGTAGTATTTGGAATTAATATTAAAAAGTCTATTGATTTTGATCAAATAGGGGAAAAGGAAGTATCTTAATGAATAAAAAATTTTTAATATGACGAACTTAAAATATGAAATAGTTTAAATAAATTTTTAAATAAAAACAAGAATATTATTTTAAATAAAAAAAATAAATTATCAGATAATATTCAAGTAAATTATAAATAAAATGAGAATCAAAGTAAAATAATCTTTTATAATAGAAAAATTTTTAGATAGAATATCGTTTATAATAGAAAAAGTTAATAACAAAGAATATCGTTTATAATAGAAAAGGTTAAAAATGATAATATCATTTACAATAGAAAAAGTTAAAAACAATTATATAGTTTATAATAAAATATATAAAAACAATAATAAGTTTATAATAGAGATTTTAAAAAACAAGAATAAGCTTATAATAAAAATATTTAACCAACAATTTAAGAATAATTTATTCCAAATAAATTTTCAAAAAAATATTTAAGCAATCCATTTTGTACAATAAATATTGTATTTTCTATGTCTAAAGATTCATTTTCAATATTTCTAAGTAAATATTTTTTCTTTTTATTTGGTAAGTATAATAATGATTGAGTTTCTTTATATTTTTCAATCAAAATTATTATTTCTAGATTAGCTCTTTTAGATTTTTGCAAAAATATTTTAATTAAATCGTGAAATATTTTTATCCAACTTAAATTATCATAATTTTCAAGTATTTCATTATTTAAATAAGGAATACTTAAAAGTCTAAATGGTCCTACCTGTTTCAATCGATGTATATTTATTCTAAGTAAATAATTTATTGATTTATAAAAGTTGAATACGGATTCACATCGATATATTTTGGATTTGAAAAACAAAATATTGAATATAGTGGTTTTGAAGTGTACATAGTAGAAGTTAAAACATAAAACGATTCTAATAAACTGATTTTAAAATCGTAATTAAATTTGTATTCGTAAATATAATTTTGATTTATATTTTCTTTGATTAAATTTTGAGATCTTTCAGTCATATTAGAACTACAATCTTTAGATTCTTTAATTGAAATACCTAATTTAGCAAGAAATTCATAAATTTTATAATCTTTGAAAATATTTGATTTTAAATAAAGCTTTTTTACCAAAATAAAATCCAAAAAGAAACTTAAAGATTCAAAAATATTATTACTTTCTATAAACGGTATATCAACCTTTCGTAAATAAAAAATTTTTTCTAACGAATTTTTTTGATTCGTTTTTTTAATTTCAATAATTAATTCTTTATAAAAGTTTTTACACACTAAACATAACATTTCATTTTCAATATCGTGTGCACTTTCATATGATGAATCTTCGTCGTAATCTTCATAATAATTTTCTTTTTCAGAAAAATCAAAATTTCTAACTTTTTCGTAGAAATAAATTTTATAAAAATTGAAAATTACTAACGAATTCCATAAAATAGAATTATTTAAATAATTCATTTTTTGAGCAAAAGAATACATCGTTTGTAACGAATCGGTATATTTAATATCACATGAACATTCAGAATATTCACATTTTAAAATTATCATATTTTCATCGCCTATCACTTTCCCAATACCAATACACTCATAATTTACATTAACCGGAATATCAATAATAATTTTAAATTCTGTATTTTCTTTAGGAAAATCACTATGAGAAGTCACAATATTTACTTCAAATTTTATTAATTCTCTTTTTAATATTGAAATCAAAATATGAACAGATGAAATACTATGACAATTGTTTGTACAATATATTTTTAATGTGGAATATCTTTTAAGTAATTCTATGATTTCTTTTGTTTTACTTGTTTCAAGATACCCCATAAAATTTATTTTAATTCAGTTTTTTACTTTATTTATAATATGGCGCCCTTTTTTTTGAATAGATTTAGGAATAGATGATAGAATTACTAGAATGAATCTGTAATTTAATAAGGGTCAATAGAATTATTATAATTCACATCAAAATTATAAATTAATATTCATTCTTTCTGTGGTAAGAAATTGAAGAAGTAGGAATGAATCTAAAAATAAAGAAGAATAAAAAATTAATTCATTGCTTTTCTTTTTACGATTATAAAAGATTTGAAGGAGTAGGAAGAAATCTAAAAATAAAGAAGAATAAAATTATAAATCTGTATTAAAAATAATTTAGAAACCTTTTTTTCAAAAAATCCGGATTAATAAATTTTTCCTCGTAAAAATAATTTCTTTTATCATAAAAATTTAAAGAAAAACGTAGTCAAATTTATTAAGAATCTAGAAATAGAAAAATATTTATTTAATTATTCAGGAAATAGGAATTAAATAAATATTTTTTTTATTTATTTTTACTACAACACTGTAAGTTTGATATGACATCTATAATTCTGGCAGTTTCATTTTTAAAAAAGATAAAATCATTTTTATGATTTAAAATTCTTTCTAATTTTTTTATTTCCATAAAAATTATACTTTTAAATTTACATTCATGAACAGCAAGTTCAGTTTTTAAGAAAATTAAAATATTTTTTATATCTTTTGTACATTTACTGCACATTTTTAGTTTCGTATCACATTTGTGTTTTTTTATTTCAAAATTGGGAGAAATCCTATTTTCTAAGGAAATATTGTTGTTGATAGGAATTGCTGGGTTTTCAAGGTTGGGATTATTCAGATTTTCTGTATTATCGGTTGGTTTTTTTATATTTAAACGCGTTTTTCTTTCAAAGGTTTGTGGTTGATACGAATTTTCTATGACTATAAAATTATCGGATTCTGCGTTGGTAATAGCATTTTTGTATCTGAGAACCATAAGTTGCTGTCTCGGTGTAAGTTTGGAAATATCTGGCTGCTCGTATATCGATTTGAATGGAACGTATTTTCCAAGTGTCTTTCTTTTTTTAGTTTTCTTTTTTTTTATATTTTTCTTAAGATTTTGTATTGGCTCGTAGGATTGTGGAGATGGAAGGTAATAATCAGAACTGTTGGGCATATCTTGATAAATCTTTGTGTATTTATAGATTATTTGGCGGGAAACTTACCCTCCAAAAATTATCGGTTAAGGATAATAAAAAATATTTTTTTTGCTATTCAAAGAGTAAAATTCTAATACAATAAAAAGTTGTGAACATGCAGTGTTAAGTATAAATATAAACGAATATAAAAAAATATTAAAAGATGAAAATCGGCAACTGAAAATAAAAAATTGAAACTTTAAAAAAAAATTAAAAAAAAGCGAAAATATAATTAAATAACATTTCTATTTATTTAAGGGATATAAAATGAATCTACACGTGTTTTATAAAAATATATAATTTATCTTTGCAGAACACTCGCGTGGCGAAGAAATCATCTTGATTTTCTATCGAAATTAATTCATTGCCATCTTTAAAATAAAATTTAAAATTTTTATAATGTGCAAGATTTATAGAATTTTCTGTAATATTTTTTTCGGGATATAAATAGTTGGCAATTCTTGAAAGAGATTTCTTTTTAAAATCATCAAAATCTGAAAATAATTCTTGGCAAATTATAAAATTAAGGTCTCCAAATTGTATTTTAGAGGCGAAGAAGTTTAAAATTGTAGATTTTGAATCAGATTCTTTATATTTTGTTCGAATTTTTTTATCTTTAAATTCTACTTTTCCTGCAGATGGAATCGATTTGTAATTTCTTGCTTCTGAATCTTCTTCTTTGATTTCTAACTTGTTTTTTGAATCTTTTGTGGTATTTATTATCTCTTCTACAGATACTGCCGCCTCTCTGCTGATAAAAGGTATCACAGTCAGTTCTTTACTTTCATTTGTATCTTTCCAAACAACTTTCAAATTATACTCGTCATTTTTATCATACAATTTACATTTTTGAACACAAAAATACAAAATAGTCTCCAAAAATATAAGTCTATCCGTTTCTATTTCCACAAAAACCATTCCTTTTTCAAAATACAAAATCAAGTATTTGCCTCGTCTTTTTCTATAAAAGAATACAGCATAATTATGTAAAAGGTATTCTCCCAACTCGCTGTCATTTAACTCATCACTGTTCTCAATCCTCTTTCTGATCTTAAAATAGAATTCCTTTTCATCCAGCTTTTTTTTCTTATCATTAGCCATTTCCGCTATTTCTTTAAAACAATTTTCCAAATAAATGTAATATCTTTGATCTGAAATGTAACAAAATTTTTTCAAACATTTAAAGAAAGATATGTAACCAAATAGATGCTGAATCGGTTTCATAAATGATTCATGTAATTCTTTAGGAGAAGAAAGATTTTTAATCTTTACACTATCAAGTTTCTCTAAAATAATATTCATTCCATTCTGATAATAATAAAAATAATTTAGATATTTCAATTTAATATCTTCTATATTTTCCATAAATGGAATATAAATAGAAAAATTGTTACTTTGAATCAACTTTTGAAGATATTTATTCAATTTTCTCTGTAAAATACAAAAATTATCAATATTTATATTTGAAAACTCAGATTCTACAAAATTTGGATCTTCTATAATTCTTTGCTGTATTATTTTAAGCGACATTAAATACCTTAAAAAGTTTTCTTCATTCAACAATATTTCATTTACTTTGTGTTCAAATATATTTTTGTCACCTAAAGTTTTATTTAATATCTTGTCCAGCCAAATTACAAGCTTTTCATATTCCAAACTATCTAAAACTAATCGTTTCTGTAAATATACTTTCTGAAATTCAATTATATTTATATCTTTGTGTCGCTCTTCCAAAACAGAAATAAAATTTCGTGGATCCGAATTAATAATTTGGTGATATTCATTTAAATATTTGTAAATAGATTTATCGCATAAAATACCATGCAATATCTCACGATTTGCTTTATTTTTATTTTTTTTATCTAAAATTTTACTTCCATCTATTTTTAAAAGTAAATCATCTATCTTCTTACAACCTAATATTTCTTTAAATTTGGTAATCACATTACTAGATAGTTCCTCACTCACAAACATTATTTACTATTTGATTATCTGTTTTAAACTATCTGATTCTTTGTTTCAGTACATCTATTGAAAACTCGATACATTGTCTCAGTTAGGACGGGTATCGAGTATTTACAAAAAAAATAAAATGTTTTTTGATATAAAAGTTTATTTTTAAAAATAAATTTAACTTTTAAACTTTTAAACTTCTAAATATTTTTTTACTTCTTGAATTTCTTATAAATTATTAAAATTATAATCTCAAAATTTTTTTATTCACATTTTGAGTTATCTTCATTGTTAGGTGTTAGGTTTAAATAAAATATTTTCATTGTTTTTCTAAGATAAATGATAACTAAAGTTATTTAATAAAATTCTGAGTATAAATATTTTTTACCATTTTTATATATTTTCTTCCACCTCTTAAATGATAACTAAATTTATAAAGCTAACTAAAGTATAATAAGACTGTTTAAGAGTAGTAAAACTCATTGAAAAAATATAAAAATGAGTAAAAATCAAATTATTTTAAATCTACAAATCTTTATAAACTCAACTAACAATAATTTTATAAAAATTGGTAAAAATCAAATTATTTTAAATCTACAAATCTTTATAAACTCAATTAACAATAATTTTATAAAAATATGTAAATCTTTTTTAAATCTACAAATCTTTTTTAAAACAGTGGCAAGTGGATATTTGTTTTCATGAAAAATTGGTAAAAATAAAATTATTTTAACTAAAATAAAAACCCATTCATGAAAATAATTCAATTACCTCAAGAAATTATTTCAAGAATATCTGCTGGTGAAGTAATAATAAGACCATACAACATAATAAAAGAAACTTTAGAAAATTCATTGGATTCTGGATGTAAAAATATAAAAATAAATATTTCTTGTAATATATTAGATGAGATAGTAATAAGTGACGATGGGTGTGGAATTAATCAAGGTGATTTTAATTTACTATGTGAGCGACACTGTACGAGCAAGATATCAGATTTAGAAGATTTGTTTAATTTGAGTAGTTTTGGATTTCGAGGTGAAGCACTTGCTTCTATAAGTCTCGTTTCTGATGTAAGTGTACTTTCTAAACGAAAAGAATACGAATTGGGATTTTTCTGTGAGTATGAAAATACCAAATTAAAAAGTATTAAACGAAGTGCCTCAGAAAACGGCACAAAATTTTTTATAAAAAATATATTTAAAAATAATAGAATTAGAAAAGAATATTTTTGTAAAAGAAACGAAGAAATTAGAGATATTTATGATTTAGTGGTGAGGTACAGTATTTTCTATTACAGAATATCTTTTACCTTAAATATTGATAATAAAAATAAAAACGCATTTTACAGTTCAAATGGATACAAAGACGAATATAACCATGAATCTTTGGTTAATAAAGATACAGACGAATATAATCTTGAATCTTTGGTTGATAAAGATAAATACGAATATAATATTGAAGGATCAGTTGATAAAGATAAATACGAATATAATCTTGAAGCATCAGTTGATAAAGATAATGAAAATGAAATTAAAAGAAAAATGTTAATCGATAATTACAAATTAAATGAAAATTTAAAATTTTTGGAATCAGAAAAATTCAAAATATTTTTTTCTTTACCGTTTGTAAATTATAAAAAATATATTTTTATTTTATTTATAAATGGAAGATTGGTAGATCAAAAAAATATTAAATCTGCTATTTTATCTGTGTATAAGCCTTATTTGCCTAAAAATACGTTTCCATTCATTTATATAGAAATATTTTTAGAAAAAAATATTTTGGATGTAAATGTACATCCGTGTAAAAAAGAAGTTTTATTTTTGGATGAAGAAAAATTTATAAAAGAGATTTGTAAAGAAATAAATTTTAAAATAAAAAACGAAGAAATTTGTTTCAAAAAAGAAAATGAAAATAAAAAAAATAATTTTGGAGAAATTAAGGAATATTTAAATTATAATGAAAATAGAAATGATTCTTCTAAGATTTATACTGATCCTTTGAGTTTAAGTTTGGATGAAATTGTTTTGGAAGGTGGAAATGAAACAAGTAAAATATATAAATTAGAAAGTTTAAAAAAATTAAAAAATGAAATTGAAGAGATAAATACGGGATTCTTTAAAAATTTAGTGTTTGTAGGTGTCATGGATAATCGGGTTTTAATTCAATACACTTCATTCCTATTGCTTTGTTCTTTTACAGAACTGGTAGAAGAATTTTTATATCAGAGAATTATTTATGAATTTGGCAATTTTGAAGAAATTCAAAATATTGAAATATTTCTTAATTTCACTGATTTTGAATCGACTGGAATCTGTAATTTTAATGGTAAAGGTGAAGAAAATAATAATTTTAACGATGCAAACATGAAATCTACCAAAACTTTAAATTTAAATATGGAAAATAGCAATTCAAATCATAAAAAAATTAAATTTCTAAAATCTTCTGACCAAGTCGATTCAAACTTAAGTTCTAAAAAAGAATATAATTCATTAAAAAATAAGGAAGAAAACATCTATAAAAATATAAATATTTCAAATCAAATGATTGGACTTCTTGAAGAATATTTTTCAATAAAAATTTACAAAAATAAAATAATTACTGTTCCTAAACTTTTATGTCCAATTACAGATACAAAAGTGTGGAATTCAATAATTAATAGAATTGCTAATTTAGAAATGGTTAATGAATTTGAATGTTTAAAAGAAATTATTAAAATTGTCAGTGAAGAAATTTCTCAGTGTATTTTACCAAAAAAAATAGTTTTTAATGAAATAAAACGAAAAATAATTGGAACTAAAAAATCATTAAAAACCTTCAAAGTAATTACTCAGTTATCAGAACTCTACAAACAATTTGAAAGATGTTAATTAAAGTAATTTTAAGAATTTTTAATTTTGATAATTTCTATTTTCTTTGCAATAAAATAATTTATTTTAAAATTTACAAGTAAATCATTTCTTTGTCATTTTTATAAGACCATTTCTATGTTCTTTATAAAAAAGTAAGTAATTTTTGTTTCAAATTTTTTATAGAAAAGTTTATTTACAATTTCTAAATAAAAAATTATCGTTTTTTAATTTGACAATCGAATAATTTTTCATTTTCATGCCTCGATTTAAATGTTAAATAATAAATTTATTTATTTTTTTTCATTAAAAATTTTACTCTTTAAATACAATATTCATGTTCTTTGCACTAAAAAAAGATAAAAATGTAATTTTTAAAAGTAAATTACCAGTTCAATGATTTAATATTAAATTTTTTGATAATCAATTTCTAAAGTTTCTAATAAAAATGTAATTTTTATAAGTAAATTACCAGTTCAATGATTTAATATTAAATTTTTTGATAATCAGTTTCTAAAGTTTCTAATAGAAATATTATTTTACACATTTTGGTAGAATTAAAATTTCTAGCGAAATATTCTTCTTTCGTATTTACATCTTCTGTGACAAAACACAATCCTCTGGATTTTCCAGATGTAAAACAAAATGAACCTCTAATTACCAAGCCTATTTGATGGGTATTTTGAAAAATAATTCCGTTTCTTTCGATACATCCTTGAAGTGCTTCAAAATATAAAATTTTTACTGAATTAAAAATATTTTTAAAATATTCTGTATTTGTAAAATCATATTCGTATTGATTTATTCTTTTACTGATTGGTCTTTTGATATCTTTATTTTTAATATCAATTGCTACCTTGGAATGAAAATCTAAAGATAAAGAATTTTTTAAATTGTCAAAAATATGAATTATTTTTTTACATTCAATTCCTAATCTAAATAATTCTAATATTGAAATAGGAATTATGCCTTTGTTTATAAGAAAATGAAAAATATTTGATAAATATTTTCTTCTTAAAATAATTTTTCCATTTTCTAATGAGTCATTTGATTTAATAAAAATATATTCAGAGGTTTCTAATTTATTAATTTGTAAGGTTTTTGTTTCTTTTTGTAAATTTAAACCATCATTTGTATCTTCTGTTTCATTTAGACTGCAATCCTCATTTTCTCTGCTTGGAAAAATATAATTTTCTAAATATTCATCAATTTCAAAATTTATAAATTTTTCTTTTTGGTAAATTCCTGATTGAGAAAAAAAAGTGGTATTTTTAATCACAGAAATAATTCCTTCCCAAATAAATAAAAATGGCTTTGAAAATACTTTTAAAAATTCTTTGAATTCTAAACAATCAACATAAATTATTATAAAATATTTTTTTGTAAAAAATGATTCAAATATAAAATTTTTGCCTTCAAAATCAAATTCATATTTTTTTATTACAAATTCTTCTTTTATGTTTATGTTTTTTCTTGCTGATTCCAATTTATTTTCATTTGATTTTAAAATACCATTTTTACTTTCTTCATTAACCGTTTCCTTTTCTATTTTCATTTGAATATTTGAATGTAACTTTTCATTAAATTCTTCTTCATTTCTCTTTTCCGTTTCTATTTTCATTTGAATATTTGAATGTAACTTTTCATTCAATTCTTCTTCATTAACCGTTTTCTTTTCCATTTTCATCTGCATGCTTTTAATTGTATTTATATTTTCATCTTCTCTATTTCCTATTTCATTTCTTTTGAAAACAGCAATTCGTTTAAAAGATTCGTCAAATATAAATCCCCTTTCTAATGACTTATATATAAATTTATCAGACTTTATATTTCTCTTATAAGGAAGTTTACTATTAAATAAATCTATCATTTTAAATCGTTTTGCATACCAAATATGTGTTGGTAAATAATTAAATTTCAATTTTCTGTTTCTAAACCTATTTAAATACAGTTTCTTTAGATATTTTTTATGTATTTTAGGTGTGTTTCTTGTATCATAATTTCTTGTTCTTCTTCTTTTATAAAATGGAAGTCTTTGAAAAAGTTGTGATTTTTTTGTACTTTTTGATAAAGAATCTTCCATTTCTTTTATTTCAAATTCTCTTGCCGTTATAAACTTTAATGCATCTATTTCTTTTTCTTGTTCAGACATTCTTTAACGGTCAAATAAAAGGACTTAAAAATAGTAAATTTTTTATTTTATTCTAAAAATATTGCAGTGTTATTTTTCCGGTATAATTTTAATAAAACACTATAATTTTAGAAATTCGGAATATGATTTATTATTAATTTACGTTAGAACCCTAATCTGTCATTTCCATTTTAATAGTCAATATATGAGTGTCTATATTTAATCCATGTAATAATTTTATTTGATTTATGACTTAAATATATTTTTACCCCTTGGAAGTCAAAATTTATACCGAGAAATCATATATCCTTTTAGAATTCCTGGATGATTGCGAATATATTAAAATATGAAATGAAAAAAACAAATCAAACGTGTGATTTATTTTAAGAGGTAAAAGAAAAACTCCCTCAAAAATTAAAAAGTCTTTACGCAAATAAAAAACAATAAACTAATAAATGTCACGGGCCAATAAACTCCCTCTCATGTCCAATGAACCTTCGTTATTTCCTACACATTTTTAATCTTGATAACACCCTTTATTTTTTCATATAGCCTTTTAATTTTTATATCCTTATAACGCACTTATTCCCTTTATTCGTATAAATCTTCTTATTTTAGTTTCCTTTCCAATATTTTTTATCCATCCTTTTTTAACATTTCTTTTTTATAAACAAATAGGTTGTCTTAATTATGGATAAAATATCCAAAAACATTTATATTTTTCTTTTCAGTTCTTTTTTTGCTTTTTTCAGTTATTTGCATTTGCTAGAATTTGTAGGGCAAAATTTCGTTGTAGAATTTGATACAGGCACTAAAAAACATAAAATTGCATATACATTTGACTAATGGTTTCTTATTATTTGTTTTTTTTTCTAAGTATTCAGTTTATGTATATATAAAAATATAATGTAACCAAAATGCCAAAATTGTAAGTTGTAAAAATACGAAAGAAAAAGAAATTCTTACTTCCTATTTAAAAACCGGTCAGTATCCAACTGCGTATTCCAAAGAAGAAAAGATTTTTTCAGCCATAACATTTTACTTTGCTTGGAGATGATATTTGTTTTAAAAGCGCGATAATCTTATAAGAGCCGTTTTGGATTTGAAAATGCCTTGATTAAGCAAATTATTCAAACAGAGCATGCTGTTGCACACATCGGAGTAAATAAAATGATGGCTTTGATTGCAAAAAATACTATGGAATT
Organism: Hamiltosporidium tvaerminnensis; assembly: GCA_022605425.2. Taxonomy (NCBI): domain Eukaryota; kingdom Fungi; phylum Microsporidia; family Dubosqiidae; genus Hamiltosporidium; species Hamiltosporidium tvaerminnensis. The sequence goes on from CM061247.1 coordinate 1,422,473, forward strand.
CCCAAGGAATATATAAAAGAGTATGTTAAAGACTGTGAAGCATGTGGCGATTGCAATCTAAAAACAATTCAACCTATTTATATAAATCATATTACCAAAAAATATGATCTATTTATGATGGATTGTGTAGATCTCAGGAGATATAGTGATCAAAATGATACATATAGCTGGATTCTTTATGTAATCGACACATACACAAAACATCTCTGGAGCTTTTGGATGATTGAAAAAAATTCGAAATTAGTAAGAGATTCATTTAAATTTTTATTTAACAACTTCGGTGTCTCGGTGGCAATACAATCCGATAACAGTCGAGAGTTTAAAAATGCACTACTTGAAGCCTTTTTAACAGATGTTAACATCAAAATTATACATAAAAGACCACGCAATTCAAAGGCGAAAGGTTAAGTGGAACGTGTAAATCAAACCATAAAAAGATGGCTAGCGAAGAAATTGCATGAAACTGGTGGAAGAAGGTGGATTGAACATCTTAATAAGTTGTTTGAGCATATAATAGAACAATACATAATTCAACAAACAAATCTCCATTTATGCTTTTCTTCGGATAACCAGGTTTTAAAAATTCACTTTCTAGAAGCATAATAATGAAAACGAAGCCAGTATGATAGTGCCTGCTATTGATATAGATCCTGATATAGTTTTAGTCGAAGAAAATGCAACGGATACACAATGGATCCTGGAAATCGCCTCGGATGTACATGAAGAATTTACCGAAACGGTAACCACTATAATAGCTGATGATCTCGGAAGCGAGCGTAAGATTCGTTCGGATGTGGCTAAGGATTTTAAAAAGTATAGAGAAAGAATTATAGAAAGCAATAATTCGAATAAACCCAAGAGAGATTTGTCTATTGGAGATCAAGTTTTGATTAAAAAAAGACTTAGATATAAATACTAAAACTAAAAGAGCGCCTTTTGACTCTTTTTGCGATAATTCGGTTTTTACAGTTACCGTTATTTTGATGAACAACATGATTGAAGTAAAAAACAATGATGGTGATATCAGAACAGTTTTCAAAAACGCAATAAAACGTATGTAATTTAATTTACTTTGCAATTATAATAAGCATTTTTTATTATTTAAGTACTATAATGAAAGTTTTATGCCTATTCTGGCAAAACTTGAAATATATTTTTTTGGGAGGAAATTCAAGTTAAAAACTAATTAGCATTTTTCAAACAGACCCCCCTATTAAATTTAGAGAAAAAAATTACTTCCTTTTTTCAAATATATGGCCTTACGTAAAATATATGAAAATAACGGGGGTTCTATAAATAATTAGAAAATAAGGAGGGTTCTATAAATCATTGAAAAATAAAGGGGGGGTTGTATAGGAAATAACGAAGGCTATATAAATCATTAGAAAATAACGGGGTTCTATAAATCATTAAAAAATAAAGGGGGGGTGTATACGAAATAACGGGGGTTCTATTGGACATGGGGGGTTTATCGGCCCGTGACAATAAATTTATTTAATAAAATTCTGGGTTAAAATATTTTTAACATTTTTAAATGTTTTCTTCTACCTCTTTAACCACTATTGTCTCTTATTCCAAATCCGAATCTTCATTTATGTTATTGGTCGGTTCCTCTAAAGTGGTTCCTCTTTGTGAAATAAAGGGTGCTTTATTTTTCGGTTTAAAATTCCTTACAACATCTTCCTCTGTTTTCGCTTCTTTTAAAGGGGGTATTGGTTCCTCATGCATCTCTGCTCTCATAATAACACCCATTGACGCTCTCTCCCAGCTCTCTTCGGCATTTAGTCCTGACTCAAGTCCTCTTCGTCGATCAAAGTAAATTGTTTCGACTGTCTTCTTAAGTACTATAGACTGAATGTATGCCTCTACATTCATGGGTATTTCTAGTCTTTTAATATGAGAATTATGGTATTTTGTCACTAATGTCCCAGGTCATGGCATAAGGGATTATCTCAACACTACACTTATAAATAAGGCCCAACTCATTGGCTAGCAGGTCATACTTCCTAAGTTTTTCAGTTTCAACTATTTGAAGTGAATCTTGGGAAGTGATTCCTACTTCAATGAGTGTTATCTTATTCTTCTTCTTATCTAAAATAAATATGTCGGGTCTGTTATTCCGAATTTTAACATCAGTTTTAATTCTGGTGTCCACTCTTATCTCTGCATACTCATTATCAAGAATTTCTTGAACTGAGTGACTCCTAATTCGTTTAGAGGACTTAAACATATATCTATTTAAGAGAAGTAAGTGTAGGCATCTAACCACTTCATTATGCCGTCTGGCGTAGTCATGGCCTAGCATTTTTTCACATCGAGTTTCTAGATGATCTACAGTCTTACCAGACTTCCCGCAGTGTTGACACACACCATCTGCTCCCCAGAATACATTTCTATCCTGAATATAGCAGAACACTGCTTCATCACGCGGCCTAAAATTTTCTCTCTTTAACCATCTTGAAGAGTCACTAACACTCACAAGCTCATTTTTTCTTGCATTATATAACTTTGAATGTAGTTTTCGTTTTTCTATTTCGTTATATAGTTTTGCAAGTTGAGCTTTTTCTAAACTTTTCTTAGTGACTTCTTCTACCAACCTGTACTTTACTTTTAAGAAGCCTTTTATTAGTGCAAGATGGGTTTTATTGTTAGTCTCCACCTTGAGGATTGCTGCTCTTCTAGTTGATATTTCTTTACTTTTTTCCAGACAATCCAAGAGTTGCAGAAGCATATGTTCGCTTCGCAACTCAACACTATAAAGGCCTCTTCCAATTCAGTTGTAGGAAGATACAAACGCTCTTTACATCTTGGGCAAAGATGTATCTTATTCTTCACCAACACCGCACGCACTGCATCATCTAACTTAGAGAAGTCAGCCGGTTCAAGTCGAAGTACTCCTATGTGATAGTTGATTAACGATATCGCATGTTTATTAATTTCAGAAAATAAATTTTTTGCATTTAATCTAGTGTGACAAAGTCTTTCAACTCTTGATATAAGTTTGCTCTGTACTTCTTCAAATGAGCTACGTGTTGGGATTCCTCTGCTATCTTCTATTATTCCTAAATATTTGTAAACATTAACACCTTCTAAAAAATTAGCAGTATCTTCACAACACGTATCATTTGTGGCTGACTTCTCTTTGTTAATCTCTGAGCCAATCTCCTTTTAAAATTCCTTTGCCTCGCCTGTCATAGCACTCAATGTGGAGCTGTCTTTTGCGAGGAGCTTTAGATCATCAATAAACAAGAGATGATTAGTAGAATAGGATTCTGCATCTGTTTGTACTGTCACCTTTGTGTATTTTTTCAGCTTTCGGCTCAATAGATCCCTACACTAACAAACAATAATGGTGACAGACTATCTTCTTGCAGCATCTTTTCTTAATATTTTTCTGCATGATTTTTTGAGGCCCTACTGATATATCAATTTTCCATTTTGATATAATTACCTTAATAAATTTCAGGATACAATCAGGTAAATTAAGGTTTTCAATGCATTGAGTTAAATAAGCATGATCTATTGAATCTAAGCTTTTTTAACATCAATCCATGTTGCTTTAAGATTGTTTCCATACTCTTATTTAAGGAAATGTTAAATAGAGCCTGCTCTTTCGCTCCTTGCACAGAAACTAATAAATACAGTTATCATGTGAAACACTATATATGATTAGCAAATAAAGTGTTTGTTATTTAATAAGGTTCTTTCTTGCATAGACGATACAATGCATGTGGTGTGGAGTTTGATAGGATTTATCTATATATACAGGGTATCGGACATTTTTATCTTATTAGACCAGAACTTAGAAGCGGTCTTTAATATTTTAAATTGTGATTTATGAAATCCGCTTGAAAATCTTTGATTGATGCAAATGAAAAAAAAGTATATATTGTAATTGGGGCAATTTTAAAAGTCAAAAATAATAATAAAACCCATCTTGCATCGATAAAAGACGACCTTAACGTAAAATATATGATAGAAAGAAAGTTTGAGGTAGGACTAATAGAGGAATTTTAATGTGTAGTTTTATATAGCAAAATAGAAATACTAACTAAGTCAAGGCCATGATAAAAATAATAAGCTATTTAATATTATTTTTCCCACAGAAAGGCATAAAAAAGGATGCATCAGGGTGCTTGATCTATGAGTTTTTTTTTCATATCTCGATATATAAAAGTACTGTTAAGAGTAGAGGGGAGTTCTCCTGTATTTTAATATAAAATGATAAAACAATAAAGTATTTTCCATTTCGATGTAAAATATTACACCAAAATGACTATATCAGACGACATAATAAATGAGTTAGATGCCTACGCTCGTTTATTCTAAATTGATACGAATTTAAGCCTAACAGATGATATAGGAGTCATTCAGTTCAGAAAATTTAGACGACGAGTATGTGATATTTAGGCAGATGCCTTGATCAAAATCCTCTCAATGCCAGATTAATTGACACGATATGCTTATTTAAGATAAAGCCTAAATATAAAAACGCTGGTTTAGGCGGAACTACACCCAAGATTTACTTCAAATTTCGAAACTAAAAAGTTTAGAATCTATTGTTTTTAATCCAATAATTTATGTCTTGTTTATACGATTAGTATTGAGACAATCTTCTTTTGATAATCTAGGTGGTGTTGAGAAAAATACCATAATAAATACTTTAAAAAGACTTCTGATACTTATGAAAAAAAAGACATACAATCAGTTCATACAGCTCAAAAAGACAAACGAAACAGTTTCCTTTGATCTACCTATAAATCTTGAACAAATACCCAGGATTTTAGGAATGAATATTTCTTATTCAATACGATGAAATGATAGCAGAACGTCTATACACGTTTAAAAATTTTTATGAACGAATAAAACAATATTTTCTAAAAAAATCTGCAAAATATTGGCCTTAAGATATAATTTGTATGTTTAATTACGATATAACATATCTATATAAAGGTATCAAATATAAAAAAATTTCAAATAGACCAAGGAAAGAAGTAGAAAAAAATAATCACCGAGTAATTTATCCAGAATTGAATAAATTTATTTCGAATCGAAATTATTTGCAAAATTATAAATTTTTAATTTTTTCGTTACAAATTGAAACAACTAGAAAAAATAATTAAAAAAGGGTCAAAATTTATTTTAATCCAAGTCTAAATCTATTCTTCGGCTTGATAATTTTCGTTTCTATAAAAGAAATCAAGATACTCTATTCTATCTAATTGTGTCATGAATTGAATTGGTTTGAGAGTTCGATCGGATTCTACATATAAAAATCTTTTTTTTGTAATTTGTTTGAAGCCCAGGTCTAGGTTACTGTGCGAATCGCGATTTTCAGTAAGATTTAATTTTTTAGCTTTACTAGTATAGCGTAGCGATGTTAGTATATGACAACAACAAAGAATTTCTACCGCTCTTTTACTTTTTATGTTAATCGTTAATTTTTTATCTTTTTTGATTATAGATCCGGTTTCTGTCTCTATCGTGAAGTCTTCTAATTTCCCAAAGCAAAACATTTTATCATATAAGAAATCAAAATATGCTGATAAAAGCAAACTTTCAACAGAAGGTCTGTTCATCGGATTATATTCAATACATTCTAAAAACATATTATTAGATTCACTATCTGAAATGGGTATAAAGGTTTCAAATTTATAATTAAATTCTTGAAATATGAAATAAGTTAAAATACCAAATGAATATATATCAGACTTCTCATCATATTCTATAGATTGTTTTAATTCGGGTGAATATACTTCGTATTCTTCAAGTGCAGACGGAGAAATATTATTGAAAGGAAAATCTAATCTTGATTTATAGCAAGCCAATCCAAAATCACAAATTTTTATATTTAAATTTTCGTCTATTAAAATATTGTTGTTTTTTAAATCATTATGAATAATTTTATTTAGTTTTAAATAATATAATGCATCTATAATCTGTTTAATAATGATTTTTTTATCGAAAATCGATAGAAAGTTTCTTTTAACGTATCCCAACAGATCATATTCAAAAAAATCCATTTCTAAATAATAAAAAAACCTGTTAGAAAATAATCTTCCGGATATAATATTCGGGTGATTTAATTTTTCTAGAATAGATATTTCGTTCATTATTTGTGCAAAGAGAAATGGTTCTTTGATAAAGACTTTCAAGGCAATGGGTTTTACCAAAGAGAAACGCGATGCTTTAAATAGTTTCCCATATGTACCTTCGATAATGAATCCAATATCATAATAGTAATCTTCATTTAATATGGCAACTATTTGTCTGATCTGTTCTTGTTTTAATGTTTCATTACTATCTATCTTCACTGTCCTCTGAAAAATATATTGACGCGCAGTAGGTTTTGATCAACAGAATAACCAATAATATCCCAAAATTTGACGAAAAACACTTCATTTTTGTGGGTAAATTGTACTGGCAAATATATATGTAAAAATCGCTTATCTTATCAGGGTTATCTAAACTATTTTGAGGAAAAAATATTTTATCAACAATTTAATATAGATATGAAAGATTTTTTTGAAAATAATATACAATCTATTAAATTTATGATGTGTGAAATTCAGAAGAATTTTTGTTTCAAAAAGCTTAATAAGATTTTATGATTCTTTTTCTATGATTTTCGTTCTTGAATCAAAAAAATTACTATAGGAAAAATAGTTCCGATTAAAATGAGATTATTATTACCGTATAACATACGTAATATGGTTTTATCAAAAACATAGAGATAGAGGGATATAAAATTGACCGAATCTATACGATAAAAAACATTATTTTTTGCAGTGAAGAAATCATTTCGTTTAGGAGAACTAACAAAAACAAACTATTTTATGTCTGTAATTTTAGCTTTGCTTTTTTTGTAAATTATTTAATTTTATGTTAAATTTAGGCGTTTGAAATATCTTATTCCGAAGGAAGATAGTCATTTTACTGGTTAGTATCTCTGTATATTTCTATTTGCCTATGAAGCTGTATAAGAAATACAAGCTTGAAATAAAGATCAAGACAAGAAATGCCTATTCTAGATGTTTGTGTCGTGATGGAAGAATCCAACTTTCTTTTTTTATCGCTTTAGCTATTTTACACATTACTAAATCATATCCTTAATTCTACTAAAAGCATTCAATACTTTGGTTTTTTGTTAAGTCTTGGCGCTACATACATCAGTGAATATTTAGACATTCTTAATAGGCTTTGGAAATGTGCTATAAATAACGAATAAGCTAATATTGCCTCATGTTTATTATAGGAACGATTACGTATCTTTTTTAGAAACATTAGAATGTGCATAAATTTTATTAAATTATTCAAGTTATTAAGTAGAATGGATCTAGTTGTATAGTTGATAAATTTAAAAGAATTCAGAATCAAAGTTTATGTTTATTAAAAATCGAGGTTTTACTATAAGATAAGCAAATAAATCCAGTAAAATACTATTGTGTAATAATATGTCTCTAACACAAATTTTGGACTGTAAATATGAATAAAATAGAAAAATAGTTCCCAAGCGTTACCCGAAGAAAAGACAAGTATTTTTCTTCTAAAACCGAGATAGCAGAAACGCGAATGAAGAATAAAAAAATTGACTTTTATTTATAAATTATTTTCCTTTTTTAAGAGAAAAAAACATTTTTTTGTATATAGATATTTGCAAAGTGTTTAACGATGTGAAAAACTGTACTTCATGATAAAATTAAATATGTAAACCAATAATATAAAAGAACTTACTGCAGAAGAAGAAACCTAAAAAAAATCAGCGACAAAATGAAAACAAAGCAGATTTAACAATAGTAGACAGGGAAGTGTATTTTGTGTAAAAATACAAGTTACAAAACTTGATTTTGGATTTCATAGAATGTAAATAGGTGTTAAAATCATCAAATTTTAATTATTTTTTTTCTTAAATCGAAAATCCTAATGAGTAATTCTATTTTTTAAAACTCTTTTGACATCTTTTAGAATTATGATTCGGACTAGAAAGTCTTGTACAAACACTTAAGAATAATTAGAAAATACATAAAGTCATTTTACTGTTCTTGTTAGAAGGCTATAAAATATTAGATTTCAATGATAAATCTGATGTTTATTTTTCATTAAGAACATCGATTTTATAATTTTAATTTTAAATAAGAACAATATTTTGGTAATTATACAATTTTTATCAACATAGTTTCTAGAACAACAAAAAGATACATAAAAAAAGTGTTACTGGCTGATTGGTTCTTTTTAGAACATAAAAACAGTTTAACTGTTTTCAGCTTTGAAAAGCCAAGACTTTCTTTGCTACTTATATGTTTCTATATGTAAATTTACCAAAATCACTATCTAAAAATTATAGTTCTAGTTCAAATAAAATACAGAAAACAAAATAAAATACTCAAAATAGAGTCAAGCTAAGTATAGAATATTGATACTAAACTATTACTTGAAAGGTATACACAAAAATAATTACTTAAAATATGGCTTGTAGGAAAAAAAAATCGCAGTGTGTATAACATTTATTCTTTAAAACAAGACGCAATCAAGAATTCGGATTTATATTTTTTTTATGCCAATAAACATTTTCATGAATACTTAATTTTGGTTTCATTAAGATTCATCCTTAAAAAAGCAGCTAAAAGGTCTTGAGTTCTTAGAATCAATTTCTAAACATTTTTTTACAAACATATAAATTTGCTATAATTGTGCTTTTTTACTTGAATGATAAACCATAATGTTTAATTTCCCGATATTTGGAGGGTTCGGTATAACTCACATTATATAACCGTCAAAATATAGAATATTCATAATTAAAAATTGCTTTTTAAAACATGGGATCTGATTTTCTTTACTGAACTATAAAAACTAAAGATTTTTGTGGTATAATAATGCAACAAACATACAAGTATAATTCTAATGAAAAAAAAATCAATCCTTAAACCGTTTATGATCATTATTATGTGTAGCTTCTAGAAAATTTTACATTTAATTGTATACCTCAATGCTAAAAACTGTAAGAAATAATTCATTTTTTGAATTCAAGACTATTTACGACATATTATTTAAATACATAGCATCATATTTACAAAATCATTAGATATAGCCAGGAAAATTCTAATTGTCTAGGCAAGAAAAAGCAAAGGCACAATTTCGTTTTTAAAAACGATTTTTTCGGTTTTAGATAATTAAAGATAACTTGTCGTAGAATGCTCAGAATTTAAAGAATAATTAACAGAACAAAAAAACCAACAAATGAATAATATGAAATAGTTTAAATTTCTATCTTAGATACTTTTTTTGTGAATCTGACAATTAAAGATTACTTTTAACAATAATATGGTTTTTATATCGTTATATTAATATGCTAAAGACATTGACGTTATATTATTGTCTGGGAAAATCGGGTTTCTGCTAAAACAACCTATTTTGTTCAAATGAATAAAAAAATACATTTAAATCGCATGTTTATATTTTAGACTAAAATATCTTTTTCAAAAGTATCACCTCATTTTTAAAATAGTGGCATAATTTATTTTTGCTTTTATGACTTAAAAGTACTTCTAGCTTTTAAATCAAACTGCCCCAAAGACTGTATCAATATCCCCCACAATACCTACCTCTCATGGCTTTTAATCTACCAGGTGGGTAAAACCTAATTAATAGGCGAGGCAGTTGGCCGGAATTCGTTAATTTCCTGCTGCATGGAGTGTGATTGAAGGCCGAAGCTCCCCTGGGCTCCCCCATGACTATGCAGCATTCCCACTTACTCTACACTTTCCGAATCTGATAAACTTCTAGCTAAGATTTATTTTAAAGACTTATATAGGGTCTACATAGACAGCGCAATGAAATACAACAGGTATATCCTGCTACTTAGCTCGTCCGGCTTACAACGATTTTATTTTTTATATCTCCCAGGCGCTAAGTATTCTTACCCGAGTAATCAAGGCTAGGTTCCTATGCTTTATCATGACAATTACCTACATGTTTGGTTGAATTTGCAATCTATTTATATAAAAACTACATAATATATTTTTAGAAAAAGTTTCGCCATTTCGTAGATCTCTCCTCCTCATAACAACTCCTATAGAACAACCGAAGATGTAGTGTGGTTTTATTCCCACCAAAAATCCAAACAATGATCTCACACCAAGTTCACACTCTCGTTGCCAAACAGAAAGTTTTTTATGATGTTATCCTCTCTCCACTGCTGCCAATTATATATATAATATTTACTTATTACTATTTATGAAATATTAATAAAAATTTAAAATTTTTTTGTGTGAACTTACAAAATTTTATTTGATATTTTTCGTCTTTGTTAAAAACGTTGATATATTTAGAATAATTACAGATATATATCGATTTGACACATCTAAAAGCATTACAAACCAATGCAGATTAAATTTTATAATTAGATTGAATCTTTAACGATTTCAATATCATTTATTGAAATTTTTACAAATTTGAAATAAAAGTTTGAAGGATTCAAAAAACGAAATCAATAATTTTTTGTTACTGTGATTAGAATTTTGTAAACATTATATTATAATCGTCATTTTCATTTATATGTAGTTAAGACTATTCATTCTTGTATTTTACTAATAAAAATTAAATATTTGAAGAGACGAGGGCTATTTATTTTCAAAGCTTCACATATGTATATGATCTAATATTTTTCTTTAACATTGTAAATATTTTTTTTTCATATAGGTTTTCAATGATATATAAATTGAGCCAGCGTCAAATCTGCGAAAAGCTTAAATAATTTTTTAAATGAATTTGGATTAGAATTCTTTTATTAACTGCATTAAAAACTTCATCGGAAAAGTTCCAAACTTAGCATATTAGAAAAATTATCTATTATTTTCTTATTTGTATTCATACAGTTTCGTTACCAGTAATTCATGATAAAAGAATAAATCTCGACCTTTCTATGATCGAGTAAAATGCCCCTACGGCGGCGACGAATTACCTCAAATGGTTATAAGTTTTGGATTTACGACACCAATAATAGTGCGCTGATTAGGAATATGACACTTATGATTCTTTCATAAATCTTACACACCCAATAATTGTGTGTAGAAGTAGAAAATGAAACAATTTAAAAGGTTTGATTAGCTATAAAAATATTTGCACCAAATATTCTTAAAAAATTTTTTTACTTGTTTTATTGAATCATAAAAGAAGCATTTATATCTATATGTTGTTCTTATAGTTTTGATTTTTACTATAGGATTCAATGTAATAAATTTAGAATGATTTTTAAGCTTTTTTTTATTAAAACATAAACAAATATATGCTATGATTAATGTTGCTTGTTTTTCACAGTGTAATTTATTTATATCCTTAATTATAATTGCATAACAGATTTTGTTTGGATAGTCCCATGAATTTTCATAACTGATTGAATTAAAATATTTTTTAAATATTATCTTGAGAGTTATATACCGATGAATTCACCTATGCAACAATCAGAAAAAAACCTTTTTTTAAAACAAAGAAAATGTTTCAGGAATACTCCACGAGAAAGAACGCAAAATGTGATTAAAATAGATAGTAAACAGAAAAATAAACGTAGATGCTGTGATAAAGCTCTGAAAATATTGAAGGCATGGAAATCAGCAGAGGAAAATATCTAAAGTAGAAAAGATCCTGAATTTTTATTAAGACCGTACCCAGGGTCTCTAAAATTGCAGATATGAAATGCTACTAAAATACACAGGTAAACAGATCAGGCAAGGGTATTAAGACCAAACTGAAAATATTTAAAATTATAGCGCAGCTAATTAAGTTTAAGAAGATAATGAACTTTATTTTTACTTTTTTCTTATGTAAATTCAAATTTATTTCAAGAAACTTAAAAGCTGCTTTAGTATATTCTACCAGCTTTTTATCAAATAATTAATTTCGGATGTTTTTTCTACAATTTATTTGAGGCTAATTAGAAATTTCGCATTCTGCTTGATATTTTTTGTTTCTATAAAAGAAATCAAGATACTCTATTCTATCTAATTGAGGCATGAATTGAATGGGCTTAAAAATACCATCAGATTCTACATATAGAAATCTTTTGGTTGTAATTTGATTAAAAGAATTATTATTTGCGGATCTACAATTTTCTTTGAGATTTAATTCTTTGGACATGCTAATGTACAATGGGGATGTCAAAATGTGACAGCAACAGTAAACATCAACAGTTGCTTTATTTTTTATATTAATTCCTAATGTTTTATCATGTTTAATTATAGAACAGAATCCGGTTTCAATTATAAAATCTTTTAATTTTCCAAAACAAAACATTTCTTCGTATAAAAAATCAAAATATCTAGACAAAAGCAAACTATCAGCAGATGGTCTGTTTTTTGGATCCAATTCCTTACATTTCAAAAACATATTATGGGATTCAGTATCGGTAATAGGCTTGTACGTCTCAAATTTATAATTTATTTCATTGAATATGAAATAAACTAAAATACCAAATGAATATATATCGGATTTTTCGTCATATTCAATGGATTTTTTGAATTCAGGAGAATAAAATTCAAATTTTTCAAGAATTGATAGTGAAAATTTTTTAAGAGGAAATATCAAATTTTCTTTTTTACAAGCGAACCCGAAATCGCAAATTTTTATGTTTAATTTTTTATCTATTAAAATATTATTATTTTTTAAATCGTTATGAATCACATTATTACTTTTCAGATAAAACAATGCATCTAAAACCTGTTTTAAAATCATTTTTTTGTCGTTAATTGATAAAAAGAATGCGCGAACATACCTGAAGAGGTCAAATTCATAGAAATCCATTTCTAAATAATAGAAATAATTATTACAAAATAATTTTCCTGATATAATATTTGGATGATTTAACTTTTCTAAAAAAGATATTTCCTTCATGATATCATTGAAAGAAAAAAATTCATCGGTATAGACCTTCAGAGCAACAAAATTGGGATGTGATAAGTGTCTGGCCCTAAATATTTTTCCATATCCCCCTTCTATAATAAATTTGATGTCAATATAATATTCTTCATATAGTATCGTAACTATTTCTTTAATCTGTACCTGTTTTCTTTCTTCTTTATTTTCTTTAGAAATTGCATGATATGAATTTGAAGTGCAATAAATTTGAATTAACAGAGTTATCAATATAATTTCATTCATTGAACTGAAGTATCCCTTAAAGGGTTTATTTAGTTTATAAATATAATTGTAAAAAATCGAATATAATATTTTTATCAGGGCACTAAATTATTTCGGAACGCCAAAACTATCATAGTATCAAAATTAAACTGGACTTTTGATGAAGTCCGGATTGATTTTTTAGAATTTTTCCCTTAAATTATGAATACGTTATTTTTTACTAAAAAATATCAGATTTTTAAAACAGTGGCATAATTTATTTTTTCTTTTATGATGTTAACGAAGTTCTAGGTTTTAAATCAAACTAACCTCAAAGACTGTATCAATATTTCCCACGATACCTACTTCTCAAGGCTTTCATCTACCGGGTGTCTAGAACCTAATTAATAGGCGAGGCAGTTGCCCGGAGTTCGTTAATGTCCGTTGCATGGAGTGTGATCGAAGGCCGAAGCCCACTGGGCTTCCCTAAGACTATGCAGCATTTCCACTTACTCTACACATTCTGAATCCGATAAACTTCTAGCAAATATATATTTCTGAGAGTTACATGGGGTCCACCTAGACAGTGCAATGTCATACATCAGGTATAACCTGCTACTTAGCTCTCCCGGTTTTTAATGGTCTTAATTTTTATATCTCCCAGGCGCTAAGTCTTCTAACCCGAGTGAGCAAGGCTAGGTTTGCATGCTTTTACATGGCAATTACCTACATGTTCAGCTGCGGTCTGCAATCTGGTTACATAAAAAACTACAAATAAATTTGTAGAAAAAGTTTCTCCATTTCGTAGACCTTTCCTCCTCATAACAACTCCTATGGAACAACCGAAGATGTAGTGTGGTTTTATTCCCACCAAAAATCCAAACAATAACCTCACACCAGTTTCACACACTCATTGCCAAGCAGAAAGTTTTTTATGTGGTTATCCTCCCTCCACCTATTTTCTTAATTAATTGTAAAATAAATTATTATTAAAATATTATTTCGAACTTTTCGACATTTAATTTAAATAATAAAACATTATTCTACCTAATAAATGCAGAATTGCTTCTATAAGTGCTTTTGTGTATAAAATCCGTTAAAAACATTCAAATTATACAATGATAAAAACCATTAAGAGTTATAAAAAAATTTAGACTAATAGATCCACTATGTTTAGCTTTATATAAAATTAATTAATATTACAGTCATCTGTGTTCAAATTGCTTTACAAGATACTCTTTAAATCATTTAAACGGAACAAAAATACAAGTTATAAGATATAGTGTTGTTTGCTTAAAAGTTTAATATAGGAATAACTCAAAATTTGAAATATGGAATGGTATTGTAAACACATATAATAAGTGTTCTTATAAGAGCTAAAAATACCAGTAAGGTTATGAGCATATAATTGTAAGCGCCGTAAAAAATTGGAATCATTTCTCAAATCGAACGAAATTTACTGCGATACAAAATGTAGATGAAGATTTAGAAAAAAAGTCACACTGTCTTGTATATCAAGCCAATGCAAAGTATAAGCCCATTCCCATAATAATATTTCGCCAATCAGTAAAAAATTGTAGAGCAAGAAAATATCAAAATTTTGAATTTTGACCTGCGGATAATTTGCTAAATTATTAGCATTGGTTCGAAATCTAGAAAAAGAGCAAATTTAGACTAAAGAATTAGTAAAGCAGGGAAAAGAAGTAGAATATGCTAACAATATATAATAGGATGCATAGTATGGATAAATTTTATTATATTAAAACGTATTGTTTTGAAACCGTTATAGAAAATATAATTTACTGCAAATTGCATATAGAAGAGATATAATTTTTAAATTTTATAGAAACAAAAAAATTAGCCTAGAGTGTGCAAAGGAAGTAAAATAACAATTATAAAATCAAAAAGGCTTTATAATGTATAATTATAATTTGCTGCTATATACTGTTTAATAAAAATATAAATGAGAACGTGTGGATATCAAAAATCACGGGTTCCGTAAAACCATATGATGATTTTTGCTTTTCGAGATATTTAATAAGTTTCATAGAGGATACTTCGTTTAACATATTTTTAGAAAACTGATGTAATGAAAGGCATATCTTTCAATTATTTGTTTCATGTATATTTAAATCGATAAAACTAATTCATAATTTTTTTAAATAATCAAAAATTCTATAAAATCGCAACAAACTATAATCAAATATTTTTAACGACTAAAAATTTGCGAATATTTTCATCTAATGCGCAAAACCGCTATCAATAAATTATTGTTCATAAGATATAATTATGGGTTGAGAGTGGTTGACCAAATAAAAATTTCTGTTTGGTAACGAATGTGTACAATTCGTATTAGAATCATGGCTGCTGTTGTGGTGAGATAATGTCCACACACAATCTTTAAGTCAATCCCTTATAATCGCGAGTTACAACTGATTAGAAGAAACAAATGGATGTTTTTTATTTATTCACCTTCGACACTACGAGTTAAAATAGGAATAGAATAAGAAGTAGATAATTAATTCTTCTAAAATATCAAAATTTTCTATTCTATTTAAATCATTTATGTATAAAATGCATGATACATAGAAGTGTAAATTAAATTTTGAGTCACAAATCCTGCTTGATTTTGCTAGATATTCAGAATTAAAACTTCACTTTCTAAGTCTAATTTTACAGATGATCTGATTCAAACAGAAAAAGCGATGTCTTCTGCAACTTATAAAACAGTACTGAAAAATCCAATATATTGATATTTTTAATAGAATATTATGAATTCAGTACATCTAAAATAAGGTCACAAATGCAAAAATTCAAGTAGAAAACTTCTAGATTCTCTAATTTAAATATTTCATTCAACCCAGTTAGACAAATCATAAAATTTTTCAAATATACCAATATTTAAAGCCGCGGTTCAAAACCGGGGGTGCGGGAACGTATTCTTGAGTGTTACAGAAGCCCAGTCAAAACTTCAAGCCCAAAATTAAATTCTGATTATAGTTGTTTTGTAACAAAATAGAACAACAAATTTGCAAAAAATCGAAACACTTTTTCATTGGGAGTTACTTAGACCAATTTTCAGATTTAAAGAAATGCGGCTCACTTAAAAGGCTAAAAACCACTGCTTTAAAGTATTAGAGCCGGAATAAGCGTTTTCTTAATGTAAAATCTTAATTACTGGCTTTCTAAATTAAAAATTTTAAAAAAATGTGTTTTTTACATAAAGAAAAATCTACATTTGCTCAAATATTTTATTTATTCAATAGTCTTTAATAAAAAAAAGATTCTAACTTTTCTTCTGTATCATATTCTGTAATTATCGTTTTATGTATATATTTTCGAATATTTTCCAGAACCACAATTATTTTTTGAATATCAAACCTCAAAATGATATATATGTTAGGTTGTACACACTTAAATACATTATTCACTTCAATTCTTTTTGAACCTTTTTTAATTTAAGAAATGTATATAAGACGAAAAACAGCAAAAACAAATAAAAAATATTAAGAAGTTAAAATGAAATTTAAAAATCGGAAGCTGCTACTTCTAAATATACACATAGTAATGCTAAGATTTTGATTTTAACCATTCATATTCTTTTAAAGATGTGATAAGTCCTCATGATCATAGTCTCAATATGATTTTTGCAAATGTTCTTCTGCTTTTTGTCGTATTTTGATAGAAAGCTATCCCTGGTAAATTGCAACATAATTCCAAGCTTTTCTTCATAAATACCAGTCATTTTGCTTTTGTTCATCTTTTGATTGCTATCGAAATTCATCTTTGTTTTATAACATCACTTTGCTTGAAATATAAAAGAAAGAACTGTAATACCGCGCTCTTTTTCATATAAGCTACATACTTGTCTCAATATTTAAATAAGGCAGTTGAATGAATATCAATTTTATGATATTTTATGCTTAAACATCTTTTGATCTTCCTCAAATGTCATTTTGATGTTTTGATTTGTTGTTTCCTGATATTATACTATTTTGAAATTGAAGACTATTCTGCATAGATTGCATATTCTTATTATTTATCAGCGTTTTTGCGTATGCGAAGTTACAATGCGTATATAAGGGTTTAAGAATTGCATCATATTTGGTCCTATTCTAACCAAAATCACATGTCTATTGCTAAGCATTCTATCATTTTCCGGAAGATGATTTAATTTTATACCAAGGTTTCATAATATTGTCTAATATCACCACTAAACCTGTTTGTAATTTCGTAGATTTTTCACTCTTGCGCTAATAGAACAAGTGTTTTATACGGTATATTTTTCCTAATTGATTCGTTTACAAACTCTTTTCTATTATCTGTTTCTAGGCGACAAAACCCATCGTTATGAAAATATGTTTTTCAGGCTCATTTGCAACATAAACTGCTGACATTGTTTGTAATGGTAATATAATAAAAACTTTGAGTGCATATCAAGAATGGGTAAGATCGATCTGAATCCGTCATTATTTGTTTAGTATTTTCACATATAAAAAAATATTTTAACAACCCTTTCGCATGAATAATACAAGATATAGTCCGTATTTGTTGTTTCAATCACGAGACCGGCTATGTAATCTAAATTAGCATGTTATAAGCAATTTTCTTTTCATTCTCGCTCAAACCAGCAGTGTTTCTGATAATTTATTGATACATCGTTTTTGTGTCAATAGGATAAAGAAGGTTTTATTTCTAACGATTGTCTTGTGCGATCATATTTTTATCCTCCAAATTGTTTTTACAATGTTGTCAACATCTTTCGTTTAAACCCTATTATTTTCGATGTATATATATCGGCTAATAATTTCAAAACCCATCTTGTCTAATTGCAATTTTTATTGGAAGGTAGATGTCTCGAAATGTTTCAGTATTTTATACGTTTAATTTACTATCTTTCACAATAAATTTCATTTCGATTAAATTTTCAACCCGTATAATACTTAAATAAATTTTTCTTCCAAAACATGCATACAAACAAAAACTGGAATCCCAGTTATATGAAAGTTTAGCTGAATAAATATTTGATTTCTAAATCTTTTTTATTAAATTTTATTTAATTTGGTTATTAAATGAGGTAGAAATTTTTTAAGATCAAAATCCAAAGACAATTTTTTTTAACTAAGCTTAAAAAATATTATTTTTACACCTAAGTTCAAATTAAACTCTCACATATTTTTGTTTTAGTTTTTGTTTCTGAAACAATAAGTTTTTTCAGTCTCTGGTTATTTTCTAGGATTGCTTTGGGAGATGGAGAACTCTGTAATTTTACATACTAAGTTTTTTTCCACTTCTGATCTAAAATTAAGTTTAGATGTTGCTTCGCTATAGCATATCTATGCAGCCCGTATGATGTCGCTATATATCCATTGCCCAGGAACACGGGATTCTCCAGATCTACTGACAGTTCAATTAATATGATCCGTGTTTTACTATTATTCAAGCTGTTTGATCTTTCTTCTACTTCACACCACCACTTTCTAATAAATTTCGCAAGATTTTTTGAAGCTATTCAAAAATTCACTTCTCGGCTTAAGTACTCAAAGATATCGCATTGAAAGATGGTCCAGTAAAGGTATGGAGCGATTTCACGTCGTTCTCTATCCTCTTCTGAATTTACCTTCTTTCTGCCTCATTTTTTGCTAGCCTTTTTAAAACATCGAGAGTTACGGCGATGCCTAATTTCTCATTATAGTACCTGCGAAACTCTGTACATCCAAATTATAGTATTCTTTTAAACTTTATCTATATTGCAAAAAAACAATTTGAAGTCATTACTTAGGGTCGGCTGTCACTGAATCGAGTATTTTCCGCAGTGCCATTAGCCCGTTATGTTCAGGAATAGCTAGATGCCAAAGTTCGTCATGACGTACAATGGCTCGCACGCAGAACTTCAACCACACAGGGAATTCGTGTATTAGACGAGGGTAGGGTATCACGCTCGGTATTTTGCATGTTGGTGCATGTTTGATCTGGTGGTAGATGTGTTTTTTTGTGTAGGAGTAGGAAAGTGGAGAATTCGTAGTTAGGTGTTGCTTACATTTTTGCGCCATGATTTCACTATTATTCCCCTTATAGGCGTCGTTTGTAGCCTTTATTTTATCATTTTTACATTTTCGCTGCCAACATTTTTCCCTATACCCATACAAGAAATTATAAATATAAATATATTTTTAATAATTCAAACCCTTTAATGGATGATATACCATCTCTAATTAGAGAATTAAGAGTAGATTGGGAAAAAACATTAGATGAAGATTTTAATCCTTTACCATGTGCATTAGCACTTTCAGATTCCGATTCTCAAAAAAGTGCTACGTTTAAAGATATGTATCACAAGTTGGATGAAACGATGACAAATATAATCGAAAAGAATTATCAGGGTTTTAGCGATTTTGTTTTATTATATGGACATGCATTTAAATTAAATCAGGAATGTTATAATACATTACAAATGATAATAAAAGATTGTCAAATTATTAAAAACACATATTCGGAGGATTTTTCTCATTTATCCAAAGAAAAACGAGAATTATTAGATCAGAAGAAAATTTTAGAGATTTATAAGGCATTGGATACTGTAAAAAATATATCGAATTTTCTCAATGAAAAAATCGAAAGAGAAAGATTTCAAGAAGCATCTACTGATTTTTTAAATATTTATGATCTTACAAATGAATATGATTTAAAAAGTTTAAAATGTTATAAAAATTTATCTGATGATATAATTTCACTTAAAACTTCACTATTAAATAATATTTTTAAAAAAATTAAAAAAACAATTTTTAGTGGTGAAGAAGTAATTGAAAATAAGGCATTGTTGCAAAAAGAGGATTTAGAAGATGAATATATTGATACATTGGGATGTTTAATAAGGCTTGGAGAATTGAAGGAATTGGATATTTATTTTTATAAAAATTTCTCAAATTTCTTTTTTGAAGATATGCAAAAAATAATTTATAGTTGCATGGAATCCGATGATAAAGTGACGTGTCTTGTAAAAAAATCGGTTTTGTACATTCTAAATATTTTAAAAACATTTGAAGTTCTAATTTCTCTTATTAAAAATATTGATAAAACCAATATTAATTTAATACAGAATCAAGAAAATTATTTTGAAGTAGAAATTGATGATGAATATCATTTTTTTGGAAAAAATGGAACTATAAAATTAGAAGATATATTAATCATAGAAACTAAAAAGTTTTTAGAATTTTATAGTAAAATTAAAGATTATGATCAACCAGAATCTATTTTTTCATTAGATAATGTTCTTGACACAGTAGATTATTCATCAATATTTCTAAAAAAATATGCAGTTTCTAAAAGAATGGAGAATAATTCCAAACACGATTTTAAAATTTCTTATAACAAATATTTTTCCATTTTTAAGCCAACACCAGAAGTACTATTTCTATTTTATGAAAATATAGGAGTAGAATTTCCTAAATTAAAAGAAAATATTAGAATTTATATTACAGAAAAATATATTAAAATTAAAGATAAGGAATTATCAAGTAAAATAAATGATATAATTTTATCCGAACACGCATTTTATTGTGATTTCAAAAATCAAAAATTAATATTTTTTGAGAAACTTGTAGAAATTGTAAAAAAATGGTGCAACGAAATGAAAAGAATTGGATTTTTTGATAATTGGAATGTAATCAATCAAATATTTGTTTCAGTTTTGAAAAAATATAAAGAATGTTTCCTTAAAATATTTAAATGTAATTTAATAATAAAAAGTATTTTTAAATTTGACTCAAATGGTAATATTGATGAAAATATTATTTTAGAAAGAAATATTAGAAATGAAATAAATGAGAAAGAAGAAGGTATTGATAAATTAACAAGATTTTTAATGATTAAATCAATATATAAAGAAGATTTAATATTTAAAAAAAATGAATATTTAAAAATTTTAATTACAATTGATACATTTAATAAATTATATGATTTATACAAAGAAACTATAAAAGGATTTGAAAAAAATCAAGTTATTCCTGAATTAGAAGCTTTATCTCATGAATTTGAAGCTACAGTAAAAATATTTATACTTGCACTTAATTTTGAATTAATTGTAGAATCGATGTATTTTTATATAATTTTTTTTAGAGAATGTACGTATGATGATTCATGTAATGAAACTTTACAAAAAATATTTGATATTTTTAAAGAAATTAAAAATGCGTTTAAAATTGTTCAAATAAATTTGGATATTTTGTGGTGTTTAAATCCTATTTTAGAAATATTTTCTAAATATTCTATTAGATACGTTAGATATCTCAATGTAAACAATTTGGAAGATTTAAATGTTTATATTGAAAAGATTGAACTGATAGAGGAAATATTTTATGGACTTGGAAGTACTACAGGAATGACAGAATGGTTAAATATTTTAAAGTCTACACAAAATAACAAATCTACAAATGAAGAAGAAAAAATACTCATTGATAAAATCAGTAGACATTGTTAAAATACCATAAATATTTGTTTGATAATCGTTAATATTTTTATTGAATTCATATTATAAAATTTGTTAATTCATAATTTTTCCTTTAATAGTATTATTCTTCATGGAATAATTTTCCTTTACTACTTTGTCTTCAAATATTTGTTTAAGATGTAATATTAAAATATTCATATTCCTGTGTAATAATTTTACTAAATGCTTAACAAATATTCCTAATATATTTAATGTATAAATAATGTTAATAATTTATTACTTCTAAAATATTTGTACGAATAGTATGAAAATGTATGTGAAATACTCAACCACTGCCTTACTCAAAATTTCGAGTTTAAATTTATATTTTATAAATAATCTATTAAATTTTATTTTATTAAGAAACAGGTTTTTGTGAATATAAATTATAAATTTGCATTTTGTGGTTCTAAATTTTTAAATCTAAATATAAATTTAGAGTTTAATTTCTATAAATTTATAAACTAATATAAACTAATATAATCTTTTATTCTGTTCTTTAAAGAATAAAATTTTATTTAATTTATTTAATATTTAATTTATTTAATTAGAAAAGCTTAATCTCTTTATTTATAATTCTTATGTCTATTGTTTAAGTTATATATATATTTAAATACATTTTTACTGATTAAAAAGCTTCAGACTTGATAGATTTAATGTCTATATAAGTTCCAGACGGTTCGTATTAGTGATATCACATTATCAAATATCATAAAATTATCATAGAAATGGTTGTATTTTGAAAAAAAAAGAGATTTTTTACATTTTAAACCGTGAAAAATTTGGAATATAATTTATTTTAATTTTGAGGCTGTTTGTATATAAAAACATGCTTTTAAATATTTGTATTATAACATAATTGTATAAATTTAAAGGAATATTATAAAGACATTCAAGTTCTAAAAAAAATTGTAAAACGTAAAAATATTAAATTTATTTTACAAAAGTATTTCGTGAAAATTATTTTTTTTCCACAAAAATTAAATGATCTATAAATTAATTCCATAAATGAAGAAAATTATCATCACCACCAGTTGCAAATTTAGAAACATCTTCTTCATTCCATGCCATACATCGTATTGCATCTGTATGCATTTGTATATTTCTAACACATTTACCGGTATCCCAATCATAAAAATAGGCTTTTCCATTTTTATCCCCAGAAAAAATTCTTTGTCCATTTGGTGAAACACCCAACTCACAATAAATACCATTATCAGGAAATATTTTGATGGTTTTTTCCAGAATTTCAAATGTATTTAAATCTAAAAATTTTAATGATTCTGATCCTTCTCTAAAAAAAATATTTTTTTTAATTAAATTAATACTTAAAGAAGAATATCCAATTAAATTTTTATATTCTTTAAAAATTTTAAAATTATTTTCTAAAACTTTTAAAGATTTGTTTTCAAATGAACAAACAAGTGTGTTATCATTGTTTAAACATATAATTTCTTTAACAAATCCATCATTAAATTTCATTTCGTTTTCAACATTTTTTGTTCTTTTATCATACAATTTGATTGAACCATCATAACATCCCACATAAAAATAATCATTAGAAAATCCCGCTAAACCAGTTACATAATCTTTTGTTTCTATTCTTCGTTTACATCTTCCTGTTTCAATATCCCATTCCTTGACAAATCCATCATATGAACCAGATATCATTGTTTTACCATCTGTACTTGATAAAATACCGCTTATTCCTTTAGAATGCCCTAAAAATGTTCGAATTGTTTTTTTCTCTTCAAAAGATTCAATTAAACAAATTTTTCCATCCAAACCACCACTCAGAAGTAAATTTGAATATCTTTTTAAAAAAAGAACTTTTCTTACACTTCTTATATGATCAGTTATTGTTAAATCACAAACTTTCGGAATTCTTTCAATCAAATGTTCTAAATATTTGTTGTAGCCAATTGGTCTTCGTAAATAATTTGCTGATATTTTATTATTATTAATAATATTTCCATAATATTTACTTTTTTCACTTCCAATCACAAAAAACGGATTTTTCATACGTAAACACCAATCAATTTCGTCTTTAATCATTTTTATACGATCAAGTTCTAAATTTTGTATTTCAGTATCAATAAATCGTGCCCATGGTCCTTTAAAATCCATAGAAGATGGATCACCAAAATCTTCTCTTAAAAGTTTTTTAAATTTATTTTTTTCTGTACAATTCAACATACCAACTTCATTTTTTAAACTATTTCCATCTTGACCTCCAATAGTAACCAAATTCACATTTTTATTTGAATTATTTTTTATATTTTCCCCATTTTTTATTATTAAATTTCTATTTTTAGTATCTAAATTATATTCTTTACCTTTAATAATTGCTTGATTATTCAATAAATTACCTTCAGAATTCAAATCTATTTTTTTATCAGTATTTTTACAACTCGTATTTTCCATATTTTTAATAAATTTTCTATTTTCATCAAAATATTCATTTTTTTCTTCTTTTAAATTATTAATTTTGGTTTTGAAATTATTCTTTACTTCCGTTAAATTACTAAGACTCTTTTCAATATTTTTTTCTTTATTAGAAATCATCGATTCGGTTGTATTTTCTTCTCCCTTTAAATTACTAAGACTCTTTTCAATATTTTTTCTTTATTAGAAATCATCGATTCGGTTGTATTTTCTTCTTCTATATTTTCTATCTTTAGACATAAATTATTTTCATTTTTTTTGTCCTTCATAAAGGGTCTTTCTGTATTAAACATATATTACTTGTTATTTCTACGTAAACGATAAAAAAATTTAAGTAAAAAGATAGAAAATATTTTATTTAATAAAATTCTAAGTTAAAATATTTTTACTATTTTTATATGTTTTCTTTCTACCTCTTTAACCAATACTGTCTCTAGAAATAAAAGTATAAAAATAAAATTCTAAGTTAAAATATTTTTACTATTTTTATATGTTTTCTTTCTACCTCTTTAACCAATACTGTCTCTAGAAATAAAAGTATAAAAATAAAATTCTAAGTTAAAATATTTTTACTATTTTTATATGTTTTCTTTCTACCTCTTTAACCACTACTGTCTCTTTTTCCAAATCCGACTTAAAAGTTAATTACAAATATTAAAATCTATTTATGGAAACCTATTTATTTTATCAGAAATTTATTAATACAAATTTAATAAAATTATTACTCTCTATTGCAAATATATGTAGGTTCTTTTTAAACTAAATAATTATAAATTCCTGTGAAATGATATTTAAGATTTGTGAATTAATTTTTAATTGAATTTAATTTCAAATTAATTCGTAAGTAAAAATATAGTGATTTTATTAACCAATTTTAATGTTTAAAACATGGTTTAAAAGATGTTTCAAACATCATAATAATCCTTTTTCTAAAAAAATTACACAAAAAATAGAAAAGTTTGAGAAAATAAACAAAAAAATGAAACATGTTTTACTTTTTAAGTTTTTATTGGTCTATTTTGAAACAGAGAATCTATAAATTAGAAATTATTTGTTTACACCAAAATGTTAACAGAGACCAAGCAAAATACATTGGAAAAATCAGGAACAAATTCAGATGATACTGCTATTTTAGACTTCGTCGATGATGGTGTATTTTCAACAATATTTTTAGTATTTGTACTTTGGAGAATTGTGAAGAGTAGGAAATTTAAATTTTCAAGGTTTTTTAAGGGAAATTTGAGATCTTTTGGAATTATATTCTTATTTTTTAGTGCAATTTCCAAGATTATTTACACATATATATTCATTTATTTGGCTAAAAAGATGATTGTCAATAAAGAATTGATTGATAAGATGGGATTCATGAAAGGTCATAGCTTCCTATATTTATACAACAGAAGATTTGATTTGGTGGATATGTTTAATATAGGATATACGCTTTCCCATGTTCTAAGAATATCTGCTTTGTTTCTTTTAATAGGGCTTTGGTTACCATGTGCGTATACTTTTGCGGTAAAAAAACGAAAAAATGAAATTAAAAATTTGAACGAACAAAAAGACATAAATTTAATGATATTTTCAGGAAATATAGTCTCCATTTCCCCAAAAAATATAGCAGATGCAGTGTCACATGCCTCAATAGTTACATTTTCTACTTTATACGCCTTTTTACGCGTTCCTCTATCTTTTATAGTCGACTACAATCAAAAATCCTCGTTTTTTACTGCCACCGTGTTCTACAGATCCGTATTCTATGGATTTGAAATATATGCTGCCGTATTGTTTCTATTAATACTTGAAATAAAATTCCTTAGCATTTTCAGAAGAGAAAATTCACAAAGCCGGGCTGATAAAAATGTCGTTGAAAATATTCATTTACTCTTAATAGTATTATTATTACATTCTACATTAAAATACACAATTAATATAATTGCTATGCCTATTGAAATGGGAGAGATAACTTTGCATGTAATAAAGAAAATAGGTAATGTTGTTGAGTTAATACTGGATGTTCTTCTTATTACAATGTTTTGTCCATTGCCAACTCAAATCTTTGAAAGTACAAACGAAACCTCAGTATATGAAAAACCATTATGGAGACCATCTGAGCGATTAGAATATGACAAATACAGTGTTGGACCTATAGTATGTGAAGCAGATAGTCCAAAAATCGATCCGTGTGAAAGAACAATCGTAGAATTAAGAGATTTTAGAGAAGAAATTGCGCAAGAAAAATAAAAAAGTAATCATTGATATATTTTTAATTTTATCTTAAATTTTTTTAAAAAAAATATTTATTAAAATATACTTTCATTCTTGATTAGACTTTTTAATTTTTGTTTTAATTAAGTTAAATTATCATTTTTGTTTTTTAAAATATATTTTCATTCTTGATTAGTCTTCCTTTAAGTTTCCTAAGTATGTTAACTTATCTAAAATTATTTATTAAAATTTTATTTTCTTTTCACGTCTAGGTTTTCTATATTTTACTTCTTTTTAAATCAAATTTTTAAAAAAATTTCCTTTTTTATATTTTCTATATATTCTCTGTTTACAAAAACAAAAGAATTTTTTTCAAATTTAAAAATTTCTTCATTACTTAATAAAGAAAACGCAACATCTACAGGAGAATATAACCCATCATTAAAATATGATATCTTATTAACCCTAGAATCCCCATGTAAATCATTAAGTTGTTCAATTTTTCTTAATAAAACATCTTCTGGCATTCGAATCTGTTTAGCAATTTTTAAAAAATAAAAATGTGAATGTTTTATATCAAAATTAAACTTTAAAAGATTAACAATTTTACACTCACATTTTACTAAAATAGAATTACAATCTTTGGGTTTTATATTTTTTATAGAAAATATTGCATTTAAAAATGCTTCTAATTTTATATGAGTTTCTTCTATTTTACTTGCAATATAAACACAAACAAAAGATACATCATTGTAACTCTCACATGTATATAACATAGGATAAACCTTTTGAAAAATTATTTGAGCAGTTAAAATTGTTTTAAGGGGTGTTTCTAACATATGACATATTTTCAAAATATTTTTATTTCCTTCGATTAAATCATTTCTTAAAGTTTCTGGCATTAAGGGTTACTCCTTATAATTTTTTAAAATAAAATATAATTTATTTTTAAAATCAGGGTAGTAAGATTGTAAGTAAATACAATCTCTTGATCTGATAAGTAAGTTTACAGTACATAAGAATATGGCTTCTAATAGGCTGTACTGACATTATATAATAAGTAAATACAATCTCTTGATCTAATACGTAAGTTTATAGTAAATAAGAATATGGCTTCTAATAGGCTGTAAGGCCATTGAATAAGTAAGTAAATACAATCTCTTGATCTGATACGTAAGTTTACAGTACATAAGAATATGGCTTCTAATAGGCTGTAAGGCCATTGAATAAGTAGTAAATACAATCTTCTATTAAAAAATATTGAACAATAATTCTGCGGAGTTATAGTTTTTTACCTTTTTTTTTGTGTGTTGAACTAATGAATCAAAGATCAAAATATAATCTCAAAGAGGTAAATATTTAAAAATATGTCAAAAAAACATATTTT
Source organism: Hamiltosporidium tvaerminnensis (assembly GCA_022605425.2). Classification (NCBI taxonomy): domain Eukaryota; kingdom Fungi; phylum Microsporidia; family Dubosqiidae; genus Hamiltosporidium; species Hamiltosporidium tvaerminnensis. Next base: position 1,450,108 of record CM061247.1, read on the forward strand.
TTAGTGTTTATTGATGATTCTATATTTCTTACTAATATAGTTTTTTAATGATTAAACAGATATTTTGTAATTCTTTACATACTTAAAAAAAAGAAAAATCATGATTGTAGATTTAAAGCTTCTAAATAATATTTAATCTATGATTCTATGAAAAATATTATTTACAAGTTAAATATTTTAATATATTCAAACTTTATTTAAAAGTATCACATCTTTTTAAAACAGTGGCAAGTGTTATATTTGTTTTCATGACATTAATGCAGTTCTAGGCTTAACATAAATAACTGATATCCAAACACACTATTGGTAATTCCTACAATACCTACCTACATTCAAAATCCTTTCATCTAAAAGGTGTGTAGAACCTAATTAATAGACAGGCAACCTCCCGGGGTTCGGTAATGTCCGTTGCATGGAGTATGATCGAAACCCATCCTGGTCTCCTACAATACTATGCAGCATTCCTACTTACTCCTCATTTTTTGAACCCAATAACTTATATCTAAGATATATTTCAGAGACTTACTTGAGGCCCACCTAAAAGTGCAATGCCATACCAACAGGTATAACCTGCTACTTAGCTTTCCTGGATTTAAATGATTTTTTTCACTTCTAGACACCCAGTTTTCTAACCCGAATGATCAAGGCTAGGTTTCCATGTTTTTACATGGCAATTACTACAAGTTCATAGTGTTTACAGTCTATTTACATAAAAAACTACAAAATAAATTTGCAGGAAAGGTTTTGCCATTTTGTAGATCTTCTCCTCCTCATACAAACTTCCATGTAAACACCAAAGAAGTAGTGTGGTTTTATTCCCTCCGAAAATCCCACAATGATCCTCAGATCAGTTCTAAACACTCATTGCCAAGCAGAAGGTTTTCTAGCCTGTTATCCTCCCGCCACCAATAAATTTAAAAAAATATAAAAAGATATTTCATGTAACTTCTAAAGGTAGAAAAATATTTCAACTGTATTATATAATATAAATGGCCGAATCAAATCAAAATAAAAACCAAATTATAAAATATCAGATTGAAATTAAAACAATCATAGTCCTTATAATAACACATGTATAAAATTTTCATTTAGATAAGAAATTAATTTAAAATTATTTATATAAGAAAAAAAAATTTTATTACTCGATTTAGAGTGTAGTAACCGGAAAAAAAACATTTAAATTTTGGCTAACCTGTAAAATAGTAAATAGTATTCATAGATGTAATCTTGAGATAATTCCTTGTGTAAAACATAAGCCAATATTTATACCAAGCATTACAAGATGTATTCAAGAAAACTACAAGATTTAAATTGAAAAGAATTTACGTCTAATCTAAAGTATTTAAAAGTATAGTTTAGGTTATTTTTTTATTTATGAAAAGTATTGAGCAATGGACCAAATACTTATAAGAACCAGAAAAAAACATTAAAGCATATCATATAAAGCACAAACATTCTTTAAATACCCAACACATCTTAATTTAGATATAAATATATTCAAAAAAACGTAAGAAAATATTATAAAATTTTAAATGAAACTCTAATAATATATTTAAAAATAACCGATCAATGAAAATTTAGAAGAAAAAATTAGAAAGTAAAATAAAGTACAAATATGTATGTAAATCAAAGGAGCGATCTGTACTTAGAAGAATAATCAGAAAGTAAAATAAAGTACAAATATGTATTTAAATCAAAGGAGCGATCTATACTTATAAGAATAATTAGAAAGTAAAATAAATTTCAAATATGTATTTAAAACAAAGGAGGGATTTATATTTAGAAGAATAATCAGAAAGTAAAATAAAAAATATTTAAAGTATAAAAAATTTTTAATCATACAATGGGCTAATTTATTCTGATAATCCTAAATATATTTAAAGAATCACAGATTTATTTTAATAATCAAAAATATTTTATACGGGTTAAGAAAGTTTTTTAAGAATCACAATATATTTAAAAAATTACAAATTAATTTCAATTGATTTTAAAAAATATCTTCTTTTGACTTACCCATATGAAATATCCAATTTTCTATGCAACTCAAAGCGGTACATCGTATTTTATATCTAAAACAATTGCTTCTACATTAAACAATGGATTTGACCATTGTTCAGTAGCAAAATCAATGAATGAAAGAACTTTTGAACCGTTTTCAATTAATAATTTCGATATTACCAAAATAATATATTTAAAACTTTTCATAATAGTAGTTCCTACGTATGGAGATGGTGATCATTCATTTGAATTATTTAAATTTTGGAAAATTATAAGTATGGAGGAAATACCTAAAATATTTAAAAATAAATATTTTGCTGTATTTGGGATTGGTGATAGCAGTTACGAAAAATTTAATTATTCAAGTAAAAAGATTTATAATAGAATTATATCTTTAGGTGGAATACCACTGATACGAAGAGGTAATGGAGATATTGGTGCAGATAATGGGTATAATTCTGAATTAAAAAACTGGATGTTTGAATTGATGAACAATATTTGTAATATTTTTACATGTTTTTCTTTTAGCTATGGATTGGATGAAACAAAAATTGACTGTTTATTGAATTTGAATCGAGTTTTTAAAGATTTCCAATGTAAAAATTTAAATGAAATAAATTTTGATCTTTTTTTGGAAACAAATACAAAATACAAATCTAAAGTAATCCATAAAGAATATTTAACACCTAGTGATTATGATAAAGAGGTTTTAGAAATAATATTTGAAATAAACGAATATACCGGTTATAAACCTGGATGTTGTTTGGAGATTAAACCTACGAATTATAATTATTTAGATTTTATTAAATATAATAATTTTAATGGTAATGAAATGATAGAATATAAAAATACTAAAATTTCAGTTTTTAAATTATTAAGAGAAATTAAAGATATAAATTTTGTTCCACAGCAATTATTTTTTTATTCTTTTTATACAGAAATTGAAGAAATATACGGGGATAACAAACTATTTGAATCAAAATATAATAAAAACTTGGAATGTAAAAAAATTATTGAAAGAATAAAAATCATTTCACAGGATTATGATTTGTATCATGATTATGTTTTGAAGCCCAAAAGAACTTTTTTTGAAATACTTATTGATTTAGAATTAAAAGTAAGTTTAAATTTTGTAAAAGTTTATGTTCCAGAGATATTAAATAGATATTTTACATTTGAACATAAAAAAGAAAATAAATATTCAATTGCGGTGTCTTTGATCGAATACAAATCAATTATAAGAACAAAAAGATATGGACTTTGTTCAAAATATCTGAAAGACTTATCTATAAATTCAGAAATATTTATTGGTATTACAGAAAGTAATTTACACTTAAATGGAAATAAATTTTTAGTAATTTGTACTGGAACAGGAATTGTTGTAGCAAAATCGATTCTAAACTATTTTAAAAATCTTGAAATGATAATATTTTATGGCTTTAGATTTCTTGAAAAAGATTTTTTGTTTAGAAAAGAATTATTTGAAAAAAATAAATTAAATGAAAAGTGGATAAAAAATAAAAACTTAAAAATGTGTGTTGCCTTATCCAGGGAAATGGATAGAAAATATGTTCATAAAATTTTTGAAGAAGAATGGAATGGAAACATAGAAGAATATTCGGTTATTTTGGCGGGAAATACATCATTAAATAAAGAAATGCGAAAAACATTTCTTAAAATGTTTAATAAAAATATTGATTTTCAATCTGAAACTTGGTAGACCTTTTTTAAAAGTCGATGTTTTATCAGTAAGTAACTTTTTTAACCACTGAAATAAAAAGAAAATAAAATTTTAGATTCAATCTGCTTTTTCGCATATTTTTTTCTTTAAAATTTTTCCTACTAAAAACAGTTTTAAATTATGAAACTGTCATTTAATTTATTCATTTATACGTTTGGAAAATATATTTGGTATTTTTTTATTTAATAATGGCTTCTATTAACTTTTAAATTATAAATTTTGTGTCTTAACGCACCTTCGATTTTAACTGTGGCGGTCTCTCATTTTAAATTATTGTGGCAATATGATGTTTTAAAATTCACATTCAATAAAGAAATGCAGGTTTTGTTAAATTTTTTTATTTTTACCTAATTTTTCCTTGTATTTTCCTACTTTCTGATTATACTTTAGATTTTACACGTAAATTGATTTAAAATTTCTTTGGATGAATTTTTGCTCATTCAATTTTTTTGTTTTTTCTATTTATATTGTGAGACATTCCAAGTGTTAGTATTTATAATTTCACAATATTTCTCCTTAATTATCATAATTACGTGTAATTTGATTATAATTCTGACTCACATCGTCGTGTAAATAAATATTTCTTGTGTCCCTTTTTTACTACCGTATGATATACTTTGGTTTTCAAATTTACACTGGGAATCATTAAGACAAAATTAATAATTTATATTAAAGTTAATCCTTACCATGCTAACTACGGAATTTTTTTAATGTTTGATAAAAATTGCCCATGATTTATTGCCAATATATATATTTCCTAAGTATTTTATAAAAACTTAAAGCATGTTTGATTGTAAATATATTAAATTTACCCTTAAATGTCTTACCAAATTTTTACCTGGAATACATTTACAAACAAAGTCGGCAGCCGATGTTGCGATCGTGCTTAAAAATCTTATTTTTCTTGAAGGTGCGCCTAATATTCTACAAACAAATAATCTGGGAAATCTGGAAACGAATTGATTGAACAAATATGTGTAGAATATAAAATTTCTTTTTCATTCCGGAGTGAAAAATCATTACAAATCAAAGAAAGATTCAACGATGCAACCATACAATTGTAATTAATCCTGCTATAAACCGACTAGTATCATCTCACTAAAAAAAGATGAATTGATTTATACAAGAAAAACGTGCTTAGCTACAATAAAACTTGAACTATTGTAATTAAAAACAACAAAGAAGAGATTTAGTAGTTGTATATACAAAAATGTCATTATAGGCTATGAAAATGCTATTTATACAATAATATTCTTTAAGTTCTGAATCAAAGGAATACATACAACAAAAATCAAACCATCTAAATGCCATTTTATTTAGATCGAGGAAAATCAGAACGTAAATATTTCATAAAATCGATATACTCTCAAAATTCCCATTGAAATTTCAAGAAAAATATTGTCTCGAATCAAAAACGATAGAGACGTGCACTTAAATCGTTTAAAATTTAATCGCAATGATGCTTTGCAACTAAAAAGAGATTTTGATAACAATTAAAAGAACAGAAAATAAAGTAGTTGGCTTTAATAAGAAAAGACTTGGAAAGTCGTTGTCCGAGGTATAGCATTAGTTTATAAATAGAATGCAACAGCAAACAGAAAATTGTTTGCAAAAATCGGGGTAAGAAGTATAAGTCTGAGAAACTGGCTCATCTTGACAAACATAAATGACCGAATACTTATTTGCAGCATAAATCGTTATAATTTTACAAATCGTCTTTTTAAATTTCCTTTGATTAAATACAATTGTACTTTGGGTTTTTCTCTCATTCCATATTCCCCAAATAAAAAACTGGAAAAGGTAAAATAGAAACGAAGTAAAGTAAAAATGGCTTAAGAAAAGAATTACAGTAAATAAATAGATTCTTCTGTGTAAAATTTATCTAAATATCGTTTTTTAAATCTTTAATCAAAAAAATTGTTGTTATGGAATGCAAAATGGTTGGGAAACAGGTTTGACATTATTATACATTTTTTTTGCAAAATAGAAATGTAAAATTAAGTTATTTAAGATTAGAATTAATTTGGCATTTAAAATTCCATAATCTAGACTAAGTTTTTTAATATAGAAAACTAAAATATTTTATGATCCTTAGGGTGGAGGGAGGATAACCACATAAAAAACTTTCAGCTTGGCAATGAATGTGTGAAACAGGTGTGAGATCATTGTTTGGATTTTTGGTGGGAATAAAACCACACTACATCTTCGGTTGTTCCATGGGAGTTGTTATTACGAGGAGAGGTCTAAGAAATGGCGAAACTTTTTCTACAAATTTATTTGTAGTTTTTTATGTAACCAGATTGCAGACCGCAGCTGAACATGTAGGTAATCGCCATGTAAAAGCATGGAAACCTAGCCTTGCTCACTCGGGTTAGAAGACTTAGCGCCTGGGAGATATAAAAATAAAACCCATTAAAAGCCAGGAAAGCTAAGTAGCAGGTTATACCTGTTGGTATGACATTGCACTGTCTAGGTGGACCCCATGTAAATCTCTGAAATATATCTTAGCTAGAAGTTTATTGGGTTCAGAAAGTGTAGAGTGAGTGGGAATGCTGCATAGTCTTGGGGGAGCCCAGGGAGGGCTTCGGCCTTCGATCACACTCCATGCAACGGACATTAACGAACTCCGGGCAACTGCCTCGCCTATTAATTAGGTTCTACACACCTGGTAGATGAAAGGCTTTGGGACGTAGGTATCGCAGGGGTTACCGATGGAGTGTTGGGGTAGCAGTCATTTATGTTAAACCTAGAACTGCGTTAATGTCATAAAAACAAATATAACACTTGCCACTGTTTTGAAAAAGATGTGATACTTTTAAATAAATTATGATCCTTATAAAATATTTGAATTTTTAACAAATTATTTACTGAGTAGAGATTATGGGTTAGAATTCATCGAATATATGATTATAAAAAATTATGATAATTTTAAACAACATTTTAGTATCGAAACAATAAATAATGTAGAAACATGAATTATTATTCTATAATCTGATTGTGATTTTTTGCTTTAATCTAATAAAATCATTTATCAAAAGAAAAAAAATCTAAATAAAATGTTCATTTTAGGTAAATTAAACATTTTAAAATTTTATAGATTCAAAAAAAAGAAATATTTTCACATTAGAATGGAAAAAACGATAGCGAGTATACAACGAAAATAACGATTTTTTAGAGTTATCATTTTTTATAATGATTATGAGAAAAAATACTTTGTTTTTGACGAAAAGAATGAATATTATATCCCAATAAAATCGTTTTTAAAGTACATTTTTTTTTGTAAAAAATTTTCAATTAAACTTATTTGCTAGTTGCAAAAATCTTTTAAATTTTTTATTTTTTATTTTTTATTCAATCAATTGAAATGCACCCAAGAATGAGGAGACGCTTACTATCAAAGCTTGGGATTTTATTAGTTTTACTGACAAACAAAATATATTGCAGATTAACACCTAATTTTGTAAACGATGAACAATCTACAAACAAGTATAATGAATCGTTGGAATCTGAACAGATTGATCAAATAACTGCGATACTAAAATTAGATCGTTATTTTGACATAAAGTTTATAACAAGAGGAAGTTATGGCAAAATATTCCGAGCATCATATTCTTCTTTAACCTAGTCTGTTGCTTTAAAAGTCTATGAAGATGAGTTAGCTGAAAGCGAAATTATGAAAGAAATATCCTTTTTGAAACAATTAAGTCATCCAAATATTATTTCGGGTACATTATTTTCTAACGGATATATTAATTATTTAGAAATGCGATTTGTTGAATTTGACCTTACTGAGTACGTTAAAAATTTTCCTTGGCTATTTACGATATAAAAGAGATTTTGAAACAAGTTTTGGATGCTTTATATTATTTAAAAAATAAGCAAATAATCCATAATGATTTAAAACACAACAATATTTTAATAGATGAATATTTAAATATAAAAATTTGCGATTTTGGAATTTCTTGCTATAAAAAAGAGTTAGCATTTCCGTTCAAGACACTTCCTCCCACTGATCTTGAAAAATACATAGTATATTCTCCCGAATTAAAGAAATCGGAAGAATATGATGAGCAATCAGATATGTATTCTTTCGGTATTTTAATTTATTTCATATTTAATAAAAAGAATTAGGCATCGAACACTTATCAATCGATTCCCGATATAAATTCTAGAAAGTTATTTTTTTCATTGTACTCATTTGGATCCGAAACACCGACCATCAGTCGACAGTTTACTTATGTCGGCATATTTCGATTTCTTATATGAAAATATGTTTTGTTTTGGGGAATTGAAAGACTTCGAAATAAAGACAGAAACTAAATTTATAAGTAAGAAAGATAAAATATTAACAATTATTGGTGAAAATGAAAATAAAATTGATATTTTTTGTTGCTGTCATATACTAACATCACTACGCTATACAAGTAAATCTAAAAAATTGAATCTGGGTGAAAATGATTATTCTAATAGCACTCATACTTTTAATCAAATTACTACGAAAAGATTTCTTTATAGCGTAGACAAATATGCACTTGAACCTATTCAATTCATGACTCGAGCAGATCGACTAGAATATCTTGTTTTTTTTAGTAGTTATAAGAAATATCAAGAAAAATATCAATTTGAAAAGAAAAAATAAATTTTGCAAAAATTTAATTTCATTCAATAAAATCTGATTTATAAAACTTTTATACTTTTTATAAATTTTCTCTAACTCATCGACCGCATTCTTATTCTGTTAATTTTAAGACTTCTTTTGTATTTATTGTCTGTTCCACTAGTTTGTTTATTTCGCTATAATTTGAGATGTTTGGTTTTTTAGGTTACTTTTGCAATACCATCACTTCCTTGCAAGCTTGCTTTGCAGATGGCATTAGTTCCTCGTCAGTATTTAATCATTTAATATCACTTCAGTGACACTATTTCCCAGCTCTCTTCAGCATCTGGCTCCGAATTAAGTCCTAAACCTCGATATATTTAACATTTTGACTGTCTACTTAAATAGTATCGAGCGAACTATTTCCTTTTTCATGTGTATTATCAGTTTTTTTAAGTATTATTTTTGTTACTTTTCCTCAAAATCATTCATTATTATTGTATAAGAGATTATCTAGCATCAACTTATATTATATATCCAAATCATTGGCCACTGGGTTATATTTTAAACTTTTTTAAGTAAAAATTATTTGAAGTGCATACTAGAAAGTAATTTTTACTTCAACGAGAGTTATCTTGTTTTGACCTCCGTTTCAATATCAATATCCCGGATCTAGATTTCGGAACTTAAAATCGGTTTTTATTTCAGTGTTCATTATTATTTGAACGTATTAACTTTAAAGAATTTTTCGAACTGAGTGATTCTTAATTTTTCTACAGAAACAAATTAGTATTGATTTAAAAACATTAAGTTTAAGAACCCCAGGTCTTCCTGTTTTTCCCAGATATAATCATGTCCGAATAATTTCTCTCATCAAGCCGAATCCTTTATTGTTTTATAACCGAATTACTGTTGGTGTATTCTTTGGAACTCTTCATAAAGATTTTTATCTTGGATATATCAGAAAAAATATATATTTCGTGGCTTAATATTATATTTTTTAGATAATTGCAGAGTAAATAACAAATATAAGATGATTTTTTCCGATATTAATACACTTTCTTTAAATTTTCATTTTTCTATTTTATAATAAAAGTTTGTAAGTTTATATTAAAATATTTTTTTGATGCCTTCTTCCCGCCTGTATTAGCTTTAAAAACCATTTTTTCTCTGCAAGATAGGTTTTTGTTTGGTATTCTTTAGGTGTATAATTGCTGTTCTTCGAATATATATTTTTTTGCTTTTTCCCACACAATCCAAAAGCTGCAGAAGCATATGTTCGCTCGGCAAAAAAAAAATATGTAGACCTCTAGTTTTTTAGGCCCTTAAAACTGCTAGTCGCACAATTACAACTCGGTCTGCGTGTATCCTACCATTTTTTACTAAACCTTCAGACACTGCCTCATCTAAGTCTAAGAAGTCTACCGCTTTAAGTTAAAGTATTCCTTGATGATAGTCTTCTAAAATAACGCTGTTTGATAATTTGCTGAAAATAATTTTATTGCATGTAAAGGCCTACATTGTGTTGAGTTGCGAAGCGAACATATGCTTCTGCAACTCTTGGATTGTCTGGAAAAAAGTAAAGAAATATCAACTAGACGAGCAGCAATCCTCAAGGTGGAGAATAATAATAAAACCCATCTTGCACTAATAAAAGGCTTCTTAAAAGTAAAGTACAGGTTGGTAGAAGAAGTCACTAAGAAAAGTTTAGAAGAAGCTCAACTGGCAAAACTATATAACGAAATAGAAAAACGAAAACTCCATTCAAAGTTATATAAGGCAAGAAAAAATGAGCTTGTGAGTGTTAGTGACTCATCAAGATGGTTAAAGAAAGAGAATATTAGGCCGCGTGATGAAGCAGTGTTCTGCTATATCCAGGATAGAAATGTATTCTGGAGAGCAGATAATGTGTGTCAACATTGTGGGAAGTCTGGTAAGACTGTAGATCATCTAGCAACTAGATGTGAAAAAATGCTAGGCCATGATTACACTAGACGAAAATGAAGTGGTTAGATGCCTACACCTACTTCTCTTAAATAGATATAATTTTAAGTCCTCAAAACGAATTAGGAGTCACTCAGTTCAAGAAATTCTTGATAATGAGTATGCAGAGATAAGAGTGGACACCAGAATTAAAACTGATGTTAAAATTCGGAATAACAGACCGGACATATTTATTTTAGATAAGAAAAAGAATAAGATAACACTTATTGAAGTAGGAATCACTTCCCAAGATTCACTTCAAATAGTTGAAACTGAAAAACTTAGGAAGTATGACCTGCTAGCCAATGAGTTGGGCCTTATTTATAAGTGTAGTGTTGAGATAATCCCTTATGTGATGACCTGGGACGGTATTGTGACAAAATACCATAAATCTCATCTTAAAAGACTAGAAATACCCATGAATGTAAAGCATACATTCAGTCTATAGTACTTAAAAAGACAGTCGAAACAATTTCCTTTGATCGACGAAGAGGACTTGAGTCAAGACTAAATGCCGAAGAGAGCTGGGAGAGAGCGTCAATGGGTGTTATTATGAGATCAGAGATGCATGAGGAATTAAAACCTTATTTAAAAGAAGAGAAGAGAGAGGAAGATGGTGTTAAAACTTTAAAACCAAAAAATAATACACCCCTTATTTCACAAGGAGGAACCACTTTAGAGGAACCGACCAATAACATAAACGAAGAGTCGGATTTGGAAGAAGAGACAATAGTGGTTAAAGTGGTAGAAGAAAACAGATAAAAATGTTAAAATATTTTAACCCAGAATTTTATTAAATAAATTGCATTTAAACAAGGGCATTAAAGTTTTTTCATTCTTGCTATTGATTTAATTTGTACTTTTTAGAAGGGGATATCGGGTTGAACCTTCTATCTACTATTATTATAAAATTATTTTCCCTCACATCTTTTGAATGTTTAAAATTATCTACGTTCAAGGAATCAATTCATACATCCGTCTTTTGAATTAAATTATTTCAATGCTCTTGAGAAATCCTTTAGCTAATCTTCGTTATACAGCGAACGCAGCTATTTATTCAAAAATTTAAAGATAATGACTGAACAAGAGTAGATATGGTTTGTGAGGATCTGCTTCTTTATGCATTGCCACTTTTGTATTTCTCATTGAGTTTGCGGCTAGTGGATTCAAAGGCAACACAAAAAGCAAATTCGACACGCTAATTTTCAGCAATTTTTTTCTCGATTTTTTTGTTCATTATTTTCTTAATACTTTATTAAATATGCATTTTTAATTTTAATTTGTCAGCTTAATAAATTTCAGATATAGTATACAAAGATTATTAAATGCATCAAAACAATTAAGCTTCACATATTAGATTGTAAGCTTCTTTGGTTTTATTGAAGGTTGCTAAGTAGTAGGTTTCGCTGCTTTTAGTGTTAAATTATAACTGACCTACATTTGCTTCGTTGAATATTTCTGTACTATTCTTTAATTATAGCTCGTTTTTTTATACTTTGAGCTGCAAGAAGGCCTAACCTAATTTCTTAATAGAATTTTACAGGTTTTACATTCAACTAATTGGTATTCGTTTGTTACTCTTTGCTAGAGATATTTAGCAATGAGATAAACAGTAAATAGTCACGAAGATATTTTTTTTTAAGATAGAACCTCTAAATATAAAAGAAATCTATTTAAAATTATCACATCTTTTATAAAACAGTGGCAAGTGTTATATTTGTTTTCATGACATTAACGCAGTTCTAGGTTTAACATAAATAACTGCTACCCCAACACTTCATCAGTAACCCCTGCGATACCTACGTCCCAAAGTCTTTCATTTACCAGGTGTGTAGAACCTAATTACTAGGCGAGGCAGTTGCCCGGAGTTCGTTAATGTCCGTTGCATGGAGTGTGATCGAAGGCCGAAGCCGTACCTGAGCTCCCTAAGACTATGCCGCATTCCTACTTACTCTACACTTCCCGAATCAGTAAACTTCTAGCCAAGATATATTTCAGAAATTTACATGGAGTCCCCCTGGACAGTGCAATATCATACCAACATGTATAACCTGCTATTTAGCTCTTTCGGCTTTAAATGGTTTTATTTTTTAATCTCCCAGGTGTTAACTCTTCTAACCGAGTGAACAAGGCTGGGGTTCTATGCTTTTACATGGCAATTGCTTACAAGTTCATAATGTTTACAGTCTAGTTACAGAAAAAACTAAAAAATAAATTTGTAGGAAAAGTTTTGACATTTCGTAGACCTTCTCCTCGTCATAAAAAATCCCCTGGATCAACCGAAGATATAGTGTGAGTTTATTCATACCAAAAATCCGAACAATAATTCTCAACCCAGTTTCACTTACTCATTGCCAAGCCGAAAGATTTATTTGGTATTTTCCTTAACTAGAACTTCTAAATATAAAAAGATTCTTCTCAAAAATATTATTAATTATTTTTCTGAAATTTGATACTATAAACGGCTCTGATTTCTAATTTGAAGCCAATTAAAATTCTGATAAATATTTAATACAAAATTAAATTAAAAGATAAGTATCTGATACAAATTTTCTTAATTAATCCTACTATGTGACAATATTAAAACCTATTTCATTAGTAGGCTCTACAATTACAAGTTCATCAGTGTTCAAAATATTATCTGATTCCTAAACCTTGCTCATTTGTGCTTATATAAATTCCTAAATAACTTTAGGCATAATTATCCTTTCAGAAAGAATTCATTCTTTATGAAAACGTATTTTGTCTGTAACATTCAATGAATTGCTTCGAATATTGCAAACCCACAAAAGATTATTTATTAACTGTAATAATATATTAACTTTCGCATAATTTTCTTAAGGTTTTTGACTCTGTAACGCAGAGTTTTTTTTTCGTTTAGTGCTTTTTATAGAAGATATATGCCCGATACTAAATCTAGAATTTCACACTTATGCTTTCCTTCCAAGGGAATCTAAGCGGTTTTTACGTATTTCTTCGTCATAGCATTTATCTACAGCGTAAAACATATGCGCGGCGTCCGTAATATTCCAGGTACAAGAATCGGCATATTTTTTGACCATTTGATTTATGATGTGCATAAATTTACTGCTAAGAAATTCACATAAGTGTTTTTGCGTATGTATCAATTAGTTTTGACTTTACTTATTCGAGATTTTCCCGAATTTATTCAAAAACCTAGCTTTCAGGTCTAAAACAAAGTAAAGACTATTAGAGAGCATAGTTAGGGATACAAGAGTGGTTTCACATTTTCTCATTGCCCTTTTGATTTTCTTGCCTTATTTTATGTCTAAGTTAACATATACAAAGCTACTGGGAAGCCAAATTTTTCATTGTTGTGCTTATGATGAACTACCTAACAATTTCGAGACATTCTGCCAAAACGTGTCTGTAATGCAAAAAAAGCACTTGAGGGCATTTCTATGAAGTGATGGTTACGATAGCAGATATTGTCAACGGATTCATTTGTTTTTCGCGTTTAAGAATACTAGATTTTGGATTATTGGTCGTAAAATGGCTCACGGATATAAGGTTCAAACGAAGAAGTAAGGGGTTTTATCTGAAAAAATAGGATGTAAATTCGACGGTTTTATGTTTATTACATGTTTGGCTAAACAGTATATCTGATGTTTTTAACATGAGAAAAAATAGAATTCACCAGTAGGGTTTACTCCTGATTTTACACCACTTATTACGATTATCATTCACCTCATAAGAGCCAATTGAAGCCTTTATTCTACTATTTTTTGGTTTGTTACCAATATATTATCATTACCCTTATTTCCTACTTTTAAAAAGTTGTAGATTGCAAAAAAACTTAAAATTTTAAAAAAACATCAAATTTTTTACTAATTTACCTTTTTATCCCTTAAGAATGAAAATGGTTTATTTACACAAAAACAAATCAATAAAAACATATCTTAAAAAACCAATAAACATCCTAATATTCATTACATTCTTCATCTACACATACATCGTAAAACTTATACAAAATATCCTCAAATTTATAAACTCCCATCCAATTATTTACATATATCTTCTCAAATTTACACTCACAATCCTCAAATTTACATTCCTAAAACAAAACATAAATCTAAAATTAAAATATTATGAAATAGAACAATTCTATGAACATATATTACCAATAAAATACATACTATCATACAACCTAAAGAACAAAACATACACATTATCAAATATATTTCCATCTTTTCTATTTCTTCTATTATTTATTAATTATTTATATTCCTCTTTTGAATACAAATTTATCTGTAATTTATATTTCATATTTGAAATATTCTTTGAAAATGAATATATCGATTATAAACCTGAATATATTTATATAAAAGATATTCTTTTATATTTTTTACGAGATATTATGATAACAGAAGATATTTCTTCAGAAGTAAAATTTATATTCCAATATCTGTTTATATTTTTCATATTTTTGTGGTCATTTACAATGATTAATTTTAAACATAAAAATTTAATACTCAGAATAAGAAACCATATATATATTTTATCTAAGCCTTTCTATAATAGTATGGATTTTTCAAATAGAATTTCCTCAATAAGAAATAATTTATACATTTTCTCAAACCTATTCAATAATATAAGATATTTAAATCTGTTAAATAGAATTTCCTCAATAAGAAATAATTTATACATTTTCTCAAACCTATTCAATAATATAAGATATTTAAATCTGTTAAATAGAATTTCCTCAATAAGAAATAATTTATACATTTTCTCAAACCTATTCAATAATATAAGATATTTAAATCTGTTAAATATAATTTCCTCAATAAGAAATAATTTATACATTTTCTCAAACCTATTCAATAATATAAGATATTTAAATTTTTCAACCAAACTATACAACCACACATCCATAATTATATCTCATTACTCAAAACACTTTTTAAATATAAAATTCTTTTTAGAATTTTTACCAATTTTAATAATTAATTTAGATAATATATTACTAAATATAGAAATAAATAAATTTGAAAAAAAAATAATTCTTCAAAATATAATTGTATCTTCTCAAATACAAAATATATTTAATATTTTAAACACTATAACACATTTTATACCAAAAGAATACCAACAAGTATTTAGAAAGTATATTTCATATTATTTTATTTACATTTCATTTATTCTTCAATATTTTAGTAATTTAGAACCTAACACAATACTTACAGATATAAAAAGTAGCAAAGGTAATAATATGATAGATAGTAATACTAATAGTAATAGAGATAGTAATAGTAATAGAGATAGTAATAGTAATAGAGATAGTAATATGTTTGATAGTATTACTAATAGCACTAATAGCACTAATAATAGTATTACTACTAATAACAGTAATACCAATAAACTTACTACTAATAACAGTATTACTAATAATATTACTACCAATATCAGTATTACTAATAACAGTAATATCAGTATTACTTATAATATATCTACATATCTAAGAATTAATAACAATTCTATTATTAATTACTTTTACAACTTTTTATTTCATTCAATTTTATTTAATTTAGATAATATATATTATACACAAGGTATAATATATGAATATACTACAAAATCATTTAATAATATTATGATTTCTAAAATAATATATTTAATGAATAGAATAGTTATAAAAGATAATTATTTATTAATTTATATATTAAGTATATATTTTATATATGTAAGTATTAATATATATTTATATTTATTTATATTCATTTTATCTTTAATAATCGTTTTTTTTATTGAAATATTTTTACATTCAAACAGTCTTTTAGAAAATGTAAAAGAAATGATATAAGAGTATATATAAGAATAAGAGTATATAAGAGTATATATAAGAGTAAGTGTATATAAGTGTATATATAAGAGTAAGAGTATATAAGTGTATATAAGATATAAAAGTATAATAAAATTTATAATAAAATCAATATTTAATTATTATATAACCTTTATATTAATTAAATTAAATATTTTTATTAAATCAGTATTTAAAAATAAATAAATAATTCACTTAAACTTATATATTATTACTTATATATTATTCATATATAATACTAATCTTATTATTATTATTCATATATCTTATTCATAATCCTATCCACTTATCCTATCCACTTATCCTATCCACTTATCCTATCTACTTATCCTACTCATATTCATCATATTTATTTTCTAATTCTAAAATACTCTTTTTAATCTTTGAAGATTCAGACCAACTTATAAAATTATCCATAATTTTACTTACAAGAATACCAGAATCTTTAACAATTTTACTTCCTAATTTAACATGTCCATGTTCTATAAACTTAGAAGCATCTTTAACACTTGTAACCATTTTATTACGAACCATTAATGTAGACAATCTACGTTCACAAAAATTAGAAACTTTAATTTTGTTACAATCAATTAATTTTTTATTTTGAATTAAACCAATACTAAACAATCGAGAAATAAGTAATTTTCCTAAATATTGACGTGTCTCGTCTGTCTCTTTTAATCGAATTAAAGAATTTGTAAGTTTTCGTATGTTTCCTACTATTTTGTTGTATCTGTTATAATCTTCTCGGTCTTGTAAATAGTATTTTGTAGATAATATATGTTCTCTGGTTGTGTTCGTAGATTTCCATTGTAAAAAATTTACTTTTTTTAATAACCGTTGCTCATGATATTTCAATTTTCTCATTTTTTTTTCTTTTTGGGTGAAAAAAATGGATTTTATATTTAAAAAAGTCGTTTTTTCTTTATTAACAGTAAAAAAGAACAGAAATAAAGGGTTATAGTATTTAAGGGGTGTTAACTTATAGTGTTGTTATTTAAGGGGTGTTATCCTATAGTGTTGTTATTTAAGGGGTGTTATCTTATAGTGTTGTTATTTAAGGGGTGTTATCTTATAGTGTTCTTATTAAAGTATGTTAATTATCAGTAGTATTACTAACACCCTTAACGTTACTATTATTATTACTAACACCCTTAACGTTACTATTATTATTACTAACACCCTATAGTCTACTACTCTTATCACCCTTTTAACTACTACTTTCTATCCTTATAACTAACACCCTTATAGCCTCACTCCTTATAACTAAAACCCTTATAACATCTATCCTTATAACTAACACCCTTTATCACCTCACTCCTTATAACTAACACCCTTATAACCTCTATCCTTTTAACTAACACAAATCTAACTAACACCCTCCTCAACCAATATACTCCTCTATCACCTCACTCCTTATAATATAACACCCCCTCTCCCCATACCCTACTCTACCATTCCCCCTATAATATAACACCCCCATACTCCTCACTCTACAAATCACCTTTAAAACATTTGTTTTATTCCTTTATACTTAAAACCCACCCAAAAAAACCCATACAAAATAAAAAAAAATGTTCAAAAGTATAGCAACAGCACTTCTAAACAGAATATTAGGAAATTACATAGAAAATTTAAACAGAAAGCAATTAAAAATAGGTATTTGGAACGGTAAAGTAGAAATGTCAAACATTATATTAAAACTACCACCTACTCTTTCCTCTACATATTTTACACTAATTAAAGGTACAATACAATCCCTTTCACTTACCATTCCCTGGTCAAATATTTCTAAAAATTTTTCTTTTCTTGAAATTACCAACATACAAATTACATTGTTAACAGGTATTACAGATCCTTATAAAATTAAGAAATATATTATTGAAGCATTAACCGAGAAGATAATCAAGAGTATAAGTGAGGGTATAAGTGAGGGTATAAGTGAGGGTAGTAGATATGATAATAATAATAGAGGTACTAGTAGTAGAGATACTAACAATAATAACAGAATAGATACTAACAGTAATAACAGAATAGATACTAACAGTAATAACAGAATAGATACTAACAATACCTTTATTACTAGAATTGTTGCTAAAATATTAAATAATTTACAAATTATTATTAAAGAAATAGAAATACGTGTTATTACACTAGAAGGACATATTTTTAAGTTTAAAATAGATTTAATTAAAATGAAAAGTTGTAATTCAAAGTGGGATATGATAGAGGGTGTTAGTGATAGGGATATGATGGAGGGTATAAGGGGTGTTAGTGATAGAGGTAGTGGAGTAGAGGGTGTTAGTGATAGTACTAATGAACAACACCCTGTTAATAATAGTATTAATGAACAACACCCTGTTAATAATAGTATCAATGAACAACACCCTGTTAATAATAGTACTAATGAACAACACCCTGTTAGTGATAGTATTAATGAACAACACCCTGTTAGTGATAGTACCAGTCAACACCCTGTTAATAATGACACTAATACACAACACCCTGTTAATAATAGTACTAATGAACATCACCCTATAAATAACAATACTACTCATCACCCTGTTAATAATAGTACTAATGAACATCACCCTGTTAATAATAGTATCAATGAACAACACCCTGTTAATAATAGTATCAATGAACAACACCCTATAAATAACAATACTACTCATCACCCTATAAATAACAATACTACTCATCACCCTGTTAATAACAATACTACTCATCACCCTGTTAATAACAATACTACTCATCACCCTGTTAATAACAATACTACTCATCACCCTATAAATAACAATACTTTTAAAATAATACATGTTAAAGGATTCTCTATAAATATAAATAATTACCTTTTATTTGATTTAGAAATAATAACAATAAAATGTACAATAAATAATAAAAACCTTTTATTTAAAACAGATATAGAAATACCAAATATAAATACAGAATTAACAATAGATTCTTATAAAAAGGTTATTGAATTTATACATACGATTTTAGTTGAAAAAAATAAAAATGAAAATTTAATGATTAAAAGTATTAACAGTAAGATTTTAGAAATAGAAGAGTTTATAAGGAAAGGGGGTGTTAATGATAAGAGTAGTGTAATAGGGGGTGTTAATGATAAGAGTAGTGTGATAGGGGGTGTTAATTATAAGGATAGTGTAATAGAGGGTGTTAATGATAGTACTAATGAACAACACCCTTTATATATAAGTACAGATGTACAACACCCTTTATATATAAGTACTAATGAACAACACCCTGTTAACAATAAGACTAATGAACAACACCCTGTTAACAATGTATATAATACACAACACCCTGTTAACAATCAGACTAACGAACAACACCCTGTTATCAATGTATATAATACACAACACCACGTTAATAACAACACTAATGAACAACACCCTGTTAACAATCAGACTAATGAACAACACCCTGTTAACACCACTACCCCTAATATAACTCTTAACACTACCCCTAATATAAATACCCACATATGGAATTTAATTTATCAAATATATTTTGAAAAATACAAAATAAATACATTTGATAGAAATGACACTTTAAATATTTTAAAAGAAAATGAGAAGTATTGTGACCTTTACAGAAAGAAAATAAATAAAAAAATAAAAAAAGAAGAAGAAATAGAATTAAATGAATTTGAAAATAAAAATTTAATAAAAAAAATTATTAATTTACGAAATGAAGTTCTTCATGAAAAAACACCTAAAAAAAGCTTCTTTTCATATTTTTGGAACAAAAAAATCAGTAAAGAAGATAAAAAAGAAATTTACAAAGTAATAGAATATACAGACAGCAAAGGTTAGTATAGTTGGAGAAGTGGATAGTAAAGATAGTAAAGGTAGTGTAAATGCTTTAAGTAATGTAGATAGTGGATAGGAAAGATACTGTAAATACTTTAGATACGAATACTAATAACAATAATCTTACTCTTCCTACTTCTCCTTACTTAGACTCTGACTCTTTAGAATATGTAGATGCCTTAGAACCAAGTGATGAGACATATAAGAAACTAACAAGAGAAGTAGATAATAAAGAAAATGGTAGTAGAGAAATAGATAGTAAAGAAATAGATAATAAAGAAGTAGGTAGAAGAGAAGTAGGTAGTAGAGAAATAGGTAGTAGAGAAAAAGATAGTAAACAATCAATATCTAAAAAATACGTTTGTAATTTTTTAGTTAAAAATTTTAATTTTAATTTCAAGGTAAATGAAAATATTAAATATTCTATTTCTATAGAAAATTTAGAATCTTTTATAAGTAAAGAAGGAAGAAGTATTGATTTATCTTTAAGTGTTTATAATTTTAATATATTTTATAAGAAATATGATAAGACATATAAAATATTAAGGAATAAGAGGGGAGTAGAGGGTAGTACTAGTAAGGAAGAGGGTGTTAGTGATAGAGGTAGTAAGGAAGAGGGTGTTAGTGAATAGGGGTAGTAAGGAAGAGGGTGTTAGTAATAGAGGTAGTAAGGAAGAGGGTGTTAGTTATAGTACTAGTAAACAAAGGGGTGTTAGTAACAGTACTAGATAAACAAAAGGGTGTTAGTAACAGTACTAGTAAACAAAAGGGTGTTAGTAATACTAACAACAATACTACTAACTTTTGTAATGTTATTTATATTAAGGAGAAGAATACTTTAAATATTTTTATAAATGAAATGAAAATATTGAATTTTAAAAAAATATTTCTTTTATTTGATAAATTAAAAAATAATAAAATAAATGAAATAATAAGACTTTTAAGTATAAAGGATATTTTAGAGGGTGATAGTGGAGGGGGTGTTAATAATAGTGGGGATAGGGGTGTTAATGATAGGGATAGTAAACAACAGGGTGTTAATAAGAGTAGTATGTATTTTGGGGGTGTTAATGATAAGGATAGTAAACAACAGGGTGTTAATAAGAGTAGTAAAGAAGAGGGTGTTAATGATAAGGGTAGTAAAATAGAGGGTGTTAATGATAAGGGTAGTAAGGAAGGGGGTGTTAATAATAAGGATAGTAAACAACAGGGTGTTAATGATAAGGATAGTAAGCAAGAGGGTGTTAACGGTAGTACCAATAATTATCACCCTCTTAATAACAATACTAATAATTATCACCCTCTTAATAACAATACTACACAATCAACACCCCTTTAATAATAACCTCACTATAGTCTTAAATATTAGAAAACCTAAAATATCAATTTCTAAATACGTGTTAAGAGAAATGGGTTTTATATTAATAAATCAAAGTATAAATATTAAATGTAAAGAAATAATACTTAATAGTGTTATTTGTATGAAGAATAAGTTTAATTTACAAGTAAAAGATTTAGAAATATTTATATTTAAAAATAGAATTAAAGAGTATATTGTTAATAAGATACCTATAGAAATAACAGGTAGTATAGTAGATAGTGTTATAGGTTGTTATGATATAGGAAAGGGGGAGGGTAGTGGAGTAGAGGGTGTTAATGATAAAGGTAGTGTATTAGAGGGTGTTAAGGATACAGGTAGTATGGAAGGGGGTGTTAGTGATAGAGGTAGTAAACAACAGGGTGTTAGTGATAGTAGTGTATTAGAGGGGGTTAATGATAGTACTAGTAAACAAGAGGGTTTTAACTATACTACTGACCAGCAACACCCCTTTAACAATACTACTAACCAGCAACACCCCTTTAACAACCTACCTAATCAACAACACCCCTTTAGTAATACTACTCTTTCTGTTCTACACTTAGACTCTTGTATTGATAAATTACGTATTAAGATACCTAAAGACCTTTTATTTATAAGAAGTAGTAATATAAAGGGTGTTAATAACAATACAGGTAACTTACACCCTGTTAATAACAATACCACATATTACCCTGTTAATAACAACACATACAATCAACACCCTGTTAATAACAACACTGATATACAACACCCCTTTAGTAACAACACTGATATACAACACCCCTTTAGTAACAATACTGATATACAACACCCTGTTAACAACAACACATACAATCAACACCCTGTTAACAACAACACATACAATCAACACCCTGTTAATAACAATACCACACAACACCCTCTTAATAACACTAGACTTACCTTTAACTTATCTATAAACAATCTTATATTAGATTTACCTTTTATTTCTTATAAATTAAAAGGTAAAGAAATAACATTAGTTAGTGATTTAAATGTAGAAATATTTACTTTTAATTTTAATATAAAAGGTAATAAATTAAAAGGGTGTTATAGAAGAGATAAGTGGACAAAAAATATTTTTTATAATTTTAATGATTTTAGATTTAAAGGTAATGAATATGTTGTTAAGTTAAAGAAGGAAATAGAAGAGATGCTTATGTTTATAAAGGGTGGTAGAGATAATAGTGTGTTAGGGGGTGTTAATGATAAGAGTAGGATAGAGGGTGTTAATAATAAGGATAGGATAGAGGATGTTAATGATAAGGATACTGAACAACACCCTGTTAACTATACTACTGATAAACAACACCCCTTTAGTAACAGTAGTAATCAGCAACACCCTGTTAATTATACTATTGATAAACAACACCCTGTTAATTATACTACTGATAAACAACACCCCTTTAGTAACAGTAGTAATCAGCAACACCCTGTTAATTATACTATTGATAAACAACACCCTGTTAACTATACTACTCATAAACAACACCCTGTTAATTATACTACTGATAAACAACACCCTGTTAACAATACTACTGATAAACAACACCCTGTTAACAACACCCTTTTATTTACTAACCTACGTCTTAATATAATAACACCTCTTATTTCCATACTAATAAAAGTAAAAGAAATTAAAAACAAAAATATAAAGAAAATATTAATAAAGACAAATAACACCCTGTTAAATATAAGTAAAATATCACTTATAAATAACACCATAACTAATATACGTATTATTAAAGATGAAAGTACAGATAAAGATATATTTTATATTTTACAATTCTTAAAAGAATTAGAAATAATACCTTTTACTTCTAACAGTTCAGAAGAAGAAGTATTTATTATAAGAAATGTTAAAATTATTTCTTATTTCTCTCTTTCTTTATATTCTAAGGTTATATTTAAAAGTAAAAATATTTATATTTTATTTAAAAAGGATTCATTAAGAATAGAGATACCTATATCAATAGGTGTTAGTGATAGTGAATTAGAGGGTTTTAGTGATAGTAGTAGGTTAGAGGGTGTTAATGATAGTGGAATAGAGGGTGTTATTGATAGGTAGTAGGTTAGAGGGTGTTAACCTAAGTAACTATAATTATAAGGGTGTTAACATAAGTACTAATAAACAACACCCCTATAACACTAACAATACTACTTATCACCCCTTTAACACTAATAATACTACACAACACCCCTATAACACTAACAATACTACACAACACCCCTTTAACACTACTATTAATACTTTAAATGTCTCTCTTGTTATTTTAAAAGATACTAATGGTTTAATAATAACACCTGTTATTACTGGTAGTATAGATAATGAGTTTTATCGTATTTTAACAAGAAATATATTAGAAATTATAGAAATAACACTTAATATTATAGATTGTTTACTTATTAAAAGTAAAGAAACTACTTTTAATTTTAATATTTTACCTTTAGTATGTGTTAGGTTATATTGTATTATTGGTAATAGTGTAATAGAGTTAGGGGTGTTAGATAGTAGTATAGAGATAAAGGGTGTTAGTGGTAATAGTTTTATAAAGGAAGAAGGGGGTGTTAATGATACAGGAGTGGATAAGGATAGGGGTAATGGATTAGAGGGTGTTAAGGATAAGGATATGTAAGAGGGTGTTAAGGATAAGGATAGAATATAAGGGGTGTTAATGATAAGGGTAGTAATATAAAGGGTGTTAGGGATAAGAGTACTAATATAAAGGGTGTTAGGGATAAGAGTAATAAAGATAGTTATAAGGGTAGTAATAAGGGTAGTTATAAAAGTAACAAGGAATTACTAGATGCCTTATTAAAGGGTATTAATAACAATACTAACAACTATAATAATAACACTACTAATAACACTTCTAATACTACCCCTTTAGATGTTATTTCTACTGATTTTATATATCAACAGTTTATAGAGAATTACCCTTTAATAGATATATTAACACCCTTTCTTTTACTTACAATTAATATTAAAGAAATAAGTCTTAAGCCTATAAAATATTACTGTAATATAAAGGGTGTTAGTGACTATAAGGATATAAAGGGTGTTAATGATAAGAGTAATATATTAGAGAATATAAAGGGTGTTAATGATAAGGATAATATATTAGAGAATCTAAAGGGTGTTAATGATAAGGATATAGAAGAGGGTTTAAATTATAAGGATATAAGAGGTGTTAGTGATAAGTATAATCAAGAAGAGGGTGTTAGTGATAGGGATATAGATGAGGGTGTTAATGACAAGAGTAATGATTATAAGGATAATCAAGAAGAGGGTGTTAGTGATAAGGATAATCAAGAAGAGGGTGTTAGTGATAGGGATATAGATGAGGGTGTTAATGACAAGAGTAATGATTATAAGGATAATCAAGAAGAGGGTGTTAGTGATAGGGATATAGATGAGGGTGTTAATTATAAGAGTAATGATTATAAGTATAATCGAGAAGAGGGTGTTAATGATAGGGATATAAAGGGTGTTAATTATAAGAGTAATGACTATAAGTATAATCGAGAAGAGGGTGTTAATGATAAGGACATAAAGGGTGTTAATTATAAGAGTAATGAACATAACCCCTTTATTCTTATTACTAATTCTACTATTATTATACTTAAAGGTACTTTAGGTATTAACACCCATATATCTATAAGAAATATAAATACTTTACAATCACTTACAATACTTCTTCTTATAAAACAATCATTTATAACACCTGATTTTTCATATGGTATACCTACATTATTAACACCTTTTAATATATATCTTAAAATATATAATATAGAGTATACAACAGTAGAATACGATAGTGTAGTAAAGGGTGTTAATGTAGAGGGTGTTAGGGATAGTGGTATGGTAGAGGGCGTTAGCGATAGTACATATAATTATAACACTGTTAGCGACAGTACTAACACACAACACCCCTTTAACAACACTACTAACACACAACACCCCTTTAACAACAGTGCTAACACACAACACCCCTTTAACAACAGTGCTAATACACAACACCCCTTTAACAACAGTGATACTAAACAAGACCCCTTTAACAACACTAATACACAACACCCCTTTAACAACAGTACTAATACCCCCACTACCAATATTAACACCCCCACTACCCCCACTAACACCCCCACTACCCCCACTAACACCCCCACTACCAACACTAACACCCTCATTCTCTCTAATCTCACGTTAACACCCACTGGCTTACAACTATTTATTACTAAAATAACACCATTCTATTACACTAACACCCCTTTAAGACTTAAAGTATCCTTTATTATAAATCCCCAGTCAGTAACAACAAGAATAACAATAAGTGATTGTAATATAAAATTAAAAATAAAAAATATAAATGAAATACAATCTCTTATAAATTACACCTTAAAAGAAATAAAGAAATATACCTTTTATTCTATAGAAAATAGAATATCAATAATATCTTTAATATTATTTGATAATACAATAATTATATGTAAGAATAACGGGTCTTATTTTATAAAAGTATTATTAAATTTTATATCAATAACAATAGAAAATGAAATTATTTGTAAGTGTGTTATAGGGGTGTTATATTATGATAATTATTTATTAGATTATTACCCTTTAATTGATCAATTTAGTATAAATATAAGTGTTATTAATGAAATTATAAGTGTTAATAGTAAAGAAGTAATAAGAGGTGTTATTAGTGATGGGTTGTTAAGGGAAATAAGGTATTTTAATAGTTTAGGTGTTAAGAATATACTTTATAATTATAGTTGTAGTGATATGGTTATAAGGACAATAAGTAAGATATTAAAGGTAGTAGGTAATAGTAGGGGTGTTAGTAATAGGGATAGTAGGGATATGGTAGAGGGTGTTAGTAACAATAGGGATAGTAAAGAGGGTGTTAGTAATGGGGATATGGTAGATAGTAAACAACAGGGTGTTAATATAAGTACTAGTGAACAACAGGGTGTTAATATTAGTACTAGTGAACAACAGGGTGTTAGTAATGGGGATATGGTAGATGGTAAACAACAGGGTGTTAATGACAGTACTAATCCTTTACACCCCGTTAATGACAGTACTAGTAAACAACAGGGTGTTAATATAAGTAGTAATACTACCAATGAACAACACCCCCTTAGTAACACTACTAACAATAACACCCCCACTAACACCTGTTACTTTACTGATAATATAGCTACTCTTACTATTAACAATACTGTTTTATATTTACCTTTAAATAAGGAAGGTACAAATTTATATACATTTAACACCTCTTTACTTGCTATAGAAATAACACTATCAGAATTAAAAAGAAAAATAAATATTTATAACCCTGTTATTATAAAGAATATGACAGAATTTAAAATAACAGTAGGATTATCAAATAATTATAATGATATATTAACACCCTTTAGTAATAGTACTATAATAACACCCTTTAATGATAGTTCTTTATTATTAAAAGGGTGTTATTTATTATTACAACCTTTTGGTTATAAACAAGGTAATAAAGGTGTTAATATTAGTAATATAAATAACACCCCTACTTCTATATATTTTACTTGTAATGATTATAGAGCTATGCATATGGTGTTAATAGTAGATGTTATACAATATAAGTGTAGTGATAGTAATATAGGGTTTAGTATAGGGAGTGGTGATAGTAGTATGGGATTAGGTATAGGGAGTGGTGTTAGTAGTATGGGTGGTAATAACACCCCTTTAAATAACAGTAGTGGTAATAACACCCCTTTAAATAACAGTACTGTCAATACCCCTTTAAATAACAGTAGTGGTAATAACACCCCTTTAAATAACATTAGTGGTAATACCCCTTTAAATAACAGTAGTGGTAACACCCCTTTAAACAAGAGTAGTATCAATACCCCTTTAACCACACACTCTAACAATACCCTTTTCTATATCCTTATTTACCCTCTTTATTACCTTTATAACTCTACTCCTTACCCTTTAACTTTCTCTATAATTAACACCTCTCTTAACTGTTGTACTTTATTAACACTATCACCTAACAATAACGTATCATTACCTTACTTTCATATAAATAACACTGCTTATATATCTACAATACAACAAGATAATAAAAGTAATATATTAACACATGATAAATATTATATTAATAATAATATAACATATGGTCTTTATTATGATAAGAAGGTGTTAAATATTAAAGGTAATAAAATATATTCTTTAATAACAGAAATAACAGTATACCCTTTATTTATATGTAATAATTATTTAAAGGTAGAGGTTAGTATAGGGGGTAATAGTATAAGGGGTGTTAGTAATACTAGGGATAAGGTTAGTAGTGTAAAGGGTGTTAATAATAGTAGGGATATGGTAAGTAGTGTAAAGGGTGTTAGTAATACTAAGGATAAGGTTAGTAGTGTAAAGGGTGTTAGTAATACTAAGGATATATTAGAGGGTGTTAGTAATATAGTAGATATACAACAGGGTGTTAAAGATAACACCTATGATAACACTTATGATAACACTGCCTGCTTTAATCTTGAGGATAGGAAGTGTAGTGTTAGGTGTATGGGGTTATCTAGTGATAGGTTAGATTTTGGTGTTCCTGAAATGTTATGTATATTAAGTGTAGGTAAGAGTAAGAGTAGGGAAAGGGTAATGGAGTATGAAAGGGTATTTAACATAGGTAAGGGTGATAAGGGTAATAAGGATATAAAGGGTGTTAGTAATATAGTAGATATACAACAGGGTGTTAAAGATAAGGGTACTAATATAAAGGGTGTTAATAGTAGTATAGATGATTATAAGGGTGTTAGTAACAGTACTAGTAAACAACAGGGTGTTAACATAAGTACTATTAAACAACAGGGTGTTAACAACCTATCTAATGAACAACAGGGTGTTAACATAAGTACTGACGTAAACAACAGGCTCTTAACAACAACAATATCAGTACTAATAAACAACACCCTCTTAACAACAACCCATCTAACAATAACAACAACAATACTAATAGTAATATATTACCCCCCTTACTGACCTTTTACCTTTAAATAATAGATTGTATTTAACACCCTGTTATTTATCTCTTTCTATAGAAATGGTACCTGGTAAAGGTAAATATTGTAAATCAAGAATAATAAATATAAGATATTCTAACATATTAAAGAATAACACCTGTTATTCTCTAATAATAATAAGTGAGAATTATGTAATGGATATAGGGTGTTATTCTAGTAAAGAAATACATTTATATAAAAATAACGGGTTTTATATATTATTTAGAAAGAAAGTAAATAACACCCTTTTATCTTCTTATTGTTCATATGTTAGTGTTAAACCTGTTAGTGATTATATTAGAATAGAAGGGGTGTTATTTAAAGTAGAAGTTACTTTAGAGAATAAACAAAGGGTGTTAAGTATTATAGAGGTTTATAATTATCCTTATTATATTGTTAATTGTAGTAAGAGTGTTATTTATTATAAACAGTGTGGTAGTAAAGAGGAATATACAGGGTGTTATAATTATAGTGGGAGTGGTTATAGTAATGATGGTTATAGGGGTGTTAGTAATAGTAATGATGGTTATAGGGGTGTTAGTAATAGTGGAGAGGGGTATAGGGGTGTTAGTAATAGTGGAGATGGTTATAGGGGTGTTAGTGATGTGATACATAAACAACAGGGTGTTAGTGATAAGGATAGTAATATAAAGGGTGTTAATATAAGTACTAATGAACAACAGGGTGTTAGTGATAAGGATAGTAATATAAAGGGTGTTAATATAAGTACTAATGAACAACATGGTGTTAGTGATAAGGATAGTAATATAAAGGGTGTTAACAAAAGTACTAATGAACAACAGGGTGTTAACACCAATACTAATAGTAACCCTTCTACACAACACCCCTTTAATAACACCCCCTTTAATAACAACAATAACACCCCCAATAACAATAACAATACTCACTACCCCTTTATATTTACTGATTATTCACTTCCTCTTATATTAACACTACGTATTGGTAAGAAGGTGTTAAATTATACATTTAAACAAGATACTATAATAATAGAAGGGTTTTATTTACAATGTACTAAGATTAACACCTCTTATATATTAAGAATAGTAGAAATTAATAGATTAGAGGTGTTAAATGATATAAATATTTGTAGTAATATAACAGTAGGTTATATTTATAAGGTGTTATTTGAACATATAGCAATATCTGTTGTTAGTGGTGTTAATGAAGTAATGTGTATACATTTAAAAGGTACAGAGATTAACCTTAAGAGTAGTAAGGAGTGTTATGTTAGTATTAATGATAAGAGTGAGGTAGGGGGTGTTAATTATAAGGATAGTAGAAAGGGTGTTAATTATAAGAGTGAGTTAGGGGGTGTTAGTGATAGTAAGGATATTAAATTGGAGGGTGTTAATGATAAGAGTAATAAATTAGAGGGTGTTAGTAATAAGGATAATAAATTAGAGGGTGTTATTAATAGTAAGGAACAACACCCTCTTAACAACAACAATATCAGTACTAATAAACAACACCCTCTATAATATCAGTACTAATAAACAACACCCTCTTAACAACAACAATATCAGTACTAATAAACAACACCCTCTTAACAACAACACTCTTAATAACACCCCTATTACTGATACACACTGTTGTCTTGATATAAGTGTTATTTCTATACAAATAGATAATCAAACATTAGAATGTGTTTATCCTATAATATTTTACCCTGTTAATATAAAACAAAGATTTTTTAGTGAATCTAAAGATAAAAGAAAGTTTTTAAGTTTAAGTATTGGTTTTTACTTAGAAAGTATAATAAGGTATTTAACAGGTGATAATAATAGTAGTAGGGATGTAGAGGGTGTTAGTAATAGGGATAGTAAACAACAGGGTGTTAACAATCTATATGATAATCAACAGGGTGTTAGCAATCTATATGATAAACAACAGGGTGTTAGTAATAAGGATAGTAATCAACAGGGTGTTAACAATCTATATGATAATCAACAGGGTGTTAGTAATAAGGATAGTAATCAACAGGGTGTTAACAATCTATCTGATACTTATAACCCTCTTAACAACAATACTAATACTTATCACCCTCTTAATAACAGTACAGATAAACAAAACCCTCTTAATAACAGTACAGATAATTATAACCCTCTTAATAGCAGTACTAATACTTATAACCCTCTTAATAACAGTACAGATAAACAACACCCTCTTAATAACAGTACTAATACTTATAACCCTCTTAATAACAGTACTAATACTTATAACCCTCTTAATAACAGTACTAATACTTATAACCCTCTTAATAACCCTAATAATACTTATAACCCTAATACCCCTCCCCATTTTACTTATATTATATTCTTATTACAAGAATTCGTTCTTAATTTAGAAGAAGATATTCTTACAAAATTAATAACCTTTATACCAACCTATAGAAATAACACTAACTATTCATATTTATTATGTAACAACTGTAACAAGAATGAATGTATATGTTACACATATAATCTTTATAACTCGTATAAGGATACTGATACTAAGTATACTAATACTAATAACCAATATACTAATAACCAATATACTAACCAACAACACTACCAACAACACTACCAACAACACTACCAACAACCATACCACCCCCATCAATACAATAATATCACTATTGATACTCTTCACTTACACCCTCTTAAACTCCGCTTCTCTTTTCTTAAGTCTACTAAGAACCATTTTATTTCTTATTTACTTTCTTTTATTTTACAAAATATTTCTTCTTTAAAATTAAAATTTAATACTTTTTTAATTACAAATATAAAAGATTATAAGATATTAATAGAATTAATAATAAATTCTTATAAAATAGGATTAATAAGTCAAATGTATAAAATATTTGGAAGTTTAGATTTTTTAGGTAATTTAAGTTCTTTAGTAGATAGTTTTAGTTTAGGGGTACATGATTTATTTTATGAACCTTATAATGTATTAAGTAATTCTAATAGTAATTCTATAGATTTTAGTATTGGGATATTACGAGGGGGTAAATCTTTTATAAAAAATACTTTAAGTGGTGTTAGTAATACTGTTAGTAGAGTTACTTCTTCTATTTCTAAAGGGGTTAGTTTAGTATCTTTAGATAAAGATTTTAATGAAAAAATGAATTTAAGTAATAATTTAATATTTTATTTGGATGATGAGTTGTTATTTCCTGATAAATTGGTATTTACTAATAAGTATGATAGGTTTGTTGAGTCTTGTGTTAGTGGGGTGAGGGGTATTGTTGAGAAACCAATGGAGGGGTTTAAAAAAGGGTTTAGGGGGTTTCTTGTGGGGGTGGGGAAAGGTATTGTGGGGGCTGTGGCTAAACCGGTGGCTGGTATTAGTGATTTGGCTTGTAGTGTTAGTGAGGGTGTTAGGGATAGGGTTAGTGGTGGGGAGGTAGTAAGGATACAGTACACTAGGGTGGTAGGTATAAGGGTAATAGGGGTAGGTGGGTATGGGATGGAGATAGGGGAGTATGGGATAGGAGAGTATGAGGGTAGTAAGTTAGAGGGTGTTAGTGATAAGGGTAGTAAGTTAAAGGGTGTTAGTGATAAGGGTAGTAGGTTAGAGGGTGTTATTGATAAGGGGGGTTGGGGTGTTGTAATAGGGTTAGTAGTTAGAGGGTGTTAGTGATAAGGGTAGTAGGTTAGAGGGTGTTAGTGATAAGGGTAGTAGGTTAGAGGGTGTTATTGATAAGGGGGAGTATGAGGGTGTTAGTGATAAGGGTAGTAAGTTAAAGGGTGTTAGTGATAAGGGGGAGTATGAGGGTGTTAGTAATAGGGTAGTAAGTTAAAGGGTGTTAGTGATAAGGGTAGTAAGTTAGAGGGTGTTAGTGATAAGGGTAGTAAGTTAGAGGGTGTTAGTGATAAGGGGGAGTATGAGGGTGTTAGTAATAAGGGTAGTAAGTTAGAGGGTGTTAGTGATAAGGGGGAGTATGAGGGTGTTAGTAATAGGGATAGTAGATTAGAGGGTGTTAGTGATAGTACTAGTAGATTAGAGGGTGTTAATAATAGTACTAGTAATTATCACCCTGTTAACAACCTATCCAATAATATAACTGATAATCCCTATAACACTAATGCTATTCTTGGTCTACCTGCTGGTTTTAAGGTGGTGGAGAGAGATACGTTATATGACTTAGATAGGAGTAAGTCATATTACATATTCAATAAATATATAAAAGAAGGATATTTTATTGATGGGTGTGTAGGTGTTATAGGACTAGAAAGTATAATGGTTATATTAATAAGAGAAGGTGTTGTTTTAAGTGGTAAGGAGTGTTTTTGTATGGTTGAATGGAAAGATGTAAGAATTGAAGGGAATTCTTTTTATGTGGGAAAGGTTTGTGTTGTTGTGTATAAAAGGGGGTTTATAAGTAAGATGGTGGTGGTAAAGGGGGATAGAAGGGGTATATTAGAGGGTGGTAGAGGATAGTAGGGGGTATAAGGGGGTGTTATTAGAGGGTGGTATTGGGTGTTAATAATAGTACTAGTAATTATTACCCTCTTAATTATCTTTTACTCTTCTCTACTGATAAATAAAGGAATTTCATGTTATTCTTTAAAAAAATATAATTTTTAAATATAAAATAAATTTGAGTACTTTATTTAAAAATATCACATCTTTTTAAATAGTGGCAAGTGTTATATTTGGTTTCATGACATTAACGCAGTTCTAGGGTTAACATAAATAACTGCTACCCCAAAACTCCATCAGTAACCCCTGCGATACCTACGTCCCAAAGCCTTTCATCTACCAGGTGTGTAGAACCTAATTACTAGGCGAAGCAGTTGCCCGGAGTTCGTTAATGTCCGTTGCATGGAGTGTGATCGAAGGCCGAAGCCGTACCTGGGCTCCCCAGACTATGCAGCATTCCCACTTATTTTACACTTCCTGAATCAGTAAACTTCTAGCCAAGATATATTTCAGAAATTTACATGGAGTCCCCCTGGACAGTGCAATATCATACCAACATGTATAACCTGCTATTTAGCTCTCCCGGATTTTAATGGTTTTTGTTTTATATCTCCCAGGCGCTAAGTCTTCTAACCCGAGTGAGCAAGGCTAGGTTTCCATGCTTTTACATGGCAATTACCTACATGTTTGGCTGCGGTCTTTGATCCAGTTACATAAAAAACTACAAATAAATTTGTAGAAAAAGTTTCGCCTTTTCGTAGACATCTTCTCCTCATAACAACTCCCAAGGAACAACCGAAGGTGTAGTGTGGTTTTATTCCCACCAAAAATCTAAACAACGATCTCACACCAGTTTCACACACTCATTGCCAAGGAGAAAGTTTTTTATGTGGTTATCCTCCCTCCACTAATATAATTTAATAGTAAGAATAAATAGTAATATAAGAATTGGGGTTTTCAAAAATGGGTAGAAGAAAAAAAGTTGACAGCGAAAATATAAAAAATGATGAAATAAATGCTGTAAACAACTCGGAAATAAGTTTAAAAGAGACAAAAACGTGTGATAGAGATGTAGTAACTATATCCGGGACGCTTCCACCACAACCACCATCTATAATAACACCCACTCTCCATCGAGCAATACGCGTCAGGCTACTCCAATCAGCCTGCTCGATTCCGCACTTCCTTCTTCCTGTCCCGATTCGTCTGCGCGTAGACCAGCCAACACAATGGAAAACCTCAATGCCCCAGTCAATAAAGCAGGAAAACGACTGATTGTATTGCATTCAATACTTGACTCTGTCACAGCCGTAGAGCAGGAATGGCCTAGATCTGCTATATCAGCAGTGCAAAAAAGGTTTGAGAAAAGGCCTAGAAATGGCTGGTCTGCAATTCTTAGGTACTATAATTGGAAATTTGTTCGAACTGTTGATATCGATGTGTTAAAAAAATTAAAAAATAATGAGGCAGAAAGGGCAATACGGCAAGAAGCGAATGAAGAGCGACGTAGAATCGCCACTTGTCTCGCCGAGCCTTGTTCCTTAACTGACACTACACTCTATATCAACCTGAGAGAAAAGTTTGTGCAAAATCAAGAAACTATCGGAGAAGGAAATCGGAGATGTAGTGTTCCGAACTAGAAAACTTCCAAGTGAATTGGTTGATAGTAAAGTTTTGGAACTCATAAATCGGATCACAGGTGAATATGCTGAATTTTATGTGCCTAAGAATGTTAGTGATGCAGCTCGAATCATCCAAGCGGCTCAGGTATGCTATGACGAGGAAACGCGTAAGGAGAAGCCTAGATCTGCTTGGAAGGAAAATATAGAAAGTAAAATTTCTAAGTTAGTACTTTTCAAAGATCTCCTCGTGAAGGCTCGCAAGCAGGAAAAGCTCTCTACTTCGGAAACGAAAAGTCTCAGAAAAATTATGCGAGAGTTTAATTTAGACTTAAGCAAAATAAATGATCTCTCTGAGGCTTTGGTTAAGAAGAATGAGGCCTTGAATGTGTACGAGAAAAAAATTACGATGTATGAAAGTAGGAGAAAATTTCGAAAAGAGAATCGTATGTTTGAGTTATTCCGAGGTCGATTCTATCGAGGGTTATCTGAGCGCGTTGAATCCGAGCATGTGGTTTATCGTGACGAAATTTCAGAATTTTGGTCTACAATGTGGAATAAAAATGATAAAGTAGTTACATATGATGAGTATTTGATACCTTTCGTGTCAGATACGCAACAGACCACGTTTCCTTCATTTGAAGAGTTTATAGATATCATCAATTGGCTGCCTAACTGGAAAGCCGCTCGAATTGATGGTATTTATAACTTTTACATCAAGAAACCTACGAGCCTTCATAAATATCTTTACGATATTGTGAAAGCCATATGTTTAGAAAGAACGCCTCAAGCCAATTAATATTATTATCGACTTACTTATCTGATACCTAAAGGTAAACCAAATACTGGTTCTGATTACAAGCCAATAACCTCTATGTCAAACCTGTATAAACTGACAACAAAATGTGTTACTAAAGTGGTTCAGGTTGAGGTGGAAAGACGAGGATTATTTTCAGATAATCAGTTGGGGCCGGTTAGAGGAGTGCAAAGAGCGAAAGAACAGGCCCTTTTAAATGCTGCCATTAATAAGGAGTACGGAAAAAATCTTAAGGCAACATGGATTGATGTAAAAAAAGCTTATGATTCAATAGATCATGCTTATTTGACTCAATGCATTGAAAACCTTCATTTACCTGATTGGATCCTGGAATTTATTAAGGTAATTATATCAAAATGAAAAATTGATATATCAGTAGCGCCTGAAAAAATCATGAGCAAGAAGATTGATAGAGGGATTCTGCAAGGAGATAGTTTGTCACCATTATTGTTTGTGTTGTGTATGGATCCATTGAGCCGAAAGCTTAATGAGAAATACACAAAAGTGACAATAAAGACAGATGCAGAATCCCACGCGATTAATCATCTCTTGTTTATTGATGATCTTAAGCTCCTTGCCGAAGATGGACAAACATTGGAAGAAATGACGGAGGAGGTTAAAAAGTTTATGAATAATATAGGATTGGAAATTAACAAAGAGAATTCAGCCACTAATGATCCATGTTGTGAAGATACTGCTACTCTTCTCGAAGGAATGGGAGTTTATAAATACCTTGGAATTATAGAAGACAGCAGAGGAATTCCAACAAGTAAGTCGTTTGAGGAAGTACAGACCAAACTTATAGCACGAGTAGAAAGACTTTGTCGCACGAGATTAAATGCAAGAAATTTATTTCAAGCCATTTATCAACATGCAATTTCTTTACTAAACTATCATATAGGTGTACTTCGACTAGAACCGGCTGACTTCTCTAAGTTAGATGATGCAGTGCGTGCAGTGTTAGTAAAGAACAAAATACACCTACGCCCAGGATGCAAAGAACGTCTATACCTTCCACGTAAAGAACTTGGAAGAGGTTTACATAGTGTCGAGTTCAAAAGCGAACATATGCTTTTGCAACTCTTGGATTGTCTGGAAAAACATAAAGATACATCGAATAGAAGAGCAGCAATCCTAAAGGTTGAGAATAATAATAAAACCCACCTTTCACTAATTAAAAATTTTTTAAAAATAAAATACGGGTTGGAAGAGGAAGTCACAAAAAAGAAATTGGAAGAAGCTCAACTAGCTAACCTATATAACGAAATCAAAAACCGAAAACTACATTCAAAGTTATATAGCGCTAGAAATAACGAGCTGGTAAGTGTAAATGACTCCTCAAGATGGTTAAAGAAAGGAAGTGTAAGACCACGTGATGAAGCAGTGTTCTGTTATATCCAGGATAGAAATGTATTCTGGGGTGCAGAAGGTATGTGTCAACACTGCAACCAGTCTAGGAAAACTGTTGATCACTTAGCAACGAGATGTGAAAAAATGCTTGGTCATGACTATACTAGACGACATAATGAAGTGGTACGATGTATACATTTACTCTTGCTGAATAAATATAAGTTTATGTCTTCGAAACGAACATGAAGCCACTCAGTTCAAGAAATTCTTGATAACGAATATGCAGAGATAAGAGTGGACACCAGAATAAAAACTGATGTCAAGATCCGGTGTAACAGACCAGATATATTTATTTTAGACAAGAGACAGAATAGGATAACCCTCATTGAAGTAGGAATCACATCCCAAGACTCTCTTCAAATAGTTGAAACAGAGAAGCTTAGGAAGTATGACCTATTAGCAAATGAGTTAGGTCTTATTTATAAATGCAATGTAGAGATAATTTCTTATGTGATGACCTGGGACGGTATTGTGACAAAATACCATAAGACGTATGTTAAGAGACTGCAAATACCCATGAATGTAGAGGCATATATACAATCCATAGTACTCAAGAAGACAGTCGAAACAATTTCTTTTGATCGACGAAGAGGACTTGAGTCTGGTCCAAATGCCGAGGAGAGCTGGGAGAGAGCATCATTAAGTGTTATTTTACGAGCTGAGATGCATAAACAACTAATACCCCCTTTAAAGCAAGTAGACAACGAGGAAGATGATGTTAAAAAGGAAAATACAAAAAATATTTTACCCCTTATTTTCGATGGTATAACCACAGCAAAGGAACCAAAAACTAATACAAATGAAGAGTTGGAGTTGGAGGAAGAGATAGAAGTGGTTGAAATGGTGGAAAGAATTATTTAGAAAGAGAAAAATTTGTTAACCCAGAATTTTATTAAATAAGTTATTGTAGTATTCTACCATATAATTTTGGGTTATTGAATTCCCTTATAAAATATAAAATTATATTTTATTAAAACCCTATAATGGAAGAATAGAAACCGAAGAAGTGGAATAATAATTTAAATAAATCTTTCGTTGATCAAGCGAATCTTTAGTTTTACGGGTTAACAAACTCTTTTATTCAAATAATAGAGCCTGTCTCATCAAATATACCTTTTATCTGGGTGTCGTCTCGAGTGAGGTTACGACAGTAATTTAAAAGACTTACTATACTGTATCTATACATCTTATAGTAATTGATATTTAATAAATTTTTTTTGGGATTCAAGTTTATAGGTAAAATTATTGACTTTCTAGGTTTATATATTGTAAATTAGATTATTATTGTATTGGCTTATGTGTAATATAGGTTGGTACTTATTTAAATAAGGTGAGCTTAGATACATTACTCTGAAACAAGAAATTGGAATTTCTTGCTTTAATATTACACATTAAATTGTGTGTTTTTAAATGGTGAATCTTTGTTTTTTTTGGTACGAACGAACTTTAACCCTTTATCACTGTGGGATTGATATATAGAGTTTACTATTTGAGAAGAAATGATTATTTAAATAATTAAAAAGTTTGCTGATTGTTTTTTAGTGTAAATCTTAGTGTGAGGAGAAAGCGTAAATGTTTAAGTTTCTTTTTTCTTTAGTTTTTTTGGAACTATTTGGGTGTGTGGTAACAGTACTGTTGTTTTTTTTTGAATTTGGCATTGAAAATTGAGGTGGTTTGGTATTTTTCATAAGTTTTTTAACAAAAAATATGTGGTTTACTTGTTGAGATGGATTGATGCTTCGAAAGGAAGTGACAACTTTTTGGTTTATAATTCTAAAAAAGAATGAATTTTGTGATTGATACATGCTTTTAATAATTCTGTTTGGTGATTTACAACTTAGTCTTGATTTATAATAGTACAGTTTTACTTATAATGTTGTTGTTTTATTTCTTCATTTTACTTTTGGTTTTTGAAATCTGTATTTTTAAATTATTGTTTTTTTTTCTAAGGATGATGGTAAATAGCACGTGCACTGAGTCACTGTGGTTCTTTATCAATTAAAAAGATATTTTAGAGAATGTTTTGTGTTTAATTATATTTGTTTGATGAAGATTTGATAATTAGTAAAAATCGGTAATATATTTTCATACCAGGTTTGATACTTATATTTGTTTTGTGAAACGTTTGAAGAATGCATCAGTTTATATTTAAAGATATATATTTGTTTTCGAAGTAATTTTTTTACATTCGAAATAAAATCGAGGATTTAAAGTTTCTATTTAAGTTATTAATTGGCGTTGAACTTGGAATAAATCGTAGAATTTACAAAATCTCTAAGTAATAATTTCATGTACTCAAATCCTAGTAGATTTATTCTCATATCTTTTAGTCTATGACTAAGCACTTCCAATACGTTTTAGTGGCTTTGTCTTTTTTAATAACTTTACATCTTTACAAGACTCTTCATTCCAGAATTTACAATTATATTACATCCTATGTTTTACTGGCTTGTAAATTCAAATATAAGTAAATTAAAATTTAAAAGTGTTTCCACGATTATAGAATACTGAGAAAGAGGAGAGTTTAAGATTTTAAATCCTTTTCATCTCTTAAATCTTACCTTTATTTAATAATCTTGCTTAAACCAGTATAACCTCTCCTTTATTTACTTCTATATTACCACCTTTTAACTTATTAATCTTTTTATTCACACTCTTTTATTTACTACTAAGTGTAGTAACACCCTTTAGTTTACAAATGATTGTAGTAACACCCTTTAATTTTGAAGTAATAAATTGTTACTTTTGTATCAGTATACGCCTATTAACACTTTTTAATAAAAATCCATCACAAGCCTCTTCAGTAAAAATACCTTTACATAGTAAATAGCATTACGATCTATTATGAATTCTAGTCTCATTTACTATCAACTTTCAACTTTCAAGATCAAGGGATTTGCATATCATTAGTCTATACTAAGAAGCAAGTGTCTCTAAACTTTTAGTTCGCGAGTTCACATTGATTTCTATAAAGAGTCTCGATGGAAGAGAACTCATTATATTTTATACGAAGTAGTGAAAAGTATTTTCAAATGTTTAATTTTAATACTTGAATTGAATGTTTCATATAAATATAAAAATGATTTAAAAGTACTTTAACAATATTTTTAAAGAAATTATTTAAATATATTATGGAATTCTATATAAAACATATGGCCGTGCAATTAAATCACATTCATATTTTTCTCTGGATTATATTTCTGTATTTGACTCTACTTATTTATGTGAAGAAACATTCTTTAAAAATAAATATTTAAAATATTTACGGATCTAACTTATCAGATAGAGTGGAGAGGAGATAACCACATTAAAAACATCTGATTGGCAATGAGTGACCGAAGTTTTTGTTAAAATTATTGTTGACATTTTGATGGATTATAAATCATATCGGATCTATAGGCATTCCATATGATACTAAGTTAAAACATATTAAAAGAAGTAATTAGAAAATTTTCAGTTGTTGATCCTTGACACCGAAAGGTAAAAAAGGGATGTAATTGTATGTAAGTTATTCTCAAATAAACCTTCTAAGTCATTTTTGAAAATTTCATTCGTAAATTTAACTAAAATAAAACAATTCATTTTTGACAAATCTTAATTTCGTCAATTACATTAATAATAGATTTTAAAACAAATTTTGTTATTTCCTTTTAGTTTCTTTAGATAAAATAATACAAAAATATGAATTAGGATGTAAAAAAATGTTAAAAACAAACTAAATTTTCTTTGTATTATAAACTCTGACCAAAAATTATCTTTAAGTCTAATTTTTTGTATAATTTATTTACCTCCATACATTTTTTTCTGATTAAAAAATAACGACTTTACAAAAAAAAATGTGGTGAGCCAGATAAAAATATTATAAAGTTAGACAAAATATATCTGCGGATAGTTGCATATAGATATTTTGGCTATCCGCGGGTTAATGAGATATTATTTTAGTAACATCTTTTCATCTAATTTTTGGGCGCTTGGAAGTACTTCGATTTTCAAAATTGAACATAAAGCTTTTAAATAGCTTTGCTTTTTAGTATTCCCGAAGAATAATCAGTTTTTGGAATTTGTTAGTTCAAATTCCTTACCAATTCTGTATTTCAATATAAATTTTGAACTTAAAGTTATTACAAATTATCCTGTCTCATTATTGTGTTTCTTGTTGAAGCGTATATCTCACCTAAAATCTTTCATTCTATTGTGCCTAAAATATTTTAATTTTATTTTGTCAATAGCCTTGGTTTACGGCTGTAGATAACCATAAGTCCAAAAAAACACCTGTAAATAACAAGTCAAATCTTGAATTACATTATGGATCTCTTTATAATAAAATTTACTTTTTTAATGACGAGAAAATAAACATATGCATTTATAAAATTATCTAGATATAGATAAAATATGAAAGTAAGCAGTAAATTACCGTTTAATAAACCTTTTATCTTAAACCTATGACTCAAAATTTACCTTTTTAGTTAAAAAATGCGATACTCAACCCATCAGATAATCTAATATGAAATGAGAAGACTTTACAATTAATCATGAAATTTTAAGCTACTTTTTCAAATAATATACATTCGTATGTTTTTTTAGGGATTTTAGATTTTCGAAATAAAAAAAATCTAATACATTTGTCCAATCAAAAATATCCCCACTATGCCTGGAGCAAAATGGACCTGGAGTATTTACTAGTTGTTGTATGAGGTGCTTAAAAGGAATTGGACTACAGGATCGGATTTGCGCATATAGCTAACAGCCTACCCGTTTAAAACCACTTTGTTGGGAAACCCGAAGTTAATAAACCTACTTGTAAAGAGACCGGTACGCAGTATTACATAAGGCTGTCAAGGCTCTTAAGAGCTGTAGTGTTGATGATGAGTTAAAAACATATACAGAAGAAAAGATTGATATTAAAGATTTATAGTGAAGCAAAAATTTCGAAAATTTTATCATCCAAATCGAATGATATCTGAAAAGATGAGTTTTAAAACAACGCGGTAATATATCATCAAAAATATAAGGTAAACACGGCATATTTTAACAAAATCATTGAATATATACTAGCAGATGATTTAAGCCTAACGCGGGTCATATTTTTGCTTCTATACATCTTTGTGTAATATTGGCTTTAAGAAATGCACCAGAAAATCACAAGAACATATTTCGGATTTAGCGAGAAGGCACCAAATGTTTTGTTAAAAGTCAAAGACTTTCAAAATTAACAGCGGATGAAGCGATATGATTCATTGCATATGATAATTGCAAATCGTTTAAAGTGAATTCAGATGAATCTTGCTGATATGCAGAACTACATAATATATAGTGAAAGCTTTTTTTTAATTTTATACATTCTGAATGGCTTATCTATGTTTTGTTTAAGGTTAATTTACAAGCAAAGTCGGTGATAGTCCATCGAATACTCTTGAAAATCTTATATTACTCGAGAATGCGTTCGGGATCATACGAAAAGATAATAGAAAAGAATTTATAAACGAACGAATAATCAAATATCCGCTAAATAAAAATTTATTATATCACTCTAATATTAAGTAAGTCACGGAATTAAAAACAAATGAGAGACACAATAATCAAATTATACGCTATCTCGCTATAACTCTAATAATATCTCGTATAAAACGAATTGAATGATATATGAGAAACGATAATTTTCAAAATCGAACTCGGTGTAAAACAATTAAGAAATTCCTATGAAGGCATTGAAAGATCGTATAGGCATGAATGCCGGTAGGTTTGAAATAAATATTCTTTTCTTTAATAATATTCATCAAGCTATGTGTTGGAGTAGAAAATTCTTGATGAAAAAAGAATATTAAGCTTGCATAACATTCCTAACCATCAAAACCCATGATACAACATTCAAACAAATAATGCAAAATATATTATGACAATTCATAATTGATATTCATTATATCGTATTTTATTTCCAAGCGACGAGTCCATATCCAGGATTCCAACTCTTTGAATAAAAAAAACTAAAAAAAATACATAAGTAAAACATAAAGTTATTACTTCATGAAGAACAAAAAGATACTAAGCATCTATTATCTATGTAAATGAATATTTTTCAGGCGGTATCGCTTGTATCTGGCCACTATATGGTTCGTATAAGATGCTATAGTATTCACTTTTTTCGTTTATAGTTTAATCTTGGTAATGTGATACTACTAAAGAGAGATTTCGATAGAAATCAAAAGGTAAAATAGTTGGTTTCTATGATGAAAAGCTTCATGTAGTTCTTGCTAGGCGTAGACGATATAGTTTATAATTAAATTGACGGAATACAGAGAAAATATGACAAAAATACCACTAAAAAGTAATATTAGAATGAAGTATACATATATTAAGCATAGCACGAAGATGAGGTGATTTATTTATAAAATATATTATTTTTACCTTCAAGAGTACTATTTCAATCTTTTTTTTAACTTAAGCTCTCAGTTATCTTTTTTACTCTTATTACAGTTCTTAGTAATAATCGGAAAATTATGAAACAAAGGAAAATAGCTCATGAAAG
The DNA here is from genome assembly GCA_022605425.2 of Hamiltosporidium tvaerminnensis. NCBI lineage: Eukaryota > Fungi > Microsporidia > Dubosqiidae > Hamiltosporidium > Hamiltosporidium tvaerminnensis. The sequence goes on from CM061247.1 coordinate 1,493,339, forward strand.
GAATTGGTGTCATTGGATGGTTTGTATATATCAAAATACTTTCCTACTTTATTTTTACGTTTGATTGCAATATTTTTTTGGAATCTATTCAATATCAAGGCTTAGAGCTCTAAGTAATTTTTAAACGAGGTCTCTTATGGTTTATTTTAAAAGAATGTCTTCTTTTCAATCAGTTAAAACTTTTTCTTAAGAAAATAATATTATTAAAATATAGAAAAATTCAAAAGAAAGGCTATAGGAAGTTATGATTTATTTGATATCTCATCACTTCATTTCTTAGATATCACAGGTCCTTTTCATAATGTTTTTAAACAAATTTAAAGCGTTAATAAATAAAAAGGGAATTATATTGGCTCGACATTGTATCAATAAATATTTTGGTAAAAAAATGTTTTTTTTATTTTCTAGAACGTTGTAATTAAACAGAAATAGTAAATCTATGAAATTTTGTTCTTTGATAAGGATGAAATGTTCTTTTTGAATGAATGGACTATTTTTTTTGTATAAATAGATTGCAAGAAATGTACCCTATGAATTGTAGATTGCATTTGAAGCTATTTATACTTTTTATTATGCTCGTAATAAAAATAGACTCTGGAGATACCAGTGAGACAAATAAAGGAAAAAATGTTCAGATTTTAACACATGACATATTGTATTTAGTAATTCCCCAAAGGATTTACTATCGTACGTAATATATTATTTGCCTATATTTAAAAGTTATTGTGAACTTTTCGTGCCGGTTTTAGTTCATTCGAATGATATAATTATAGAAAACGGTCCTAAAAATTCCAAAATCAGAATCTTTAAAAGCAATAAAAATTTAAAATACGATGAATAGGAATTGTGTGAAATTTTTTATACTGAATGTGTAAGATATTTTCCAGATCGATTATATGATTTATTGAATGATATAAATCTTTTTACAGGTTTATCTTCAGAAAAAATCAAAGGTAGTTTATCAAATTTAAATGTCTTTGGAAAAGATGAATATTTTATTAACCAGTTAAAAACCCTCAAACAATGGAATAAAAAAAAATTAACGATGAAATCCAACAAACAAGAAATCGTAAAAATATTTGATGATTTCGCCAAAAATCAAAGAATTTCACAGTTAATATTTTCATTTTTTTGTCTGTATTGGGATTGTTTTCTTTCTCCAGTGAATGAAATATACAGTATAGAGCCTTCGCGTGTTTTAGAATTATCAAAAAGGCAAAATCGCACATCGGAAAAATATAATAATGATGAATTTTTTAAGAATTTGGAACTTATCTATAAAAACAACGAAATGAAATATTCACCGTTTTTCTTTTCGGTGAACAATGTAAGTAGGAAAAATGCATATTATAATAGTTTGTTAAGTCATGGTATGTGCGCACTTAGAAAACTTATTTACAGAGATTATAAATATCCTTTTGATTTTGAAAGAACATTTTTTAGCCTTTCCTGGACTATAAAGAATACTGTAAGTCTCGATGCACATCATGAATTTGAAAATACAATTTTTTCAAATATACGTCCTGTTAAATCCGATTCAGAGTCAATCGTTGATCTAAATAATTGTCATGAAATAAATTTCAGCATTATACTGGAATCAGAATATTTGATAGCTGTGTTTATTTGCGATTTCATTCAAAATATTATTGATGAAAGTGAATTTTCTACAATGTTTTCATCAGAAAATTTCAGTAAAAACGAACAGTTAGCTTTGAAAGAAATATATAAACAAATTGAATCCATAGACGAACTCAAACCTTTTAAAAGTGAAATATCGGGTAGTCTTACGCATTATTTAAATCTTTTTAAAAAAGACGTTCATTTAGTTTTTGCTTTTCGTAAACTCGATGAAAGATTATTTTCATTCATAGAAGAAGAATCACTGAATTCAGTTGTTTCTGTATTTACAAAACAACACATTCGCGATAAAGTATTCGGTAATCAAAAAATATATAAAATTTTGTTCGATTTATACAAAAAATACTTAAAAAGATCTGCTGAGAATTCGAAGAAAATAAAATGTGTTAAGAGTATCGACTATATGGATAAAGAATAAAAAATAATAAATGAGTTTTTTGATTAGCACTAAAACTAAATCTAGATATGAATTACTCTATTGTTTTTCTAATTCTTCGAATTTAATTAATTAATTATTAGCCTTCTTAAAATTTTTAATTTCAATTTTTTTCTCTTGCCATATTTATGTTTCTGCCATTTTATTACTAATTAGTCTAAATTCCCTTCCACTATATTTTCATACGAAAAGATTTTTGTTAAAAAACCTATTGTTTTGTAACTTAGGTATATTTTTTATATATTCACCAATAAATAATCTTTGAATCAAATATTTCCTCCCTTATTGTCATGAATACAATGTAAATATAATGAAACAATTGAGCCAAATAATATTTACTTTTTTAACACCGTTACTCGTTATAAATAACGTTTAAAGATCCATTTATAGAAATAATCTTGTTGAACAATATTTGCTTAAGTCTTAAAATGAAAGAAAGCTTGATGTTCTATTTCTCTGTGGTTACTTAAACGAAAATCAAAAAGTTATTTCAAAAAAACCATTCATAAAAATCAAATATGGCATTGTAAACCATTTAAATCTTTTTTATGTTAATTTAGCAATAAAAGTGACTTCAAAAAAGTATAAATAAGACTATCTGTTTTACTTATAAGACTAATTTAAGAAAATTCTTCTGCGAAAGAGAAGCAAAGAAAAGAATAGAAATTTTAGGAACAAGAAAAATATCAATTTTTGAAAATATTTATTCGCTTTACATTTATATTTTAATAATTTTTATAGTTTGGTCTCGATTTGAACATATTAAGGTTTTAAATAGATATTTTGATGGTCTGTATACACATTCTTTCAAAAAATCAATAAATTTATAAAGATTTAAAGGTACAAGCCAAATTTTGTGCAGGTTTACCCCCGTATATTTTTCTATTTGTAACCAAATTGTTTAGAAAATCTTAAAATACTTGCTTAATAATTGTGTAAATTGTGACAATAAATTATTATGAGTCGAGAGAAATTCGCCTAATTATTTCCATCGGTAATTAATACAACTTTCGAAGCCAATAAAATTTTTACCACTCCATAATACCAGAGAAACATAAAAATATACAGTATTATGACTATAATACCATAATAAGAGATATGTGTTATTGTTAAGTCTGGTTTCTCAAGAAATATAAAATTTGGTTCTAAAAATTAAATTCAATGAGGAACAACTAACTCATGGCATTAAGTATCGTGAAGAGCCTTAGTCTCATTTACTATAAATGGCCGTATTTCACGATCAAGCGCCTCTCTCTTTCATTGTCTAAACCAACGTACTGAGATCTTTTTTCATGTCATCTAGCCATCTGATTTTGGAGCGAACAGGACGTCTTCGACCTTCTAGATTAAGAATACACTTTTTTCAATTCTCTTTTCTCTGGGATTTGTTCAATATGACCCAGCCATAAGAGTCAGATTCTTTTAAATTTTTAACCAATCCTGTATTTCGATATAAATGTTAAAGCCATCACCGACTTACACATTCAATTTATAACTTAGAATCTTCTAAACAATAGGTATGATTAGATTCTTAACAGATTTTAATAGGCCAGTCACTGAATATATATGTACGTGAATATAAAAATCAAATATTTTAATAGTTTTCAAGAATTACTGTCTCGCAGTTTTAAATTACTAACAAGATAAAAATTGTGAAGCTTGGCATTCCGATCTAGACTTACGCTAAATTGCATACATAAATTAGTATTTTGTGATAAATTATTTAATATAGTAAAATTGTATAAAAGAGATTTGGTTTATTTTTAAAAATATTTACAAAATCTGTAAATCTTATAAATCAACAAAAGGCGTTTAAACAAATATTCTATTGGTACAGATTGAATCTTACTCCCAAAATCATTAAATTAAGAGAAAATATTAATAGCATTTGATTAATATTCTGAAATATACAAAAATCCAAGTTTGTTGAACCTTTTTTGATTTTCATGGGAAAATCATCTATGAGTTAGATTTTCAATCATATTTAAAACTTTCGATTGATAATGCTATAAAATTCTAAAAAAGCAAATAAATATAAAAAAAGTGATAAAAATATCAGAAATAGAATATTTCGATGGAGTGCCGATTTTCAGACTAAATAAATATGTTTATAGTAAATTTTCTTAAGCATATTAATCCTTTTTTTTGAAAGTATAATAGAAAAAACTCATTCCACTGTTCGTATTCAAACCTTAGAATGAAAATTTCAATAGAATAATTGCTGATATTTAGACTTTATTTGTCTTATTATAAAACTTCTGGTATGGAAATATATACATTTTTAATTTTCACATTATATTTAATATTTTACTGTGATATTTTCATTTTTTTGCCTAGGACTCTAAGTCGTGGAAAAACGCCAGAATACAGACTTTCACAAAAATTATTTGAAAAGACTTTATAAAAGTTAAATAAATCGTTTTCCGTATTGCCTTTTTTATTTTTTTGCAAGTTTTCTTACTTTAAATTACGCATTTGTTTTTCATATTATTCAGCCTTTCCTTTTATTATAGATTCTTGTTAGAATTTAAAATTGGAGTAAAAAGTGAACTGCAGACGATTAAAAAGTTTAAAGGTCGTTGAATTAAACCATATATATTTCTCTGCAATCAATTTAATTTCATTTTTAAATTTTTAATATTTCCTATTTTTTTCTAATTTTGCTTTTCTTTCCTTTTTCAGCGCTTAATATAGCAAAGAATCCAAATATCAAACTTAAAAAACAGTAAATGTTTAAATAAGGCAAAGAAAACCAAACTAGCGCTTAAATAATTTTTTATTTCTGATAATTTGTAGTATTATTTTCAATTTCATACTTTTATAGTTTATATTTAAGTCTCTTATTTTCCCTAAACGAAGTTTTAATTTCTTTCTAAGGATATAGCATATTATTTTATTTAAACCTTATCAGATATAAAAGTTAAGGATGGCTGCTGGATCTTATTTCTTCTTGCTTGGGATAAAATTCAACATTATGAAGAGAAGGGAATATATAAAAGGGGCTATGTTTTAAAGCTTAATTCTGAATTCTGAATTTTTCGTTTTGGTAATTTTTTTTCATGAAACGATTTAAAAATATTCGTTTTTCAAATGGTAATAATAGGTATAAGAATAGAGAGTCGGGAAAAAACTGGATATAGAAAATATGTCCCCAGAAACCGAAGAGATGAATATAAGAGCCATTACATAGTATATAAGATTATAGAGTCTGTCTGAAAATGTTTGTCTTTATACGATTAAAATAGAAAACACCGAGGTCTGTAATTAAAAAAGATAATATATATCGGTTTGGGCTAATAACTCTGATTTTACTAACTCATCAAGAATATACAAAAATACATAGCATACACAAGCGGTATTTTATGATTCTGGCTTGGATAGATCCGAAAAAAGAGCAGATAATGAACTATAACAACCTGTAATTATAAAGAAGCTTGTTAGCGTATAGGCTTCATATTTTTTGCAGTACAGCTAATATTTAAAATTTTGCTTAAAGAGAGCAAATAGTCGCAAATAAAGTTACATTATGAAATTTACGTTTAAATTTATATTAAGTTTGTAAAATTTACACTACAATTTCTCTTGAATCGACTAAAACAGTTTGTGTCGAGTGATAGTAAATTATAATTATTAAAAGCATAAAAAATATTCAAAATAAACAGAGAGACCCTAAGAGTACCAATATTTACTATACATACTACCAAGAGCAGAAATAAATTCCAAATAAATAGCGAATTTAATAAATTTTATATTAAAGGAAATTACCGAAGCAAAAGATTAACTAAAATTTAAAAAGAGGCAAATATAACGAAATTATAAATATTGAGGAGAATTATAAAATATCAAGAAACTCAAGTAGAATAAATCATGTATTAAATATATCTATTAAAGCAAAAAAACTTTTAATTTATTGTAAATCAATAAAAGCGATGCTCTTAACACATTTGATTTTTTTTTTTAAATTCTCAGTTGATGTCTTTAAGTATTTTTTGTATAAATCGAAAAAAACTTTAAATATTTATTGATTCTGAAATATTTCATTACAAATTGATTCATTAGTAGCCTTGGAAACAAAAGACTTGAGTATTTCGTTTTTTATGAACGAAAATAATCTTTCGTCTAGTTTACGAAAAGCAAAAACTACACGAACATCTTTTTTTAAAAGATTTAAATATTGCGTAAGACTACCCGATATTTCACTTTTAAACGGCTCGAGTTCCTCGATAGATTCAATTTGTTTATATATGCGCTTCAAAGCCAACTGTTCGTTTTTACTGAAATTTTCCGAAGAAAACATTTGTAAAAAATTAGTTTCACCAATTTTTTTGATCAAATCTCTGATAAATACAGATATCAAATATTCTGACTCAAGTATAATACTGAATTTTATTTCATCACAATTATTTAGAGAATCGATAAATTCGGATTCTAAACACGATCCAAATCTGCCGTTAGCTGCAAAAATGTTTTTTGAGAGTTCGTGGTTATATTCATGAACAAAATGTTTTTTTTAACCCGAGAAATCATAAATGAAGTTCTATCAAAGTCGAAAGAAAATGTATAATCTTTGCAAATAATTTTTCTGAGTGCCGAAGACCATTCCCCAATAATTCAATGTGTTCTGATATAAAATTTTCAATTTTTCTAAATATGAGCCTATTAAATACCTAGACTTACTAAAACCATAAATTTGCTTAATATTTTTAAAATAATCATCATGCCTTTCCATGTTTTTACTATATTTTTGTAATCCTGGTGATGCAGAAAGGATTAAATATCGTTTTAAGGATATATCATGCTTTATGAAGTGAAAAAAAACATTCGCAAAACAGAAAAAATTGCTCAAAAACAAATTTTGAAATTTTTTCATGTTCGGAAATGTCTTTTATAAGCTTTTTGATATCATACTTGTTTTTTTTCATTGTTACTTTCTTTGAATTCCATTGTTTCATTTCCTTTAATTTATTCGTAAAAATCCTATCATTTAGCTTATTTGCAAAGACTGATATGTCCTCGTTTATTTCCTCAGGCTTTGTATACTTGGACCCTATTACATCTTTAAACATATTATATAATATCATCCTTGAAAACATCAATATATGCTCTGTAATACATCACACCTAGTTGAAATTCATCGTGTTTTAGGTTTTTGCTACATCTAAACATTGCTTTTTGTAATTTCTCAAGACTTTTCTGTATTATCGAAGTATGTGAATCGATTAAAACCTCTCCAAGAAATTTGCAAAAAATTTCAAAATTCGGAATATGATGTATTGCAAAACTTAGTAAATCTTTGGGGTAATTGCTAAACTTGATGTGTCCTGTGTTTTCACCGGGATATGCGTTACTCTCTGGAATTCTGCTTGTTGCTATACATTCAAGTTTCAAATAAATAAAAATGTGAAATAAAAACGTCTGGAAAAAATAACTAAGATTCATATGGATATAATTTTCTCTTACTATTTAAACAAAAAAATCGATTGTGAGAAGACAATTCTATCTATCATAAAAAATCAAAACATATTTTGTATACTTTTTTTGTTTAATTATATATTCTGGATCATAAAAAAATATTCTTACAGAGAATTGACATTTTTTAAAATGAATGAAGTACTAAATTTGATTCTATTATGTTTAATACGAAATCTTAGTTTTTTTATATGGTAAAAATATTATTGTTAGTAGTTTTGCAAATAAGTTATATCACATGCTTTTATACTATACAACTGCCAAACACACCAAACAATTAATTTAACAGTTTATTCCTGCAAAGATTATATTGTTTTACACAAAAATCAATTTCCCTTTGATTTGGTATGTCTGAAAAGAAAGTAGTAAATAATTTTTCAAAATAAAGACTATAAAATTTAAGTTATAAGCTATGTGACCTCCGGTTGAGATATGCCAAAACCCATTAAAAATTTCTTAAAGGCATGAGAACAATATCGTATATTATTATGTTCTCCTGGTTTCTTTATTGTACTCCTTTGTTATTTTAAACAAATTGGTGTAACATTGTACGAATAAGATGAATAAGAAACTTGAATAACATTAAATCTTTTTATTTTTCAAAAAAATTGAATTTTAGCAGCCTAGTTGTTATTTTCGGTTAATTTTTTTAAGTTTTATTAAAATATAGAAGAGTATCTTATATAGAGGAATAGAAAAAAAAATCAAAAAGTGGGTAATTAAGCCAAATTAAAATAAGGAAGAATAAAATTTTCTTAATGACTATAAATTTTTCTAACTTGTTCTTATTCGAATTTTCTAAGTTTATATTGTTGTTGTTTTTTTCACTTCAAAGCGGTAAATTTTTGCTAAAAAAGTATAAATATAAGTTTTTTTTTCTAACTCTATGGTTTGAAGAAGAAAATATCCGCTGAATATTACCTATGAGCAAAAGTAAATCTAGTAGACTAAACCAAAGGTGCAGTGTATAATAGATCGCCAAAGCCCTTTATTGAATACGTGCTTACCCGCCGAACATTTTCCGTAATCGTAAAAGAAAGGGATACTAAGAATGATTAAATTAAAATAACAGATAAAATTAAATAATACCAATGCTTCTTCTTATTATTCGAGTACTTTCAGAATACAGTATTCTTTGTATTTTTGTCTGATGCGCATACAAATATATCAGAAAGTTTTCCAACGCGTGAAGTTAGTGCAAATAGTTGCTCATTTTCGAAGCAAGGGTTCTCAAAATGCATTCCATACACTTGCCTAACAGTCCTCGTGTTTTACTCATAGTCATTGCAAAAGTGAGTCGCACAAGAAATTGTAAACACTTGAATTCAAACCCATATATGTCAGAAACATTAAAATGCGTGGAACATTAAATCACTTCTTTTGAATTTGCCATATAAAAAGTGAATCGGATGGCATTTTTCATAAGTTTTTTTACAGAAAGTTTTGGGCAGTTACAAAGCGTAGTAAATGAATGTTTCTAAAAAAATAGGTAGTCAAATTTTTAACATTAAAATAAGAGATGGAATACCTAAAACTCAAGAGTTTCAGAAAAATCGTTGAGTAATCGAAAAAATCGCTTAGATTCAAAGCGATATCGATGATTATTTTTATTGTCGCTTCGTACAGTATTTAATTTATAATGTGAAATTGATAGCACTTGTGACAAAGTTTGAAGCGACTTATATAACATTTACACAGAGTTATTGATGTTTTTTGTTAATTCACGGGGATATTTGACTAAAGGTTCTCTAATCGATTAGTCTTCTATTGATATCACCTCAATATTGCTTGAAATATTATAGCGTGTGTATTCTGTCATTGTTATCTTTTCATTTACGATATTGAGCGATTTTTTCGCGCAAGTTTGGCTGATGCATAATTTTGTGAATGAAGAGTTTATTAAATTTTTGAATCATTTGCATATATTTCGTTATAGACGGCGATTTAAAGCATAGATTTAATTCATCAGCCGCTGTTGGCTATGGAAGTAATAGATTTTGGCAAAATAACTACGCAATAGAATTAGTGCTGCACAAAAAAACAGTATATTTGCCTTAAATCTTACAGTATAACATAAAATCTTTTCAATGCATTTTTTATGCAATTTTGTATCAGTTCCATATAATATGTTTACATCTTTGTTGACATTTTCTTATTCCAAAATTTTTATGATATTGCATGTTTGCGTCTTACGGGCTAGGAAATTCAATGGAAATCTCAGTCTGGATGAGATGTCGATTAGAATCTATGATTGTTGACACGGTGGCAGTAAAAGAGATAGAACTAAGTTGATATATGAATTCCTCCTTTGGTCATACTTTGACTTTACTAAAACCCATTTAAACTATAATTCTCTCTAATAACATTATCGTTCTCTTTTCTCTCATTTCAAAATCTTCTAAACTACCAATATTTAATTAATCACCCTTAAAATATCCACATTTCTATCAACACTTTTTAATAGGAATATCATAATAAAGTCCTTTGGTTAATTTACCTTAATAAGAAAAATAGCAACAATAAATGGCAGGAGTAATCTGACATACAAAGAAAAATATATGCATACATCTTTAGCGTTTAGATGTTTTGATTTTCGTTTTTTTGGGGGGGAATATCTGTGGTATGATGCATTTATTTCTTCTAATTTTTTTTGATATTCATTAAAAGAAATATAAAGTAGGTTTTTAGATCCAACTCAGGGAGAGATTTTAAAATATTTTTCAACATTTATATTATATTTTATTTTTAATATATTATAGACTTATACTGAAATATTTTTATTATATATTCTTATCATATTCATTTGTTCTTAATCTGCAAAAAGATTGCCCGAATTTTTGAAGAGTTTACTGGACATTTAGATTTTGCTGTTCATGAATAAAATTATATTATATGCAATGTAATACATATTTTAATTTCAAAATAACAAAATTCTTTATTACATGTATGCATTATATGTTCTTATGATTGTATATTTCTCTAAAAATTTAAGCATTTCATTAAATATGACATTTTTTTTAAAAAAATGACATATGTTAGATGTTTCATAAAATTAAGGCAGTTCGAGTTTACCATAGATAAATTATTTCCTAACAATTACTCCATATGATTTGTAACGCCTACATCCAAAGCTTTACATATAAAAGTATCTAGATGCCATTTAATTGGAAAGGCTTTGTTACAGTACGTTAATGTCCGTTACCTGGTGTGTGTTTATAACACTAAATATGCGTTAAGCGCAACCTAAGACGACTATATTCAAACTTAATCTACCTTGATGAAGCGAATAGGTCTCTGCAAATATGTTTTCGGCGATTTACTTAGTTTTAAAGTTGCAACGGTGTCAAAACAACCAGTATTACCTTTGAATTAGCTTTCCCGGTTTTTTAATTTATTATAGAATAAGAAAAATTGATTGAGTGCATTTTAAAATGCTGGAATCATTTAAAATGTGTCTCTCTATACTAATATATCTTTTTAAACTTTATATTTATTTGTCTTTAAGAAGAAATTTGCACTATAAGAAACCTATATTACACAATTATGATAATTTAAATGTAGAAATAATATTTATTCTTCAAAATGAAATATCGAAATATTCAATACTTTTTAAAATATTGTTTTAAAAAAATTCATTTGGTTTTTTACTAAATATGGGGAATTAATCGAAAATTTTATTAACTTATTGAGGATAAACTAATTATATATTATCTTCAAATGGAATATTCTAGGATTTTTGCAAAAAAATTGAATTTAGAAACCCATTTTATCAAAAAATCAGGAAATAAAAAAATTGACTAATTGTTTTAACATTTTCTCTTTTATAGAAATATAAATAATTTAAGCTTTTTTAAAACTATAAATACGAGCAAAAATTTGATTCCATGAATTTAATTCGAAAGAAATACACGTTGATGATTTATTCAGCTTACATCTTTAGTATTTTTCTCGTCATTGGTTGCATTATATGTATAATTGGTAGTATAAAAGCCAACAATTTGATCAAAAAGTTCTATGAGGAATTTGACAAGGCGATTTTGGACGAGCGATTTATCGGAATAAAAAAAGTTATTTCGGTTTCCGAACGTTTCATTTTTGAGAAACCATGTAAATGTATGCAAAAGAATATGAAATTTTTAATTCCGATTCCAAGTTCACCAGTGACAAAAAGAATTGAAAACAGTTTGGAAAATCGTAATTTTGGCTTTTTAAAGTCTATAAAATTTAGTGATATAAATAATTTGATTGCTTATGCAGATATAAATGTGGTTAAGCTTAACAAAAGAATACTAAATATGAACAAAATCAATAGATTAGGATTGTTTTTGAAAGGAAAATGTGCCTATAAATCGTTTCTTGGGTTGACTAAAGCAGTCTTGACACTTTTTAAATCACAAATCAATGCTATCGCTTACATGAAAATAAACAATGGTTTTGAAAATAAGACTTTTATTGTCGAACTTACTAGTAAAGACAAAGAAGGTTTATTTAAGGAAACTCTATTGGATTTTAAGTTCGATAATGACTCAAGAAAATACACAGCAGTTGACTACATTACATTTTTTCTATTTTCTTGTCAAGTGAGTAATTACGATTTTGTTTTTCCTTCAGAAAATAGACCGGTTGGTTCACTTAATGTCGAATTAAATCATTTACGAAATATTCCGGGTGTCAGTTCTGGTCTGAATATCATTGATGTCACTTCGAATCATTCATTAGACGAAAATATTAGTATACAAGATCAAATATTAATTACACATATGAATACCGGCATATGTATGGAAGAAGATTTAAGAAGAGAAGTACCGTCTTTCAATAATCCGTCTTATGAAATTTCAACACTCGAGCTTAACGAAATGACTCATACTACAAATCAGATTCTCGAAATAGATAACACGAATAATTCAATAACTCTGCAAACGTTTTCTGATACTGCTTCAGCATTGAAATCTGTAGAAGAATCGTTTACGATTTCTAACCCTATAGCAACAAACTCTTCACTTCCTGAAAACTCATTAAAAACCTCTGCCGATGCAATAAGTCTTTCATCTAATGACATTAAATCCGAAAATGTATTAAATCCGCTTAATTCAGAGCCGATTTTAATATCTGTTTTAGAATCTTCGGATCCTCTTTTATCAGTTGATATTACACAAAAAGTAGATTTTAAAATCAATCAAACCAGCCTTGAAATAGCAACAGAAAAAAAACATTTAGATGAACCGCTCGATGATATGTACTTGAAGATTACTTCGCACCGAGAAATACTAGATATACGTGCTATTACACCTGTCGAATCTATATCACATGAAGATTTACCTGAATCAAACTCTCAAAATCCAGAATCATTTGAATTTAGGAATGTACAAAAAAAACATATGATTTCACCGAAACGTATTTTTTGCGGTATATCCTCACTAAACAAACAAAGAAACTACGAAGAAACAGAAATTTAATCAAGAACCCTAAAAAAGTTTAACAGATTGGCTTCTTCTGATACAATTAGAAGTATACATGGTATGCCAAATCAAAATATAGCAGAAAATTCTTCTGTTGAATGTAAAACGAATTCCACATCTTTTCAAAATTTAAGACAAAGCTTAAACTTGTCGGATGATCCAAAATCGAGCTTAATAGAAAAAAACAACATATTATCTAATACTTCCGAAAATATTGCCATGGAAAAACAAATTTTTACAAATAAAGAGGCAAAATCAGGCCTGGATACAACAACCGTAGAAATTTTTTGTGCTGAATCTTTTCAGGATAGAACACAGGGAGATAATACGGGTCCATCGTTGACCCTTTTTCAGGAAGAACTTGCTTCGGATCAAAAAATTTCTATAAGCGATGCAGAATTCCAATCTTCAAACTCTGGTTTTAATGCGGATTCAGTTAGTCAAGTCTTCGTAGAGCAAAAACTTTGTTCAGGGCCACATTTCGATCCAGCTTCGCTCGATGCTTCTCCAGTATATCAAGAGGAGCATTATAGTTCAATACAAACAACAGAGTTAAATACAAAACCATTATCAATTGAAACGCCGCAATCAAAATTGAATTACCCCGTTGGGGAAAATGTTAGTATTCGTTGCAGTCCTCTATCAAATTATCCCGATTCGCACCCTTTTGGTGCACGCAATAAATATCCTCAATATGAAAAGCTACATAATATAAACAATCCTGCGAACACACCATCTGAAATAGATGAGGTGTATACTAAAGAAAACCAATCTTACATGAATAAATTGAATGATTCGGGTTTCGAACATATCCTCACTCATTCCACAGCTGCTAAATCTTATAATTCTCAAAACACAGAGGTTGATCTAGAAACGGATCTAAAAGACGATACCGGATTAGAAAGAACTGATTTGGACACAGAAGAAAAGTCTTTAAGCAATATCTCATCTGTTTATTCACAAATTGTTATGGGTAAAGAGACACAAACAGGTTGTTTAAGGAATATCCATGGAAATTTATCTTCCGAAGAGTATACAATTGAAACGCAGGGCAAATTTGATCCAGTCTCTTTTCAACTAGAAAGTGAAAATGAAAGTTTAATTGACGCAATACTTAATTCATCATCCGAATCTGAAAAACATACCCCTAAAAAATTCTATAAAGAAATATCATTTCAAAAAATAAATGAGGGAATTGTTTTAGAAACCAGTAATCAATCTAATTACGGAAAAGATGCTCCCCAGAAATCTACAGAATATTCCGAGATACAAGATTCAAAAGAAATAATTGAGGCAACAAAACAAGTATCCCCTAATCCAATTGAAAATAGATCGGACGAAAATTTTCCTACCACGCCATTTTCTACGCAAAATCAAGATGTGAAATCAAAAAAAATGTCTTGTCATGAAGAGATTGAAACTGAATTATTTGATGAATCTATTCATTTAATCGAAGGAGCATCGGCTTTACCAGAAGAAGATTGTACTGGTCAAGCCAATATTAAAGTATTATTGGATTATCAACCCGAAACGACCAGTTGCGAGCTCTTCCGATTGAATGAATCATACATGGATGATGCATATTTGAACTATTCAGACGAAGATTCTTATACAGAGCAATTTAATAGTTATTCATCATTAACTTCCGAGAGTAAACACTACATAGATACATCTCCTTCGCCTAAAATTGGCGAATTAAGCGCAATAAAAGAAGAGAATGAGGAATCAAGCGAAGATTTACTACTTCCCTTTGGATCAAATAAAACGTTTCAGAGTACCGCAAATGAATCAACTTCAAATTCCGAGGGAAGATTTTTAGATTCGCATTCTATTTCGTCGATACAAACCCAGGCAATTACATCTTCTAACTTAAACCTTGATTTAGATGCACATCAGATTCCCCAGCCTTATGAAGAAAATACAAAGTCTAACAATCCTACTCTTAGTGAAGAGAATACAATTGATTTATTAAAAAATAGCCCGAGATGAAACTAATTTCCTTTTATTAAACAGAACTGCAATTCTCTCCTCTTTAATAAATAAAAAATTTGGTTTTTTTTCTTTTCTTTTTTAGTGTTTAAAAGTATTTCATAGCTAAAAAACATTTTCATTTCTCATTAATTAAAAATACGCCAAGGTCTTTGTAATGAAATAAAATACAGTATTTTAAAACAATAAAAGGACTTTAAAAATCTTATTTTAATCATATATTAGATTGAATCTCAGTTTACACTATTTTAATATGCTTTGTGCTAAAATATATAATTTCAAACTTGGCAATGCTTATATTTATTTTTTTAAAAAAATTTTATTCTAAAAAATTTACGTTTTAATCATATAATTTTATAAAATCTAATGTTTTATTAAATACCTAAATAAGTAAATCAAAAACCCCCGTAGATATTTTAAGTTTCTTTCACTATACATATTTTTGCTGAAGATGAAAGAAAAAATGTCTTTATTACACATTCACGATTTTTCATTTTTTTTTTCTTAAAGATATTTAAATTTTTAATCAAAATTGTTTGTATCAGTATTGACTGCTTATTATAGAGAGCTTGTAGGCAAATAAACGAAAAAATCTTTGTATAAAAAAATAATAGATTAATATTTTAATAAAGAAGAGTACGAAAACAATATATAAGCTTAGATTTATCTCCTTATATTTTCATGAAAATATCTTAATTCTTAGGTTGTATAACCCATACATTTAATTTAAAAAGTCGAAAATTTATGTGAATTTTGAATTAAACTATAAAAAAATAAAAAGATTTATTTATAATATTTTTAAGAAGTATTAAAATGATTTGAATTGTATAAAAATTTGTTTCATTTACCACATCTTTTTCCTTCGATCTAAATTCTTTATTACTTGGGTTTTCAGCAGAATTTGTCGGTAAAATAATGAATGAAATCCTTCTTCCATATAATATTAAAATTAATATCAGATTTGATCATCATCGGCATTCCATCCTTCAAGTGCTTTGGGAGCCCTCATTAATACCTTTTAATGGCTTTTTTCAAGATTATTTGTTTACTTTTTCGGGTTTCGTAACAAGGCGCTTTTAAAGGGGGATTGTTATCCCTACGCCGAACTCCAAACTAGGATCCAGTCCTTTTTAGTCGCTTCTTAGGCCAAGCAGAGAATACTCCAAGCCAATTCTGCTCCGTATATGGTGGGGAACATAATTAAATGATATGAAAAATTATTTTAAAGCGGCTTGGAATTATTACCACAAACATAAACCTGCAACTAATCGTAACAAAACTATGTTTTACTGGAAAGAGGGATTATATTAAGTTTCGTATTCATATGTGGAGGTTACTAATATAGAGAGTTATTTTCCCATGTACCAACCTATACTAAAGAAACAAAAAAAAATAAAAAAATATGAACCAAGAAAAAAGGAGAAATAAATGAGAAAAAAAACAAAAAAAATAAAAGCGAAAGCGGTAATATAAAAGGAAATTTTGGAAAAGAAAAAAGTAAAAGAAAGGGAATATAAGGAACAAACTATAAAAACCAACATTGTTTAATTTTTCGCTTATTTAGTCTGTTTTTAGGGATAACTTTGGATATACTTGGATTTTTTTCATAACGGACTCTAAAACTGTCAGAGCAAACTCTCTGTATAACAAACCAGAATCCAGCTTCTTAAAAGCTATTAATTTTGTCAATTCGTGGCGATTGATTGGTATCAGAAGAATCTTCAAATAAAAACCACATCCCCTGAATTAAATGCAATACGGTTGTAATGAACATCAGCATCTTTGGCAATTCTCGGAATGTAAATGTCTCTATAGTTTGTATCAACTCTTTTGGGACTAAAAATAGTAGCCTGCTGTATAGCGTTACAATAAATGGGTATAAGATTTGTTCCTTCATTAAATTCTAAATTATATTCAAGGGGGGATTCTTCTTCTGTGAATTTGGTTACTTCTCCCGGTCTGTGGTATTGATCGCGCAAGGCAAAATATTTATACCCATTCAACATCTAAATCCCTGCATTGGTGACATGTTTATTGGCCTACTCCATAATGTATTGTATTCAAATACAATTTTATCAATAATTTAACAACAGATAATGCTTTCGCAATTTTCTATATCACTGTTTGATTAACGCTTTCAACTAGGCCTTGGTTTTGCGCATGTCTTCGCCTTCCTCTTACAAACCTAACGTTATGTAAACTTAGAAATTTCGTAAAAACAGAAAAGTTGAAATCTTTGCCGTTATTGCTTTATACGATAATCGGCGCGCCGCATTATATAAATATTTCCTTTAACGCAGACATAATGTTTTTAGCTGTTTTACTTTTCATTGCAAATGAAAAAAGAAATTTGGAATAGAAATCTATAATTTTTACAATCCATCCATATCCGTTATTTTAATTAGCATGTTTTTTTTGATCAACACAATCTATTTGCACGATATGCCATGGATGTCCTGATATTATGGGTGTAATTTGTAAGATGCGACATAATGGTTGATATCTCTTATATATTAGTTATTTCGAGAAATATTCGTCAATTATTTCTCTTTTAAACACAATAAATCGAATTTTTGAGTTTTCATAGATTGCCTTTATTCCTTTGTAATCAGGTAGGCGATGTGCATCAAATAAAGCATGTTGTTTTTCAAAATCCTTTTCAATGACTGCCTCTTTATAAACTTTTCTGGTTTCTTTATAAAGCATTTTTTCATTAATCTATTCGTAGTTCCTTATTTTTTAAAAAATTCTTTTTTTTCTGAAAAGATAAACCAGAAGGCGCATTATTTCTATCCGATAGGTATAATTTTATCAGTTCTATTTCTAACATAGTTAAAATGACTTTTATGAGATTTTATTCTTGCTCAAATTTCTCTCAAAAACCTATATAAATAAAACAAATATACAGCATACAGCCCTTATTGAAGTTCAGCAGAAGATTAATAGAATTAATATTTTTAAAGGGGGTTAAAAAAAATATTTCTTTAGTTTCTTATATGGTTAACCTTCACTTATGGGTTCGAAATTAAATAAAAAAAAGACCGTGTTTCCTGCCTAGAGTTATAATCGAAATAAAAAATTATATACGATAATAAATCGGTCTTATCAAAAATCTCAAATACCTGTTTTAAAAAGAAACCCTCTTTCTAAAAAAGTTTAAAAACGATCGAAATGAATTTCAAACAATTTATAAATATATATTTCTTCTATATTTGGTTTAATACTACATTTGATCATGTATATTAATTTATTGTGTGAAAGAGAAAAATATTTAAATTAAAAAACTGGACATGTTATATTTACCAATTCTCCCAAAGATTTACTAGGTTACATTATACATAATATTCCTCAATTTAATGTATTTTGTAATTTTTTTAAGCCATTTTTTAATAAATCGAATGATAAAATAATAGAAAGAGGTTTTATAAATGTAAAAGATAAAATTCTTAAAAATTGTAAAAAAATCAAATATGATGAGTATACATTATGTAATATGCTTTATACGGAGTGCATTGCACTCTTTACTGATGAAATGTATGATGTTTGCTTGTATTTAGATATTTTTAACGAGAAAACGCTCTTACGGATTAAGGATATGCTCTTGCAAATACAATCAGGTTTAGAAGATTTATATTTTATCAATCAACTAAAAAATCTCAAAAAATGGGATTCTAAAAAATTGAGTGTGGAAGAGAATCAACCAGAAATTTTCAAGGTTTTCGATGAATTTTTGGGTAACGAAAGAATTTTACAATATTTCTTTTCACAGTTTTGTTTGTTTTGGGATTGTTTTTTTGTACCGAAAGAAAAATTTTCGGATATTATGAATGATTCTTATATTTTCAAGTCTAAAAGAATACAGAATTATTATGAACAGGGCATATCATACGATGATTATTTTGAAAATATAAAGAAAATATATAAAAGTATGAATTGGAACCAAATTATAGATTTTATTCTTGAGGATGTTGCTTTAACAAGCAATAATAGAAGACTTGTTATTTTCTCATGGGTTATCTGCATTCAGAAAATTAATTTATTGAGATTTTATATTTCCTTTTGATTATGAAAGAACATCATTTCAAATTGCCTCCTTGAGCAAACTAACATATTGGAATTCAACCACGAATATAATGATTTTATCTTTCCAAACTCGAATATATTTGGAAAAAATCCAGATTCTAATATTATTGGTAGATTGAATAATTGTAAAAGTATAAATTTTAGCATTATGATCGAATCAGAATATTTGATCGCTGTATTCATAAAGGATTTCATCAAAAAAATCGGAGAAAAAAATTTTTTACAAATGCTTTGTATGGTAAATTTTGAAAATAAAAAGACGAATTTTTATCAGAATTTGGAATATTTAAATATGCTCGAGCCGTTTAAAACCGAATTTATTGTGAATCTAAGTTGTTCTCTTGAATTTTTGAAGAAAGATGTTCATATTGTGTTTGCATTTCGTAAACTTGATGTGAAACTATTTAAATTCATGAAAAATCAAATCTTAGAAATAATTACGTCTAAAAATTCGAGGCTTATCATAGAAAACGAAATCTTTGCAAACTCAGAAATTTTCGAATTTTTTTTGATTTGTACAAGCAATACATGCAAAAGGCGGCAAAGGGTTTAAAAAATATCAAAATTGTTAAAAAGATTGATTTTATGGATCTGTAAC
Organism: Hamiltosporidium tvaerminnensis; assembly: GCA_022605425.2. Classification (NCBI taxonomy): domain Eukaryota; kingdom Fungi; phylum Microsporidia; family Dubosqiidae; genus Hamiltosporidium; species Hamiltosporidium tvaerminnensis. The sequence continues at coordinate 1,513,011 of CM061247.1, forward strand.
ACGATTTAAATATCATTTAATATAATAATTCTGCTGTATTTAAATTCAGTATATTTAATAAATTATTGTTTTTTCATGATACTTTTCTAGGATCGAACCATTGCAAACACTTTAATATTTATAGTGGGTTATAAATATTTTTTTTTCACTTTATAAATTTTAAATTTTTAAGTTACAGTTGGTCAAATTTGATATATTTTATCTGAGCTTCCGTATTCGATATAGTCATTTAAATATAATTATACAATTGAATGAAAAATGTTGCCCAGCTCTTTAGTTTTTTTTTCGAATTTAGGTCTATGAGATATGACTGTGTGTTTTTTTCGTTTTTAAATGACTTTATTTGTCTCTCAGGTGCCTTTTTCAACAATTATTACAGGATTTTAATTTCCTTCCGAAGTCAAAATAAATAATTTTGACTGTTTTTTTATGTGGCATGATCTGTGCATTTGATGTATTTTATCATATTTATGTTTCATACGTTATATTTTATGTTATTTGTATAATGAAAATACTGATTATACAAAGAAACTATATAAATAAATAATCTATGGATGCAATCCTTTCAAGAGGTAAGCTTCTTTTGATTTTTTATTTCATCCATTCGGTTCACGTGTTACGAAGAATTAATAAACGCCCTGCATGCAATCTCATTTATTTGCATTTCTGTAGTGAACATATCAGGGCTAATATTTGGATTTTAGCAAAGTTTTTATTCTAGTGTTATTCTTAATTGCTAATAATCATTTGCAAAGAAACCAGCAAACAAAGCGAAAAAATGTTCGTGTAAAAATTTTTATTTTCAGTTAGTTATAAGTAGAAGGATATCGAATTTGATAAATGTGATACCTTCTATATTCATATACGAATATTTTTTAAATATGCCGCCAAATTTCTAACGAATTCAAATTTGCAAACACTATTAATGTCAATTTTCTTCATACAATACATCTTAGTTGTAAAAAAACGAAAAAAGCTAGTTTTGTAGTTGTTGGAATTATAAGCTCTAATCTGAATAGCTGGGCTCGTTTTTGGAGCGGTTAATTCTTTATTCGTTGTATAACCAATGTATAAAAGAAACAGAATACACAATATTTCAAATCAAAGGTATTTCAGCACGGAAAACAACGTGGTAAATCTATAAATTCCTAAAGGTTTTTATAAACTTTAGTAGAAGAACGAGCATAAAATATATAAGAACTTTAAATTTGTTTTCATATATATTTTTCTTGTACTTCAAAGCCTAATTATTTAATATTTTTAATTTATGACTGATTTATAAGTGACGGTATTGGCTTTTAAATCCGGGATCCGAGGTTATTCTCTGCTATTAAAATATTATTCTTCAAGATAGAATATTTTTTTCGTTACGCTAAACTAACCATTAAAAAGAAAAATATTCAGAAACACCTTCAATCACGTGAAGAAGCTTTAATTCAAATAGATCGTGATCATCGGTAGTGAATAATCACGTACTTACAAATATTTTTTTATTTCGTACTTCGTATACAGTTGAATGTTTCGTATTTATTTGCAGGTAATATGACTTGTGTGGTATTTTACTGCATACAAAAATTATTCTTTGGATTTTCATATAAAATATAAAGTTATTTTTGTGGGCCCCCCTACTTTTGAAAGAAGAAAACAAACATAAAAATTTGAGGAATTCTTTAAATAAACCCTTTTATCAAAAAAAATGTTTACTTACACGGGTTAACATCCCTATATTTTAAAATATAGAGCCTGTATCTATAATAAACACTTTTATCAAAACAACTAATTACTTACAAGGATTAAAATCCCCTTATTTCAAAAATCGAGCCTCTCTCTATAAAAGATACCTTTAATTTGTATGCGGTGAGAGAGGTTACGATAACTTGCAACACATTATTTTATAAGACACTGGGTTTACTAATATATTACACGGGCTAAAATTGTTTTTATATACTCTAATTAAGGCCTAAAATTTTGTGAAAAAGACTTTATTAATCATAATAATAATTGAAGTAAAATTTCTGTAATATATTCTAAAGGGTGCGGCTTTTTGCCCTTAATTTTCTATTTCTTGATTCCCTCCGCCATTTTAAGAGCTTTAAATCTAATTATATGTTCTTTGAATTGTAGAAGCTCAACTAGCTAACCCATATAACGAGCTCGAAAACCGAAAACTACATCCAAAGTTATATAATTTAAAAAAATGAGCTGGTTAGTATGAATGATTCTTCATGATGGTTTGTGAAGGAAAGTGTAAGACCACTTGATGAAGCAGTTTTCTGCTATATTCAGGATAGAAATGTATACTGTGGCAGAAGGTATGTGGCAACTTGCAACCAGTCTAAGAAAATAGTAAACCTCTTAGCAATGAGATGTGAAAAAATGCTTGATCATGGCTATAAAAGACGAAACAATAAAGTGTTACGATGTATACATTTGCTCTTGCCAAATAAATATAAGTTTATGTCCTAAAAACGAATTAAAAGCCATAAGTTCAAAAAATTCTTGATAACGAGTATGCAGAGATAAGATTGGGCACCGGGATAAAAAAATATAGAAGATTCGGTGCAATAGATCTGATATATTTATTTTCGGCAATTTTTGTAATACGATAAACCTCATTGAAGTGGAAATCACATCCTAAGACTCTCTTCATACAGTTGAACCAGAGAAGCGTAAGAAGTATTATCCATCATAAAATGAGTTGGTCTTATTTATAAATGTAGTGTAGAGATAATTTTTTATGTGGTGACCTGGGACGGTATTGTGACAAAATAACATAAGATGTGTGTTAAAAGATTACAAACACCCATAAATATAGAGACATATATACAATCCATAGTACTCAAAAAGACTTTCGAAACAATTATTTTGATCGACAAAGCGGACTTAAGGCTGGGCCAAATGCCGAAGAGGGCTGGGAGAGGTATCATTAAGTGTTATTTTAGAAGCTGAAATGCATAAACAACCAACACCCTCTTTCAAGCAAGTAGACAACGGGTAGACGATATTAAAACGGAAAATACAAGAAAATATTTTACCTCTTATTTTGGATTGCATAACCACATCAGAGTAACTGACAATAAATATAAACAAAGAGTAGGATTTAATTAAAGATAATGAAGGGGTTAGAATGGTTGAATAAATAGTTTAAAATAGAAAAAAATTGTTAAACCATAATTTAATAAATTAAATCTTGACATTGTAGATTGTTTATAATGTTTATATTTAAGTATAAAATGCATGAATTATATTTTCGAAATAAAATAATTTGCTATTCTTCAAAAATTCATTATATTTGTTCGATATTGAGAATAAATATAAATATTTACTCGCAAAGCTGTTTTTGTGCTATTTACCTTGCATCATACATACCATTCAAGAAAATAGTGGTTTATTTTAAATTAATTTGTTGAAAATAGTTGTCTTTTATTTTTTTAGATTGTTACTTATATACTTATTTCATTCCCCCTTTACTGCTTGGTGTCGAAGATGAACAACTGGAAATTTATCCATTTCATCTTTTATTCTGTTTAACTCGTGAAAGTAGGTGATTGGTCTATAGATCCAATGTTGTTTATATCTCACCAAAATATCAACAATGATTTCACAAAAATTCACACAATAAATGCTAACCAGAAAGCTATTAATGTGGTTATCCTCTATCTCCCCCCCAATAGACAATAATAGCAAATCAAATATTTGCAAAATGCTATAAATAATTTAAATATATTAAAAAAACATTTGATTCAGATTCTACAAACTCGATTGCCTATTTTCATAGCCATAAAGAAAATAATTGCAAAATTTAATTTGATTAAAATAACTTGACCCGAAAGTAGCTTAACGGGATTATAAATGCGTCTAAAGAAACCGGTAAATTCGTTCTTTATTTTACCCAAGCATATCATGATTTGAAATGCATAAACCGCCGAACAATAGTTACATGATATTGATGTGAAGTCACCTTTTGAAGCGTTTGAATATACCGTAAGAATTTAATTATTTTGTCTTAACCAGAATGGTTTATATAAAACGAAAGAAAGGATCGATAGAGAATTAAATCGAACTATTAGCATAAATAAAGTGTAATAAAAAGTCTTTATTATTGCTAAATATTCTAATTAATTTAAAATAAAATTTACTTTATTTAATGTAAAAAGTGGAGGGAGGATAACCACATAAAAAACTTTCTGCTTGGCAATGAGTTGTGAAACTGGTGCGAGATCATTGTTTAGATTTTTGGTGGGAATACAACCACACTACATCTTCGGTTGTTCCATGGGAGTTGTTATGAAGAGGAGAGGTCTAAGAAATGGAGAAACTTTTTCTATAAATTTATTTGTAGTTTTTTATGTAACCAGATTGCAGACCGCAGCTGAACATGTAGGTAATTGCCATGTAAAAGCATGGAAACCTAGCCTTGCTCACTCGGGTTAGAAGACTTAGCGCCTGGGAGATATAAAAATAAAACCCATTAAAAGCCGGGAGAGCTGTAGGGTTATACCTGTTGGTTGACATTGCACTGTCTAGTGGACCCATGTATTCTCTGAAATATATCTTAGCTGAAGTTTATTGGGTTAGTGTGTGTGGGAATGCTGCATGTCTTGGGGGCCCAGGGGGCTTCGGCCTTCGATCACACTCCTGCAACGGACATTAACGAACTCCGGCAACTGCCTCGCCTGTAATTAGGTTCTCACACCTGGTAAATGAGGCTTTGGAACATGGTATCGCGGGTTACTGTGGGTTTTGGGTGCGTTATTTATGTTAAACCTAGAACTGCGTTAATGTCATGAAAACAAATATAACACTTGCCACTATTGTAAAAAGATGTGATATTTTTAAATAAAGTTTACTGTAAAATAAATACGAAAAAAAACCATTAAAACATTCCTTTACATTAAATATACTTTTCATTTATTTTATAAAAATTTCATTAAATTATGAATAAATTTGTCATTAAAACTCATATTTTAAAACAAAATAAAGACTGAAATGCATATGATAGTATGAAACAAGCTATATTTAAAATTGAACATAATTAGATTATTTTAAGAAATAATTTATTTAGACAAAAAATGAATATACTACCATATAACTTGAAAAATAAATTTTCAAGATGTTGTACCTAATATATTATAAATGAGTTTAACAGTGGAAATGATTTTTGTTCGAGTGTGTGGAATCAGATAGCTTCAAAAATCTTAAAAATAAATTTTTCATAGAAAATAAATTTATAAATGAAACTTAATTGTGTAAAAATTTAACGTTTTGGAGCTAAGAATCAGAGATTTGAATCAAATTTTGAATTTTAAAATATTTAAACATATTTTTCGTTAGGTTCTGTATTTGTAGATTTAAAAAATTTCAATAAAGTTTTATTAATTTTTCTTTTTTCGGTTTGTTGTTTATCAAGACAAATATTTACGTGACTTTCAAATATAAAATTCGATTCGTTAAAGAATCCCAAATTGCATATCGGACATAATCTTTCAGAACAGATTACCATATCATTTGTATATTTTTGTATTAAATTAAAATTCTTTTCTTTAATAAGAGAAGATACTTTTATACCTATGAGTCTAATTGTATTTACATTACATATCGATTCATACAATTTTTGTTTAATACTTTTGTCACTAAAATGGTTTGTCAAAAGATCTATCACGGTATCAAAAATATCCTCTATTGTTTTTATTGGGACTTTACATTGTCTTTGAATTGTAAATGAATTAAAATCACTGAATTTGATTTTTACTGAAATAAGAAAACTGAAATAGTTATTTTTTTCCATCTTCTTTGATACATATTTAGAAATATTATAAATATTATTAATTATTTCTATGTAATCATTGGTTGCCTTGAAAGAATATTCCTTGTTTATACTTTTTTTTGACAAGCTGGTGTATGAGACAGGACGTAGACCATCAAATATTGAAAGACCGTATGATAATCTAAACAATATATTAAATGTTTTCATTTTTAAAGATAAATATAGAAGATGGATGTTTTCTTGTAATTCTTTGACTTTTTTCAAATTAAATGTTCGAACAAGTAATTCTTTGGTTCTTTTTCCTATCCCATTGAGTTCATCGACATCTAAATCATTTAAATACGTTTGAAAATTATTTTTTAAACAAAATTGACCATTTGGTTTGTTTACTTTACTAGAAAGCTTGGCTAGTCCTCTACAAACAGATATACCTGCACTTATTGTTAACCCGGTCGTATCAAATATACAATTTCTGATTTCTTCAACAATTTTACAAATATTTTCAAATGTAAATAAGACACAACTATTTTCGAATTCTATCTTTTTTTTCAAATCAGTTTTTTTAGATAAAATATTATACGCGGTATTCAAGCTATCTTTATCAAATGAAAGACATGCCTCATCAATTCCATACATTTCTAAATTCTTATCATATTTACTTAAAATACCCATAATAATTTCAGAATAATAATTATATTTTTCCATATTTGGTTTTATTATTAAAAGAGTAGGACATAGATTTTTAGCAATATATCCAGGCATACCGGCCTTTACTTTATATTCTCTTGCTTTATAATTACACGCACATATCATGGCGTTCCCTCCCACTGCCAGAGGAACATTATGTAAAGATTTATTTTTTAGCATTTCCACACTTGCGTAAAATGAATCCAAATCAACATATACAAATATAAATTTGGGATTTTCTCCAAATAAAACAGGCCATTCTATTCGTAATTTCTCTTCAAATTTTTCTACAACTTGCTTTGCTCCTTCTACTTCTACACTAGAAATCTTTTCTAATTTTGTTTTTATATTTAACGCCTTTTTACGCACATTTATTATTTTATTTTCTTCTTTTTCGTCAAAATAATCCAATTTATCTTTATTGTGTTCGTTTTGAGAAGTTTTTAATTTTTCTTTCATCACAACAAGGGAAAATATTTGTTATCTTCTTAATAATTTTTTATGTTTTAATATTTGATCGGAGAAATTTTCAAAAAAAATAAGTAATAAACGTATAAATTAAGAAATTAGAGGATTTGTATAAAATGCCTATTGTAAAATTACATATCAACTTACTATATGGTTTGAATAATTACTTCAAATTGATTGTTGTAAAATTTAAAAGAATTTTTCTCTGTCTCGAGCAATAAAATAAATATACTTAGATCTATAGATCTAAATAAATTTATTAGATTCGTTTATTTATCTTTATTTACTTTATTTCATAAGACGAATAAAAGTAAAGTGTCTGTTCATATTTAGGCAAAATATTACACTCAATATATATTTACTTGGGTTCTAAAGTATTCAAACGAGGCACCTACTCATTTTTCACCAAAAAAATAAATCGAAATTTTTTTATTCAATTATATCTAAGATATATAGCTCCATTCAGATAAACATATATTTTATCTAATATATTATAATAATATATTACCAGTATTGTTTTGCGCAATTAATATTTGTTTCTTATAACTATCTATCTTTCACTTATATAGATTTTAAATAATTTTCATTAGAAATTTACTGATTTAGGCAGATTATGATATTAAAAAAACATAATAAAGTCAAATTAGCTATCTATAATACATGGTTTAGTATTTAATGTTTATATTTGCCAATATTATAATTCAAATTTTTATTTTTAAACCAAATTTAAACCATTTATTTTTAGCAATCTACTTCGTATATGAAAATTTAATTGTAAAATTTTAAATTAAGCCAGATTCAATATTACATTTATATAAAAGCTTATAAATATTAAAGATTTTCATGATAGAATAGAGTCTACATGCGTATTTCAATCTTAATATTCGAATAATATAAATCGATAATCCTAAATCTTTTATATCTTTTTTCGTAAATATAAGTACTCTCTAGATGGAATATTATTTGTAGGTTTTTTTAACTTTATAATGTAATTTAAAACAATTATGATCAAAGTGCATCTATTCTAGTCATATTTAGCCACTTTTTTTTAGCTTCAATTCATAGATTATTAAGGATTTGGTTTACATTTAAAGTATTTCAAATCAAAGTTGTTTATTTTAAAGGATTTTTTCACTAACTTGAAATAACAGGAATATAATCATTTGGGATTTAAAATATGTTTTTGTAGTCAGAATTTAAATTTTTTTATGAATTATATTTAAAATTTAAATATTTTAACTTCTTTAAAAGATTTTGGTTTAAGATTGACCCAAAGTTTATTCAATTTAACTAAAATTTCTTTAAATTCATATGAATGCTCAATGGATAAAAATATGATGAATTGTAAGAAATTATATTAATCGGCTACACAGTTCTTTAAATCTGGTAAAATATATTATAAAATGAGTGTATTGGATTTTAGTATTATTCTAATAATAAATGAAAAGATTGATGAGTCAAAACACACGAATAGCTATTATAATGAAATATACCAGTTAATACTAAAGAAATATATAGATATGAATGTTTAAATGTATTTAATCAATGTATTTAATCAATGTATTTAATCAATGTATTTAAATTGTTTCATAAGAAGAATTTTTTTTTATTCAAGGCGCAATTGAGGAATAATCGATATTTTATTTGTATATAAAATTGTTAAATGGCTTTAACAGATAATTTGAAAATATTTCAAATTTAATTTATTTATATGTCCTAAATATCAAAAAAGCAAAGCTTTATTTTAAATGTAAAACAACACTTGCGTTCCAAAAATATTGCTTTTACCTTTTTGGATTTTTTATGACTAAAAAAGGATAAAAAAAATATTAATTTATATTTTTTTATATTAAATTTAAAATTATTTTTGTAAAATGAAATTTTTAACGAATTTAAGCGGCATAATTCTAAAATTATTCACAATTCATAAAAAAAAAATATTTTTTTAAATCGCAGTCTAATTCTAATTATTATGAGCAAATATAGATATCTAGAATAAAGCGAGAATGTAGATCTTATTCAAAACATTGGTCTATGTTATATCTAAAAAGAAAATTTAAAAATATTTTTTTTTGATTTTTAATTTTTTTGTTTTACCGTAAATAGAAAATGAAATTTCGGAGAAAATTTTATTGTTTGGTTCTTTTGTATCTTGTTCAATTTGTATTTGATTCTAGTCCATTTAATGATCCACACATAAAATATCCTTACGGAGAAATATCTAAAAAAATCAAATTAATTTTTGAAAAGGTTCTACCAAAATACATTACCGAATATACAAATAATGAATTGTATACAATAAATTTGTTTGGTTTAGATTTATCTTTGAATAGATTTTATATACCAGATTACATATCAAGTCAAATGTACTCTGAAAGTCGGATATTTTTTACCGAATTCATTTGTTCAAAAGAAGGTGTTTTGATTGAAAACAGAAACAAATTGCTATTTGAAATACTTAAATCTTATAGAAATGAACAGAAAAAAATAAATTTGAGAGCATATAATCAAATTAACGGACGAGATCTGGAATTCGAATTCATTTCTAAGACGAATACGTTTGAAATAGTCAATTCAAAATCTTCAATATCTGATTTACGAAATGAAATTTTAGAAAAACTCAAGAAGTACGAATCGCATGTGTCCGAACACATAAAAAATAAAATCTTTAAAATATATATTATAACACCGTTTCTTTTAAAATTAATTGATATAAAAGTACTGGAATATACAATTAAGGAATTTTTACAGGTACATGTTATAGAAAAAGATACAGTTATTTTGTTTTCTAGACAAATAAATGATGTTCAGATGTCTATAAATAAAAATATCTCCTACAATCACTTTTATCAACTTTTAAGAAAAGTTGACAGTTCGGGCAATTTTTCTGTGAATATTGAAAAAAGAATTTTGTTTAACAAAAATACTTGCGAAGTGTATCAGGACAATGTATCGGATAAAAATGATATACAAAACGGTATAATTGATGATTTAAAATCAAAAAATATATCAACAATATCAAATTTAGATCTTAAGGATCCAATGTCATTAATTCAGCCTGTTTCAAAACCAAATTCAGATGCGCAAATATTACCTTTTTTAGATCAAAGTCTTTCATTTCTAGATTTAAGTTCATCGGAAGAGAGAATAATCTACAGAGAATTTTCATCTTTTCGGATAAATTATATATTTAGAATTTTTAATACAGAAATTTTTAGAATTAAGCTATATTTTCAAATTGAGCAAAACGGTCGTTTTCGATATTTTACTTTAGATCCAATTTTTCCTAGGAATAAACAATTTAATCAAGTTTCGATGATTCAATATGAACCAGCGACACAAAAGTTGCAATTTAAATATGATGACGGGATAAACCACAGAAGAGATTCAATTGCAATCTTCTTCTATGCTTTAAATCATCGTTTCGAAGACGAGATCGAATCCTTGATTCGCCTATCTTATGAGTAATAAACTAAATATAATTGTCCTAAAAATCTACATTTGTATTCTATATTTTATATTACAATCTGTGTTAAATAAAAAAATATTTTCAGGATCTTTTTAATTAAATAATTTTCAGAGTTTTATAGTAGTCAATTTTTTGAAACAAAATGATTGATATTTTAATTTTATCACAATATAAAGATTTTTCTTACCATTTTTTAAGAGAAAATACCCCAGCAAAACCAGAATGATCATTCATATGTATTTACTAAAACCGTGAATTGATTTTTGGAAATCAAATGGGAAATTAAAAAATCCATTAGCCAAAAGTTGAATAATTAAAGAAAAATTTATCCGAATCTTAATATGAATCGAATGGATATAATTAATTGCATAATGTTAGCTTAAAAACAATATTAAACTAGCATCAGAAATCAATAAGAATAAGAATGGTTGATAATTATTTAAATCGGTCTTGGTTTGGATTCAAAGATGCCATGAGAAGCTTCGGATAAAAATGTGTAAAGTCCGAGAAATGTACAAAAAAAATATTAAATACAACATTATTTTTCCAAAAAAAGATAAGTTTAGTAAATGTCATTCAATAACGTAAAAATTTTGGTATTTAATTTTCATAATTCAATATGATATAGACGGCTTAAATGAAGATGTTGTGATTAAAATCTAATTTTATCGAGTAGCAAGAATAAATGCATTGTAAACCAAAAAAATCTGTATTAAGAAGTTTAGATTTACAAATAATTAATAAATAATGATTAATTTTTAGTAACCTACGACTTGTCTAAAACGACATAAAAATCCCAATCCAATGAAACCTAACCAGCAAAGAAAATATGTTGAAATATCAGATGCTGAAAATTTTTTTATATAAACCCATGGTTTTTCTATAAAATGAAATAGTACTTTTATCGTTTTCAAAATATGAATTATAGAATTAAATCGCCCGATCAACGAATATAAATTAAAAAAACCATGAAATATGATGGGAATATATCGTCAAATCTGGTGTATATAATCCAAATACAACATGATACATTTCTACTGTATCAAAAGATATTTTGAACGACGGTTTTTTGGTAGTATAAGAAAAAGGGGTGATCTGGAGATCATCTGTTACTTCGATTAAAGTTAAAATAGTTACTAATTTATATCTTTTGAATACAAATAGGCTTATTTAAAAGTTAAAGGAAAATTTAAAAGCCAAATAACACATAATGTTTTACATATAAAATTAAGCCTGTATATTTTTGATCGAAACATTTTCATTTCAATAACTTAGAATATATTTTTTTAGTATTAGAAATATATAAAGGTGGTGATACATATAGGTAAATATTCTTAAACTAAACCCATCTCTACTTTATTTATGATATCAAATCTTTCTGTCGGTAGGTCTAAAGAGGCTTTAATCGCAAGTAAGATATAATCTTTCTTTTGTTAATAATACGTTAAGAAAAAAGAAGAAGAATTAACTGCCAATGGTAAATGATACAAAAGAATCGCCATTCTTTTGGAATGAGTTGGTTTTTTGTGCATTTAGGAATGAAATAAGATTGCAAAAGAAACCAGATATGTGGTTCTATTCTAGAAATATAAGAAAAATGAACACTAAAGTTGCAAAACCTTGGTAACCAAATTAAACACAGGAAATATACTTTATGTAATATTTAAACAGGCAAAATTTTAATCAACTGTCTTATGAAACTGATTTGGCTTAGGCCGCTTCGTTATTCATAGTTAATGATATAGTCTCATGAAGTTGAGAAATAACAAGCAATTAAGATATGAATTAAGACGGTGTTGTCTCATATGGATCTATTCGTAAAAGCACTGTTTTCAAATTTGATTTCAAAGCAAAAGTATGTTATTGCAGTTATTAGATTGTCTGGAAAAAAACAAAGAAATATCTATCAATATTAACTAAAACCAAAAAAAACATATTCTGCACAAAAATAAGACTAAAGTTGAAGCAGATATAGGTTAAAAGGAGAAATCTAGAGAATTTTTTAGGGAAATTCCAACTGACGAATTTTTAGCAAAAAAACAATAATTTACAATATATTTACTTAAAAACAATTAGTCAGTAAGTCTAGTGATTCTTAAAAGCAGTTAAATGAATGAAGAATTCGGTCGCATAAAGTGAAAATATTCTGTGATTTTCAGGCTTGAAAATGTTAAACTAATAAGCAAATCACAGAATTTTGAAATCTCTAAGATTAGTGAAGAATTTTACAACTGTGTATAAAAAATGCTCGTTTCTGATCATTCATAATCCATCGGAGATGGATTAAATTTTACTTTTGATTTCCATTAGTATGTTTATGTCTTTAAAACGAAATTGGAATCACTCTATACAATAAAACCTCAAAAATGAAGTTTTCCGTCTAAGTTTTGGTGGCAGATTTAAGGTTTAAATCAGTATAGTAAATGAAAAAATCTTTTATTTTAGACATGAAATTAAAGAAAAATTATACTTATTAACATCGGAATTATTTCACAGATTCGCTCGCTACGGTTCATTCAAAGAACCAAGCAATTAAAGTTTATCCGTCCACTAATTAGATTTTATCTATCGGTTTATTTGAATTATAGGTAGAGGGTGGATAAACACACTAAAAACTATCTGGTTGGCAATGACTGTGTGAAATTGTTGTTAAAATAATTGTTGATATTTTGGTGAAATATGAACTACATTGGATCTACAAGCCAATCCCCTATAATCCTGGGTGAAAACGGATTAAAAGAAGTAATTAGAAAATTTCCAGTTGGTATTCTTCGACACCGAAAGGTAAAAGAGGAATGGAATAATTAAGCAAGTATTATTATCTATTAAAAATCTTTGGGGCTGCATCGATTAAATATTTTTGTCCAAACCAAGGCCCAAGATATTTAGATCTAAACTATTTGCTTGATAATATCTTTACCAAAAGTCAACTTCTTATTTTGATTCTTCAGAAATTAGAATTTATTTTTACCTTGAATGTTTAATTTGAAGTTGTTTCGTTGAATATTTATGTTTTTGTTAAAATTATTAGAAAGTAAGTCTAATAAACATAAAAGTATTTGAAGCAATCATGTTTACATTAAACCACATTCAAATTTTGCATTTTGTAATATTAAGGTTTCTTTTTCGATTTCTGCTTGCTGTGACGAACGTCTCTTCATAAATAAAGCGCCTAATTCTTCTTTTTACATCGAATTACTATTTTTTAGTAAATCTGAAATTTGTTTGGCCACTGCAACTCTATCAATAACACCAAATATAATTGGCTTGGTTTAATGTGCACCAGAGATATTGCCGCTTTTTGTGGGAAGAAATAGATCGTTTAATCTGTGTCATAAAATCTCTTGTTGATCAATATGTACATGGCCATACCTTCTTCTAAAAGCCATTAAATATATTAAAAAACCAAACAATTTGTCCCGATAGATTTTTATGCTATAATATTGTTTGAGTTACAATCAATCTCCAAACATTTGATTTGTTTTAATTCGAAAAGCCATTGAAACTTGAATTTTTGATAAAAATATGAACTACTGATGGAAATACAACCCTGAACCAAATATTTTAAATCATATTCATATTTACAATGTAACGCGTTTTCCACAACAATATTCTATTTATGGCATAGTCAAATGCAGAGTGGGATGCCTTATAGTATGATTTTTTTATCTAGGTAAGTGCTTCATACGCACTAATAACTTTGGATTGGGTTTCTGAATTTTATAGCACACGGGTAACATAAATTTAACTTTAAATTGCCTTATGGATCTCAAAATTAATCTGAATAATTTTAAGCCTACGGTTAGAATTTTTTAGATTAATTTTTGCTCAAAAACACTGTTTTTATTTGTTTTATATTTTTCATGTTATTTTTATTTGTTGGCTTCATATAAACTTTTATTTGAAATTTTATTTTTTTAAAAAAACAAATCTAAATTCTTGATTAAGCATTTTTTAAGTTGAAATAATCAATTTTTGGGATATTAAATTCAAAACTCCGTGGATCTAAGAGAAGCATACCATTTTGATACAATGGTAGTATTTTATTGAACTTTAGAATACGTTTTTGATGTACTTATGTTATGATTCGGGAGTTTTTCTTTATTCTTTTATTTGTTTCATTTACCTCCTTCAACATTTTTTTACTTCGTTCTTGAAATTTTACTTTTTTGTTATATTTTGAATCAATGTTTTGGTTTAAGTCTATTTGATTTCCTCAATGTGATGCTTTATAATTTCTGTGTTAATTTTTTAACATATATATCCATTTTGGTGTGTGTGTATCTGTAATAAAAGCCCGATTTTTTGCATATTATATTGTTGTATGGTTTTTCTTAGCTCTAATAAGCCTTTTAGTCTTGACTCCAATCCTTTTATTTAATTAAAAGAAATCATTGCTTTATTTTTTAAGCACCATCCGCTGTATATATGCCTCTAGTCTTAATGGTAATTTTGATTCCTTAAGATACATCATATGGTATTTAGTCAAAAATTAATTCCAGTTTACACACAAAAGATTGCATTAAGACTATTATAATATATCACCTTTCTCTATATATTCATTTATATTACTTTTTAAGAAATATTTAACAAATTATAGAAATATATATCTTAATTTATCTATTTGTTAAAACCTATTGGTTAAATTTATTTTTACTTTAAACTAGAAAGAAAATTGTTGGAGTGAAATTGTATTCAAATATTATTAAAATGGAATGTTAATGTTTTTGAGTTTCTAAAGATTAAATTCAAATTACTTTTGTATTTTTTAAATTAGTATGCTTAATTATTCGCTTTATAAATACATAAATTTTATAAAAAATTCCAGTCATATGATCTCACCGCAACTAACTAGCAGAAAGACTCTATGACTGGACGAAAAAAGTTTTTTAAAATTTAAATTTTAAAAAAAATTGTAAACACAAAAAAGCCGTGGTTTTATAACTCTAAAAAAGACAATTCTTTAATGAAATTAAAATCAAATAAATTAAAAAAATATTTTTATATTCTAAAATCTAATGTGGAGGGAGGATAACCACATAAAAAACTTTCTGCTTGGCAATGATTGTGTGAAACTGGTGTGAGGTCATTGTTTGGATTTTTGGTGGGAATACAACCACACTACATCTTCGGTTGTTCCATGGGAGTTGTTATGAAGAGGAGAGGTCTAAGAAATGGAGAAACTTTTTCTATAAATTTATTTGTAGTTTTTTATGTAACCAGATTGCAGACCGCAGCTGAACATGTAGGTAATTGCCATGTAAAAGCATGGAAACCTAGCCTTGCTCACTCGGGTTAGAAGACTTAGCGCCTGGGAGATATAAAAATAAAAACCATTTAAAGCCGGGAGAGCTAAGTAGCAGGTTATACCTGTTGGTATGACATTGCACTGTCTAGGTGGACCCCATGTAAATCTTTGAAATATATCTTAGCTAGAAGTTTATTGGGTTCAGAAAGTGTAGAGTAAGTGGGAATGCTGCATAGTCTTGGGGGAGCCCAGGGGAGCTTCTGCCTTCGATCACACTCCATGCAACGGACATTAACGAACATCGGGCAACTGCCTCGCCTATTAATTAGGTTCTACACACCTGGTAGATGAAAGGCTTTGGGACGTAGGTATCGCAGGGGTTACCGATGGAGTGTTGGGATAGCAGTCATTTATGTTAAACCTAGAACTGCGTTAATGTCATGAAAACAAATATAACACTTGCCACTATTTCTAAAAGATGTGATACTTTTAAATAAAGTTTGTATTCTTCTAAAATCTATAAATTCAAATAATTTATCTAAAAAGAAACTGTCATAAATTTAGTGCTGTTTAAAAATTTATAATGATAATTTAATTATCTTTGAGATTTAATAGCTTATTTGATGAAAGTTTCTGATTTAAAATCGCTTCTTTAACTGTTTTTAAAACATTAACAAAAAATTTTAATTCTTTTAATATTTATTCTCGTTACTTAAGATAATTTGTTTTAAATGTCTTGAGAAATTTTAGAATACAGATAAAGATCCTTTGAATGTAGAATCTTGCAGAGAAAGGTAATTATAAGAATAAAAACAAGTAATAACGTTTACATAAACTATTTTATATATTTAATTTGTCATTTGATAGGAGCAAATTGTTGAAATTAAAAAAAAATCAAAACTAATTTCGTTTTTATCAAAATTTTTGACACTTTGAAGTCATGTGAGTTTTGTGAAAAATGTGTCAAGGATGTATACAAAAATGACTCTTCTTTTTGTAAAAAAACATCCATTAAAAATTCAAAGGATACTAAATATTTCAAATTGAAAGATAAGCGAGCAATAGTACTTAGCATGGCAATGGATTTTAAATAAAAAACAGAAGTTTATTTTAAAAAAGAACTAAAATAAGATATAAGTACTTAAAATTCGAATTACATCATACGATTCGCTTCAAGGTTTAGAAGCCAAAGAACTAAAAAAATATAGCTTAAAGGTAATTAGTTAGTTCTTCTTTATAAGTTACGTTTTGAGATAAGCCTCTAAGTGATGGCTTGGATCATATTATACTAAAACTAGAATATGGCTTTAAGTAGCCTTAGTAGTAGTCGTAAGATTAGCGCATGTGTCACCTGATAATTTTTAAAAGCAGTTGAATCGATTTTTTTGCTCGCGAACCAGATTATATCAAGCTTAAATGCTGATTATGGTTAGAAGTAACCTTATAGACTGCCATAAAGATGATAAGAGATACATAAATTTATTATTCTATTGGAAATATATTTAATTTGATGACAGTCAGATGATATTAACATACGATATCGAGTTTTTTTTGTTGATGAATCCGCAGAAGATGATGCCAAAAACACTTTAAACCATCAGTTCTGTTTGAATAATGTAACAATCAAAGAATCTATCGATAGATAAATCGGGTAAATAACAAAATACATTTGAACCATTCAAATAGGTTTAAAATAAAAACACTCTTAATTATTCTAAATTATTTTACACTTCCAATTAAATACAAAAAAAGTTTGTATAAATGTCTTTTCTGGTATTTAATTTCTTATTATTTTCATCAATTAGATCTATTTTTTCTTATCCAAATTTATTTAATAAAATTCTGGCTTAAGACTTTTTTCACGTTTTTATATATTTTCTTCTTCTTCTTAATCCACCTTTTTAGTTATGTTTATTGTCGATTTCTCTAGTGTGGTTTCTTCGTCTGAAATAAAAATCATTGTTTTTTGTTTAAAATTTTAACACCGTTTTCCTATTACTCGCTTGTATTGAAGGAAGTGTTGATGTCTCTTCTATCTTTACTCTCTTAATTACACATATTGACTTACCCTCCAAAAACTCTTTGGCATTTGGTCTTTACCAAAGTTCTATTTATCGAGAAAAAAAATTGTCATAACTGTCTTCTTTAGTACAATGTATTGGGTGGTTGCCTTTTCATTTATGGTCATTTCAAGTCTTTTGGGTATGACTTTTCCTCACCATGCCAGGAGCAGAATTGACTTAGAGTATTTTCTTCTTGTCGTAAGAGGCGACTAAAAAGGACTGATCCTCCATGTTGAGGTTGTGCGTAGGGCTAACAACCCACCCTTTAAAACTAACTTGTTGAGAAACCCGATAAGTAAACAAACCCACTGGAAAAAGACCGATGGGCGGTATTACTAAGGAAGGCCAAGACTCTAACAGGGCTGTAGTGCTAAGGATGAATCAATGAGGTATGACTTATATTATTTTGTTACAATACCATCACAAGTCATAATATAGGGGATTATATCAACGCTAAACTTATAAATAAAACTTAGCTCATTGGCTAACAGATCATATTTTTTAAGTTTCTCAGTTTCAACTATGTGAATTGAAGCTTGAGAAGTAATTCCCACTTCAATGAGTGTTATCCTATTTTTTCTCTATAATAAAAAAATATGTCGGGTCTGTTATTCCGAATCTTGACATCAGATTTATCCCGGTATTGACTCTTACCTCAGCATCTCGTTTTCAAAATTTCTTGAACTGAAGGACGGCTTCTAAATCGTTTCGTAGACTTAACTTATATATATTTAAGAAAACCAAGTGTAGGCGTCAAACAACGTCATTATGCCTTCTTTTATGTTCAAGGCCTAGCGTTTTTTCACATCGAGTTACTAGATGATCTAAGGTTTTATTAGACTTGACCTTGTGTTGGCACACCCTATCTGCACCTCAGAATACACTTCTATCCTAGATATAGCAGAAAATTTCGTCGTAGCGTGAACTATTATTTCTTTTTTTCAGCCATCTAGAAGTGTCACTAACATCCAAAAGCTCATTTTTTCTTGCATTTTATAACCTTGAATCAAGTTTTTGTCTTTTAATTTCGTTATATAAATTTGCACGTTAAGCTTCTTTTAAATTCTTTTAGTGACTTATTCTTCCAACCTATATTTTATTTACTTTTAAAAAGTCTTTTATTAGTGCCAGATGGGTTTTATTAGTATTCTCTACATTGAGGATTGCTGCTTGTCTAGTTGATATTTCTTTACTTTTTCTAGGCAATCCAAAACTTACAGAAGCATGTATTCGTAATAAAATCAACACCATTTGACACTCTTCTGAGATCTTTCAGATAAGGTAAAAATGTTCTTTGCCTTCTAGGAATGCATGTACATTATTTTTCACGTGCAATTCATACAAGGCATCATCCAACTTAGAGAAGTCAGGTGGTTCGAGTCGAATTACACGTATATGGTAGTTGATCAACGATATCGCATGTTGGTTAATCGCAGAAAATAAATTTATTGCGTTAAATTTAGTGGGACAATACCTTTCACTCTTAATATCAGTTTACTCTGTACTTCATAAAAGAGCTACGTGTTGGGATTCCTCTGCTATCTTCTATTATTGCTCAATATTTGTAAAAACTAACGCATTCTAGAAGAGTAGCAGTATCTTCATAACGCGCATCATTTGTGGTTGACTTCTCATTGCTAATATCTAGCCCAATTACTAATTAAAAAAATTGCCTCGCTTGTCATAGCACTCCATGTGAAGCTGTCTATACCAAAGAGCTTAAATTTCTCAATAAACAAGAGATGATTATTAGTATTAAAGTCTGCATCATTGTCTATTTCTAATTTGGGGTGCGGCTCAACAAATCCATACACAACACAAACAACAATGGTGACAGACTCTTTTCTTGCAGTATCCTTATTCAATCTTTTTGCTCAAGATTTTAACGAGTCTTAACTATATGATTTTTCCTGTTTGCTATTATTACCTTAATAAATTCCGGATCAAATCAGGTAAATTAAGGTTTTATATTAATTGAATCGAAACAAAAAGATATAATGTGTTGTATGTTATTTTGAGGTTGTACCAGGTCGCATTCTAATTATATCATACTCTTCATTAAGAGACATAGAAGAGAGCCTGGTTTTTTGCTCTTTGCAAACACTCTTACCACTCTAATTGATTTTCTGCAAGCAACTTTCGGCTTTTCCCCTTCAAGATCAACAACTTTCGTCACATAATTTGTCGTTAACATTGTAGAAGTTAGACATTCAAGTGATTGACCTGTAGTCAGATCGTCTTTGCGGAATTCTTTTCGGTATCAAATACGTAAACCCGCTGTAAAACCAAACAGCTTGAAGTATTCTTTTTAAACATATAACTTTCACAATATCATAAAGATATTTGTGAAAAGTTCTAAGTTCCTTGCTGAAGAAATTGTAAAACCATCAATTCCAGCAGATTTTTAATTGGGAAGACAATTGATATTTAGAAATTCATTAAGTGAAGAGAACATAGTCGGATGATTATCTGATACAAAAGGAATCAAATAATCATTATACGTGACTGTGTCATCATTTTTGTTCCTCATTATAGACCAAAAACTCACTCTTTCATTACGAATAACCATATGCTCGGATTCCACACGCTCAGTTAATTCTCCATAAAATCGACCTCGGAAAAGCCCAAACACACGATTCTATTTTCGGAATTGTTACCTACTTTAATGCATCGTAATTTTTTTCTCGTAAACATTCAAAGACTCATTCTTTTTATCTCAGCCTTAGAAAGATCAGTTACACTGCTCAAGTTTAAATTACACTCTCGCAAGATTTTCCTAAGGCTCTTCGTATCCGAAGTGGAGAGCTTTTCCTGTTTACGATTCTTCTCGAGAAGATCTTTGGATAGTACTAATTTGGAAATTTTACTTTCTATGTTTTCCTTCTGAGCGAATCTAGGCTTCTCTTTACGCGTTGCCTCGTTATAGCATACCTGCGCAGCTTGCATGATATACGCGGCTTCCATAATTGACACAGGTAAGTAGCTACGGCATATTCACCCACTACTCGATTAATGAGATCCAGACTTTACTATCAACCAATTTTCTTGTGAGTTTTCTAGTTCTCACCACCACTTTTCCAATTTTCTTTGAAATTTGTTTGATTCTACTCAAAAGTTTATCTCTCAGGTTTATGTATTCAGTGGTGTAGGTCAGGATGCATGTATCAGTGAGACAATTGGCGATTCTACGTCGCTCTCCATTCTCTTCGAATTTTACTTTCTTTCTCATCTCACTTTATGCCAATTTTTTTAACACTTCGAGAGTTTATGTGCAGCTGAATTTCTCATTATAGTACCCGTTAAGCTCTGTCCAGCCATCTCTTGGCCCTTTTTAAACCTTTTCTGTACTGCAGAAAAACAATTAGAAGCTATTACTTCGGGTCGGCTGTTACGGAAACGAATATCGTCCGCAATGCCCTTAGCCTATTACCTTCTGGAATAGCTAGAGGACAGGGGTTTGTCATGTTTTACGACCGCTCGCACGCAGAGACTTCAACCGAAGAGGGAAGTGGTGTATTGGAAGAAGATAAGGATGCAAACCCACTATTTTGCATGTTAATGCATGTTTGGCTAGCTGGTGGATGTGTTATTCTTGTGTAGGAGGAAGGAAGGGAATTTTCTAATAGGTGTTATTCAGAGTTTTGCATCTCCTTCTCACTTTTATTTACCTTATCAGCATTGTTTGAAGCCTTTATTTTATCATTTTTTGTGTTTCGCTGCCAGCATTTTTTTTCTACCCATAATAATTTATGGATATTTATACTAGAATTGTCGAAATAGCTTTTCAGTGTATTAAGTAGTATATTTATTAAAAAAAACCATAACTTATTATATTCTGATGGTTTTTTTAGTATTTTCTAAATACAGAAAGTTTTGAAATATAATTTTTGTATTTTTATTTGCAGAAAAAGTCTTGCTAAAAATCTTATAAATTTTTCGGTACTTAAAAAAATTTCAAATAAATTTTGTAATTTCAGAAAACCATCATCCTTTAGAGAAATATTATATCTTTGTAGGATTAAAATATTTTTTCTAGTGGCTTTTTGGTACAAAAAAACTTTAAAAATCCACTGTGATGAATTTAAAAGTAGAAATTTATTTCTTAATTGCTATAACTTAAGATTTAAAATAATCGTCGAAATTATGATCTCACTAGAAGCTTTAGAAAGATCACATTTCCGACTTGAAAAGAAGGATGAAGAATTTTTATTATAAAAAAAAATATTTACTTAAAAAATTGTGGTTCTAAACCTCAAAAAGGGTAATTTTTCTATAGAGACGAAAATGTGTAAATTAAATAAGAACTTGTTTTATATTGAATATGCGTACTGCCTTTTTAAAATCAATTTATTTAAATATCCTCTACAATCCAAATTGTCTCATTTCTTTTGCTTTGATCAAAGTATTTAAAATCATTTGTTTAATACTACATAAATAAAAAAATATTTAAATGTATGAAATACATATTTTTACTTTTTTTATTTTTGTCTTTGGATCTACTAGATGATGGCTAAACAATTGTAACTTATAATGTACCGGGAATCACAATATTTAAAAAGTAGAAAGTACAAAATAAGTGTTCGACATATTATTTTGAAATGCTTTAAATTTTTGTTTTATAATGCTTTTATTACAGAAATGCAAAAAAATGATAAAAATTCAATCCTTTATGATTTTTTAGTTTTTTTTAATATTTTATGGTTTTATTGAATTTTCTTGAGAAAGTTACTTTAAAAAAAACTTAAAACTTTGAAAAAATGGTTTCTATCTTTACATTTAATGTCAAGTATTTACTATTTATTTTCTATATAATTATAGGGATCTTATCATGTTTTTAAAAGTCGACTTTTTTAAAAAATAAACTTTTGTAAATGCATAATTTTTTTTGGATAAAAATCTTATTTAATTAATTATTTCAGTCCTCTTTTATATTCCAGTGTCGAAGATGAACAGATTGAAGTTTTCTATTTGTTTCATAAAATCTGTTGTATTCGGGATTATAAGTGGATTAGCCAATAGAACCAAGTAGTTTATAATCCACCAAAATCTCAACAATTATTTTCACGCATTTTAAACAACTATTAGCAAACAGGATGTTTTTACTGCGGTTTTCCTCTTTCCACCAGCTATACGGGCTAAAAAATCAATAAAATTTAATTTATTGAGTTCAGTATTACATCACAATATTCACTTCTCATTCTTAAAACTAGAAAGCTATGAATATTCCATTTTTTAGCAAATGACATAAGCCATATGTTTAATTTATTTATTGAGATTTTTTAGGATATTAAATACTTTATGAAAGAATTGCAACTAAATCACTAAAAATTTACCCGAAAACATACCCTAAAATATTCAAGAAATAGTAAGAAAAGAGGTATATATACAATCAATAGTACTTAAAATGACAGTCGAAACAATTTCCTTTGATTATTAAAAGTATTAGAGTTCAGATTAAGTATCGATAAAAACTGGGAATTTTTTTTAAAAGATAGTTTAGAGATCTAGAATGCAAAAACTTCCTATACTCCCAAAAAATTTATAAAGTAATAGTAAGAAAGAATTAACCACAGAATCTCAAAACTTTGCAATCCCAAATCGTAAAACAATCAATTAAATAAGCCAAAGATTTAAAATATAAAAAAAATCAAATATAAAAGAAGGCAATAACAAGAAACCAGAAATTTGATAAATTCAAACAGAAAGAAACATAAAAGCAACATCCAAGGATTAAATATATTTTATTTATAAAAAATTTTAGCTCCAAAAAAACCGTAATTTATATTTTTATATACTTTAGACTTAGAATTAAACTTAAAAAATATTCTTTTTTTATGATCGTTTCTTTACAAAAAATATCATTTAAATCAATTTGAAATAAATTTTTATCAAATATTCTTTTATCTTTAATTTTTAACGTTTCTTTAAACAAAAATAAATATTTAAATTTAAGCAACAACTTGAGTTGTTCATAATTTCTTTCTTTTTTTAGACATAAAATTTGTGTTTCAAGAATATTTTCACAGTGTTTTATAATATAATAAATTTCTTTTTTAGAAAATTGTGTATTTGAAAGATTATTTAAAATAAAATAGAAAGTAAATAAATCTGTACTTTCTATAATTTCAAATATATTATCTATAAAAAGTATTTTATGCTTTTTTGTTTTGATGTGTTGAAATATTGTTGGTATAAAAATATTATTTTGTGAAAAATTCATTCTTTTTTCAAAATATGAATTCAAATAGGAAATAAATATTTTAAAATTTGTAATTATAATTTTTCCGTATCTAACAGTTATATCTTTGATTGTATTTTTTTTGAAGAAAATACAACAATAAAATAAAAATTCTGAAATGATCATTTGTGGTAAAATAGCACCTGAAATTAGACCGATGTATAGTAGTTGGAAACAAATGTGTGATAGAGGTGTTGATTTGATAAGTAAATTTTTAAAAATATGCATCTTTGAAGAAATTATACAAAAATAGATTTCGTTTGAGGACGGAGGTTCTTCTGTATTCGATGACAAAAATTTATTTTGAAAATCTTTTTGTTGATTTAAAATTATATTTCTTTCTGTTTTTAAAGTTTTATTACTCTTAGAAATATTTTTAAATTTTTTTTCATTTATTTGATGATTCAAACTCTTTTTCAATTCTCTTTTCAATATTTTTAGTAAATAAATAAAATATATTTCATCTTCGATTTTTATGGATTTTTCCATTTTGTCTAGAAATAATCGAATACATTTTTCATAAATAATTATTTCGTTTGGATATAAATTTAAGTATAAAACAAGCCCAAACATACTATTTTGTATTTTATCCTTAAATCTTTTATCTCCAATACTACAAAGTACAAGAAAATCTCTTCTATTTGGTGATATATTATATTTCTTAAAATGGAAATTGTAAAATTCTTTATGAAATCCTAAAATATTTAACAAAATACCACATTTTTTGGTAAATGGTTCAATAAAAATCATTTCTTCTAAATAGATTTTTAATTTTGCTTTGAAACAAAAATTTATATTATTTTGTGAAAAAATATTAATCAATATCCCAATAATATTATTATAATAACCAATATGTTTCTTTTCAATGACTTTTATTCTAGTTTCAAATATATTTATAATTTCAGGTAAATAAATAGAAAATTCATTAGAATGATATTTAGAATATCTTTTTACCAAATATGATAAATTAAATGTGTGAGTTTTTAAAAATAAAATTATTTCATAAATTGGCAATTCAAAATATTTTACAATATTTTTAAAATCATGACTTATATAAACGGCTGTAAATATTTTCAAAGTAGTAAGATCTTTAAGAATCTTTTTCAATTTCAAAGATTTTAAAACAGTTTTTCGTTTTTTTGTATCACTTAAACAATCGAAATACCATTTAAATATCAAAGAACAATTTTTTCTTTCCATTAAATAAATTAAAAGTTTTTTAAAAATCTTTTTTAACAAATTCGTTCCAATATTAGAATTTCTAATATTCATAATAAATTCAAAAAGTTTTTTATAATTTAAACTTTCTAAAATATCGAATGTATATTCTAATAAAATATTATAAGAATTATTTTTTTTGGAATTTTCAGGAGAAATCGAATTTTTCAAAACATTTTCTTCTTGGTTTATATTTTCTTTAAATTTATTGTTTTCACTTTTATTGATAAATTTTATCAATACCCCAATAATATATATTCTATCGGTAAAAGTTAAAAACCTAATTTGACATCCTTTTGAAAGACTTCTAAATGATTTTATCAAACAAATTCTTTTTTTTATAAACGATGTAAGTAATAATACAAGTCTTGTAGAAAAATATTGTATTGTTTCACAAATACCCTCTGTTTTCAAAATATAACAATAAAATATTTCTTCTTCGACTGTAAAATTGTTTCTAAGATTTTTTTTCTCATTTTTTATCATTAAAAAAGATTTTTCAAAATAAATATCAAAAATATCAAATATTTTACTTTGATTGTTTCTGTTTTCAATAAAATACATAAAATTAGATAAAAATATATTTAAAAAATAAAAAATAATTATTCTTGAAAAACAATTTGTATCAAACACACAAATAATATTTTTTAAAAATTCATAAATATCAAAATTATCAGAAATAAATAATTTTTCATTTTCAATTAAATTATTCTGATCAATAAATTTTTCTTTAAATGTAATTCTATTAAATAATACATTCATTATATAATTAAGTTCGTCTTCCATAATTTTATTATTTTTAAAAAATCGAGTTTCAATTATTTTTAAAATTAAAAAATCTTTAAATGGTAATTTACAGATTGTAAAATTATTAATTGATGAATATTCCATAACGATTACATCTAAAATGGTTTTTGTAAGCTCAAAACTAGACTTACACAATTCTATAATAAAATTTAAGGATAAAATCTTTATACATTGATTTGTGTTACAAGCTATAGAAATAATACTTACTAAGAAATTCCATGTTTTTTCTATAAAAATTTTATCGTCTTTCTTTTTTGAATATAAAAATTCTAAATTTTTTAAGATTTTTTCTAAAAATTTATTATCATTTGAATTCAAAGAAATGCTTTTAATATTTTTTTCTAAATTTTCTAGAACTTTATAAATTATTTCAGGTTTTATAAGAGAATCTGATATACGGAAAAATAAAATAGCAATTAAAGATTTTGAAATATTTAAATCATTGGGATTTGATTCTATTTCATTCAAATAAAAGTTTTTTAAATCCAAAGATATTTCGCCATTATTTTCTAACAAATTTTCTAATTTTTTAAGAATGACATAATTATCTTCTTTTCTTACCTCTTCTTCTTTATTTTCTAACTTAGTATGAAAAAAGTTATTTTCGCTTTTTCTTAATTCTTCTTTATTTTCTAATTTCGTGAGAATAAAATGATTGTTGGTTTTTTTGTCTTCGGTTTCTTTATTTTCTATTGAATTTTCCAAAAATACTTCGTTATTTTCTAATTTCGTGAGAATAAAATGATTGTCAGTTTTTTTGTCTTCGGTTTCTTTATTTTCTATTGAATTTTCCAAAAATACTTCATTGTTTTCTTGTAATTTAAAATCTTTTTCTTTACTTAAAAGATTTCCATAATAAATATTTACATTATTTATTGTTTGTTTGACAGTTTTTTTACAAATTAATTTTTCGACTCTTTCAATACATTCTTTGTATAAAATATACGAAGGATAATATTTTCTATTATTTATAACCGAGGCATCTGCTTTTTCTGTCCCATTGTACTGCATTTTTTGTATTTTTTTTGGTAAATCTTCGGATTCAAATATTTTGGAAAGATCAGAACATAAATTATCGCTATTTTCTTCATAAAAGGCATCAACATTATCCACTAAATTTTTAATAAATTCAAAACCACGAAGTGTAGGTTGTGTTTCTAATATTTCATTTTCAAATTCATATACATAACCGTCAAAATCCTGTAACTCAGGTGTATGGAATTTATAGTCATCAATTATTGTTTCCAATAGTTTTTCTTCCTTAGATTGCATAAATTTATTATGGGAGATATTTTTTTTCAGCATAAAAACTTCTATATTTAAAAATATAATGGCATATATAAAAAATAAGAAAATTATAGAATTTAATGCTTCATGGTCAGTAATATCTGATGAAAATATACAAATATAATAAGATTTTATAATCCTCAGGATTAATTGTATCGAACGGAATTTAAATTTTTTTATAATCAGAACCAACTATTTTATTTTATAAACAGCTTTTTTTGTCCAAACATGCAACTAAAATAAATTTATGAACAATTAAAATAGTTAGAAACTATTTAAGAAAGATTTAATTCAAACTCTATTTATCACAATAAGTTACAAGTATAAAAAATAAATGTAAAAGGTTTAATTCGAACCCTATTTATTGTAAGAAATAAATTGGTAAAATAAAACCAGAATAGTAGAGCTTATAAAGATGGAAAATGCTAATAAAACTAATCTTGAACTAAGAAAAGACTTTTTACAATTTAAATATAAGTTGGATGAAACAGTCAAAAAGGAAGAAATTTAGAAAAGGCTTATCTAGCTAAATTATATAACGAAATAGAAAATCGAAATCTTCACTCAAATTTATATAATGCAAGAAAAAATAACACTGTGTGTGTTAATGACTCTTCAAGATGGTTAAAGAAAGGAAATTTAGGATCACTTATTGAATTTTTTTCTGCTATGTCCAACATAGAAATGTATAATGTAGTTCAGAAAGTTTCTAAAAATACCACAATAAGTCTAGTAAAACTGTAGATCATTTGGAAAATAAATATAGAAAATATTGAGGTATGGTTATAAGAGATAATGCACTAAAGGGGTTCGGTTTCTAGATTTACACTTTTCAAATAAATACTTTAACTACAAAAATAATTAGGAGTCTCTCTGTTCAAGAAATTTTTGAATATGAACATTCTAAAGAGGAATTGGCATATTTATGAAAAGGATGTAAAATTTACGATAAAAAATTTGATTGAATATTTATTCAAGAGTTGCCATCCGACCACACTTATTTAAAAGAAATACATTTGTATGGTCCACTTCGAATAGTAAAAATTGAAAAATTACGAAGTAAGTGCTATTAGTCTATGAGTCAGGTCTTTTTTATAAATTTAATGTAAAAAATTCCTTTCTAATAACTTGGGATAGTATTATAAACAATACCCATAAAAATACCTTGGAAATCTCTTGATACGAATAAGCATATAGGTATATTATATTCGATAGTACTCAGAAGACATTCGAAACCATTTACTTTGCTCGATGGAAAAAATATGAGTGAATACCAAACCTGGAAAGGGTTAGGGGAAAACTATTGAGTTTTATACAGGGAGTCGAAATTAACGAATACTGGTCATTTAAATAGAATAACTAAGTAACGAGGAAGATGATGTTAAAAAAATAAAACCTAAATTTTTTTCGAAATATTTTTTATGAGGAATCGAGCATAAATAAAAATAAAGAGACTATTACTGAAGATAAAACAATAAGGGTTAAATAGTTAAGAAAATTGGTTTAATCCCAAATAAATTAAAGAGTCTCATAAAATCTTATAAATCTGAAAGCAAAGGAATACCGAGTTCACTTTTAGCAATAATTTTGCTTTATTGCCGATATTAAAAATGAAAGTATTGTAAAAATTATTAAAATAATATTATAAATAATAATTCTACTGTTTTTTGTATTTCTACTCGAAAACAATAAAATTAAAGTAAATAAAATCAAACATAATGCAGATAAATTAAGAATATAAAGATGTTTTGGAAATGGAGTACCCAAAATAATATTCAAACCTAAATAAAAGTAAAAAACGATGACTGATAGTGTACTTATAACTGCCATAAAGGTGGTTAAAAAAAGTTTTAAATTTTTAAAAAACGATAAAAATTTTAGATTTTTTCTTTTTTCGGAGTTTAATAGCCCAATGACACCCTTTTCCGGATCCAAATTATTTCCAGTTGCATTTCTAATTGTTGATGTTTTTTCGGTGTTTAATAGCCCAATCACACCATTTTCCGTGTCTAAATGATTTCCAGTTGCATTTCTAATTGTTGGTGTTTTTTCGGTGTTTAATAGCCCAATCACACCATTTTCCGTGTCTAAATGATTTCCAGTTGCATTTCTAATTGTTGGTGTTTTTTCAGTGTTTAATAGCCCAATGACACCATTTTCCGTGTCTATATGATTTCCATTCGTTTGGTTTTCCAAATTAATCCCTGTTAAACTTTCTACTAGAAGTGCAGAACGTTCGTAAGTCCTAGCTTTTTGTACTTCGGATAACTCTTTCCCAAGAGGCTCTTCGATTCTACTTTTTGTTCCCAATACATGTAAAAAACTAGAACATCTATCTAACGACTGTGTCTGATAACCAAATGAATTCCTATTTGTAAATGATCTTTTTCGAACTTGACGAATCAAACCAGGTTTACTAAATAACATAGTTTCATAAATAGAATTACTTTTATGATATTCTGATCTATCTGTAGAATTAGTTCGAAGCATCTCTATTTTTTGCGGTCCTGTACCAGAAATCATGTTGTTCTGCTTTTGGTAATTTGATTTTTCAACTTCATCAGTCACACTAATTGTTGATGGGGTTTTTTGCGCATTCTCATCTAAGATAAGACTTTGTTCACCACCAACATATTGTATTAAATTCGCGCAGAGAGGTGTTTTTCCCTTTTCAATTTCAACTTGAGATAAATCATTTGAATTGCATCTTTTAACTAAATTATGATCGTCTAATTCTTCATCTATTTTTTCAAATTCAACATATGTTGGTTTTTCGTAAAAGACATTTGTCTCATCTTTTAAACCTACTCTATTATTCTCTATATCACTTTTTCCGTCTTCTTCACTTTTGGTTTCTCTTGTTCGTATTTTTACGTGTTTTAACATAATTGCTTATTTTTTTTTCAACATTTTTATATTTAAAAATTCATTTTTTAAAAAAATTTCTATTTATAGTATATAATCAATTATAATTTTATTGCTAATTATTCGAATTTCTATTTTAAGAATTAAAAATGTTTTTTTTTAAATTCTATTTTATTGTAAATAACCTTATGAATTAAAAATTGATTTTTATAAAAAAAATTATAATGTTTAAAACATATTATCGTTAAAGAAATTAATTTTTAAATTTTTTTTTAAATTCTATTTTACGAAATAAATAATTTTACAACATGATGTTCGTAAATAAATATTTTTTTTCAATTTATTTTATTAAATAAATTTAGTAAATTGTATTGAAATAAATACCAGATTAATAACTTGAAAATCATTTGCTTTATATATTCTTCTATTATATTAAGGATGTTTATATTCATTTTTTCTTATGAATTTTATAAAAAGTTTTATTCTTCAAATATAATTATTATTTCTACAATTAGAATCACACAATTTATTTAAAAAAATTATTTTTCGATTTTGTTTGATTTCTTCATATTTTTATTCAAAAAAAATATCAAATAAAATATTTAAAAGAATAAATTTGATCAATTATATCTGTCATTTTAAATATTTAATTAATCAAAATCTCAGTTTTTATTTAAAAATATCTTTCGATGACTTCTTCAAGTTTATTATAACTTTTTAATTTTTTATATTCACACAGTAACTTTCCACTGTCAATAAAATTAAACATTTCTACTTCAAATTCAAGAAATCCAAAAAAAATTAAATTAAACTGTTCAGCCACCAAACTACCACCTTTACACGAATATATTTTATTGACAGTGCCGCATTCATCACAGACAAGTCCAGACATATTTTCTACTAATCCAATAATTTTAATATCTGCACCGATACAGAAATTATATGCAGCTATCACACCATTCAAAGCCAAATTCTGTGAAGTTGTGACCAACACAGCTTCAAAATCTTTTCCAATTAAAAAATTATGCTCCTCTGATATACCAGGTGGCATATCAACTACAACAAAATCATAATCTTTAAAAAATCGAGAATTGTAAAACATTTCAAGTAAAATATTTTTTTTTGGCCCGCGCCAATTTACTGAATCGCTTTCTTTAATCATAAATGCCATCGACAAAATATCTAAATTTTCTGCTAATTTTATCGGTATAAATCCATTTTCATTTTTCTTTACCTTTCCAGAAACACCGAACGGAAATATCAGTGATGGTCCACATATATCAAAATCTAAAAGTAATACTTTATATTTTTCTTGTAATATACATGCTAATAAAGAAGTAAAAGATGTTTTACCAACACCACCCTTCCCACTCATAATAGCTATTTTTCTCATTTGAACCCTTCTTCACGCCAAAAGTTAAAAAAGTTATAAAAAATTTTAAAAATTCTGAATTGAAAGTTATAAAATATTTGAATTACAAATTTTTATATGAAAATAATAAATTAATTCAAATTTTTAAAATTTTAAATCTATTTGAATCTTATAAATATTTTATATTCAAACCAGTAAATATAAAGAATTAAATCAAAAGAAATATAATTCAAAATAAAATCTTAAAATAAAATAAAATCTCAAAAGAAAATAAAATCTTAAAAGAAAATAAAATCTTAAAAGAAAATAAAATATTAAAATAAAATAAAATCTAAAGAAAATAAAATCTTAAAAGAAAATAAAATATTAAAGAATATTTAATCTAAAGAATCTCTTAAAAAATATTTTTTTAATTACAAATTTCCTTTATAAAAAACTTTAGGTTTTTGTAATTTACTTGTATTATCTCCCATATTACTAAGTATAGGTGAATTACTAATAAATCTACTTTTAATATTATTTTGTATATTTATTAATACATTTGTGTCTTTATAGTTTCTAAATATATTTTCTTCTATTTGACAGACTCTGTTGTAAATCCAATTTGGCATGGGAAAGGAATTCTAAGGAAATAAAAACTATTTTGAAATAAAAAATATTTTGAGATAAAAAAACGGTTAGAAAAATATAAATTTATTAGAAGAAAAAGGAAGAAATTTATTTTAAATACTGAAATTTATTTTAAATACTGAAATTTATTAGAAAAAAAAATTTTATTAGAAACGAGAAAATGAAAAAAAAAATTTTTGAAATACAAAACTATGAATAAAGAAAATATTTGAAATACAAAATATAAAAAACCAAAAATTAAAATAAAAACCTTCATTTTAAAAATAAAATATATTTTAAATTTTTCGTTACCCCAGAAATGAACGTACACGAATGTAAAGACACACGTGAAGGAAAGCCACATATTTTACAAAACATAAATACAATAACAAACCTTGCTTCTCATTTAAAAACGACTCTTGGTCCGTTTGGTATGGATAAACTAATAAATGATCTTCTAACTAACGATGGTGCCACTATTTTAAAAAATATTGTACGAGATAACGAACCGATATGTAAAATACTTCTTTCGGCTGTCAATTCTTTGGATAAAGAAGTTGGTGATGGAACGACAAGTACTACTTTACTTTCTTCACAGATACTTTCTTTACTTAAACCACTTGTACTTGAAAATTATCCAATTTCTACTATTTTGGAGTGTTTGAGTCAGGCAAGAAATGATATTTTGAAACATCTTGATTCTTTAAAACAGAAAGTAGATTCTTCTTTACTTTATAAAATTGCAGAGACATCTTTGACTTCTAAAATATTGAAATATCATAAAAAACATTTTGGTGAAATTGTAGTAAAAGCGATGTCGAGACCAAATATAGATTCTGTTTATGCAGATAGCAATATTAATTTAGATAGCGATTTTTATAAGCAAAGTGTTGTTATACCAAATATCTCAATTAAAAAAGTGACAGGTGGAAGCTTACAAGACTCGTGTCTTGTAAATGGAGTTGCATTTGCAAAGACATTTACATATGCAGGATACGAACAGCAACCTAAAAAAATAAAAAATCCGAATATTTTGTGCCTGAACGTGGAATTAGAATTGAAACCAGAAAAAGACAACTGCGAATTCAAGATCGATAGCGTTTCTTCCTATAAGGACATGTTAGAAGGCGAGTACAAAGTATTTTTAAACAGACTTGATACAATCAGACAAACCGGTGCTAATGTAGTATTAAGCACCCTCAGTATTGGTGATTATGCTACTCAGTATTTTGCGAGACATAGTATTTTTTGTTGTGGAAGAGTCAGCGAAGAAGACGTAAAACGAGTTGTTGAATGTTGTGGTGGAGAAATAATCAGCAGCATAGAAAGTTTAAGAAATAAAAATAATGAAACGCAAATTCAAAGATTTATTGGAAAATGTGAATATTTTGAAGAAAAACAGGTTGGAAAATCGAGGTACAATTTTTTTGAAGGCTGTGAATTTGCAGCCACACTCCTTTTACGAGGACCAACGTTTGAAATGCTAGATGAAGTAGAAAGAAGTGTAATGGATGCTATCGGAGTTGTAAAGGCTGGTCTAACTTCCAAAGGAATAGTATGGGGAGGTGGAAGTTGTGAGATGAGCATCTCTAGATTTTTACGTGACCAAGGTATCAAACAAGGAGATTCGTGTATTTTTGTTTACATGGTTTTGGCACAGGCATTTGAAATAATTCCATTTACACTCGCATTAAACAGTGGAAACGATGGAGTTGAGGTGCTTGGTTTGCTTCGTGGTGAACATAATGAAGGAAAACACAGTGCAGGTGTTGGTGGCGATATGTCATTATTGGGTGTCGTAGAACCAGTGGAATTGAAAGAAGGTATTGTTAGGTGCGCTTTTAGTGTTGTAGAAACTGTTTTAAGAATTGATGGAACTGTTGTGGCGAAGGGGAAGGAACAAGGGTAGTAGAAAACAGGAATTTGATATTCTAGTGAAATAAAATATTTTTAATTTTTTTTTTTAAAATATTAATTAAATTAAAATTTAAATCAGTAAGTAAATGTAAAAAGGGCCTTAAATAAATTAAATTTAACAAATTAGAACAATATGAAATTTAAATAATAAAAAGTACTTTTTCTTTTAAAATTCTAAGTCTGAAGGAATTCCATTCTTTATCTGTCATAACAATTTCCTTAGAACATTCCAAACTAGAAAATATATTTGTACCTTTATATGCTAACAATGAAAGCGAATTATCTTCAAGTACATGAAACTTAGGAACTACATCATATTTAGACAATTTAGTATTTATTTCATTTTGTAAATTTGTACAAAAGTTTTCATAAAAATTCTCGTTTGATTCAAAATTTCTCAGAAAAATGAAATTTGTACAAATTTTTTTAATTTTTTCAGTTGAAAGATCATTTTCAATCATAAAAAAAATATTTTCTAAAATATTTGTACTTTTTAAATCTACAATATCACCAAAATCTTCTATAAAATGCGTAGCAACATGTTCGTCTAAATCTTCTATAACTTCACCGCACTGACAATTACTATCTACAATGTGTTCTGTCTTTATATGGCATATTGTGTCACCACGTACACAATTTTTGTATGAACAGAGATTACATGAATATATTGAAGATCTGTTTTCATAAAGTTTCATTTTATTAAAATCATCTACAAAATCCGTAGCATCTTCGATGTAAAAAGGTTTGATTTTTTTTGTTGAAGAATTTTTAAACATAATATTTTTATCAACCAAACAATTGTCTTCAATAAAAGTAAACGTAAAATAATCAGAAAATTCCATTATGAGAATACCATTTGATATATTTAAAGAAAAGCACAGGGATAGAGAAACTGGAAGGATTAAAATTGATTTACAGTTACGTAAATTTATGAAATAATCACAGAGCGCTATAATTTCACTTCTTGTAAGAAAATCTGGTATACAAAGAGATAAATGTACATCTCTAAGAGATGTATACGGTAATACCAACCTCGTATCGAAATATTTGATGGCAAAATTTAAAGACGTAAAAATATTTGAATTTATATTTGTTAGATTATAAAAATTTTCTAAATTACATTTTTCAAATGCGAAAAGTGAAGAACCAATCAAAGCTGTTTGAGTTGGAATAGAAATTGTTAAAAAGTTATCAGTTTCTTCTTTATAATTGGGATATTTGTATTTGTCTTGAACGTAATAAGAAGAATCAGATTTCATGAAATAACTTTGTATGTTTTTGTTTGGTGTCGTAATCTGATCAACAGTTGGAATTGTAAAGTTTTTTAGAATATTTTGTTGTGGCATGTTAAAGGGTAAATAATATTTTTGTTTTAAGTTTACAACCGATCATACAAGAAATACATTTAATTTTTTGTATATTTAAATAATTGAAATCCAAAATATGGGGAAGGGTTCGAACTATGAAGCTTCCAAACAAATTTATAAATACAAAACTACTTGAAACCATGAATTGAATGAGCAGTAAATATAGTGAATCATAGGTTCAAATTCCCTACATGACACTTATAATATAGACGGCGCTAGTGTACTATGACGAGGCAACACGTAGAGGAAAGCCTGATTCCTTTGGAGTAAAAACCCAGGAGATAGAAAGTTCTATGTCTTTACTTCTCAAAGAAAATTATGAGAAAGATTTTAGCAAAAAAAAATCTTCGAGTCTAATATAAATACCTATTTTTTATTTTCGTTTTAAATTCAACCTGAACTAAACTTCAAAATGATTAATAACAGACCCAAGTATAAAATGTGTCTGAAAAGACTAATTAAAAAATCTAAAGAGTGTAGGTATAGAAAGCATTTCCAAAAAAATTATATGTTTTTGCTATATAAAAGCTTATTTTAGCGAAAGCTTTTCGAGCATGTTAGATTTCAACAAGTAATCTATTGTAATAGATATTACCTTAGGTTTATGGTTTACAATGTGGAACAAAATTGATGACATAATTACGTAATATGAATATTTGAAATAATATATTTATCCGATAATACTTCATTATTTAATAAAAACACTGGTATTATCAATAAGATTCATAGCTTAGAAACTCTGGGAATTGATGGAATTTATAATGTCTTGTTCAAAATATTTTTATTCGTCGAGAATATTTTTATGATATTGAGAAAGTTATATGTTTAATAGAAACATCGCAAGTGGTTGGTTATCACCATAAGACTTAGCTAATTTATAAATACACGTCTTTTATGGCTCTAACTACAAAAACTGGTACATGAAAGTACAATATCTATATGTTAAGGTTTAAACATCTGAAATGATTCTTTGGACTGGAATTAAAAGACTATCGCAAATTTTAGATACCGAATAGAAAGCACTACTATTTCCGGAAACAAGAGGACGAGTTCTATAAATCAACGGCTTCGATAAACAGTATGGAAAATAAATTAAGTTATTTAGCTTAATCTTAAGAAACATATGATTATAAAATTCTTGCCTGATTTGTTAGATACATCCAAAGTTTTAACATAT
This sequence comes from Hamiltosporidium tvaerminnensis, assembly GCA_022605425.2. Classification (NCBI taxonomy): domain Eukaryota; kingdom Fungi; phylum Microsporidia; family Dubosqiidae; genus Hamiltosporidium; species Hamiltosporidium tvaerminnensis. The sequence goes on from CM061247.1 coordinate 1,549,570, forward strand.
TCAATTCGATCTTGAAACTTATAAGGAAATAGTATCGAATTGAAACTGATATCTAGGGGTTTAAAAAGGTTGGCTTAAATTGAAAGTTGGATATACAAGAATATTTTTTTTGGTTTTCACTGCTTGGTGGGGGTGTAAATCAGTAAGTCTTAATTTCATAGTAAATTCACACTAAAGAAATATATTTGATCCGACTTTCATACCACTGATCACGTGATTCTGTTTATTAATCTTAAAGTTTGATATGTGATAGATTACATTAAAGTTGTTTATAAAAAATCAAAATAATTTAAATATATAATTGATCTAGACTTTAATACAGAGAAGACTACACAAAATGCCCGTTTTTCAAAAATTATGATACTTTTTAGGTGTTTCTATGCAGCTATATTGTATAAAAATAGTATAAGATGGCAAAGGAAATTTAGTAAGCCTGTAGTTAAAAAAAGGTATAACTAAGCCGCAAAAAGAAGAAACATTTTTAATGGATTAAATTCAAGAAAATTATATCATGTTTTTTTTGAAAATTTAAAAAAAACCCAAATTTCGTGTTGAAATACTCTGATTTGAGGAGGCAGATTTCTTACTAACAGAAGATATGACGCTGAAGTATTTGCAGAGAACAGGATAATCTCAAATCGGGATGATAACAGACTTTCTACCCGGCCCTATTTGACCTTGAAATGATTTACAAAATGGGGAATAAGAGGCGAAAATATGGCTTTGTGCCATTAGAGGACTTTTAAAAAAATAAGAAATTTCTACCAAAAGAACAGCAATCGGAAATAGAAAAAATGATAGTAAAACATGCCTTGCATAAAAAAATGCTTTATAAAATAAAAGTACGCGAGGCAATCATGGGTTAAATTTTAGATAGAAATCTTCTTGTCTATTTATATAGCAAAAAAAATATAGAAAACAGTATTTAAGGCATAGAATAGTATAAATAATGGGTGAAAAGTAGAAACTATTACTTAGTTATATTTAGAAAAGAGAATATGCGTTTCTTATCTAGTGTGAATGTTTTATATTTAAACAAAAAAGTGTTAAATTCGTATAAACTCGAGGGAAATCAGTAGATCAATTAAAAAAAAATGAAAAAATGTTGAATTCTGAGGATACTTTCGTCATTACAAGATTTATAAAAATCTAATATCTTAAACATATATATTTTCTGGCTTAAAAACAATTGAGAATCATTTGGTTCAAGAAATTCTATAAAACGAATAGCGTCAATTATAGTAGAAACCAACACAAAGATTGCTGTTCGGTTAATATCAGTAGACCTAACATGTTTATTCTTGATAGAAATAAACTTATTGTACAAATCGAGGGCTAATTACACAACAGGATTTGCTTAAAAGTGCGAATAAAAAAAAATCAAAGAAATAAGATATAGTAATTATGAATTTGATCTTGTTATAATCCTGGTTTATATTAATTCCAGATGAAATCCTCTGGTTTTTTCGGCAATGTATCACTAAATGTGCCTTACTAAATCTCTATGCCTATATAAAGTCGCTAGTGCTCGATTGACGTGTAAATTTTTTTTTTCCTGACGAGTAGATTTTATCACAGTCGTAATGCATGTGAAAGGCCGCAGAAAGACAAAACTGTATGGTATTCAAAAACCGAAAGACAGGACCAATCTTTACTCACGGTACAAATAACCCCTATTGATGATGAGTTTTTATCAAAAACCACTGAAATTAATGAACCTAAAAGTATAATAAACAAGTAAAATCAACTCTATACTCAAGAGATATTTAAAAATATCACATCTTTTTACAATAGTGGCAAGTGTTATATTTGTTTTTATGACATTAACGCAGTTCTAGGTTTAACATAAATAACTGCTACCCCAACACTCCATCGGTAACCCCTGCGATACCTACGTCCCAAAGCCTTTCATCTACCAGGTGTGTAGAACCTAATTTAATAGGCGAGGCAGTTGCCCGGAGTTCGTTAATGTCTGTTGCATGGAGTGTGATCGAAGGCCGAAGCCCCCCCCTGGGCTCCCCCAAGACTATGCAGCATTCCCACTTACTCTACACTTTCTGAACCCAATAAACTTCTAGCTAAGATATATTTCAGAGACTTACATGGGGTCCACACAGTGCAATGTCATACCAACAGGTATAACCTGCTACTTAGCTTTGTCGGCTTTTAATGGATTTTATTTTTATATCTCCCAGGCGCTAAGCTCAAGAGATATAATAATAATTAAATATAATGAATGTCATAAATAGGAATCGAGAAAGAGGTAGAATAAAATAATAAAAAAACAAGGCAATAAAGGAATCATGAATTCAATAAACTGCATTAATATTATAAGGTTATTTTGCAGAATATATCGCAGCGTCATATATTCTTAAGAAAGATAATGGGGCAAATTAGTAAGATTAAAAAGCCATATATGAGAATAAAATTGATATTTAAGAATAAATTTTTGTGCATATCGAATCGCGTTCAGGATCTATTATAATAACTAAGAATATTTTCAAAATAAAATATTTACAGATTAATTAATCATAGCATAACCGAAGCCAATTTACTCTATTTGAACTAAATATTTAGTTCAAATCTTTTAACTACTGAATTTAACTTAATTTTGTTTGTTCAATAAGGCTACGAAATTATTCAATATATTAGTAGGCTCTTTAAGTATAAATGTTCGATTTTTTGATAAATATAACATATAATTAGAAGATTTTTTATTTAATTGATTTCTAGATAATTGATTTTCTTTTTTTTAATAATTTCTCGTAGAATTTAAAGAAATTCCTCATTTTTTTCTAAATTTGCTTCTTAATTATGGTAAATTTATGGTTTTCACAGTGTTTACCCATATAAATGGCGTATAAATATATATTGTATTTACATATGCCACCAGCTTCCTACTGAATCGCTAGTCGTAACATGGCTTTGGTCTTCGTGTATCACAGAAATTTTCATGACATAAATCGAAGTTCCAAACAGCCATCTTCCGCATTTACACCTGAATCAGGTCGTTTCGCCTAGCAAAGAAAATTGCTTAGACTTTGTTTAGAACTTTTTTCCGAATGTATTCTTTTACATTTATAGGGTCTTCGCAGTATTTTGATATATGATTGATTATTTTTTGTTATAAAACCGTCCCAGGTCATCACATAAGAGATATTATTAACACCACATTTATAAATCAATCTAACTCATAGGCTAACAGATCATAATTTCTAAGCTTTTCGGTTTCAACTTTTCGAACTGCAGCTTGTAAAGTGTCCCTACTTCATTGAGTGTTAACTTCTCTTTACTCTTATCTAAAGTAAATATGCTGAGTCTATTATTCCGAATTTATACCTAAGGTTTTATTCTGGTGACTACTTCTATCTCGGCATGCACGTTTTCAAGAATTTCTAGAGCTAACTGACTCCTAATTTGTTTTGATGGCTAAAACTTGTGTTTATTAAAAAGACTATTTAAATATATTCAATCACTTCATTATGTCGTCTGCTATAACTCTATCCGTATGCTTCCTAACACCGGGGAGATAAATGACCCATTTTTTTAGCAGATTTATTACAGGGTTGTTACATACCATCTGCTTACCGGAGTAAATTTATATCCTGTATATAGTAGAACACTGCTTTATCTGTTTATATAGATACAATAAAATATTAAAGAAAAAATTCGTAACAAAAATAAAACTTTATTTTGATTTAAATACTTAAATCTGTGAATTTTTAAATCCAAAAAAAGAGAAATAATCATCAAGAATGAATTTAAAAAGAAAATAATAAATTTTCATTTTTTAAAAAATTTGTTCACCTTTTTTGAATTTTATTACTCCTAATTCTCTATGATTTTTCTGAAAGAAACAAACGCATGAACAAACTCATAGGTATCGTTAACAATTCCATGGAAACTATCGTTTTCAATTGGTTTGTTAGTATGGTATCCTTGTGCTAATGCATAAAATCTTGGCTTTAACTCCATAAATTTTTCTGCCAAAATTTTCAATGTAATTTATTATCCCTTTCGCCATACTTAGCATCAAATGGTTGAAAATAATAGCAAATTATTTTAGAAATGAAATGATCTGATAATTTTCTTGATCTCGATTTAAGATGTTTATGGAAATTCGATGTGCCTGTGCCGTTATTTTTATCCTCTTGAAGTAATGTATAGATCTCATTGATATCAGATTCATCGAAGCGAAACATTATGTCGAGTAAATATGAGTTATCTTCTTTAAAAAAAATATTTTCACTGGCACAAGATGTTTTAGCAAAAATGTCTTCTAGCCATTTTTTTGCGGCTGAAAATAATTCTAAATGTTTTTTAAAAACTTCAGATGCATTTGAAAATACTTCTTGAATATTTTAATTATAAACTTTAAACTGGTATATAAAACTAAATTTGTTTCATTTCAATATCAAAATCGATATTTTTTGGATTAGTAGATGTAAAAGAATTTAGATTTCGTTCAATCTCATATTCTGATTTAGTTATAATACTTTTTACCAACTTTAAAGCAAATAAAACTCTAATATGGCTCTTATCGGATGTATAGATTATATCGGTGAGTATGAATTGATTCACATATTATTAAATAAACAAGAGAAGGTACTTTTGAAAGTATATTACTTTTCTTAACTAAAATATTAATATCTTGCAAAATTTTACTGAAGATCCGCTCACATTCTTGTATTTTTCCTTGACTAAACCCTATATATTTTTCTTTAATGTCATTTAATGTACTAAACACTGAAAAATATTTCTCATAGTATCCTGGTTGAAGGACATCATCAACTAATGCTTCACTCTTTAATATATTTTCTAATTCACTTATTCCTTGATTTTGTAAGAGTATAGGCATTTATTCTAGAAAAAAATTAACATATAATGGCTCTAAGGCATCCTCAAGAGACTTGACTTTGTTTTTTGAAGAATTTTTAGAAACAAGCCTTATTTTCGATCTCGAATTGATATTTTTTAAATAATAATATCGTTTGTATTATGTGGAGAATATGATCCATCGAACTCTGATGTGTAAATTAAACGTTTTTTACCTTCTCTTTTTTGAGGCTTTTTTCTCTTATGTCTAAGATTATATGAGTGTGTTCTCGACGTAGATGGTACTTCTTCGCTCACATGAACAGTTGTTCCGTGCGTGGAAATATCTGAACTACTTGATGCACCATTTCTACTACAATATATTCCTCTTTGTTCGTCTTTTGGTAAATCTGAAATACTTTTAGATTTATCCCGCAATTTATTTGAAGACTTGCAAGTTAGAAACAACAAAACAACCAGACCAAAATTCTCGGTATACACAAATCCTTGAAAATACATATGGCTTTTTTTCTTTTTTTTTTCTGCATACTTTTTAAAAAAATTTACATTTATAGTAAATTGAAAAATCAAAACAATTTTTTATTCTCTAAATTTGTCAAATTATGAAGGATATTTTTTTTTTAAAAAAAATATTTTTTTGATTATATTTTGTAGTTAAATCAATTGTTTAAAAAAATAAATTCTTGTGTAATAGCCGGTTTGTTTTATGTTTTCTAGAATATAAATACCTTTTCTTTCGTATTTTATTTTTTATACTACTTCATATGAGTTTTATTTTATCTTTGCTAGTGCTATTTTATTTTATATAAAATTTGCAAAACAAAACATAAAATTAAGCTTTTCTTTTATCTTACACCACTAATAATATTAGAAACACTTAGTGCATTGTGTAAATAATTTTAATTTTACGCGTCATATTCATACATTTAAATGTTAATATATAGTATGTTATTTACCTTGATTATAATAAACTTTGAAAGTAATTGTAAAAAAGCGGGTACACATTTTCATAATAGCTATCGCTCAAATATATGACCTCGTATATCTTAAAACATAGCTTCGTATATAAATTTTCGATTTTTCAATGCGTGACTATTAAGAGTTGGTACAAGGTATTTTTACCTCGTAACATCAATGTTAAAACTTGGCAGCTTGTTAAAATACATCATTGCAGGTTATCAAGTTAAGACTTTATACGAAATGTCATGTATTTGCTCCCGCTTAAATTCAATCCTTATTATTCCAAGTTTGAAATTAATTATCGATTATATAATATAAATCAAGATTTTTTTTTCGGATTCATTTAAAAACATATTTTATTAAAGTATTTCATGATTTACATAAAAATTTATATGTGTCGGGTAATAGAAAGATAGAACTTTATTCAGATTCGTATTTCAATTTCCCTCAGTCAAAATCTGCTAAGCTATGATAATGACTTGAACTTGCATTACTTCATAATTTTAGTCTTATTTATACCATATTTTAAAAAAATGACGATTTTTTTATTTTTTTCTGTTTTTCAATTATTTTATTATACTCTATTTTAGAACTGCATAAATTAAAGTAAAAATTATGGCAATATAAATAACGCAAAAGGGAAAAGTAAGTAAAGACTATTTCGTTCTTTTAATTTGTATTTTTTTAAAATATGTCTTAATGAAGAGGCATAAAAGCACCAAAAACTAGCTACGTAGTTATTTTTAACTGAGACTTTAAGAAATTATATTTTGAATTTTTGGATTAAACGAAATCATACTACATTTACAATTGTGGCATAGGAATTTGTATGTAGAAACACGTGTCTTAAGAATTGTAAGAAATTCTTACGGAGTAAGTTTGGAGTTTCCCATGCAACTATATTAGAAATTACGGCTGAATTTATAGCCGATTGCGATGTAAAAGTATGGAAACTCGGGATTGCTTACGTGGTGAGAAGACTATGCCAAAGTGGCACTGAAATTGATATAGTCTATAAAAACCCAACTTTCAAGTAGCAAGCTATACAGAATGGTATTTCATCGTACTGTCTTGGTGCATCTCATATAAGCCGCCAAATATATCTTGGCTAAAAGTCTATTCGATTCGAATTTTGTAGAGAAGTGATAATGCTGCTGGTCTTGAGGAAGATGAGCAGGGGTTATTTTTACTAAAATACGGAATAACAACTAATATAAACGACTAAAAACGACTTCCTTACTCATTTAATGAGTCTTGGCCATATTTTGCCTAAAACCTTGCATTGCAGGTATGCAAGGGATACGATGAAGTGTTAGAGAACGAATATATAAATCGGCTATAACCGTCTCAATATCATGAAAAAAAATAAAAATGCTAATATTAAAGAGAAATCAATCGTTTCTCAAATAAATATTAAAAAAAATTACTTTTTATGATTTTTAGACTATTAGTAGTACCAAATGACCCTACGAATTTAAAGAGCTTCTCTATCTTTCTCTATCCTGCGCTTTTTCATTTTATTGGCTTGGAGTAAATGTTATCAGATCTTTTTATACAGCATATATTCATCCTTTCCATAGTCCAACCTTTGTTTTTTTCATTGGGTTATTACATATAGACTTGGTTTGCCCCACAATCGGGGTACATTCGTTTAACTGCCCTAGCCATCTTAATTTTCCTCTTTCCATTTCAGTTACAAATTTCTTCATAATAAAGATCATAAATTTCTTATTTAGTTCGAATTTTTCGCTCATTTTTTATCGTTTTTACTCATATATTCTGCGATGTAGCTTATTTCCGACTTTTCTAAAAATATTTCATCTCTTGTTGTCATGACCCAAGTCTCAGATTCATACATTACAAAAGAGCTTTTGATTGTCCTGTATATATTGTTTTTGTATTCTTACCATATATCTTGATTTGATCAACGTTACATCGCAAAGTAAACAGTGTGTTGGACTGGTTATCTTTATTCTTTCAAAATTGTATTTTAATTTTTATTCAAGAACATATAGGAAAAATATATATTAAGGAAGAATAGGAAATTGGTGAATTAATAGGAATTTAGGAAAAAAAATCAAAAATCTACAAAAAGATTTTCATTCTTTTTTAATTATTCTTGATCATAGATATCCATGATGTGGTTATAATAAAAAACATTTTTCCTTTATCTCGAACCGTTTTTTCCGCCAAATTTGCTCAAAAATATGCTAGGATCTTATATGATTGATAATGTGTGAATATCTTTTAGTTCTATATCGCCCAGATATCAGATTAAATGGCGAGCGTAATAGGGAATAAACAGCATTATATGTGACACTATGTATTATAGCGATATTTTAAAACCAATAATGTGCTGATTTAAGACAATGTTGAAGTCATGTTCTTAAGTTTATGTTAATGTAATCGATCTAAGATAATATTGGATAATATTGTGCCTAAACTTATCTAAAGAAGCTTATGAAAGTCCTGTTAATCATATTCAGATTTCCAAATATAGGTTCAACGATAAAAGATAATTGCAACTTTTTGTATAAGAAAGTGAACCAGACTCAAAATCAAACGCAAAGAACCTAAGATAATGAAATATTAAATTTCATATTGCTAGCAAGAAATATACAGTATTTATGTTTTTTTTAAATGATGTTTAAAAATCTGGGAGTTTCGTAAGGCAACCAGACGCAGAATATTTCAAACGTAATGATATTTTTATAAGCAAAGACTGCGATTTCATGTACTATTTTTATAAGGAAATGGATTTAAAAGTTAAAATGATACGATTACAAAGACAGATAACCAATAATAGACCATTTTATATTTAAATAATAAATCAATTATGAATTTCGATATTATAATGTAGAAAAAATCTGAAGATTTTAAGTTTTATAATACTGATTTGTTCACGTTCCGTATAATTTAGGTAAAATAATGATTAAAACCCATGTAGATCATAAAAAAACAGTAAAATTCAAATATTTGATAATATATTAGGCGTTACTACATTTTTACATTCTATTTGTAAGTTCACACTGTTATAAAAGAAGTAAAAGCTGCTTTGGTATTCACTTATGGTTTTAATGTATTAAAAAAGCATTGGAAGTAATTTACCAAATTTAAACGTAATATACGATAGAATTTCTGATGAATCGACGAAGGTTTTATATATAAGCGATCGTAACATGCTTATAAATTCTAAGATGATGAGTTCATATACAAAAATATGATGGTGCTTGGTACATGACCCTTTTGAAGTCACACCCTTTTTATTAAATTCTCAATCATACTTTTACTTTCAATGTAATTAATTCACCTTCAAGCTATAGGATGTATTTGTCTTTTTGTTCCAAAATATATACAATCAAATTTTAAAATCTTAATTACAGGATTGTTTTTCATTAAATCATAAAGCGATATATTTCAAGAAAAATCAAAAGAAAATTTTGCTCGTTTTCTTGTTTACACTTTGCAAATAACTAGAACGATAAAAACTAAAAGTATTTTTTCAATTTCTAAAAGTTTATTTCCTGTATTATTGTTTTTGTATCCATTTAAAAAACACACGCCAATATTATTATTTTCCATTATAATCTGAAATCTTTATTGTATCTATTTTTGGTTAATACATAAACATCAAATAAAATATACTATTTTTTCATTGAAGGAGTCAGACTTTTGCTTATTTTATCAAACTTGCTTACAGATAAATTAAAATTTGATTTAAAAAAATAAACTATAATGCTACTTTTTTTACCGCTGAATTTAGTTTTACTTGAAATGTATAATAGTGTTTAATAATTGATTTAATAAAAAAAAATGTAATCGTTAGAATATTTTTTAGTAATCATTTATTTTTTATAAATGCATTCGTATTAAGAGTCTTATTGAATTTCTAAATATTTATTGAACAAAAGTTACATTGGGCAAATATATAAATTTTTCAAATTTTTTTATTTATAAATTTCTTTTGTTTGCTATTATTGTCGACGGAATTAGAAAAACCTAAAACGAAAAGTATTTAAATTTTGAATCTTCTTTATTTTCTTTCGTAAAACTAGTATTAAACTGTCATTTAGCAAATATGAATTTTTTAGTCTAGCCTCATTTAACGTCTAAAAATAATCTATCAAAAGAAGTCTCAAAGTTTTACAAACAACAGTAGAATTTATATCTTGAATAATTGAAGAAATTTTAGCTAGAAATTTAGATTTATGTGTTTTTAAGTTTTGTTTTTAGAAATAAATAATATTTAGTTGTATCTAAAGCATAGTCTCTTAACCGTGGGTATGAGAAAATATTTTTTGGAGTGCAACAGAAACCACTGTCAAAAGCTTAAGCCCAAACAGAAATTTTTATTATGGTTTTTTTAACAAAATAAAACAATTAATTTGCAAAAAATCGAAACACTTTGTCATTGTAGGTACGGAGACCAATTTGGATTTAAAGAGGTTTGGCTCATAAAAAGGTTAAGAACCACTGATCTAAAGTTTTAATGATCATAATAAAAAAATTTGTCATATGGAATATAATAAAGACTAATAACAACGTTTATAATGTGAATAGCTGTAAAAATGTAGTGAAATAGAGAGATAACTCGTCGGAATTTTTTTATTACCTTTCACACTCAAAACCACAATATTTTTGGTCAACCAACGTATTTATGAATCAAAATGAGCTTACATTACATCTTCGTCTAATTTATCCTGCTCTTTCTATAGTAGTTTCCTTGTATGTATGGTCGCAAGAAGGGACAAACGCCTGTGATCTGATCATTCCAGCAAGAACCAGATAATGGAAATGAAAAAAATAATATGTCTGTAAAAACAGGCTAGCATATATTACCTTCGTTTTTTTTTAGTACAACATAGATTAGAAGAATGTTCTGACCAAGTTCTACATAATTTTATTGATATTACAAAGAAAAATTACTAAAGTTGGAAATCTCGATGTGTAGAATTTTTGGCACTTAACTATTTGGAAAGAGAAATAATTTAACAAAGATGAAGAGGTTATGTCATCTCTTGTCTAATCGAGAAGTTCCTTGATTGTTTCTAACAGTAAAGAACCTTAAGATGACAGTTGCGTAAATAATCAAGCTATCTGAGACAAACTATAAATTTAATATAGAATTGTAAATTCATAAAAGGTTCTTAGATAATAAAGTTTTGAGATAATTAATAGAAAGATAGTAAATACAAGAAATATAATTGATTGAGTTTATTTTAGACACTTTACGCTTCAGAAAAAGCCACATTATGTTCCGAGCAAAGCATTAAATATTTAACTGTTTTAGTTTACTTAGAAAAAAACATAAAAGGTAAAAATTGCCCGTTACCTTCCCCAAAGGTCTTTCAGTGAAGATACATAGCCAAAAAGCCCTCAATATGCTAAAATCGAGTCTATCAAGACATTTTTAGCGACAATTAACTTTTACTTAACCATAATTTTTTTTCAGAAGCTCTAAAAGAAGAGTAAGTCTTTGAAAGTCTCAACAGAAACATAAAATTTATAACATTAGAAAAATATTACGAAAATTGAATCATATATTTTAAATTTTTTGTTCCTTTTTATATGTGATTATTTACAGTTTTAAACCAAGCAAATGGCTCGGCCTAAGAAATTTTAAGTTTTTAAGCCTGAATTTAAAAATATATAACGTGAAAAATCCGAGTTAATGAGCATTTCGTACAATTATAGGGTATGATACCAAACAAAGTTTTACTCATGATGATTATATATATTTTAGGTGGGATTCTACAAATATGCTGGCTGAATCAGGTTTTTGCAATTTCATCAGGACTTACAATAATTATTCACATATATTTTATAATAGCTTATAAATTCTTTATAAGAAGCAACAAAGCGAATTGTTTAATTTGGTGTAAATATTTAACCTTAAAAGATATCAAAAAGAGGTTCTTAGTGCAAGAAAAGGCTATTAATTAATAGATATAACTATAAAAAAATTTATAACAAAGTCGTTAAAATCTCAATGTAATTATAATAATTGCGTTATGATAAATCTATTAGAGAATAGGGTAAATGCAAGAAGTTAAAGAGATGCATCTATAAACTCTGGTGAAATAGAAATTAGCAAATCAATCACATGACCATGTGTATTGATTTTTAAGGGCTATAATTTCAAATTATAACATGCTAATTAAATTTAATGAAAAAAAATAATCGATATAATTGATTCCTGAATTTCAATTAGCATCAAAAATAGAATAAATTTTATAGCAGACAATTTATCAATCACAAATATAAATTTTGTACAAATATGCTGCAAGAATACTATTTTGTTCCATTTTTGTGTTATATATAGATGTTAGATGTTAGGCTGCAACCTATGAGAAATATAAAGTTCAAAAACACATGGAAAGACTTGTTCTTACTCTACAATACCTTCTGTTTTATGGTAGAATTAGCCTCTCGTAGGCATTAAAGCTACTGTGGCTTTAATTATCACCGAGTTACAATCTTTCTTCTGAAAAATGGAGCCTGTAAATAACATATGAAAACCCTATAATTAAATCTTCGTCGAAGAAAATTTTACTCTCCTACAAAGATTGCTCTCAGCAGGTTCAAAGAAATTCGAATGGAAAAATAGATCTAACACATTGTTTATCTATTTAATAAAAGGCACTCTTATAATGAGGTTTGAAAGAATTTCTCAACTAAATTAAATAAATCAAATATTTAATAGAATAATAAACCTACGATGTCTTTAATCCACTATAATAAGAGTGTAATTCTGCTCGACTATGCTGATCTACCGTGGTAGATGAAGCGTATCGAGTACTGTTGATATGAAATAAGATACTCCTAAAAGAATAGTTAAAGAGAGTCTCTATTTTCCTAAATATAAGCCTGAGTATGCTATTATACTGTAAATAAGAAAAAATTTTATGCCTGCTACTTTTTGGATCTACATTGAGATAATAAAGAAACGTCTGCTACATGTGAAAACAGCCTCGAAGTAAAAAATGCTAATAAGCCACAACCTGCACTAATATAAAGCTTTATATAGATAGAATAAAGATTAGAAGAACGAATAAAAGAGAGCGCTTAATAAAAATTATCCGGCATATTTATATAAAGAAATAAAGAATATACAAAAACATAATAAGACAAGGTTATACATTCCAGAACTAATTGTTGGTAAATGTAATAATAAGACTTGAATAATGTAAGAAAAAAACATCAAACCATAGACTAGGGCTCCCTGGTAGATTCAAGATATAAACTTTTGTTGATACAGGAGAAAATTCCAAAGGTATGAAACATGAGAAATAAATGGTGCCATTGGCAACCAAGTTTGAAAAACGTCACAAGCATGTTTTTATTATACTATATAGAGAATTTGTTCTTCTACATCCACATCGACATCTTCTAAATAAAAAAATCAGGACTGACAAATTAGAAGTCACACTGTTCAAGAATGTTCTGAAGAGCAATTTAGATTCATGGGTAGAGATGGTAAAAGAACTATTAACTAAATTTGATACGATTACAAAATATATTTATTTTGGATTAAAACACAAGAAATGTTAAGTTAATTGAACTCGAGACTACACAAGTAAACCTGGTTTAAACTTGCAGAAAAAAATCCGAGGTATGGCTATTACTTGGTGCATGCTATCTTTTGTATGAATATAGAATATTTAATTCTTTATAAAACAATTTTTGAGGTATTGGGTATTGGATATAAATAAAATGTACTATGAGAACCTTTAGATATCTGTTATAACAATAGTATATATTTGGTTTATATTGCAAAGAAAAACGTCGGAACCTATTTTTTAATTGATGGAGAGGTTCGCATTTATATCAAACGCTATAGAAAACTCGAAAAGTGCACCACTAAATCTTATCAAAGTATCCAAGATAGAAGATAACCAATACCACCTAATAAACATACTTTTAAACAAGAAAGAAGGTCTATTGCAAACAAATTCAAAATTAATTAACTGTAAAATCAGTATAAAATAGTTAAAATCAAAGCATTGCCTCAAACATACAAGCAAAGTCAAATATAAAAATTTTCTAAATAATACAAGCAAATTATTTGGAATAAAACAAATAAAACAAGAAATAAACAGAAAACAAGTAAAATCAAACTATATTATTTTCCAAAAACATAAAAGTTGTAAGGATAATACTCGAATTGATATAAATTTGTGTAAACATTGCAAAAACTCCTTTATTTCACGTTTTAAAATAAAAATTGTTTCGATTGTCATTATAGGATATTTTCTTTGTCTCTACAAATTTTTTGAAAGACTTTTTATTTTTTAACAGATTAAATATTAATTAATTTACAATCGTGTAAACGGTTCATTTTGATTAAATTAAATATTTTATAAATTTTTTTTTTCCTAAATTCAAGTGAATGTATTTCAAAAGCAGAAAATTAAGAACTCTAACTGAAAAAAACCGACAGCGTATATTCCGGGGCTTGATTATCTATATATGCTCGATATACTCCACTACAGTAAGTTTTTTTGTTATTAACCATGAAAGTTGCATTTTTGATTTTATTGCTAACGATTCGATTTTAGAAACAAGTGAACAACAAAATAATTCAGTAAATTCTATTCATGCTGAAGAAAAAATAACTTTTCTAAAAAATGATATTATACGTGTAGAATCTTACAATACAAATCCGAAATTCTATAATTCTTATATTGTAACGATACCTTATAAAGATTCTATGCTATTGAATTCCAAATATATAAAGGATTTATTTGTTTCCGATGCAAAAAATATTAGAATATGTTTTAAAAACGTTTCTTATACAGGATTGCTTCTGTTCCTTAAATTAATAGATAATCCAGATGTTAGTATTAATCAAATGAAAATACAAGATTTTTTAGAAATTTTAATGTTTCTTACAATTTTAGATATTCAAAAAAGTAAAGAGAGAGATGGATTTTTGAAAGAAATATTACGAAACATTATATTTAGCATGGCAAATATAAATTCCAATTTCGATTATAAAAAATATTCTGAAAACTGTGGTTATGAATCCATAAAAAAATGCATCTTTAGAGATTTGTTTATATTCTTTATTGATACAGTAACATTTAAGAGCAGAAGAACTCAAAATTTCATGGTTTTTTCGGAAATAGCTGACCTTAGTATAAATTCTCCTTATATATATTTCTCTTCTAAAGAAATACCAAAAAATAATTCAAATAGTAAATTCTACTTAAGATTTGAAGCTAATGACATTGAAAATATCAGTAAAATAATTGAACAAGAATATTTAATAAATACTTGGATTTTTCTTAACAAGATCGCAAATATAGATATTCTTTATTTAATTTTTAACGAAAAATCAGCGTACAAAAAAGCAATCATATTATTTTCAAATGTGACATTCCACGCTGAAAACCTTTACATTTATTCTTACGAAAATCCAATAAAGTTATTTATGAACAAAAACGTTACTCCTTTTTCGAAAAAGTTAAAAGTATTGAAATTAAAATGCAATTTTACAACCGAAGAAATTCGAAAACTTTTGAATGTATGTAAAACAATAAGAGGGATTACGCTTAAAACTATAATTTTGGACTTCGAAATATTAGGTTTACTGATAGATTTTTTTATAAAAAATCCAGATAAACATTGCAAGGTTTTCTGTACAACATATATATTTTTTGGCACAACCATTCAATTCTTTAGAAATATTCAAAATAATCTTTCACTACATGCCATAAATTTTCAAAAAGGATCCGATATTGTGAATATATCTTTAGAATACATGCCTTTCTTCCAAACAGATAAATATTGTTATATACATACAAATAATTCAATAATTCCTAATAATTTTGTATTTTTAGAACTTTCGAATTTCAAAAATCTAACTCTTAATTATAAACATTGTTCTTCGCCTTATAAACTGGATTGTAATGTTTTTACACCACTAAAATATTTGAAAACAGTAAAATATTTTACCTTACAAAATATTGTTATATGTGATGAACTGCTATTATATTTTTTAGAATCGAATACAATTGTTCTGTTTAGAGTCATAGATTTTGTTTGTAATTATAGTTTAAAGTTTCTTGAGAATAATGATACATATAATAGAAAATTAGAAAGCATAAATTTTATTAATTCTCTATCATATTTTGATTTTGGCATAATGATTTATTTAAGTAGATTTGAGCGTGTAGTTGGTTTAAAATTGATAGATATAAGTATTAATTCCTTAAAAATATATTTAAAAAGCATTTTCAACAATATCTTAGGTTCTAAATTTAAATTAATACACCAAATATATTTGCTAATTTTGAAAATTACGACGAAGTCTAGCACCAAAGAGAAATGCAATATTTTTGAGTTGATTTCTGAGACATATGAAATTTCAGACCTTGTTCAAATTGAATACTGTGTTTACGAAATTACAGAAACCGATTATTATTTTTTCAGTAAAATGAAAAATCTGAAATTTATATCTATCTATGTTCGAAATCGATCAAAAATTATTGAATTTTGCAGGCTATTATATAATTACGAACCGGATATTACTATTACTGATTTATATATCAATGTTAGTAGAATTCAAAAGAATGACATTAAAGCTTTTAAAAAACTAAAAAAACTGTCCGTATTGTCTTTACTGTGCGATACAATTGATTATGAAACTGTCTCTATAATTAAAAAAAGTGATTTTAAAAAAACTGCGTTTATAATTCGGGCACCTGTTCGCGCCAACAGATCCGTCGAAATAAACACATATTTGGATTCTGAATTTCGAAACAATTTCCTTTAATCGATATTTCTATTTTTTTCCGCAATAATGGAAATATTTTGTATTGAAAAAATTCTATATTTTTTCAAACGAGAATCATATATCGGAAAAAAAAACAAGTTTAATTAAAAGATATCTATCTTATTTAATGAAATCGTATAATTTTCTTTAATTATTTTTCAGTAGTCTAAATTTTTAGCTTCATAAAAAAACCCCGCTTTGAGATATTTAGTTTTTTACATTTCGTTGTTATTCGATTAAGGTTTTGATTTGTATTTTCATAAATTTTTTGTTGATTAAATTTCTTTAGTTTACCATAGACTAGATTTCTGTATGGATTTTTTTTGTATTTAAAAATAAAAGCTAGGTAAGTTTTAGTATGTAAGCCAAGGTTGTTAGAGGAATACAGGTAACTAAATCTTAAGCTCTTTAGTTGTCATTCTGACAAAGGCAAATGAATAATCTGCACATTTGGATTACTTGATAATAAAATCGGCCTATATCTATACTGATGGTTTGTTTGGTGTTTTCATACCAGTGACTTCTAAATTTTAATAGTACATTTTGATGAGAAACATTCAAATAAAATGTTGTTTGTATTTATATTTATCAGTGACAAATAGCTATGAAAGAAGATAACCTCGATAAAACTATCTTTTCAGCAAAAATTAAATAAAATTGGTTTGAAACAATAATTTGAATTTTTCGTAGGAAAAACAAGACTATTTTTTCGGTTGTTCCATGAGAATTAGTGTAGAGATAAAAAGTCTAAAAAAAGTACAATTTTTGTAACCAATAGTTTGTTGCTTTTATTGAATGAGAAGTTATTGTTGATCATGTAGGTAAAATTATGAAACTTTGGGCTTGATTCTTCTGGATTATATTGCTTAGCGCCTGGAAGATCTAAAAAACATACCAGTAGGAAAAAAAGGAAAGCCAAACAGCAAGTTGTAACCATAGTAGGACATAAAATTGCCTGGGGTTACTATATTTAAATCACAAGATATATCTTGGTCAAGTGTCTATCCAGTCTTGAAAGTGTACATTAGACTGGAACCCATTGGTTTGGGAAGCCTAATGTAAGTCTTAAATAGCAAACACTCTCTGGAATATATATTGCGAACTTCTAAAAACAAGCCATGCAGTAAATAGGTTCTAAATCCTTTTTGGGTTTATAAATTTAAGTCATACCGATAAAAAATCCAAGGGATATTATCCGAGGCAACCCTAAAACCGCGCTAATGTTATAAAAAAATATAAAATGTGCCATTTTTTAAATAAAATCACATAAAATTATGTTTTACTTTATATTTTTGATATTTTATTACAACTCATTCAAATTTAATTGTCACTTACTTGCTCATTTCTTCGAAACCTTTTTTTCTTCTTCGTATGTTATAATATATTAGCATTAAAATATTACATGAAATACTACTTTTTAGTTTTTGTTGATTAAAAAAAATTCTTGAAAGCGGAGTTTCTTGCAATAAAGAAAGTATAACTAATTATTTTTCAAACTTTTGATTTGATTAATTTGGAAAATAATAGTAGACCATGAGTTTTAAATACTTGGATTTCGCAAAACTATATAGAGCATACTATTCTTGCTATTTGAACAACTTTGTTTGAAGAAAATATAGTGGCATCGACTCATCTGCACGCATGTATTGGTTTTTTTGCTCTATAAAGATTTTTAAATCTTATTCAAGCTTATATAAGCTTGTTTTTGCAATTTTGATTAAAAAAATTATACATTCAAACCTTAAATCATATGTATGGCTTTTATTTTACCTTAGGCTTTATTATTTATAAATTTATTTTGTAAATTCATCAAACTTACTGTTTTCATTGTTTTTGAAACAAATAAAAAATCTTGCATCTGGTAAACAAAATTGAGTAAATTATTTACCTGCACGTGTATTCTAAAAAAATCACTTCGAAATTATTCAAGGTACTTTGTTTTTAATTAGTCATACAACTCCTTTTCTCTTCTTCACAATAAATTCTTGCTAAAAATAATGAACCATGGTTTTCATGTGTTCATAATTTCATTCTTGTATATTAAAAGATTGTATCGAACCTATAACTTATGAAATTCGATTTATAAAATTTGAATTATTTTTGTGTTTTATGGTATTATTTAAAGAAAATATTTGGTTTTTCTGAGGTTGCTGGTATCGTTGTGTCGTTTTTCAATTATATTTAAATCTTGAGTTACGAATCTCACTAATCATAATTGGATATCAAATATTTCTATAACCTAAGGCTCTCTGTTCGAGTCATAGATTTACTTTCGTAATTATATATAAATTATCTTGTTTCTTTTTAAGCGGAGGTACTATAAAGACAAACAGATTAAATCAAGACTAATCAATAAATAGATATGAGCTACTTCATTTTTTCGTTTCTATATACAGAAAACACACCAATATGTGGCTTCGAAAATTGACGCGATAATCGGATTGCCATCGAATTATAATCTCAAAATTCTTAAATTATTTGTTAGACAAGATAAAATATTTTATTTAACGGCACCTGATCGGTTCAGTTACAGAAATTTTTATACTTTTATGGGAAATTCGAGGTATAAGTTGAATCGATTCACATAAAATATCTATGATACAGCAAAACCTACTATAGCAGCAACCCCTATAGCTTATTCTTTGGTTTTTCGTTCTGTTAACAGATCTAAAGAATAATAGGAACATATATACAAGTATATATGGTTTTAAATAATGCTTCTTGCTTAATTAAAGGTTCTAAAAAATTTCAAGACAATAGAGTTCACATCCAAGGTTTAATCTAGAAAGAAACGAATCATTATCGAACTTTTTGATCCAGAAAAGGTAATTTTCAAAAAGTGCTCTTCAACCATCGACTTCTGTATGTCGTTTTTCGATTTACTTTATTTATAAAACACTGACTAAATTAACAAACCACAGTTCCTTTGTATTCTCCGATGTAATTATTTTTAAAAAAACAATATTTTTTTTCGTTTCTCGGAACAATTAATATATTTTATCAAACAGAATTTTTGAAAATAACTAAAATTATAGATTAATAATGATTTTATTGTAAATATATTTTTTTACTTAGAACAACAAAATGATTTCCAAAATTTATCAATTAAAAATAACATGCTCATTTAATATGTTTAGGCTGTTTAAAAACAACAGAATTCAAAATAAATTATTTAAAAAAACAATTTTATTTAATAAAATTCTGGGTTAAAACATTTTTACCATTTTTATATGTTTTCTTCTACCTCTTTAACCACTATTGTCTCTTCTTCCAAATCCGACTCTTCATTTATGTTATTGGTCGGTTCCTCTAAAGTGGTTCCTCCTTGTGAAATAAGGGGTGCTTATTTTTTGGTTTAAAATTTTTTTTTTCACCATCTTCCTCTCTCTTCTCTTCTTTTAAAGGGGGTGTTGGTTCCTCATGCACCTCTGATCTCATAATAACACCCATTGACGCTCTCTCCCAGCTCTCTTCGGCATTTAGTCCTGACTCAAGTCCTCTTCGTCGATCAAAGGAAATTGTTTCGACTGTCTTCTTAAGTACTATAGACTGAATGTATGCCTCTACATTCATGGGTATTTCTAGTCTTTTAAGATGAGATTTATGGTATTTTGTCACAATACCGTCCCAGGTCATCACATAAGGGATTATCTCAACACTACACTTATAAATAAGACCCAACTCATTGGCTAACAGGTCATACTTCCTAAGTTTTTCAGTTTCAACTATTTGAAGTGAATCTTGGGAAGTGATTCCTACTTCAATGAGTGTTATCTTATTCTTCTTCTTATCTAAAATAAATATGTCCGGTCTGTTATTCCGAATTTTAACATCAGTTTTAATTCTGGTGTCCACTCTTATCTCTGCGTACTCTTTATCAAGAATTTCTTGAACTGAGTGACTCCTTATTCGTTTGGAAGACTTAAACTTATATCTATTTAAGAGAAGTAAGTGTAGGCATCTAACCACTTCATTATGCCGTCTAGTGTAATCATGGCCTAGCATTTTTTCACATCTAGTTGCTAGATGATCTACAGTCTTACCAGACTTCCCACAATGTTGACACACACCATCTGCTCCCCAGAATACATTTCTATCCTGGATATAGCAGAACACAGCTTCATTTCGTGGCCTAATATTTCCTCTCTTTAGCCATCTTGAAGAGTCACTAACACTCACAAGCTCATTTTTTCTTGCATTATATAACTTTGAATGAAGTTTTCGTTTTTCTATTTCGTTATATAGTTTTGCAAGTTGAGCTTCTTCTAAACTTTTCTTAGTGACTTCTTCTACCAACCTGTACTTTACTTTTAAGAAGCCTTTTATTAGTGCAAGATGGGATTTATTATTATTCTCCACCTTGAGGATTGCTGCTCGTCTAGTTGATATTTCTTTACTTTTTTCCAGACAATCCAAGAGTTGCAGAAGCATATGTTCGCTTCGCAACTCAACACTATGTAAGCCTCTTCCAAGTTCTGTTCTAGGAAGGTATAAACGCTCTTTACATCCTGGGCGGAGATGTATCTTATTCTTCACCAACACCGCACGCACTGCATCATCTAACTTAGAGAAGTCAGCCGTTTAAAAAAACAAAATTCTAAATTTTTTTTAAGTTAAAATATTATTTTCATATTTTTTAGAAAATATTTTTTTTAAGAGTTCTTCGCAAACTTTTTACAGAAATAAAATTTATACCTTCGTAGAATAAAATGTATTATTTTAAATCTCTAAAAGTTCAAATTGTGATGAAAACTAGAACGAATTCTTTATTCTCTGTAAATGTATACCGTTTTAATCTTTGTTTCAATTTATGTTTTTCTAAAAACTTTTTCTGTTTTAAGATTTACAAATATTTGATTGTTAAAATTCCTTTGTAAAATCATTTCTTTTTTTACTTTAATTTTTAATCTCACGTTGAAGATATTGGAAGTCATATTTACATTTTTTGTGTATTTTTATAAATATTTGTGAAATGGTAATATCATTATTCAGACTGATATTTAAATTCAGAAACATAAATATTTTATTAAATTTTAATAGATTTTATTAAATTTCATTTGATTTTCATACCGAATTTCATTAAATTTTATTAAATTTTATTAAATTTCATTGGATTTTCATACCGAATTTCATCACGCCAATAAAACAACAAATTAATTCTTTAATTGTTAATAGATTCTGTGTCACACAACTATAGAAAATATTTAAAATATTAAATATCTTATATTTGGATGAAATTTGAAGAGAGAAATTAAAACGAATGCACCAACAATTTAGACAATTCTCCTAATAATAAAAATGTAACTACTTGATACAAATAATGTGTAATTATCGTTTTTGCCAAATAAAAGAGAGGTTCAAAATATAAAAAATGTATGGAAAACAACAAAAACATCAATATTATAATAATAGAGAAATAGTTAAGCAAATTTAATCCATTTTATTACAAAAAACATGTTTTTTTGATTGAAATTTATGAGTTTTTTTTATTTCTAAAATTCTTCAAAAATTTTCAGAATTTAAGAATTTTTTTTAAAAAAAGGTGTAACAAGTAAAAATTGATTGTTTATAAAAGTCTTAATTCCTTGTGAATCTCGTTGCTGTACTTTAAAATTTTTTTATATGTTTATAATTTTTAAGAAAATAAAAATGCTAAGATTCATATTTCAATATCGAGGAAAGTAAAATTTATATTATAAAAATAATTTAAAGCACGAATTATTTGATACTGCATTATTCTACACACGATTTGTATGCTTGATTTTATCACATTCTTGGTTTTACTTATTCCATCTTGAATTCTTTATAAGATATAAATAAAATAGAAAATGGAAGAAGAAATAGAATTTTTAAAGAATATTTGGTCAGATAAATCAAGCATCAACAATCAGAAGGAACTGCGAAAGATTGATTATCATCATCCCAAGAAATTTATTATTAAAAAATTGTGGTCAGAATGTATAAATCATCAGTCTTCAGACTGGGGCGATACGTCATTCATCATTCCAGGGGGACAAAAAAAAATAAATATTTATAGAAATTTTTTTATAAAAGTGCGGTTTTTTTTTAAAAAAAAGAGAATTCGCATTTTTATTGGAAAGTAAAAAAATTTTAAAAAAATAAGTAAACATTTAGGATTCATAAAATTGAAAGCAAGAGTATTTTAGTCAATACCAATAACAATATATTATAAATATTTGGTGTTTATTATCATAAAATATAAGTTTTTTTATTGCTTGAGAGATAAATGAAGAATCCGATTTTAAAAAGAAAATATATAGAAGTGTGGAAAAAATATATTTCTCAAAATATTTTCTTACTGAATTTACTTTTTAAAAAAAATAGAAAATAAATTGAAGAATTAAATAATATTTTTAATTGTAACAACCTCATTATGATAACTGCACCAGCATTTTAATTTAATTAATATTTCATCGTAAAATGTTGATATTTCTAAATTATGTGTAAAATTTAGGTAAATAAAAATATTGTCTAAGAAATTTTTGCAAGAAATAATATCTTCTTTTTGGAAAAAATCATCCGTTAAAATTTCATTTAAATAATATTTTTGGCTTTCTATAACAAAGTTTGTAAATTTTTTATGAGGATTTTTCAATAAATTTATTTCTTCTAAAAATTTAATTATTATTGATGCCTGTACTGATTTGCAAAAGCTTGATTTGAAAAAAACTGTAAAAATGTTGATTAAAAAGTTGTTTGAAACAAAATTAAGTGATTTTAAAAGTTCTGATTCGAGGAAATCTAATTTATCAACAATTTCTTCAAAAAAATCTTCAATATATCGTTTTGGTAGTGTTTCTTGGCTAAATATCCATTTTTTAAACGGTAAAAGTGATATTTTCAATGTAAAAAACTTATTCATTTCTTTTTTAGTTAATGAAGTGATTTTTTCCATCAATAAATCTTCATTTACATCTGAATATGCTATTCTAGATATTATAATACAGAAATTTATAGGTTTGGCTATTTTATAGACATTTAATTTTAGGTACTCTTTAAGAACATTACTATATATTTCTACATCAAAAAACGTTTCAATTATTTCATTAATATTATACAATTTTATATATTTTTCTAATAATTTATTCCTTTCTTCAAAGCTAAAGTAATTTAATTTGTGAAGAATCGGTGGATTTTCAATTTCTTGATTTAAAAATTTATAAATTTCATTTAAAATTTCATATTTTTTTCGATAAATTTCACGTTTTGGTTTTATTTCATACTTTACGTAAAAAATAAGATATTTTTCAAATATATATTCGAAAATTTCTGATTCCTCCCATTTTAAAGCGTATTTTAAGTATTCTTCTGAATTAAATAAATTAAAATCTACTTTTTTCCCAAATATTAGAAGCAAAATATTGTCAGAAAATATTTTGTTTTTAATGACTTCATTTATATCTTCTTTTATTATTATTTTTGATTTCAAATATAAAAAATATAAATCTTCACTTTTATAATTTTTTTCGTTTAAATTTTCTTTATGGATTATTTTTGATTTCAAATATAAAAAATATAAATCTTCACTTTTATGATTTTTTTCGTTTAAATTTTCTTTATGGATTATTTTTGATTTGTAATTCGGTGGATATAAATCACCGGTTTTATGATCGTTCTCTTCTATAAATTCATTATTGATTATTTTTGATTGAGAATTTAAAAAATATGTATCGTGATTCTCTATACCGTTCTCCTCCAAATCTTTTGTAATATTTATTTTTGATTGAGAAGTTAAAAAATATGTATCGTGATTCTCTATACCGTTCTCCTCCAAATCTTTTGTAATATTTATTTTTGATTGAGAATTTAAAAAATATGTATCCTGATTCTCTATACCGTTTTCCTCCAAATCTTTTGTAATATTTATTTTTGATTGAGAATTTAAGGAATATGTATCCTGATTCTCTATACCGTTCTCCTCCAAATCTTTTGTAATATTTATTTTTGATTGAGAATTTAAAAAATATGTATCCTGATTCTGTATACAGTCCTCGTCCAAATCTTTTGTAATATTTATTTTTGATTTATAATTTAAGGAATATAAATCATTATATTGTAATTCCTTGCCTTCAGAATTAGAAGTTTCAACATTTTTAAACCAATTAAATGGTATAAATTCATCTTTAAGTATTTTAAATATTGAAATATCAAATAAATTATTTTTTACAAAAAATAAAACAATTCCTTTCCTAAATTCTGGTTGATTCATACAGAAATCAAAAATACATTTTTTACAAATCAGTTCCAATATTTTATTATATTCTAGATTATAAATCTTTAATGGTTTATTTATTTGTAGAATTATACTAAATATTGCTACAGTTGTATTTATAATATTTTGTGAATAAATATATTTTTTACACAACATTTCTACATTTCTATCTTTAATCTTTGCTCTTAAAAAACTTAAATATTCAATAGAATCGATAGATATAGTCATTAATTTACTTGTATCATTTAAAATATTTATATCAAACTCATAAAAAGTTTCTGAACTCGTAAAGTTTTTTAATGTAGGAATTTTTCTAAATATCTCACTTAATGACATAATTTCTTCATTTTTATATTTTATTTTGGTGTCTTTATATTCATAAGTAGCCATAAAAATAGTTATTTCTTCTGTACTGAATTTATCTAAAATACTTAATATCTTAGACATGAATTCTAGCGATTGAACTACATTGGATTGATTTAAACCAATATATTCCAATATTTCTATATTTTTACTTTTAATACACATTGTTTACGGTAAATTCATTTTTCTTTAAAAAATATAAAATTTTTATTGGTGCATAAACTAACAGATAAACACAAAAAACCATGTATTAGGTAAAAATTTTTTTGTTCTCTAAACAGCCCTCGCTAAAGTAAGAATTATTTACAAGAGCCATTTTAAACAGTTGAAACGGAGAAATTCGGAAGTATAATATACTAACTAGCAAATGATTTGGGTCTTATTTATAAATTTAGCATGGATATAATTCCTTATGTGATAAACTAGGACGGTATTGTGACAAAATAACGTATGATATTGCTTTAAAGACTAAAAATACGCATAACATAGAGACACACATTCAGTCGATAGCTCTAACACATACAGTCGAAAAAATTTACTTTGATCAGCCAAAAGGATTTGATTCAGGCTAAATGCTAAGAGAGCTGGAAAAGCGTCTCATTAAGTGTTAAAAAGGCCGAGATGCAAGACCAACCATTAGCTCCTTTAAAGCGAGTAAATAACAAAGATGGGGTTAAAAAGTGAATACGGAAAATTTTTAGTCTTTCAATATTTTAGATTAGATAACCACAGTGAAAGAACCGACAATAAACATAAATGAAGCGGTGGATTTAGTAGAGGCTAATGAATTGATTAAAATTGTAGAGAAAATATATATTTAAGAGATAAAATCTTTTGCAACAGAATCCAATTGACTAGAAACATTGCTATCATGTATTTATATGAGTGTTTACTGTAATTTCCTAATGAATTTCGCGGCCCATAATCCTCTTCTATACTCGATAATCTTCGTTATTTCCAGTACATCTCTCTTTATATTTGATGTGTTTATATACCCCGTTATTTTTAATAATTCCCTCAAATCTCATATCTACACCTTAAAAATGAACAGATATTAAAATAAAAAGAAATAATTTTTTCTGCATGTTCCTTTCCCTAAGAATGCAAAAATCTAAAATAAAATTAGAGCTTTGCTCAATAACAGGAGGTTCCCAGACATTTTCTTTTGAAAGATTATGTTATCAGCCAAACAAAAAACTTGATTGTTCTAAGGATAAAAAGATGCTAATCAGGGGTAAACCCGGCCCTTTAAAAGTAAATTTCTGATATCTACACCACTAGACAGCAAGGCATGACTTATTATCAGCATTAAAAAGCCGTTAAAGGTATTGATTGTAGCCTTATCTTTTTTAAAAAATATATTTTAATGTAAATATTTGGTCATTAGTAAACATTATTAGTTCAAAGCCAGCTTTATACCCATCCGGAGTACTTTATATTGCGTTTCAAGGTATTTGACAACTAACTTTGACCGTATTTTATTGGTAATATTTAGGTTACATATCTCTTTGTAATTTGAGTAAATTAATCTTGAACCTTTTTGTGCAATGGCAGAATATGAACCTTTTTTTAATCTTCTAGTATTCTTGCAGGTTTCCAAACCTTTAAGACTAAGGAATAAATTTTTTTACAATGCGTTTTCTTTCCATACTTTAATCTCAGAGTATAGGACGACTTTACCATATGCTTCCTCTTTTTTCTGGGAATAAATAGCGAATTGGGTTTCAAACACTTGGGTTTAGGGTAGTTTATTCTCTTCGAGGGTTTTATTCTAATATTTGAAGAAACACGATTTTTTCTTATTTTGGTTAGTTCAGTTTAAATAGTTTTTTTAAATAAAAAGCTCATATATTCAAGACTTCTTTCAAATATGATCTAATTCTTCCTTTACTACTAGTATGGCGACGCTTTTGGACTGTGCCTTCTATAAACGTCTTTAAAATCCGCATAAATTGCTTTCGTTTGTCTATTTATGACCACAGGTTCTATCGCACGTATCTTTTCATTCTGGAAATATCATATTCTTGTTCTACTTACATATAATATTTTTTTCTTACCTATGGTAAAGGTAATATTCTTTTTCTGCATTGATCTCTCTTTCAAATTATATCCTGCCTTGATTCTTGCTTGAATTGCTATGTTTATATTCTTCATCAGTCCAATATTGTCTTCTTTGGTGTACTGCAAAGCCGATTAATGAATCAGCCACTTTTGATGTCTCTGCCATGTCTCAACGCTTTTGCTCCGGTGTAAGTATCCTCAAACAATTTATACCATCTTAGATACTTTCTTATTAGCTGTTTAAATCTAGATCTTTGGATTTTTTACATCAAGTTTCTCCGCTCAAAGACTTTTTTACCCTGGACTTAGATATTTTTTGGCGAAATTTCATGATTACAAGGTAGTTATATATTCCAGCATCTGTTTCTCTATATGTTATTACATAATTTACACTTTTTGCGTGTCATACATCTACATCATGATCTATTACATTTCAGTATAATTATCATGCGGTTATCACTTTTCTTATTCTTACGTGTATTAAAAGCATATTTATAAAAAAATATTGGTTTTGCTCATTGGAAAGTAAATTATACAAATTGATTTTTATTTGTGTCTCTATACAAGCCTCGTTTCCAATTTGTGGCACGTAGGCTCTTTCTCAGCTCACTTTCATATTCATTTCATCGAATACAATTTTTATGTCAGTTTCGGAGCTTTAGCATATGATCTTTCTAGCAAGCTATAGAAGTTTCTTCGTTATAGCATTTGCTTTTTCAGTAGAAGTATAGGCACATAATATTATCAAATTACAAATTTTCCTTTTAATCGTATTTTGCAGATTCTTTAACTTATCTTTTAAACTCTGCATGTTCTGAATTAAATTGTTGATACAGCAAATACAGTTCGTAGAGTATAGAAAGGGCTGTTTCAATGTTATAAAAGATTGTGGTGTCTTCTGTTAAGAGTATATCTGTTGTTTTCCACAGAATCCCATGTGAGGCGGCAAAGTTCATTTTATTTTTCTCAGGTTCTGATGTTAAAATATTAAAAGCCCCTGGTTTATCAAATGTATGATATTCTACGTTTCCGTCTTTAGTTTTTTTTGAATATTTAAACGTCATTTTTTTATAAACTTCTTGCTTGTTTATCATATTATCGTAAATGTTTCATAATATGATAGTAATTTCGGGTGATGGGGTTGTTAGCAAGATGCTTTGTCTTTCTCTTTTCTCATCCGAGCGATGGATCGATCATTATGGTGTTGTAAGTTTTAAGCACAACCAATTTAAATATATTTTAACTCTTCTATGCTAGTATTCTAGTATAAATTTTATTTCCCAACATTTTTTCTGTCTCAATTTCAGTTAACTTTGCAAGTAAATGCTTGATCCTGGTTACTAGATTTCATTCATAATTAATTGTACTTCAAATTTATACATAAAATACTTTAAAAGTAAATTCACCAATATTACTTTTGCATTTAAACTTTATCTATCATCATACCATTTATATATCTGAAAAATAAATAAAAATTTTCGTAAGTTCTTTTTTTTAATAAAATAGACTTCTTTACAATATGTTAGGATGCAAAGTTATTTAAATTCCAAAATAAGATAA
The DNA here is from genome assembly GCA_022605425.2 of Hamiltosporidium tvaerminnensis. Lineage (NCBI taxonomy): Eukaryota > Fungi > Microsporidia > Dubosqiidae > Hamiltosporidium > Hamiltosporidium tvaerminnensis. Next base: position 1,578,360 of record CM061247.1, read on the forward strand.
AAAATGTGTCTCCCAATAATTAAAAACTTGGCTTGCTATATTAGCAATATAAATGAAATATACCTAATAAATGAAGTTTTTAAATATCCAAGATATATTTCTTTATTTTTCTTTTCCTTTCCCATCAGTTTTAGTAAAAGAATAAAAATCAATTCCATTTTTCAATTATAATTGTATTTAACTCGATTCTTTGCAGAAATATATTTAAGAAAATTTTTTAAACTTTAACTTATCTTACTATTTTATGATCAAGCTTATTTAAATTTAATCAGAACTTGTATGTAATATATTATATGTGAATATTTGAGATTAAATTTCTTACTGTATTGTCATATGTTGTTATAATCGTATACGAATCTTTAACAATTCACTTTTATAATGTAAGTAAATTTATATTTTTGTTGTTCTATTAGTTTATTCTGCATAAAAATAAATTTTCGTATTTTCAAAGATTTCATCTTATTACAGAATCTTGAATGTGATATCTAAATCATTAAATTTAATATTTTGAAAGATATTTATTAACTATGATTTTTTTTAAATATTTATTATTTTTCTTTTCGAAATATTTGTAGAAAGAAAGATTTTTTTAAATTTGTTTCTTTTGCTGTAGATTTAGAATCCAATAGTTACGATATCTTTAGGTCAGAAATTAATTTTAAAAAAGCAATTTTAATTATGTAAAAATTGAGGCTTTTTAGATAAATTGAGCAATATGAGATTTTTTAAAGTCCTAATACATAGTCAAATAAAATCTTTGATCTATTTCTAATAAACTGTTCTAAAAGACTAGTTTGTTATAGATTTATTTTCATAAAGTTCTCATGCGTTTTAACAATTTAATAAATAATATATTAAAATTGCTTTTCTTGAACACATTATTATATTAAATACATTTAGAAGATCACATTTATTAAAGATTATAACAGATTTTATTCAAAAATCATGTTTTTAAAAGGAAAAACACTGTCTAATATAGCAAATTCAAATGATTATGATATTTTTTTTGGCTATTATAACTTTAAATGTTAGTTTATTTTAGATGTTAGAATTTTATGAAAAGATTCCAACGCCAATAAACTTTCTTATTAAATAATTAATTCAAATAAGACTTAGTAAATTATATTTCTTATATTTTATTGAATTTAGCTTTCAAAATAATTCGTAAAAGTATAAAATTTTTATTTATAAACTTATAATTGAAACATTTGAAATAATTATAATTTTATAAATTTACGAACCAAACGATTTAAAAAAACCGTGATGGATTGTAATAAAAAGTATTAATTTTGATCCTAACCCACAAACAATATTTAGTAAATTGACAATTGTAGAATTTGTATATCTTGTATAATTTAGGTAACATAAAACAGTCAGAGTTTTTATTTTTCCAAATTAAGCAAATTAAAAGTAAAAAAATAGTATAAATTGTAAAACGAGAATAATTATAAGGATTAAAATAAATTTTTACCACGGATTTTTTAATTAATAGCGTCTGTGGTTTACTTCGGCATTTTCTGAATCACAGCATCCATGTACTTCTCAATATGAGGTTTAAGACCGTTCGTTACATATTCCATTAAATATTCTTGATGTGCATACATTTTGCTTGCCTCATAATCCCAAAACAAGGATTTAATTCCTCTATCCTTTACTGCTGTTGATAAATCAAATTCAAAAATATAAAATAATATTCCTATCTGTTGAAATATATCGGTTAAAATTTCTATAAAGTCAAAACCAATTCCGAAATTTCGAAATATAATGTTCAATACTCTAATGTCAGAAATTTCTGATTTCTCAAAACAATACATTAATTTTAGAATTTTAGAATTGATAGTAGAATTCCGAGTAAGAAAATCTTTTTCGAATAAATATTCTAAATTGTTTTTATAATTTAAAAAACCATCATAACATATTTTTTTATTAGTTACATTAGTTATATATCTTTTAGTTTGATTTTTTGTGTATTTTAAATATTCCTTAACTTTATCTATTTTACTAAAAATTGCATATTTTACTGCAAAATCTTGCAAAAAAGGATTTTCCGATTTTTTCGTTAAAGAATAAATCGAAATCTCGGTTTTTTTAATTATAATTTCTAATACCGTATTTTTTAATCGATATACCAATTTATCCACGATATTCCAATAGCACTTATTTGGTAACACCGGCTTAAATTTATAGAACCCTAGACTGCCATCCCATTCAAGATTCATCAGCTCAACAAAATATTTTTCAACGTGTGGTGGATATCTCTTAATTACATTATTTAATATAGTTTCCAAAATCGAACCATTATCGGTATAACCTCCACCACTCATTATAAACCAAGTTATATTGTATGATATCATATTAATAAAATAGGAATTGACTAGTAACGGGCTGTTGAGATCAATAGGCGTGATTTTATCTTCAAAATTCGAATTTACTGTTTCATTTGATAGTAAAATATAATTCCAAAAAAAAACCGTAAAAAGAATCATGGTTAGGAATTAGAAAATATTTTTAAAATTATATGTCTTTAAAAAATATAATTAAAAAATTCAAATATATGTGTTAAAAAAAATTTAAAATCCAAAATTTCTGAAAGAGTATTTAATTGTAAAAAAATTATTTTTCACGTTAAATCAAGGTGATATGATATATATTATTTATTTATGACTAAATGTTTAAAAAAAATATATTTTTGTGGTTTTAAAACAATGATAATTGTATTATCATACTTGATATTCACATTGATATATTTCAATGCATCAATCACATTTTTTCTTTATACAAAGTATAAATATTTTTTAAGGTAAATGAAAATAAACGATTTTTACTTTTTTTTGTTAAATATTTGTAACCTGATTTGCGTAAACTTTTAAATTTTTTTTACTCTTACAGGTTCAAATAAAAATATTTGAGTTAAGCATGAATAATTATCTGATTTGTTTTTTTTATCAAATTATAGTATCACTATATAAATTAATTTTTGATGGTTTATTTGTTTGAAATTAACATTCGTCTATTATTTTGTATCATAGATAATCTTTATTTAATATGACTAAGCTATGGTTTCGATAAGAATTAGATTTGATATCCAGTGTATATTTTTTATCTTTCTCTAAAAAGATTTTTGCCTCCGATTGTCCCTATAGATTTAAAAATAGTATATAGAGAACCCCGAAACAATATATTAACGAATTTATAGTGAGCTTATATCGTTTACGGATCACTTTCATAAAAAGCAAAAAATATATACTTTATTAAATTTTAATTTTCCTACATTCAATATATCTAGCCAGTTGGCTTATGATTTCCCCACTATGCCAGGAGCAGAAATAGCCTGAAATATTCTCTGCTTGTCGTAAGAGGTTACTTAAAGAGATTTGTCTTCCTGGTAGAAAGTTGGGCGTAGGCTAACAACCCTTCTTTAAAAGCACCTTGTTACGAAACCAGAAAAGTAAATAAACCCCCTGGAAAGAGACCGGTGGGCAAAATTAGTGAGGAAGGCCAAAGTTTGTGCAGAGCTGTAATGCCGAATATAAATAAAAAATACATTCCTCACCTGAAAATATAAAAAAATTAATTTTTAAAATGAACTGTCAAATTATAACATTTGAAGAGAAAATATTTTTTAAATTTTAACCAAATTTAAAAAAAATATTTCTGAAAATTCAAGAATATCACAATTACTTAATCAAATGTTCAAACATATATTGAAAGTATAAAAATCTTTTATTATGCTTTTAATTACAAATTTTTAATTTCTGAAAAAAATCATGGAATGCGTGCACAAGATATATTAAATTAACTTAATACTTTTATCGATATAAATACCATTGTACCGTGATTTATTACAGATTACAAGGAAATTCAATAACTTTTCTTTTAAAATGTGAATTAGATATTTAAAAGTTTTTTTATAAATTCTGCATTTGTCGTTTTGAAGCTTCTTTTCTTTAATTACTACAAAATCATAACAGAAATTCCCGATATTAATACCTTTTTAATTTTCAAATATTTTAAATGTGGAAATAATGTTAAATCTAATTATATTCTGTTCATTTCAAAACCCTCTGCACTCAAAAACAGATTTTTTTGATTTTTTTGAGTCAAACTATTATAATTTTCAAAGTAAAATAAACTTCTTCTATGGTGTTAATTGGCTATAATAGATATTTAAATATTTATTTTAATAGAACAATCAAATTAAGATTCATGATTTCTTCTTCAGAAAAGCCAATATAAAAATCTTATAATGTTGACACAAAAACCTTATTAAATTGTTATTCTAAAATAATTCAAAAAAAGAAAACGTTTGATAATCAATTCACACGGTGTTGCTTTAAAGTTGTTTTTTTTTAGTATTGTTATATGATTGGTAAAAAAAAAGGTATTTAATAAAACTCTAGTACTAGATATTCTCCTTTTGAATTACTTTATTCTATGCTTTTCAGCACTTCTTAGGATTAATAAAAAAATGTATAATTTATGAGATTTTTCAACGAAAAAAGGGCTTGGATTTATTTTATAGGTAAGACAAAATTTGTATTCCAATATTACATTTTAGAAAAAATTTCCACCATTGTTGCTTGTGTTGTGTAGGGATCAATTGACCCGAAAGCGTAATAAGAAAACACAAAGGTGAAAATCCAACATGATGGCCAACTCACTTTACCAATCATATCTTGTTTATTGATATTCTTAAACTTGTTAAGATAGGCAAAAATTGGAAGAGATAACGAAGGTGGTGAAAAGGTTTATGGATCAGATAGAATTGGCCTTAAACAAAGAGAAGTCAGATATAAATGATCAATGTTTCGAAGATACTTCCGCTCTTCTTGAGGAAATTGATGTTTATAAATACCTTGGAATAATAGACGATACAGAGGAATCTCAAGACGTAAGTCATTTGAAGAACTACAACGCAAAGTGATAGCATGTGTAAGAAGACTTTTTCGCACGATATTGAATCAATAACTTTATTTATATCAATAAATCAATATGAAGAATCTTTATTAAACTATCATATAGGTGTATTCGACAGGAACCGGCTGACTCCTAAGTTAGATGATTCGATGCGCGGAGTGCTTGTAAAAAAGAGGTAAAACATCGAACGGGATGTATAAAGTGTTTGTACCTTCCTGTGAAATAACTTGGAAGGGGTTTACATAGAATTTAGGTCAAAGGCTAACATATGCTTTTGCAATTTTTTTAGTACCCCGAAAAATTAACGAAGCATCCACCAAAAGACCAGCAATCATAAAGGTTGGGAACAATAAAAATTCTACCTTGCATAAACTAAAAAAAATCTTCAAAGTAAAATATGGTACGAAGAAGAACTCACAAGAAAAATTTAGAGGAAGCTCAACTTGCAAAATTATACAACAAAATTGAAAAACAAAAAATTCATTCAAAGTTATGCTAATGCAAAAAAAATGAGCTTTTAACTGTTAGTGTCTCTTTTAGAGAGCTAAAGAAAGCCAATATTAAGCCACATGAGGAAAATGTGTTCTGCTATATCCAGATAGAACTGTATTATGAGAGCAGAATATATGTGCTTTCTCTACCACTAGTTTGGTAAAACACCGACACATTTAGCAACTAGATGCAATAATACACTGATCATGACTAGACCAAATGGCATAATTAAGCGATTTAATGCCTGACCTTCTTCTTCTAAATTAATATAAATTTAGGTCCCAAAAACGCATTAGAAGCCATTTAGTTCAAGAAATTCTTAAAAATGAGTATGCAGAGATCAAACTGAAAAACTAATAAAACTCAATACGAAAATTCAGAAATAAAGACCCGATATATGTATTTTGTGAGCGCAAAAAAAATTTTCACTTATTGAAGTAAGAATAAATTCCCAAGATTCACCCCAAATAATTGAAAAAGAGAATCAAATAAATTTTATACCTCTAGCCAATGATTTAGGCCTCATTTATAAGTTTGGTGTTGATATAATTCTCTATGTGATTACCTGAGACGGTATTGTGACAAAATACCATAAGTAACCTTAAAGACTGAAATAACCACAAGTTAGATGTATTGACACAACCCATAGAACTCAAGAATACAGTTGAAACATTTTTTTTGATCGGCGAAGAGAGCTTAAATCAGGACCAAATACTAAGAGAGCGTCATTAAGTATTATTTTATGAGCTTAGAGGTATAAACAATCGGCACTTTCTTTAAAGTAAGTAGACAACGAGAAAGTTGGTGTTAAAACATAAAATAAGAAAGATAATATACTCTTATTTTGGATGGTGTAACCACAGTAAAGGAACCGAAAACAAATTAAACGAAAGTCGGATCTAGAAAAAGAAATGATGGTGGTCAAAAATGAAAAAGAGAATAGATAAAATTGTGAAAACATTTTAACCTAACCAAGTATAACGATAATAAAAACTTTACACTTAGCACTGAATAGATGAAGCTGAAGTATGAAATCATTGTTCGAAATTTAGTAGGAAAAAAACACTGAATTTTAGGTCGTTACGTAGGACACGATATGAGGAGCGGAGGGGAAGAAATGAAGAAACTTTTTCTACAAATTTATTTGGAGTTTTTTTATGTAGCTAGATCGCTGATCGCAGCTGAACACGTAATTCATTTTCATGCAAAAGCATTGAAACCTATCCTTGCTCACTCGGGTTAGAAACTTAGCGCCTGGATGATATTTAATATATAACCATTAATTGCCAGGAGAGCTAAGTAGCAGGTTATGGTTGTTATGAAACGGCACTTTCTAGGTGACCCTAGTAAATCTCTAGGATATATATTAGTTGGAAGTTTATTGGGATCTGTAAGTGTGTAGTAAGTGGAAAGCTCCATAGTCTTGGGGAGTTAAGGATAGGTTTTACCTTTCGATCATAATCCATGCAGAAAACATTAACCAGCTTCGGACACCTGCCTCGTCTATTAAAAGGGTTATACACATCATTTAGGCGAAGCGAAATCTTGGGATTGGTATTGTAAGGGGTACCGATAGGGTGTTGGGTGTAGCAGTTATTTATTTAAAACCTAGATTTGCGTTTAAATTATTAAAACAAATGTAACACTTGCCACTGTTTAAAAAGTATGTAATGCTTTTAAATAAAATCATTTCTATATTATATGAAACATTTTATACATAAATTAAAAAAATTTTAATGTATAGTACATTGTTTTGAACTTGAAAAAAAAACTTACGACTGTAAAATACTTTAAATTTAATCTAATATCTTTGTGTTCAAGCAAATCTTAAATCAGAAATACCATTAAAGTCATAAGAACCCAAAAAAGTGTTGAGCTTAATCATAGGTGTATTAGAAAATAATTTTAATAATTAATAATCCAATATGTTATTGTAACATAATATTTTGGATTATATACAGAAACTGCAAGTAAGAAAGTAAATCGGATCATTCAATAGTATTTAAAAAACAAGATGAAATCGTTTATTTCAATCAAAAAAGAAAAATTAATTGTGTTTGTTACCGATTACAGTAGAATAGAATATATACTTGAAAAAAAAAAGAGTTGAAAGACTCAATTACACAGTATTTTTATAAAGCACGACAAAAAAGTGAAAGAAAATTGTGAGATAATATCTTAAAAATAATATAACCCTAAATTCATAAAAAATGAATGTTACAGCCGTATTGATTCAATATTCATAGAGACATCGATTAAAAAGGCAAAAAAATTACTGGAAAAATGAAAAGCAACTTTGTATTAGATACCGTTTGATTTAGTTGTATTTAAGGTTTAAAAGCAAAATAATCTAGACAAAAGATAATCTTTAATTTTTTTATTAAAACTTTCTAATACACTTCATTTTTAAATAAATATTTATTCATTAGATTTTTTTGTACGTATTTTATCAAAGTGTAAATAGTTAAATCTGACGAATTAAATGTAGCATCACCTATTTTCAAAGGTTCGAAATTTAATGAACAAGATGATGACTTCGTGCTTCTTGTGTATAAATTTAATTCTAATACGTTACTTTATAATCTTTTTCATTGATAATTTTAAATAAAATGAATTTAAGGTTTGGTTTTTTTATATCCTCTTTTAGTTCTTGAGAAATTAAGTTGGTTAGTTTATAAATGTTTTTAATAGGATGCTTTCCTTCAAACCGAAAACCGATATTAGTTCAAAAATTCATATTGCATATTACACTTGGAAATTTTGCGCGATCTAAAAAAATCCAATAATTCGCTCTATAACTTCATAATTTTTGATGATTTTATTTAGATCATTTTGATAAAAAGTATTAACTACCTCTTCAAAATTCATAGTTTATTTTTATGTTTACTTATAGAAAAACCGCATATATTTTCTTTATTACCGAAAGAAGGGAATTTCGGAGCATTACATTCACTTCTCGATTTTTTAAATTTTTCGGTTTTAGAGACTCTTTTAAAATCTTTGTCAAATTTTTCTATCATTTTTGTAGCCTTGTAATATAGAACACCTAAGAAAATAAAAATCAACATAATCAGAATGCTAACGATTTTGCTGTAACTCGAAATCTTTTTGTTTTATAAAACGGCATGGTATAGTAACTTTTCACATATTTATAAAAAAAGCTCTGGTTTGAGTCCAAATCCAACCAATAAGTCTGAGAATAAAAAGTTTTCTTTGACAGTCGTCATTTTATTCTTTCTTGTAAGTATTAAATTAAAGCTTATATTTTGATAATAGACTTGTAATGGTAAATATCTCTGATATTTATATTTTTTTGACAGTTTATTTTTAATGTGAAAAAATGAATTAAGTCTTTTCTTTGTGATCTACAAAATTTGAACTATTCAAGACCAATTATATCATAACCTTGTATCTATCACATTTTACTTATATAAAAGAGACAATATTTCTCAAAAATATCAGAAATGATCGTATATTAAATATTCTGTGATAAGATAGAGTCCCTTTGAATTTTTAATATTCACACCATAAGTTCATTCACAATACGAAAAAATATTTCAAGTAAATACTTGAAATACGCATAATATAATTCTAAAGTAGAATGTTCCAGACGTCTTCTATCAAGCATAAAATAGATGAAATGACAATAAATTTTCGATAAATATCCATGAAACTGAAAAAAGTATAAAAACATAAATTATTTCTGAAATACATACATTTTTAAAATAAAAAATCTGGCGACATTAGTTGTTAATTAAGACAATAGGAGGCACAAGCAATCAACAATTCTTTAAAAAAAGTGAAGAACGAGAAAGACGATGTTAAACAAGTATATACAATAAATGACTGGACCTCTGTATTTTGGAAAGCAAAAACAAAGTAAAGGCATTAAAAATAAATATAAATGAGATTCGGGTCGGTAGAAGATTTTGAAGTACTTAAAATGGTGGAAGAATGTATTTAAATGAAAAGAGAAATGAAAAACTTTGATCCAAATAAATAAGTTGTTCAAAAAATTATTTGATCCATGAAAATCTGGACTAGTTTATATGAAAGCACCTGTATATTAAAAAAATAAATTCTTTTTTTAAAAAGTGTAGAATAAAGTAATAAGTAACAACTACTTATAAATTTGCCAAGTATTAAAAATCTAAGCTAAATTGATCTGTAAATTCACATAAAAATGCGAAAAAGGTTCTCATTCAACAAAAAGTTACATTTTAATTGAATATTTAAGATAGTTGCTGCAAGAGTAAAAGCACTTGTAGCTGTAACAAAATATGTAATTTTGTTCCATTGCCAAAAGTTTTGAGATTTACAATCTTAAATAAGTAAAAAGTCCTACGGATGTAAGCGAATTCTACTTTTTAGAAGAATTTGAAGTTTGTGATTATTTAGGAATAATAAAAGATAACTGGGAAACGAAATATGTTCGTTTTGGGCAGTAAAAATGGAAGCTTCTATTTAGATTTAGAACAACCTTTTTTCATCAAATAAAATTAAAGAATTATGTTCGTACAATAATGAATATATGTTATTGTCAATTAACTGCAAATTGAAGGTATTCTGACTCGATCAGCTTTTTTCTTTGTATTGATGATGCCATTCATATGTTTGAATAAAATATGATATATTTCCTGGGTAATATGTAACGAGGATTTTCATCTGTTATATTTGGATTGAGCTGAGACTATCATAGGGAAAATTTCGGATTTAAACATGTTTTTTAAATTTTTGAATTGCCTAAGAAGAAATAAAGTAATATCAACCAGAAAAGCAGAAATTTTGAAGAGATATAGCAATATTCTTAATCCCATATAAAGAAATGATGCTTGGATGAAAAAAACAGTATATAACGCAAGAACTACTGTATATATTTAGGTTACTCGCTCTTCTCTGTTCTAATGTTAAGCTATCGATGTTATTTTCTGTCTGCATATTTTCGGTGCATATTTTTTATAGTTTTCAAATGAATTCCCTTTATAAGGTTAATTTTATCTATAAATTTCTACGCCGACAGTGAAGAAACTCATTGTTTAGAAATGAAAGGTTTTATATAGGTTAAATATATTGTTAGAAAAATTAAAAAGTAAATAAAAAAACAATTTAAATTTAAAAAAGTGGTTTTATACACCTGGGTATAGACGAATAGAAAACAAAAGCGCTTGGTCGTGAAAGGTGTAATTCGATATTAAATAACGCCAGGGTGCTTGATGAAGTGTAATGCTATTGACTAAGTAAGTAAATTTATAAAACGAAATATAAATTTAAAAACTGCTACTAAAATTATATAAACCTAAAAATATAAAGCTCTGGATACTATTCCCTCTTGAAGATCTATTGAGGAAAAATATATCAGTCACGTCAATAAGCTTGATTATACTGTATTTACAATTAAAATGAAATCTTCTTTGAAAAAGAAAGTGGCCGTATTGTATAAATTGTCAAAACTTAATAAAGTATTTTACAACGAGATTTGAAAATACAAGAAGGAAACCTTAATATGCGACAAGATGAAGAAATCAGATATATGCATGCTACTATCTTATAAATAAAAACATACAAATTTAATTCTATAATGCGAATCAAGAGGCGCTCTGTTCAATGATTTTTTTAAAAAAAATAGCTGAAATATGAATGAATATCGAATAATAAAAGATGTCGAAATTTAGAAGATATAGTTTGACAGGTTATTTTTGCAATTAAAGCAATATGTTGTAAGACTCATTTAAATTGCCATATTTTCATACAATTCACTTCAAATTGGTAATCTTACAAACTAAGATTTGCCAGTAAATATAATAAATCTTATTTATAAATGTAGAGCTAAAATATTTCTTATTTTATAAAGTAGATTATATTGTAGCCAAATAACATAAAATGTAAGTATAAAGGCTTTCTATGCGGTTAGAATTTAGGAATAATACAATCACTACTATTCAAAACAATATATAATTTATTTTTTCAATCAACAAAGAAAAATATAGTTATCAATAAATATCGAGGAAATTGATAATAAAGGTAGAATCTCATACAAGTAGTAAATATTGGATCAAAAATATAGATCCTCACCTTATCTTTAGGCCAACAGAGTAAAAGAATGTTAAAAGAATAAATTTATTTAGCATTGCGTTCTACTTGAGAATAAAATTGCAAAAACGATATTTTGACATAAATCGAAATTATTTCTAATGAATAAGATCTGTGTTATTAAACTGAAGTAATGTAAATAAAATTATTAAACGTTAAAAACCCGAAATTAAATCCTTTTTTTTCTTAATTATTGCCAATTTTAAGTAAATTTTTTTACAAAAATATAAATTAAAAACCTTTTTCTTGTAAATTAATCATTTTAGAATCCAAAAAATTAAAACCCATGTCAGATATTTTATCTATAAATAATATTCGTGTTTTGTGTGCAGAAATGGTTGAAGAAGCAAAAAGTGGGCATCCCGGGGCACCACTTGGATTAGCACCGTTCGTATATATTCTATTTAAGAATTATATAAGATTTGATCCTGAAGATTCTAAATGGATAAACAGAGATATTTTTATATTTTCTAATGGACATGCATGTACACTTGAATATGTAATACGGCATTTATGTGGCTATAAAATTGGTTTGGAGGATTTAAAGAAATTTAGACAGTTAGGAAGTATAACACCTGGACATCCTGAATTCGGTGTTACTGATGGCGTAGAAGCATCTACTGGTCCTTTAGGACAAGGTATATCAAATGCAGTTGGATATGCTATTGCCTTGGAAAAAATGAAACTTTACAACAAAGAAAGTCTTTTTATATTTGATAATCGGGTATATTGTATTTTTGGGGATGGCTGCTATCAGGAAGGAATTAGCCATGAAGCTTTTGCTCTGGCTGGTCATTTAAAATTGAGTAATCTTACTTTTATTTATGACAGTAATAAAATTACAATCGATGGACCGACCAGTCTTTCTATGTCTGATGATTCTGTTTTAAGATTTAAAAGTTACGGTTTTGAAGTAGAAATTATTGAAGATGGAGATTCAGATTTAAAAAAAATGGAAGAAATTTTAAATAAGAAAATTACAAAAACAAAAGTTATAATTTTAAATACAACGATCGGTAAATTCAGTGAATTGGAAGGAAATGCCAAAGTCCATGGTGCTCCTCTGGGGATGGAAAATTTAAAAAAACTAAAAGAAAAACTAAATTTTGGTGAAGAAAAATTTTTAGTAAAAAACGAAGTTAAAGAAATTTTTAAAGAAGTAATTCAACGGAATAAAGAAAATCGAAAGGTTTGGAATGAAAAAATCAAAAAATATCGAATTAAATTTCCAGAAATTTATGATGAAATATTTAGAAAAGAAAAAACTGTTTTAAAAATTTCCTATGAAAACCAATCTGGTAAAATAGCGACACGTAAACATTTTTCTGATGCTTTGAATGAAAATATTTCGAAATTTAAACATTTGATTGGTGGATCAGCAGATTTGACACCATCAAATCTTACAAAATGGAAAGAATCTGAAGATTTTACAGCAGAGAACAGAAAAGGCAATTATATAAGATTCGGAATCCGTGAACATGCTATGATGGGAATATGCAACGGTATTTCATATTTTGGCCACCATTTCGTTTTTTGTGGTACTTTTTTAAATTTTATAACTTATGGATTTCCTTCGCTTCGTCTAGCTTGTTTGACAAATTTAAAAGTTCTTTATGTTATGACACACGACTCTATTGGTTTGGGAGAAGATGGACCTACGCATCAACCGATAGAAGTTTTATCTTTACTTCGCGCTACTCCCAATCTAACTGTTTTACGACCTGCAGATGGAAGAGAAACAAGGTTTTGTTTAAAATTTGCCTATGAAAAAGATGGACCTACTGTAGTATGTCTGAGCAGACAGAACCTACCAGATCTGAATAATTCTTCAATCGATTTATCGTACAATGGGGCATATTTTATTAAAGAAAGTGAAAATCCGGAAATAATTTTAATATCAACCGGATCAGAAGTTTGTTTGGCATTAGAATGTGCAGAAATTTTACAGAAAAAAAATAAAAAAGTTTCTGTCGTTTCAATGATTTCCTTTGAACTTTTTGAAAAGCAATCTGAATCCTACAAACAAAAAATTTTACCACCAAAAGTTATTAAAATAAGTATTGAGGCTTCAAGTACGTTTGGATGGCAAAAATATTCAAATTTTCAAATAGGAATCGATTCTTTTGGAAAATCTGCTAAATACGAAGATATTTATGACTATTTCGGATTTACGCCTGATAAACTGTCTGACAGGATTTTATCTCTTCTTCAAGTAAACTTTAATTGCTAAAATTTTATTTATTTAATTTTCGGACACACAAATACTTTCCCCTTTAAATATTTTATTTTATCTTTCAATTATTTTAATAAAATTTTTTTTTTTCTTATAAACATACAGATACTTTCCCCTTTAAATATTTTATTTTATCTTTCAATTATTTTAATAAAATTTTTTTTTTTCTTATAAACATACAAATCCTTTCCCCTTTAAATATTTAATCCTAGCTTTCCTTATTTAATAAAAATTTATTTTTTTTTATTTTTCACAACCAAATTTTTCTTTTAAATACCTAAAGACTACAAAAATTAATTAAAATATTCTAAAATTATAAATAAGCAGCGAACAAATTCAAATTTACAATTTTAAATTACCTAAGATTTTAGAAAAACAAACGAAATTACAAATTATTAAAAAAATAATTAAAAATAAAAAATTTAAATTATAAATGAATAACCAAAGAATTGTGCATCCTTTGTTTTGAAAATAATAAAAAATTGCAAAATTTTAAATTTCTTACAGAATAAAAAAATAAATAAAAAATTTATTCCGCATAACTAAAATAGACCTTAGGAAACAATTTTCTTGTTTTTCTTACTCGATGTACTTTCATACTCAACTGTTTGGGTGTCAAAGCTAATCTTTTAGCTTTAGTAAGTTTAGGCATCAAATGTTTAGGAAGTTTGGCTGCATCTTTATATTTATCAATCTCTTCTAACAACTCCTTCTCTCTCAAAACACCAATAGCTCGAGCTAGATTCTTTCTGGCTTCAAACATTTCATTTGGTTCAATATTTCCAGATGCTTTCTTCTGTCGCAATGAAAGAAGAACACTACGAAGATCTAATATTGTTTTACTTAAATCTTCTTTTGATTGCACTTTAAAGAAATCCCTTTCTATTTTCATGTGGGCTTAAAAAAAGAAATTTTTGTAAAAAAATATTTTGTAAAATTTAATTATTCGTAATTCAAAAAAAAAGTAAAAAATAAAAAAAGATTTGTAAATTTTGTACAAATAAAGAGTTATGAAACAAATAAATCTATTAACTCATTTATAGAGTTTTTCGATCAATATAATAATCCTCGCAATCAATATAATAATTATTTTTAAAAAATAAAAATTTGAAAAAGAAAAAATGGGTAGAAGAAAAAAAGTTGACTGCGAAAATATAAAAAATGAAGAAATAAAGGCTGTAAACAACTCGGAAATTAGTTTAAAAGAGACAAAAACGTGTGATAGAGATGTAGTGATTATATCCGAGACACTTCCACCACAACCGACCATCCATAATAACACCCACTCCCCATCGAGCACTATTTTATATGTTACTCCAGTCAGCCTGCTCGATTCCGCACCCCCGTCTTCCTGTCCCGATTCTTCTGCGTGTGGACCAGCCAACACAATGGAAAACCGCAATGCACCTGCCATTCCAGAAGGAAATCGACTGATGGTATTGCATTCAATACTTGACTCTGTCACAGCCGTAGAGCAGGAATGGCCTAGATCTGCTATGTCAGCAGTGCAAAAAAGGTTTGAGAGAATGCCTAGAAATGGCTGGTCTGCAATTCTTAGGTACTATAATGGGAAATTTGGTCGAACTGTTGATATCGATGTGTTAAAAAAATTAACACATAATGAGGCAGAAAGGGAAATAAGTCAAGAAGAGAATGGAGAGCGACGTAGAATCGCCACTTGTCTCGCCGAGCCATGTTCCTTAACTGACACTACACTCTATATGAACCTGAGAGAAAAGTTCTTGTGTAAAATCAAGGAACTCTCTGAGAAGGAAATCGGAGATGTAGTGGTCCGAACTAGAAAACTTCGAAGTGAATTGGTTGATAGTAAAGTTTTGGAACCCATAAATCGGATCACAGGTGAATAGGCTGAATTTCATGTGCCTAAGAATTTTAGTGATGCAGCTCGAATCATCCAGGCGGCCCAGGTATGCTATGACGAGGAAACGCGTAGGAGAAGCCCAGATCTGCTTGGAAGGAAAACATAGAAAGTAAAATTTCTAAGTTAGTACTTTTCAAAGACCTCCTCGAGAAGGCTCGAAAACAGGAAAAGCTCACTACTTTGGAAACGAAAAGTCTCAAAAAAATTATGCGAGAGTGAAATCTAGACTTAAGCAAAGTAAATGATCTCTCTGAGGCTTTGGTTAAGAAGAATGAGGCTTTGAATGTGTACGAGAAAAAAATTACGATGTATGAAAGCTGGAGGAAATTTCGAAAAGAGAATCGTATGTTTGAGTTATTCTGAGGTCGATTCTATCGAGGGCTATCTGAGCGCGTTGAATCTGAGCATGTGGTTCATCGTGACTAAATTTCAGAATTTTGGTCTACAATGTATAACAAAAATAAAAAAGTAGTTACATATGATGAGTATTTGATATCTTTCGTGTCAGATACGCACCAGACCACGTTTCCTTCACTTTAAGAGTTTATAGATATTATCAATTGGCTGCCTAACTGGAAAGCCGCTGGAATTGATGGTATTTATAACTTTTACATCAAGAAACTTACGAGCCTTCATAAATATCTTTACGATATTGTGAAAGCCATATGTTTAGAAGGAACGCCTCAAGCCGATTGGTATTATTGTGAACTTACTTATCTGATACCTAAAGGTACACCAAAGACTGGCTCTGATTACAGGCCAATAACCTGTATGTCAAACCTGTAAAACTGACTACAAAATGTGTTACTAAAGTGGTTCAGGTTGAGGTGGAAAGACGAGGATTACTTTCGGATAATCAGTTGGGAGCGGTTAGAGGAGTGCAAGGAGCGAAAGAACGGTCCTCTTCAACATTGCCTTGATAAATAATGTGTAAACAATCTTAAGGCAACATAGATTGATGCCAAGAAAGCCCGTGATTCAATAGATCAGGCTTATTAGACTCAATGTATTGAAAAACTTTCTTTACCTGATTGGATTCTGAAATTTATTAAGCTAATTATTTCAAAATGGAAAATTGATATATCAGTAGGGCCTGAAAAAATCATGAGCAAGAAGATTGATAGAGGGATTCTGCAAGGAGATAGTTTGTCATCATTGTTGTTTGTGTTGTGTATGGATCCATTGAGCCGAATGCTTAATGAAAAATTCAAAAAAGATACAGTACAAACAGATGCATAATCCCATTCTATATATTATCTCTTGTTTATTGATGATCTTAAGCTCCTTGCAAAAGACAGCTCCACATTAAGTGTTATGACAGGCGAGGTAAAGGAATTTTTAGAGCTGATTGGGTTAGAGATTAACAAAGAGAAGTCAGCCACAACTGATACGTGTTGTGAAGATACTGCTACTCTTCTAGAAGGAGTTAGTGTTTACAAATATTTAGGAATAATAGAAGATAGCAGAGGAATCCCAACACGTAGCTCATTTGAAGAAGTACAGAGCAAACTTATATCAAGAGTTGAAAGACTTTGTCACACTAGATTAAATGCAAAAAATTTATTTTCTGCAATCAATCAACATGCGATATCGTTAATCAACTACCACATAGGAGTACTTCGACTTGAACCGGCTGACTTCTCTAAGTTAGATGATGCAGTGCGTGCGGTGTTGGTGAAGAATAAGATACATCTCCGCCCAGGATGTAAAGAGCGTTTATACCTTCCTAGAACAGAACTTGGAAGAGGCCTACATAGTGTTGAGTTGCGAAGCGAACATATGCTTCTGCAACTCTTGGATTGTCTGGCAAAACATAAAGATACATCGACCAGAAGAGCAGCAATCCTAAAGGTTGAGAATAATGATAAAACCCATCTTTCTCTAATTAAAAACTTTTTAAAAATAAAATACGGGTTGGAAGAGGAAGTCACAAAAAAGAAATTGGAAGAAGCTTAACTAGCTAACCTATATAACGAAATCAAAAACCAAAAACTACATTCAAAGTTATATAGCGCTAGAAATAACGAGCTGGTAAGTGTAAATGACTCCTCAAGATGGTTAAAGAAAGGAAGTGTAAGACCGCGTGATGAAGCAGTGTTCTGTTACATCCAGGATAGAAATGTATTCTGGGGTGCAGAAGGTATGTGTCAACACTGCAACCAGCCTAGGAAAACAGTTGATCACTTAGCAACGAGATGTGAAAAAATCCTAGGCCATGACTACACCAGACGGTATAATTAATTGATTAGATGCCTACACTTACTTTTCTTAAATAGATATAAGTTTAAGTCCTCAAAGCGAATTAAGAATCACACAGTTCAAGAAATTCTTGATAATTAGTATGCAGAGATAAGAGTGGACACCAGAATAAAAACTGATGTTAAAATTCGGAATAACAGACCCGACATATTTATTTTAGATAAGAAGAAGAATAAGATAACACTCATTGAAGTGGGAATCACTTCCCAAGACTCTCTTCAAATAGTTTAAACAGAGAAGCTTAGGAAGTATGACCTATTAGCAAATGAGTTAGGTCTTATTTATAAATGCAGTGTAGAGATAATTCCTTATGTGATGACCTGGGACGGTATTGTGACAAAATACCATAAGACGTATGTTAAGAGACTGCAAATACACATGAATGTAGAGGCATATTTCCAATACATAGTACTCAAGAAGACAGTCGAAACAATTTCTTTTGATCGACGAAGAGGACTTGAGTCTGGACCAAATGCCGAGGAGAGCTGGGAGAGAGCATCATTAAGTGTTATTTTAGGAGCTGAGATGCATAAACAACCAATACCCCCTTTAAAGCAAGTAGACAACGAGGAAGATGATGTTAAAACGGAAAATACAAAAAATATTTTACCCCTTATCTTGGATGGTATAACCACAGCAAAGGAACCATCAACTAATACAAATGAAGAGTTGGAGTTGGAGGAAGAAATAGAAGTGGTTGAAATGGTGGAAAGAATTATTTAGAAAAGAGAAATATTTGTTAACCCAGAATTTTATAAATAATGAAAAAAATAGAAATTTAAAAAATAAAAATTTAAAACAAAAATTTAACTAGTACCTGAGATCTATTATTCAAGAATCACTTGCCCTACTTCAGCCTTTTGCAAATATACTAAAATTTTACGGTAAAAAGAACTACAATGTTCTCCCGTGATCTCATTAAATTTTTCACAAATCAATATGCTTAACTGAGGCTCAGCACGAGCACAACCTCGAATTACTTTATTTTTCCAGACCGAGAATACATTCTCAATTGAATTAAGAAATGGAGAGTAAGGTGGAAGATATTTTATTCGATACGAAGCAATTTCATCATCATCATTCAATCCACGATAGTGATGAATTCTCGCATTGTCCATTACAAAAATCCGAGTCAAAATTCCTTGCTGTTGACAACTTTCATTAATCTCCTTAATAGATAATTTGAAATCCTCACCATTTACGGCTCTCTCATGAATCTTATGGTATATCATACCATATTTGTTCATTGCTGCGACTACTGCAATATTTCTACTTCGGGCTGCTGTTACAGATAAGTATGCAGATTCACCTCTCATATTACGACCTCTAATGGGGCTTGTTCTACTGCAAACCCAACTTCATCTAAAAATACAAAGTTTTTGTCATCGTTATCAACCTCCAACTCACGAAAACCAGTTGCGTAATTGGTTCTTAACTCAATTGTCGAAATTTTATTTCTACGCTCAGGCACTACTGTTACACGCTTTATAGTGTAATGGAACTCCCCGAGTGCGCGATCAATTTACTAGTTGACACATCAACATTAAATGTACATTTGACCCATTCTGCCAACTCATACAGGGTTTTTGTACACTCCAAATCAACATATGTTTGTAAGCTCTCTTTTATTTCCAAAGTTAACTTTGGCGCCTATCACCACCTCTTTTCTCGACAAATACCAAGCCGGTTTTTAAATATCGTCTAACGAAACTATTAACCGTTTGGTAATTTATTCGATGCATCGAGGCAATTGCGGACATCAATAGCCTTCTAATGTTTTTTCAATTGTGCGTTCCCGATCATTAACAGAAACCATTTGTTTCCTCAGAGTTGGAATGGTGGATAGTGGAAGATTTTCATCGTGTGATCCAGATGTTTCCACAAGAAACTTCAAAACATTGTCATTTTCGCACTCTATACATTCCGGTGTTTCACCTACATGAAAATCATATTTGTTCTTCTTGGTATTTTTACCCGAAAAAGAATTTGACATGGGAGTTAATTTTATAATGAATGAATTATTTTTCAAATTATTATATTGATTGCAAGGATTATTATATTGATCGAAAAACCCTATATATAACAATTTTGAAATATAAATATCTGAAAGAATAAAGACCAAAATAATTTTTATTTTAATTCAATTTTATCAAATTTTTATTTAATTCAATTTTAAAATATTTGATATAGATAAGTGTATTTTAATAAATTTTTATTTTAATTCAATTTTATCAAATTTTTATTTTAATTCAATTTTATCAAATTTTTATTTAATTCAATTTTAAAATATTTGATATTAATAAGTTTATTTTAATAAATTTTTATTTTAATTCAATTCTACTAAATTTTTATTTAATTCAATTTTAAAATATTTGATATTAATAAGTTTATTTTAATTCAATTCTAATAAATTTATAGTTTTTAAATCATATTTCTATTTTAATATTTTTTATTAATAAATATACAATTTACTAAACTGTTATATGGGTATAAGAAAATATTTAGGCAGCGAAAAACAAGAAGAAAAAATAATAAAGGCTGCAAACAGGGCAAGTGAAATGGATGAGGTAATTAGAGAGTGTAAAAACGAACAGGGGATTCCACAGCCAAGCTCATACACACCATCCACCATCATAAATAACATTTCTATACCACCAAGCGAAGCAAACACAAACACAAAGGTATGCTTGCTTAACACCATACCCTCGCCATCTAACCCTATGCATTCAAGCACCGTGACCCCTAGGCCAGATATAGCTGCTAGTTGGCCAAACCTTTGTACCATACCTATTTCCGAAAGGCTCGTTGTACTCCGATCCATACTCAGATCTATAGAGGCCGAGCGTCAAGAATTTATTCGATGTGTTCTTTTTGCAGTACAAACAAGGTTTGACCGAATGCCTAGAAATGGATGGAAAGAGATACAGAGCTACTATAATGAGAAGTTTTCCTGTACCGAAACTATCGATGTGCTAAAAAGAATGGCACACAATAAGACGGAAGAGGAAATTAGGCAGGAAGAGAATGGAGAGCGACGTCGAATCGCCACTTGTCTCGCCGAGCCATGTTCCTTGACCGATGCTACTCGATTTATAAGCCTGAGAGAAAAATACTTGAGTAATATCAAAAAAATATCTGAGGAGGAAAGAGGAAAAGTAGTAGTCCGAACTCGAAAGCTTCCAAATGAATTGGTTGACACTACAGTTCTTGATCTTATTAATCGAATAGTCGGTGAATATGCTGACTCTCATGTACCTATGACGATAACAGACGTTGCCCGAATTATCCAGACAGCACAGGTATGTTATGACGATGAAACACGTAAAGAGAGGCCAAGATCAGCGTGGAAAGAAAGCATTGAGAGTAAAATTTCAGTGTTAAAACTTTCAAAAGATATCCTCGAGAAAGCACGTAGACGGGAAGAACTCTCCTCTTCTCAAACTAAAAGTCTTAAAAAAATTATGCGAGAGTTTAATTTAGACCTAAACAAAACAAATGATCTATCGGAGGCTTTAGTTAAGAAGAATGAGCTGATAACTGTTTACGAAAAAAAACTTACGATGTACGAAAGTAGGAAGCAATTCCGAAAAGAGAATCGTATGTTTGAGTTGTTCCGAGGTAGATATTATCGTGGTCTGTCTGAGCGTGTGGAATCCGAGCATGTGGTTAATCGTGACGAAATTGTAAGTTTTTGGTCCACAATGTGGAACAAAAATAATGAAATAGTTACGTATGATGAGTATCTGATACCTTTCGTGCAGGATACTCACCAGGCCACGTTTCCTTCACTTGATGAATTTGTAGATATTATCAATTGGCTTCCTAACTGGAAAGCCGCCGGAATTGATGGGATCTACAATTTTTATATCAAGAAACTTACGACTCTTCACAAGTATCTTTATGATATTGTGAAAGCCATATGTTTTGAAGGAACACCACAGGCTAATTGGTTTTATCATGGGCTAACGTATCTCATTCCAAAAAGCGTACCACAAAAAGGCTCCGACTATAGGCCAATAACTTGTATGTCAAACCTTTACAAGCTGACGACAAAGTGTGTTACAAAAGTTGTTCAGCTTGAGGTAGAGAGGCGAGGGTTACTAGCAGATAATCAATTGGGTGCAGTGAGAGGTGTGCAAGGAGCGAAGGAGCAGGCCCTGCTAAATGTTCCTATTAATAAAGAGTATGGAAACAATCTTAAGGCAACGTGGATTGATGTCAAAAAAGCGTATGATTCAATAGATCATGCTTATTTGACACAAGTCATCGAAAACCTTAATTTACCTGATTGGATCCTGGAATTTATTAAGGTAACAATATCAAAATGGAAAATTGATATTTCGGTAGGGTCTGAAAAAATTATGAACAAGAAGATTGATAAGGGGATTCTACAGGGAGATAGTTTGTCACCCTTATTGTTTGTGCTGTGTATGGATCCATTGAGCCGTAAACTCAATGAAGAATACGCAAAGGTGACAATACAAACGGAGGATGCATCCCACTCTACCAATCATCTCTTGTTCATTGATGATCTTAAGCTCCTTGCCAAAGATGGAACAACGCTTGAAAAGATGACGGAGGAAGTAAAAATGTTTATGAAAAATATAGGATTAGAAATAAACAGAGAGAAGTCGGCCACAAATGATTCGTGTTGTGAGAATACTGCTACTCTTCTTGAAGGAATAGGTGTTTACAAATACCTCGGAATAATAGAAGATAGCAGAGGAATTCCAACACGTAAGTCGTTTGAGGAAGTACAAACCAAACTGATAGCGAGGGTAGAGAGACTTTGCCGCACGAGATTGAATGCAAGAAATTTATTTCAAGCTATCAATTAACATGCGATATCTCTAATAAACTATCATATAGGTGTACTTCGACTTGAACCTGGCGACTTCTCAAAGTTGGATGACGCAGTACGTGCAGTTTTAATAAAGAACAAGATACATCTTCGCCCAGGATGTAAAGAGCGTCTGTACCTTCCCAGAACAGAACTTGGGAGAGGTCTTCATAGTGTTGAGTTCAAAAGCGAACATATGCTTTTGCAACTCTTGGATTGTCTGGAAAAATCTAAAGAAACATCGACCAGAAGAGCAGCAATCCTTAAGGTGGAGAATGATAATAAAACCCATCTTGCACTAATAAAAGACTTTTTACAAGTAAAATACGGGATGGCAGAGGAGGTCACTAAAAATAAATTAGATGAAGCTCAACTAGCTAACTTATATAACGAAATAGAAAAACGAAAACTACATTCAAAGTTATATAATGCTAGAAACAACGAGCTAGTAAGCGTAAATGACTCCTCAAGATGGCTAAAGAAAGGAAGTGTAAGACCGCGTGATGAAGCAGTGTTCTGTTATATCCAGGATAGAAACGTATTTTGGGGAGCAGAAGGTGTGTGTCAACACTGCAACACGTCTAGAAAAACAGTAGACCATTTAGCAACGAGATGTGAAAAAATGCTTGGTCATGACTATACTAGACGACACAATGAAGTGGTACGATGTATACATTTGCTCTTGTTAAATAAATATAAATTCAAGTCTTCAAAACGAATCAGAAGCCACTCAGTTCAAGAAATTCTTGATAATGAGTATGCAGAGATAAGAGTGTCACCAGAATAAAAACTGATGTCAAAATTCGAAATAATAGGCCAGATATATTCGTTTTAAACAAGAGACGAAATAAGATTACCCTCATTGAAGTAGGAATCACCTCCCAAGACTCACTTCAAATAGTTGAAACAGAGAAACTTAGGAAGTATGACCTATTAGCAAATGAGCTGGGTCTTATTTACAAATGTAGTGTAGAGATAATTCCTTATGTGATAACATGGGACGGTATTGTGACAAAATACCATAAGACTTATCTTAAAAGATTACAAATACCCATTAATGTAGAGGCATACATTCAGTCCATAGTACTTAAGAAAACAGTCGAAATGATTTCCTTCGATCGACGAAGAGGAATTGAGTCAGGACCAAGTGCCGAAGAGAGCTGGGAGAGAGCGTCATTAAGTGTTATTATAGGAGCTGAGATGCATAAACAGCCAACACCCCCCTTAAAAGAAGTGAAGAACGAGGAAGATAGTGTTAAACAAGTAAATTCAAAAAATATTTTACCCCTTATTTTAGATGACGTAACCAGACCAGAGGAACCGAAGATAGACATTAATGATAAGTCGGATGTAGAAAAAGAGAATAAAGTGGTTAAAGTGATGGAAGAAATTAGTTAAACGAGAGAAAATTTGTTAACCCAGAATTTTATTAAATAAAATACTGAACTGTTTTAAAATATTTTTATTTTTAAATTATTTATTCTATTCAGTTGACATGGCTTTATTTATGTCCCTAAATATTACTTTTTAATTCTTAATCTCTGATCATATAAAATAGTTTAGAAATAAATATTTATAACGAATCAATCCTTATTTAATTCTTAATATCTTAACTAATAAAATAATTTAAGAATAAATATTCATAAATTTTAAATCTTTATTTAATCTTTCCTTCTCTCTTTTAGTAAAATAATTTCATAATAAATATTTATAAAGTATGAATCTTTATTTAATCTTTCACCTTTTCGATACAAATAGAAAAATACAAATGTGAAATTAAATTTTTAAAGCATAAATCTTTATCTAATTCCTCCTTACAATCCAAATAAAAAAATCAAAAAATTAAAATAAAGAAATAAAATTTATAATAAAGAATTAATCTTTATTTAATCTTTCACCTTTTCGATACAAATAATAACCAATTGCTACAATAACAACAGCAAAAATTAACCAAACATACTTAGAACCTTTCTTAGGTTCATGTTGTTCCCCAGTAGTGTGTGTCTTAGCAATCTTTTCAGCTGAATACGTTCTAATACCAATTATTCGATATTCAAAGTTATTAAAAGAATTCATTGCGGAAATACCGAATTTACAATCTTTTGTAATTCCAGAATTTGAAATTTTATAAATTTCTTGAAATCCATTATCTTTATAAGATAATGAAACTTTGAGATTATTATCAATATTTTCAATTCTTAAAATACATTTTGAATTAAAAATTGTTGGTTTGAGCTGTACGGGTGATTTTATTATGTTCGCACCTTTCGATGAAACGTCATAATTCAATTCATTTCCACATGCTACACCAATATAAGGAGAAGAAACACCAGCGGTTTTTGAGACAGGAGAAGTGTCTAATACTACAAGACAACCACTAAATTTTTCATTTCTACCATAACAATCCCCAGAAATAAATTCATTTTCTTTGGTCACCCAAAATGCTATTCCATTTCCATAACTCTTTTCTTCAGGTTTTATCAGTGAAAATCGAATATCTACACGAAAATTATCGAATGGAATCACATTTTTAGATAACATTCCTCCCTTGCTGGGTCCATTCAAATAACACAAACGTAAATACGTTTTGTCACTTGAGTACGTAACAATGATATGATCGTCATAAAATGCATATCTGTGGCTTTTTCCATTTTCATCGACACCTGGTGCAAAGAAACTGAGGAGCTCCATCAATCTAAATACTTCATTGGAAAATACAAAGCATAAAAGTCCAAAGAATATTGACATTGGGGGTCATTTTTTTTATTTCTGAAATTCAAATTTATTAAAAATACGGAAATAAAAATATTTTAAAAATTTGAATACCTCTGTTTTAGTTGTGGTTTTTTATTGAAAGAATAAATATAGAATACAAAGATAAAGGTAATTTAAAAATTTGAATATCTTTAATTTCATTGGTTTTACTAGTCATACAATAAATATTGAATACAAAAATAAGGATAACTTTAAATTTGAATATCCTTTCTTGCATCGAATCTTTAAAAAACACAGAATAAATGTAGAATACAAAAATAAGGATAACCAAACAATTTGAAACCCTTTTTTGCATCGATTCTTTAAAAATATCAAAAATTATAAAAAAATGTTGGTTTAGAAAAAATAATTTAATTAGAAACAATCTACTTGGTAATGAGTATGTTAATTATTGTGAAAATTATTGTTTGATTTTTTGGTTAAATGAAAACCACGCTACAGCTTCTGTTTTTTATGAGGCTGTATGAAGAGAAGAGGTCTACAAATACAGTGAATCTCTTCTAAAAACTTAGTTTATAGCATTTTATTTAACTAGATTGTCAAAACGATTAAGTTATAGGTAGTTGCAATGTAAAAGCATGGAAACTTGCCCTTTTTTCACTCGGATTGGAAATTTGAGACTGTGTGATACAAAAAACATACATTTTAAAGCCAAGAAATCTAAGTAGCAGGTTATATCTGTTGGTATGGCATTTTACTGTATATTTACAACTCATATAAGTCACGGTCCGGTAAAATAGACATTTATTTATTCGGTTCGTAAATTCCAGAGTGAGTGAGAATGCTGTTGTTCTTTCAGAATCATATTTTGAGTTTTTACATATTATCACACCCTATGCAACGGATATTGACGAAATTGGGGCAACCTCTCTGCCCATTTAATGAGTTCTACACACCCTTTAAATAACTAGTTTCGCGATGTAGGCAATACCATGATGTGTTGGGGGGGGGTATAAGGTATCTAAAAAGAACGTAAAAGAGCATTAATGTCATGATAAACAATAAATACTTGTCACCTTTGCAAAAAGATATATTATTGTCTTTTTAAAACGCTCTTGTCTCACCCTATTTTCTGAATATTACACTGGCAATAAGCAAGCATATGCAGATTATCTCAATCACTAAATCATATGAGGCTTTAAAAAAAATATTTATGCTTTTTTGGGAAGAAATAACATCATTTTCAATCGAAATTTTTTGTAAAATAAAATCTGAAATTTCTAAACAATAAAGCTTAAAAAATACAAACCAAGGAAAAAAATAGGAGAAATAAAAAGTTTGATTAAATAAGAAAAAAATCGAGAAAAATCAAGAATATTGCATCAAATGAGAAACAAGAAAAATTTTAGAAAAGGTAGAATATATGTTTTTGATGTAAATTCCTTTTCTTATATTTTCTCTCTGCTTTTTTACGTTTACTTTATATAGGATATGATTTCTCTATTCAAATACAAAAATAATTAATTGTGAAAAAAATAGTACCTACGTTATTGAAATTCAGTTTAAAAAAACGTAAACGAATTTTAATATTGTTTCTCTTTTATATATAGTTTTGTTTCACCTAACAGGCGGAGAGAGGATAACCACATTAAAAACTATCCGGTTGGCAATAACTACATAGAATATGTGTTAAATTATTTGTTGACACTTTGGTGGGATATAAACCATATTGGATTTATAGGTCGATCCCTTATAATTCCGTGTTACAACAGACTAAAAGAAGCGATTGGAAAACCTCGAGTTGTTCATCTTCAATACCAAGAGGTAAAAGAGGGATGGAATAAGTAAGTGTTTTGGCTTATATGCATATTAATAGGTTTATATTTTAAGAAACATGGGGACAGAGAATATTTTAGCGAAAATTTTCAAAATTTTTAGTAAGAAAATCTACCAAAACTACCAAAGTGTATATTTAGCCCGATTCAAACTTAGGAATAAATTCAAATTCTTAATGCTGAATTAATTATGCTGGTACGAACCAATGGCATATTTTAACAGCTTGTTTCATATATTTTTGAAGTGTGGATTATATTAAATTCGACATTTATTCCATATAAGTTTAAATTTTATTAAAAAAGTGATATCTAATATAATTCCAAGCATTTTTCTTCTTTTTGGAATGGAATTCTTAGACACTATTTAATTAAACTAAGTTGTAAAACTTGTATTTCTCCTTAAAATACTTCCACCAATCATGTATATCACTTCACTATCTTCTACTAAATTTGACGTTTCATTTACGTTTATTGTCAGTTCTTCCTGTTGATTCAGACATCTAAAATAAGGGGTAAGATATTTTTCGTATTTAGTTGTTTAAAGCATTCTTCATAATTATTCATTTGCTTTTAAGAGAGTGTTGATTGTCTATACATCTTAGTTCTTGAATCACACTGAATGATGCCAAGATTTTTAGCTAACTATATGTATTTAATATGTTTTTTTATTTAGGAGAATTTTTGTCACAAATCACTTTCATTGTATCTATAAGTATATTTATTGCGAATAATTTGAATTGTATTACGATAAAATTGTATTATATGTATTTCCAAGATTAGAATAATGATTTTTCGTATTTTAAATGGACCTCATGTATAAATATAAATAATTCAGTTAAACTCCACCTAATTCTAAAATATTAAAAATTAGATTACCTTTGATATTTGTAAGAATGATTTGCTCTTTTGTACGAGTAAATGTGATAGATATATTACTTATACACTAGACTTGAATTGTTTAGATTTTTTGGATTACAAAGAAAAGACTTGATATTTTTTCGAATGAAAAAGAACCTGTCAAAAAAATTATAATGGCAAATGATATTTATCAATCTAACTTAATGATCAAACTTTAATTTTTTATTGAATACTTGTGGAAATGAGATACTAAAAGCTGTTTCAATGAATATATTTTGTTCTTAGACGTAATTGGACTTGGCTATACCTTAGAACGATTTTTTTTATAAATATGTTAAAAATTTGTATATCATGCTGTTTTATAAAACAAAAAGATTTTGAGTTACTGCCATAATCGTCTTTATTCTGATAGTGTCGCTTTTGATTATTTTAGGTGTCGGTTACAGCAAGGCTACAAAAATTATAAAAGAATTTGAGAGAGATTTCCAAAAAGTATTTGTAACAAACCAATTCAAACAATCAAGAACTGAATGCGTTGCCCCGAAAATTCCTCTATTCCTTATTGTTAAAAGTGTTTGCGGTTTTTCTATAATTAAACTAAAAAATGGAAGTGTGAAATTTGAAGAGATTTTTAATTCATTGGAACAAAAAAATTTCAAGAAAATATTTGTACTTTTACAAGAACCAAATCTAAAAATAGAATTTGCTTCGGATCGCATAAAATTTAAAAGCGTAGTAGGTTTCATTGGTTTTTTTTACTAAAATTGGCTTTTGGTTTAAAAAAAACATCCTAGAAAAGAAATTTACAAACTTTCGAATTTCATTCATAAAGAACTATATGATAATACAAACGATATAAGGTATACATTCATTTTGTTTAAAATCATCAATGAAAAGGAAATCAAAGCTTACACATTAGAAGTAAATAACACACAAAACAAACTAAAGTCTTTATCGCTTTCTTTCAATTTTGAACATTTGAAAATATGATTCTACATTTAATTCGTCAGATTATATTATTTTCATTTCTGAAAAAGTGCGTAAGACAGAATCTACTGAATAATAGTTTTTTAAAAGTGAAGTGTGCTAGAGAATATTGATTAAAAGGCTACAGTTTTTTTGTTTATAGTGCTTTCCAGCTTAAATCTTGACTAAAGTCAAATCAAAGGCTACCTACTACAAGATTTTTTTTATTTTTCTTGCAGATTTTTCTATTTTATTGTTTTTGCTTTTTTATTAACGTTTTTGTCATTTACAATCAATCTGTCTTAAAATCCAATTTTTTAGTATGGAGTTAAATATTTTGCGTAGATTTACTTGCTTTCTTCTTTCTATTTGTTGTCGTGCTTTACAAAAATATTAGATGGCTGGGTATGTCCGCTTTTTGGATCAAATCATACATTTTATTTTACTTTAATAGGCAATTAAATTCAATTAATTTTTTGATTTAAATATACTATTTAGACTTTATTTGAAATACTTTCGATTGAACATATTTCCTTTGTATTTAAAGCGCTTTATAATAACTAAATTTTTTGTTTGCAATACCATTTTGGATTAGAACGTAAAAAAATTACTCATAATAACCCTATAAATTAAGCTCGATAGAATTTTTGGCGCGTCTGGCTTTACAGTACTCCTGTTTTATTATTTGTGGAGAATCATGGTAAAAATATCGAATTCAATGAATCTAACAATATTATTTAGTGATCATGTTCAAAATCTTATATTATAATTTTAAATGTATTGATATTAACATATAAATTAAATTAAATAATATAATAGCAATAATATATCAATTGAATTTATCCATAATCAATTAAAATATTTTATTTCTCTAATCTTTATTAAATTTTATTTCAAACTTTTATTTTAATATATTATATTGATTAATAGAAAATCTAATGGTCTTTAAAAAGGTTCTTCAAAACAATCAAAACAATAATATATGATATGAAAATACCAAAACTAGTGATTTCATGATTTTTCTTCTTTTCATACTCATAGTTTTGCTTATATTAGTATGTTTGCTCGCAAAACTTGTGATATATTCTATATTTCTTGTATTTCTATTGATCTTGCTCACAATATTTGGTGTTTCTGTAGATGTAATTGGCACAAATAATTTAGATACAATCGGATTTCCACCACAACAATTTCCCAATTCATCAAACGCAACAAAATTTTAAATAAATTCTTTGTTAACACAAAAAACAATTATTGATTCTTCTAAACACTTTGCTTTTTAACATTAAAAAATATTTGAATATTTTTTTGCTCTTCTCTCCTTCTTTTTATAAGCTGAAAGTTTTCTTTGTTATATATTCGTATTGTTTAAAAATTTGCTTTTTTTAAGTTATATTTATCATTTTTAACCTATAAGTTTATTAGATACAATGAAACACTCAATAGCATCGAATTGATTTAATTCTTTGAAAAATTGTATAATTTAAATCATCTGATACAATAAAGGAACACTAAACAGTTTTTGGACTAAAATAGATTTTTTTCGATATTTTTGTAACTTATCACTTTATAAAAAGCTTTGAAGCACATTAGTGAACATTTACGGGTCTGCAAAGGAAAAAAACCATTTAATTTACCAATATAAGCATAATATAATCTTTCTATATCTTATGAGCCGGTTTTGATTGACATCATTGATAATTCACTCGGAAATAATTGACTTTCGAATAATTATTCCATGCTTATATTTGTGCAGAAATTTAGCTTATTTTATCTGTTTTTACCATATTTTATTTTCTTAGATATTTTCGTTCTTTAATACAATAAATTTTAAGTTTTGAGGAATTTAGATTCCATGAATGTTATCTATTAGATTATATAAGAATAGGCCTTACTTTCAGACATATAATATTTTAATAATTTATTCGATATATTTGAATATTATTTATCCAATTATAATCACTTTCTGAAAATGTAACCATAAAATATCAAGATTAATATAATTTATAATTATTGGTTAAAGTAAAATCCAAATAATAGCACATAGCCCTATAAGTTTATTGAACATACTTACTTATTATCCCCTCTCTCATTTACCTCTCGATGTCGAGGATTAGCAACTGTAAATTTTCCAATTGCTTCTTTTAATTTGTTGTAACTGGGAATTATAAAGGATTGGCCTATAGTTTCGATGCGGTTTACATCCCATCAAAATGGTAACAAATAATTCCAAATCATTCTATGCATTTTTTGCTAATCAATAGTTTTTGATATGGTTATTCTCTCTCCACCTTTGCTGAATATACAAATTTTTATTTATTACATTGTTTTTTATTCATAAAATATGTTCTAAAATATTTCTTAAAGATATATTTTATAAATTTTCTGATTTGAGTTCATCGAAATCGTGTTTCATGATATCACAAAAAAATATAATTTAAGTTGCAGGTATAAATTACTTGTGAAGATGACTCCTTTTATTCTATTTTTAATCATTTATATTATATTATATATCTATCGCTATTTAAGAGATTCTCAAACTATTAATTTTCACATTTTCAGAAAACCAAATATTTACGTAAATGTATATGTAAAAAAAGGTTTGTCAAAATTTCAAACCATCAAATATAAATTTCATACAAAGTTTTCTTCAACTTTAAAAGTACAAATTCTTTTACGTTTGAAATACTTTAAACGTAAAAACTTAGGTTTTGAAAATGAGTAGTCCTGGATTTCGCCAATAATGTATTTCTTAGCACTGGCAATAAATTTCAATCTTTATCCGTCTTAAATCGCCAAAAACTTTCACTTGATATGTTTAAACTTTTAATTTACTATTTCTTTGGGAAATGCTTATATATTTTTTTTAGAGGATCCAAAGATGGCAGATAAAAAGTTTCACTTTGCAAATTATCTAAATTAAATATAATTATTTTATACTTAAAGCTTAATACAGTCAAATATAATTTCTTTTGTCTAATACTTAATCCTATGCCATGGTACTTTATATCTTCATTCATCCTTAGCACTACATCCCTGCCCGAATCTTTTCCGTCATCAGTAATGCGCCCAACGGTCTCTTCCTAATGGGTTCGTTTACTATTTTGAGTTTCTTAACAGGGTGATTTTAAAGAGGGGATTCTTAGCCCCAAGCCCAACTCCCAACCTAAAGAACCAGTCACTTTTGATTGCCTCTTACGACAAACAGAGAATATTTAAGCCAATCCCGGTTCCCGCATGTTGGGTAAATCTTTATACCTATGATATTTTAAAAAACATACACATCTATATTTTAAATTTGTAAATTTTTTATATTATATTGGCATATCAGAAAATTTTCTAAGAAAATTTAATTAGAATGCAGTTTATTTTTATAAACAAAATTCTAACTGAAGCAATAATTTAATTGTCATTATTGATGTAAACTTTATTCTTGGTAAACACATAAAATCTTTACTGTTATGTATTAAAACCTTAAATACATTTTATCTTACTTTTGAATAAATATTTGATATGTTTTAATATAAAAGTCTCAATGCAAGTTATCAAAACAGTTTTCCTGCTTTTTAAAATTTCTGATAGATAAGACACTCATTATCAAACGTATTTTTAAACCAGCTTGTTATTTTCTTTAGAAATACTTATATATCGATTTTTTTTTCGGTATTTTTAATTTTAAGAAAATCACTATTAAATTTAAAAGTTTTTTTTGAACTCAATAATAAAATTCTAACTATTCAGTCAAAATGGGTATTTCAGCAGAATTTGAAAATCGGCTTTTTAGTTTTCTCTAATTAAATCCAAATTCGAAAAATCAGGGACTTAGTATAATATTATTATTCAAAAATTTAATTTTCTTCTGTTTTGTATATCTATAATATCTTTATTTTCGTACTATAAATCAAGAAACTTATGTATTTGTTTTAATACTTCTATTTCTAAATGATCCTAAGACTCTTTAGGAGCCCAAAACCACCCGAAGATCTCTTTCTTTTCTTTTCCTAAGACTTTCTTATTCAATTATTTATGATGATTTGATTGAATACTGTAGTTTCTATGTTTTGTTTCCAAGTTTATATATACTTCTTTTGGATAATATAAATTTTTTAAGTACACAACAGTATATTCAAAAGCAAATATTTTACAATTTTTATACTTTATTGCTAAAAAATACATAAATTATTTTCCCAGAATAAGTTCACTACATTTAAAGAATTTTGCTCAAATATAGAAAAATTTTGTTTCGGTTTGTATTTATTGATTCCTTTAAGGAGCTGTAGCACTATAAAGTTAGTTAGTTATTTTTTAATTTTATAAAATTTCTATCTTATGATTACTTAATTATTAGATTATGTATATTATAATAGTATTGGCTATTTAAGAACGTTTTTAGATTCTTTTTTATTCGAAATGATATATCTTCGCTTAAAATGATATTTATGATTAAAATTGATCGTCAAAATTTAATTTGGATAATGGTTTACATTAAGGATTCAAAAATTTCGATAAAAATGTCTATATTTGACTTATAAGTGATATAACAACAATATAATATCTAGGAATATAAATTCACAGTGTTCACAGATAGTATGAAGGTACATTTTCTGCTAAATGCAATTACGCATTTATTTAAATCTCTTTGTATTTTATAAGTAAATATTTCTCATTTTTCTTATTTTTATGAATCATGGCTAACAAATTATAAAAAAGCTCACAAAAATTTAGAAAAAATTTTAGGTTTTTAAATAAAAATTAGAATATATGAATGTTTGTTTACAGTTTTTTTCCTTTCTCTACTAAGAATAATACAATATAGAAGTAAATTAAGGCTTGGTTGTTTTATTCGAGCGCTTTGGGGATTTTCTTTGAAAGCTTAGGCTTTCGGTTTAACACAAACCTTTCCTGTTCGATGGATAAAAAGTGTCTAAACCCTGATCCAATTAGGCTATTCAAAACCAAATTTCGATACTTTTACTAAATAAAAATTGACTTTTATGTAATATTAAATTACGAATCAAATGCAAATCAATTTTTTTATTTATTTTTTATTAATTTAAATTAAATTTCGTTTAAATTACCCCATATCTTCTAATTAAACACAAGTAAAGTCTTTAATACTAAATTAGTAGTAAAACTATTCAAGTGATCCTCAAAAATACGTTTGTAAAAAAAGAGCAGACACCTGAATAGAAAATGATTTGCTATTTGATATAATAAACCGAATATGTTTATTTTATAAGAAATTAGACGGGATAACCCGTTTGAGGTTGGAATTACTTCTCAAGACTCACTTCAAATAGTTGAAACTGAAAAACTTAAAAAGTATGACGTATGAGCCATCATGTCAACTTTTACCTATAATTAAATGTTGAAAAGTGATTCTATATTTGATAATATGGATTGGTATTGTATCGAAATACATAAAAATGTACTTTAAGGTGCTTTATGTATATTTACAAATATATTCAGTAGATATATTTGAAATCAACCATAAAAATTCTTTTTATCAAAGAATGTGATCTGAGTTAAGACCAGATGAGAGCAGAAAAAAGACATCCGGATATGTAGTACAGAGAACTAATATACGAGCAACCGACACTTATTTCGAATATATACCAACTAGAAATGATCACACACAGACGAATACCCGTTTAAAAAATACACGATTTAAAAAAATGGCTAAAAACAAAGCAGAACTCAAAGTATAAAAAAAACAGTTAAAATGTTATATAAATAAATCCGAGAACAGGGTTAAAAGAAACAAACAACCAAGGAAGAAGAAACATCTAAGATTAAATAAAATTTATTTTTAATTCTCATTAAATGAAACAATTTCAAGAAATTTAATATTTTTTTGTAAAAAATAAATTATTGCAATATTTAAAAAAATAACTAATTTTATCTAAGATGTATCAATAAAATACTTACTTATTCCATTCCTTTTTTATCTCTTGGCGGCGAGGATGAACAAATGACACATTTCCATTTATTTCTTTTAATCTATTGTAGCTCAGAATTATAGGGGATTGCCATATAGATCGATGTGGTTTATATCCTACCAGAATCTCAGCAATGATTTTCACACGAATTGTCACACTCGTTACCAAGCAGATAGTTTTTAATGTGGTTATCCTTCTTCCGCCTTGAATACTTAAAATCTAAACTATAATTTTACAAAATAAACCCACGCTATTTTTTACGATGCATTTTTCAGATATTTCAATAA
Source organism: Hamiltosporidium tvaerminnensis (assembly GCA_022605425.2). Lineage (NCBI taxonomy): Eukaryota > Fungi > Microsporidia > Dubosqiidae > Hamiltosporidium > Hamiltosporidium tvaerminnensis. The sequence goes on from CM061247.1 coordinate 1,613,673, forward strand.
ATATTATTTTTTTTTTATTTTTTTAGGAATTTTGATGATTAAATATTTATTGCAAAAAAGAATAATTTTCTATTTAAAGAATGGTGTGATCATCAATATTAAGGAAAGAAACGATAATTATTAAATCATAACAGAAATTTATCAAAATATAATTATATTTATCACTAATTTTCATATGTCAATTGAACAGGAAAAATTCAATATTTTTTCTGGTAATTTTAGTTCTAAAATTTATTAAATTTTTAAAAATAGAAATAAGAGCTTATTGATTCGAATGAAGTCAATATTTTTAATATTATAAAGCTGTCATGTTAAATTTTGAAATATTTTTTATGTTTTTATGAAAAATGGTTTTTATATTTTAATTTACACTTTTCTTAAAGTTTTTATAAATTTATTTCAAACGTTTAGAATTTGTAAGAAAATATAAATTTTAGGTAAAATTTTCTATTAGAAACAAATTCTCAATAAAATTTATATATAAAGAATTTTCAACTGAAATTATTTTTTCAGAAAAAAATTTTCTTTTTGAGATAATTTTTTGTTATAAAATTTATAAAAAAGAATTTGCTATTTGAAATATATATTTTTTTAAAAATTTTCTTTTTGAAACAAATTCACAACAAAATTTATAAATAAAGAATTTCAACCGAAATAAATTTCTTGAAATAAAATTTTCTTTCTGAAACAAATTCACAACAAAATTTATAAATAAAGAATTTCAACCGAAATAAATATTCTTGAAATAAAATTTTCTTTCTGAAACAAATTCACAACAAAATTTATAAATAAAGAATTTCAACCGAAATAAATTTCTTGAAATAAAATTTTCTTTCTGAAACAAATTCACAACAAAATTTATAAATAAAGAATTTTCAATCTTAAAAAAAAATAAAAAATTTTCTTTTTAAAACAAATTTTCTAATTTTTTTATTTGAAACTTCGTTTTATATTTTTCTTTAAAAAAAAATACCCATAAAAACTAAGGAATGTTAACAAAGAGAATTATTTACCGACCGTCTGAATTTTTATTTGTTGTAGAAGGAAAACATCCTTCGTATCATTCTCATCCAAGAATAAAGAGTGCACCGCCTATTCCTATTACACCTATCGTTGAACCATTAATTAAGCCACCTACTAAAGAATCACTTGATCTCGTATTTGCGGATGGAACCGTATTGACACGTGAAATGGTAGAAGATTATAATGATTACGAATTAAGTGATGAAGAATCCTTAAAAGAAGCAAAAGAACCAGAAAAGAGAGAAGAAGAATTACCAGAAAAGAGAGAAGAAGAATTACCAGAAAAGGTATCGATTGTAGAAAAATCGGAAGCTCAAAATATTGTAGAAATTTCATCTTCTTTGCAAAATTTGTCTATTCAAGAATCAGAAGAGACATTAAAAATTGAAGAAAATCCTTTCATTCAAGCGACTGATATAACAGAAGAAATAATTGTAAATCATGAAGAATTAACAAAGGAGACCGTTGAAGAGGTGGTTGAAGATTTTATACCCGAATCGATTCCAAAAACCACACCGGTCGTTTATAAATTTAAAAAAACTATCAATCGTAATTTACCTGCCGAAGAGACACCTGTCTATAAATTTAAGAGCAAAAAAGTTTCAGAAGTCGTAGAAAAACAAATTCCCACACACATTTACAAAGTTTCGGATATTTTTGCGCTGACAAAACGAAACCCTGTGGAAATTAAAATTGATAAAAATATTTTCCCGAAAATTTCAACAAAAGTTCCTCACAAAACAGAATTCTCTAAAAATAAAGATGATCCAGTTGCTAAATTCAGACTTAATCTCAACAGAGTCACAGATAAAAACGTTCGTGATGTCATAGAATCACTCATTCAACAAAGCAAAGGACTTCTAAAGGCTGCATCGATTGCTAAAATGGCACAAATTCTTTTTGAAAAAGCTGTAAATGAATCAACTTTTATAAATTTGTATGCTTTTATGGCGAGCAAGCTCAATAAAGTTTTAATGAGTGACGTAGAAAAAAAATCAGAAATTTGCGATCGAACAGTTTTTTCTTCGACTCTTCTAAATTTGGTAGAAGCAAACATCAATGAAACGGTTTTATGGGAAACCAAAGGAGACGACAATTTAGAGAAAATAAATAAGGCGCTTGAAAAAATTAAATTGGAAAGTCGAGCTTTGAGAATGGACAATGTAAAAATATCTGAAGAAACTGAAAGAGAAAATTTGGAATATGAAAGAGAGTGTATCTTGATTGAAATGAAGGACAGAAAAATGGGTGCAGTTCGTTTCTTCAGTTTGCTTTACGATTTAGATGTGATTCCATACAATTCTCTATCTTTGTATGTCAAAAAATTATTTTCGGATTTGACATATGAAAATCTTGAAATTTTAAGTGTGATATTTGAAATTCTTGCATCCAAATTGAAGACCAATAGATGCAGTGTTCAACTTTTCAATGAAATGAGAGAAACTTTAGTTAAAAATAAAAGCATTTTTGACAATCGATTGAGATTTATGATTGATGAAATTTTAGAAAAAAATGATGCTACAGGTAGTTCATCAAAAAAACTTGAAGCCAGCAAAATTACGATTGGAAACGATGGAAGTGTCAAAACATCAACAATTTCTAAACCCAGAGAAGTTTACAGGACAGCCAAGAAAAATATCGCTTCTACAAATCGATTCTCTGCCTTGAAAGATTTAGAATTGGAATCTTCTGATAATAAAGTCGAATTAAATTCAGAACCTCAAATTTTGGATAAAATCGAAATAAATTCCAAACCTGAAATTTTAACTAAAGAAGAATTGAATAAAATAAGTTTTGTACGAATTAAAATGGAAGATTTTTCTTCGATGGACGATGAAGAAGAAGAATGGGATTTACTTGTTAACGATGTAGCAAATGATATAAAATCTAACGTAATTAGTAAAGAAGATTGGTGTAAAGGATTCTTTGTATTTTGTATGGAATCTAGCAGTGATGAAATCGTTGAGAAACTTGTTTTGTGGCTCAAAAAATTATCAAAAGAAATAATTCTTCCGAGTGAAATTAAAATAGGTGTTGAATGGGCAAGCCAGGTTTATCCAGAAATGCATGACTTTCCACTTGCAGAACGTAGACTTTATGTTCTATTGGTTCATCTACGAGCTACTCAAAGTATTGATAAATCGTGGTTTTTACAAATTTCCAATCCACTTTTTAAAGAAGTCAGAGATTGTATTTTAAAGAAATTAGCATTTAATTTTAAGAATAGAATAAGTATAGAAAGAATTATAGAAAATGACAGTGAATTTCTTTCAATTTTATCGCGTATTGAATTACAGGAAGAGTTAAGAAATAAATGGCAGTCTTGTTTTAGAGGAGCTGACAAATAGTAGAACATTAATAATAAAAATGGATTTAAAAAGAATATTTTTACTTATTTTTTTGATCTTTTAATTCTTTAATTTTGAGTTGTTTTTTTTTAAATTTTTACTTTAACTTTTTGATTTTATTTTTTTGACTTGAATTGGTTGAAATTAAGGTTTTAAGATAAAAAAGATATGTAAATAATTTAATTTTTTTTAAGGGTGGGAAAGAGAGGATACCCACATTAAAACCCGTTTTTTAGATAATGAAGGTGTACATTTGGTTTACAAATCATTTTGGGATTTTAATTAAATAAACTACCCTAGATTTCTAGGCTAAATTCTTTATAATCCCAGTTATAACTGATCAAAAAAAATGGAAAATTTTCATTTTTTTATCCTCGACACCGAAACGTAAAAGAAGAATGGAATAGGTAAGTAAAAAAACTAGTAAAAGTATCAAATAAATACATTTGGCTAGAAAGATAAAGAAATATCGAATCTTGGAAATAATTAAAAATGAAGTCACTGACAAAAACTAAATATACGATCTTATGAGATATTTTCTTTATATTATATTCAGGTTTTTTCCATATTTTTATAGGCTTGTAAAGCGAATATTTTGCTTATTACTGCACCAGAAACGATATAAAAGATAAAAATATTTTTTTGAGTGATGAGCAGCAGCAAAAAATAGAATTTATATTTGTAATGCAACCGTAAAATTTATTGATGGAAAAATAATCAATCTTGTCTACCTTGTTTTGTAACTTATAATGAGCTACTGACAATACTTGAAAAGAAAATAGGTTTTTAAATTCTTAGCTTACTGTATTATTACTATGGTTTAACGCTTTCATTGATTTATATTTCCGTTTATTCTACATAAAGACTTTGTTCAAGTCATATTGTGTATTTCTAAATTATTATAAAATCAGAGATTAAATATCTGTATTCGCAGTAATTTTAAAAAAAAATCAGAATTTTCAACTTTAGTAGATTTCCTTAGAATGAGTTACGATATACAACGACTTTCTAGATAATTTCCTGAGAAAGCTCCTTTCTGTTTTTGAATGTTTAGATATAATTATACATTTTTTTATTCTTTAAAAGCTAACGAAATATTCAATTTTTTTATAGTCATCGAAGGCGTTCAAATTTTACTTTTTTTTACTAATTTATCTTATAAGAAATTAAAAAAAGATATAGAGCAATGGGATAGAACGAAAAAGCAAGATATTTCGTTTGATTAAATCAAATAATTGGAGTCTATTTAAAAATTTTAATATCAAATTGTTTTCAAAGCATACAAATATTTGCAAAATACAAAAAAAATTACAGAAAAAAAATATTGAGAGAGAGTATATCGAATTATATTGACAAATAATATTTCAACGCTAATGGTATTGTAGTGAAGATATCGGAATTTAATTACGAAGGACCGGGGTCGATCCCAAGGTCGGTGAGCCTTTTACTTGCGAAAGAAGACTTGCCTTGTATGACAACCTAAACAATCAAAAAAAATGTCGCTGGAGTGCCTATACTTGGCGAAGCTCTAATTTACTCGTGAATTGTGTTTTATAAGTAGGAAAAGAACTAGCTAATATAAAAAAATAATATTTTAGCAGTTATTCATCGGTTAATGAACTAATTCTTTTAAGATTTAATCATTCAATGAATTTACATAAATTGAAACTTTATTTAATATTTAGACGCGATATTAGCAAATAAAAACAATTTGATGATTTTCAATTTAGAAAAAAGTAAAAAAAAATGCGGATTGAGATATTACTTTTAAGAAATTGAATTGAAAGATTCCTGGGTTTCAAAATAATTAAGAATAAAAATTTCTGAGCTTAAAACAATAGCAGAGAAATACTAAACTATTTAAAAAATTGGTGGGTAAATCTTTATTGATGTGCTCTTATATGCTTGCTTTTAATCATAATATTTTAAATCAGTAATCTAAAGAATATAAATTCATTAAAGACGCAATTACTTTCAGGGTTTCCTTTTTTAAATATACGGAATATTAATTTCAAAAACGTGATTGTGATTTAATTTATAAAATAAATTGCTCCAATGTTATTTTTTTTTTCATACTGAATGTTTTGCTGAAATTTATTTCAATGATTTTTCTTTTTAGAAAAAAAAATGTCAATTTGTAAAGTTTTTTAAACTTCTGCAAAGAAATGTTTTACAATTTTCTTTTATAGAATCCGTTTGACACTGCGGCCCTTCAAAAAATACAAGTTGTATTTTTTGGCATAAAAACATAAAAAGGTTTGCTAATTTTGATAGGAAAAGTAGAGTGTGTAGTATAAATATTACACATGAAGAGTTTAGAAGTGAAAAATATATTTGATAATCCCATATATTTAAAATTTATAAAATACAAGAAAAGGTTTAAAATATTTTACAAATTATGTTGAAACCTGAATTTTAAAACATCACATCTTTTTAAAACAGTGGCAAGTGTAATATTTGTTTTCATGACATTAACGCAGTTTTAGGGTTAACATAAATAACTGCTACCCAACACTCCATCGGTAACCCCTGCGATACCTACATCCCAAAGCCTTTCATCTACCAGATGTGTAGAACCCATTTAATAGTCGAGTCAACTGCCCGGTGCGTGTTAATATCGTTGCATGAAGTGTGATCGAAGGCCGAAGTCCCCGGGCTCCCCGAAAACTATGCCGCATTACACTTACTCTACACTTTCTGAACCAAATGAACTTCTAGCTAAGATATATTTCAGAGATTTACATGGGGCCCACCTAGACAGTGCAATGTCATACCAACAGGTATAACCTGCTACTTAGCTCTCCCGCCTTTTAATGGATTTTATTTTTATATCTCCCAGGCACCAAGTCTTCTACCCGAGTGAGCAAGGCTAAGTTTCCATGTTTTTACATGGCAATTACCTACATGTTCAGGTGCGGTCTGCAATCTAGTCACATAAAAACTACAAATAAATTTGTAGAAAAAGTTTCTCCATTTCGTAAACCTATCCTCCTTTATACAAACTTCCATGGAATAACCGAGGAAATAGTGTGGTTTATTCCCACCAAAAATCCAAACAATGATCTCACACCAGTTCACACACTCATTGCCAAGAAGAAAGTTTTTTATCTGGTTATTCTTCCTCCACATAATCAAGTAAAAATAAATGTTTATATACTTTTACTTTTATTTTTCCCTCCAAAATTTTTTATCGTAATCAACTTTCAAAATAAAACCATTTCCTTCTATGTTAACATTTCCTATTTTAAAAATAACACATATTTAAAAAAAAGAAAAAAACAAAGTAAAATTAGATCCGCTTAATTACGACTTTCTAAACAGTTCTTTTTTCAGCGTTAACGTTTTCTAATTCTATAATATTACTATTAAAACTATTTGTCACCGTAAAGACATAATCATAAAAAAAGAAACAAACAAAACGCGTTTAGTTTTTGTATTCATGTCAAAATCATTTTTTTAACAAAACCTTATCACCAAAAATAAGATTTATTCTTGTTTTATTTAAAGCTTTACATTCTATGATTCTTTTTTACCTTTTTCAAAGTGTTACTTTCTTCGGTACTAGTTAAAAGATTCCTATAAATTTCAGAAGCAATAGTTGTTGAAGATGAAGCAAGATATCTAGGCCCATTTAATTCATTATATATTTCAGACGCAATCGCTAAATTCCACGGTGTATTTATATCCCAAATCATGTTTTCTTGCTGTTAATACATCAAAAATTATTTCGTCAACAAATACTAAATCATCCTTTAGTTCCTCTGCACTATATTATCAGAAAGAAGATTATAAATCCAGTTGACTATTAAAAGGTTGTAATGATGATTTATTTGAGGCATTGCGTATTGTCCTATTATAAGCTGAATGACATCATCATAAAAACCTATTCATCCTTTTGTACCAGCAACATATAACTTTTTTTTGCTAACTATCTTTTAATGTTTGATTAATACGTTCAATTTGTCCAGAGTCTTTGGATTATATGATCTTCTATATATAATTTGAATGTTAGGAGCAGTTAAGTATGTTTCCAGAAATTCATTGTAAAATTCCACATCATTATTAGAATGAATATCTACATAATACCAAAATTATCAAAAATAAATTTTAATGAATCTTCTACGGACTATGAAGTCTTGTTGATCGTCTTAACCCTCGTGAAATGCGTTGAATAAGTGTCAATTATGTTTCAAGTCTAATAATCCCATCATTTAGATCAGCGTATCTTCTAAAATCTACACAATCAATCATAAATAAATTATATTTTTTTTGTAAATCTATTCATTGCAAAGAGTCATTTGCTTGGAAATTTGTTTCCTAATAACATATTATTGCATCTCGAAACATTTAGTCAGTCTTTAATATCAAACAATAGCAAGCCGTAAAACCTTGCATCGAGACTATTTGTATATGTATTGCCTGCTAATCGTTTAGTTTCAAAGACTGTAATCTGACTATACAAGTATAGAAATATCATAGGAACAAGAGACTCTGGAGTAAATCCGAAATAACCCGGAATTATAGGATAGGAAATATAATCAAATAACATATATCTATTTTAAATAAAGCGTTTTATTAGTACTTTGAACAGCATTAGAAATAACGGGGTCACTAAGGACCGTGACAATGATTATGTGTCTGTTTTTTCTTCGCTTACAAATGAATGCAAAAATTAAAGCGAACTTTTTCAAATGTTTTATATTTATTATTTTGGTTATTAGCATAAAACTTAAATTCCTAGTATCAAACTTTAAAAAAACAACTTTTCAGAAATCAAAGAATCTTTAAATCAAATTAGCTCATTATTTGTTTTTTTTATTCAACCATTTTTAACATCTTATCTGGCATATTTTTATAATTCGCTTTTTATTCTATATTTTTCTTAGATACTTTAATTCTACCTATAATTAAGTTTATAAAGATTTATACCACGCTTCTTTAACATTTCCTTTTATTTGCCCATTAAGCAACATGAAAGCGGAAATTTGAGCATTTCATATTCCTAAGTATACTCTCGTTTTTATTACATTGTCTCTATTACTCATTTATTATAATCGTTTCACATTTTCGATTAAAAACATGTTTCTTCTATATTTTTGAGTATTTTTATATCATATATCCAGAATCTTATTAAATTAGTAAGTTTCTGAGATATATTTATTTTATTTCAATACTATAACAGCTCAGACTATCGCTAAAAATAATTTCAAATTCGATTTATAAATTCTCTAAGATCACAAACCACCATCTATTGTTGTTTCATATGTTTCGGTTTTTACAACCTGTAGAGAATTTGTCTGCAATATATTTCAGTCAACGAATATTATTACATTATCATCTAAAATAATTATATCTGATCTAATTGTTTTATTTCAAAATATTTTACTCTTCACCGACAAATTGGTAGCTTTTTAATTAGTTCACCAAGACTAGGCTTTAAATTTAAAAAGATAAATGCTGACACCAAATCATTTTATGCAATGTAGAGTAATAAAATTTCTAGTACCTTTAACACCTAATTCCAAAGCGATTTGTAGTTTCAAAAATTGCTAGAATTTTAATACCTCTTCAAAACTCAAAAATACATTTAAGTCTAATACAAAAAAATAGATCGATTTATAGATTTGTATTTTTTCTCAATGTAACTGATATTATTATTCGAAAAGCAACGTTATTATTTCTAGAATTAAACAATTAGATGTAATTTACCATTTTGTACCTTGTCGGTATATTTGTTGTTGAATATATACATATCTATTTCTAGAACTGCTCTGTAAGTCCATAACCTTTTTGTAATTCTTTATCAGTTCATATATGCTTCAATATTATTCTTTACATTTGAAATTGCCATTTTGTTAGTCAAGATTTCTCTTTTTGGTATAGAATTCAAGAATTGCAAAAATAATTAAAATTCGCTACTTAATAATGCGCAGCCGTTCTACGGATTCGATTGAAGGTTTTTCGATAGTATCTATATTTTATGGAGTTCAACTTGTTCTTTGCAAAGATACATGCTTGTATATTTACACAATATAAGTCGAAATAGTCCACTTAGAACACAGCAAACAATAATAGATAAAGAATTTGCCTTATTATTAGCCGCAGGAAATATAAATTTTCCAAAAATTAATTCGGGCTGCAACCTCTCTCGAGACATCCACTTAATAAATATATCTGGTAGAAACCAGGTCTGATATGGATTTTAATATATTTATAAATCAGTGAGAAAATACATTTGTAAATGTTCTTTTGTTTTATTATTCCTGTCTCTTGACATTTATTGATCTTTCTCTTCATAGGAATAAGAAACCAAAGTTTAAAGGCCTTAATAAAAAAAACAAATAAATGTTTTTTTGTACAGAAAAACTCACAAAATATATTTGTTTAATTCATTAAGTTTTTCTCTGTCTGTCTTTAAATAAGTCATTTATTAGATTTACTTAGCTATTTATAGCTTAGTGTTGGTAAAAATCACCTAATTTTAGAAAAGTAGAAGCATCAATAACCAATTCATTGGTGTTAGCTCCTCTAAATATATTACACCTCTTGTATAAATCGGAACAATTTTACTACTCTATTATATTGGTTTATGCGCAGAGCTCTACCTGAAAATTATTAGATTAGTTGTACAGTTCTCATTTTTAAGAACATAAAACTATTTTAAATTTTTAGAAGAAAAATCTTATTTAAATAAAACCTAAAGTTTCAAAAATAAATAAATTTAATAGTAATGTTTAATGAATCTAAATAGATTATGAAACTACGAAAAAATTTTCTTTATTCTTGTCATGGTTTTAGTCGAAAAATAAAGTTACAACCTTGTTGTACATAGAAACCGCTTAAAAAAGTTTTTTTATTTTATTTTATTGCAAAGATTTTTCTAGACTTTCTAGGGATTCCTTTATAACATCTACCAGTGATTCTGTAACCTGGAAAGCCTTCCATCCTCTTTTGCTTGCAGCTTCTATGTTTGCAGAATTATCATCAAAAAAATATATATTGGAAGTGGATATTCCTAAAAATTTCTCAACGAATTTGTAGGCTTTTTCGTTGGGTTTACAAACTAACGTTACTGAATTTTCAGATTCTCTATGAATTACAACATCAAAACAATCGAGTAAATCTAATTCCTTTAGAACGTAGTAAGCCCAGACATTGTTAGCATTTGTAAAACAAATTTTTTTATGCTGTATCCCTTGTAAAGTTTCTTTTAATTCCTTTTTAAATTTTAAATGGCTTAAAATAGTCGACAACTCGGAGAACTCGTTCATTTGTAAAAATTCCTCAACGATTTTTTCGCACACCTCTTCTGTTTTCCGAGTCCAAAAGTTTTCTTTTTTGGATCAAAAAATCCTTTAATGGTCTATCAGGTATTGTGTTGAATAATCCTGGAATTTTATTAAAACCAGAGGAAATTTTATGGGTAGGAAATAATGTATCATCAATATCAAATACAAATACATATTCAGACTTACATAAACTCTTAATGGGATTCGAATTAAGCGATATAAATGATGGGCCACAGGAGGTAGGGTTTTCAAGCCTAATATGACAAGAAAGGTCTAAGAAAAAGGCGTTAATGTCTTTATATTTTAAAAATGATTCCGATCTCACATGAGACAACAGATTTTTTATGTGTTTTTCAAAATATGTAAAAATAATTTTATAAAAATTCTCAAAGGCAATTTCTCTTATTTTTTCATCGGGATTTTCCGACAATACTTTATAAATCTTTAAAATTTCTGGGTTAAAATGTTCTCTGTAAAATTCTTTATCGAAACTTGAATGAAAATACTTTTCAAAAATTAATTCAAATAATATTGAGAGATCTGAATGAAAACCGTATGTTACATGACAATTTTTTGCCTTCGCAATCATATCTTTCCGTACATGCTCATGGTCTATATAGATAGGCTTTTTAGAAAATATTGTGTGTTGTCTAATGTCATTTCGAACCTTATTTTCAGATATTTTATTCTTATTCCATTTTGAATATAGAGATCTGAAAATTTTTTGAAAAAAACCAGATGAATCAGGGTTTCTATTTGAAGTTGATTCTTCTGTTGACCTCATTGTCTCGTTCGAGGCTACACCTTTGCTATAAGCCATTGAAATTTCTTTGAAGTCATTCAAGATAATTTTCTTCTCATTTTCTTGAATATTTTCGAAAAAATCTTCATCATCTTGAGGTTCTTCAAAATAATATTTCGAAACATAAGAATTTATATATTCTATAAATTCACATTTATCATTCAAGTGTGTAAAGTATGATTCCATAATATCCCTAAGTTCGCAAAATACAATGTAAATAATACGGGTTTGAAAAAGTAAAAACCATGAAAATTTACTATCCGGTTTAAAATATGCTGTGAAACAAAGTAATTCAATTTCGCTCGGTGTGAAATACTTCATATCTTTTTGTAATGAATTAAAATGTTTTTCTTTAATATCTCGTTTGGCTTTATCGCATAGGGGCGTTTTTAAAACAGATTCTAGCGCTACCATGCTAGAAGTTTTCGATCTGAGTATAGAGACAAACAAGATTGAAATATTAAAAGCAATCGGATTTGATTTCATTTCTGATATCATATCATCAAATTTCTTTATAGTGGATTCTTCTTTAGAAAAATCCAGAAATAATATCCAGAATAAAAATTGCATGGCATAGAAATTTTTTTATATTAAATCAAAAAAAATGAGAATTAAAAAAATTATTTAAATTAAATTATTTCATTTGTTCATTTTGAGTAAATTAAAAATCGAATTTTATGGAATATATTTTATAAATTATAATGGTTAGAAATCTATTGAACAATTATAGTATTTATTTTTTAAGCCTTTCTTATAATAAGCTAAAATTTTTAATATATAATATCATGTTTTCTTTAAACCAAAAATATTACTCGGTGGCGTTAGACTTATTCAATCATAAAGTCCTGTCGGTAAAAATTTAAAAATAAAATTAAACGGAGTAATTAGAAATCTAACAAAAAAATATAATTTCAATTGATCCAATATAGAAATTATAAAAAAAAATTGCCCTTTTTCGGAAAAAATAGATTTAATTAATCAATTCAATTAACCAAATATGAAAATATAAAGAAAATATTTTTTTTAAAAAAAATCAAAAATATTGTTTAATTGACCAAATCTGGATTACACAAAAATATTCCGTAGTTTGTAGGTGTGACTTAAAATCAAAAAAAATATGAATTTAACATGTTTTTATTTTTTAATTTAACGAACAAATGTTTTAGTTTTGTAAAATTTCAAATTTGAGCGAAAAATATATATTATCTAAAAAATTCATCAAATTAGCATTATCGAATTCGAATAAAATAAAAGTGTAAAAAACGTCAAATAACAAATATTCTTTGATTTTTGCTTTAGAATAATAATTTTTTAAACAGTTTTTTGATTTATATAGTATTATTTTTTGTTAGAATTTCTTTCGAATCACTAGGCTATATAGAAGATTTCGAAAAGTAATTTCGATATCAGACAGTTCGTTTTAAAATGAGGTTTGTTTTTTTATTTTAAAATAAAATGATTTAAATACTTTATTATATGTACATGCCTTATTTTGCTTTTAAGTCTATCTTCACCGCTTTGGCTGTTTTTTTAATACCCAACTTAAATTTAACAATCCTTGTTTGATTTTTTTGACAGTTTCATCATTGGAAACAAAGCATCCATCATTTTCGATATTATTAGCCAGCATACTTCTTCGTTACTCTATTAAAAATGATACATGATGTTTGTGCTTTATAATACTGTATATAGGATAATATAATTGCTTTTTCTACCTTACATTTTAGTTCTTCTTTACTCTAATCTTCCATAGATAATAATAAATTGTTGAATCGTCTTTTTTGGTCTTCTTTACCGGAATATATGTGTATTTTTCGAGGGAACTAACATTTTTAGATAAATCCTATAGTGTTTTGAGGTATAAGATGCTAAGAAATATTCTGAAAATTATCTTAATATGCATCCATAAAAATATTCAACACACTATTTCCATATTTTGCTTCTATATAATTTTCAAATTCCTGTTCAAAGCAAACCTTGTGAGATAAAACAAACTAGAAAGAATTTATCTTAACAATCTTCTAAGACAAAATAATTTACTTAGAAATCAATAAATATAAACACGATTTTAAACCCTTTTGTTTTTTCATTATCGCGTTATAATCTTAGGTGATATATGGCTAAAGTTAGTTTATCACTGTTAATTAGTCCCAGATCAGGCAAGTATAAACAATTCGTGAAATAGAACCAATTATTTGCAACAAATTTTTTGGTAGTTAAAAAACAAAAATATATACGATCATCTGAATACTTTGATTTAGAATTTTTAAACCTTCTTGCACATAAAAAAACACACTTTGCTCACTTTAATAATATAAAACTCTTATTTTTGAAAATAAAAAGAAAGCTAAAATGTTTATAACGTATTATTTGATATCGAAATCAATCCACGGCTATTTCTCATTCTAAAACCGAAGCAATTTGAATTTTTTTTAAAAAAAATTAAAGGTTAAAAGAGTTTCAGGACTATGAATATTTTCTTCTACCTCTTAAAAAACCTTAATTACTCTTCCAAAATTCAACTTTTATTTATTTTTTTTTTCGATTTTTCACCTTGTCGCCTATTTAACCTATGAATAACATATTTCTTGCATTAATCGTTTAGCATCATCTTCCTAGTTATTCACCCTTTTAAGTGGTGTTTGGCTCCTCATGCATCTCTGCTCTTCTAATAACAAAATTTGATGCCCCACCAGCAATCTTTGGCATTTCGCTTTAACTTTAATTCTCTTAGTCTATCAAAAGAAATGTATTCGATTTTCTTCTTAAGTACTATCGACTGCAAGATACTTCTATATACATGAATATCAGCTGTGTTTTTAGACATGTCATTTGGTATTTTGTAAAATATGACGTTTCGGGTCATAATAAAAGAGATTTTCTCGAAACTTCGCCTATAAATAAGACCTAGATCACTGAAAAACTGTCATACTTCCTAGCTTTTTCGATTTCAACTATTTTAAGTAAATTTTGGGAGGTAATTCCTACTTCACTCTGCTTTGTCTAATTTTTTATTTAATCTAAAATAAATATATCAGGTTAGAGTCCCTAATCTTGATATTGGTTTTTATTCTGCTGTCTACTTTTATTTCAGCATACACGTTTTAGTGAAGCTTTTTAGACTTGGCTCCTAATTCTTTTTATTTTTTTAATTTATTTATATAGTGAAGGAGCGAGTTTAAGCCTTGTACTAGTTAGTTATACCGCCTCATATACTCATATCCTAGCTATTTCTCATAATAAGTGGCTAGATGCTCCTCTGTCTTACCAGGCTTGTTGCATTGTGGCTACACACCATTCTTTTATCGTTTTAAATTTCTATCCTCTATATATCAGAATTCAGATTCAAAATACGGCATAATTGCCTCTTTGGATAAACATATGGAAGAGTCAATGACATGTCAAGATTTTTTTTGCTTTATATCAGTGGTTTATGTTTGGGGTTTTTTTATTCCGTTTTTATTTTTAAACTGTGCTATCTCTAAATTCTACTTATTGACTTCTTCTTCTAACCTAGATTGTATTTATAAAAAAATATTTGTGTAGATGAGGTTGTTTGTTTTGTCCGCCTTTGGAATTTCAGGTATTAGAGAGCGAAATTTCATTCCATTTTTACAAGCCATCTAATAGTTGCGCAATTATATGTTTGTTTTTGAACTTTACATTATTTACATCACTTTTATTTTTTTTCCAGGAAGTAACAAACATTCTTACTTATTAGGCCTATATCTAACCTCTTTTTTAACTAAATTGCTCTGCATCATCAAATCTATAGGTGCCATACGGTTCAAGTCGAAGTACTCCTATCTGAACGTTGATCAATTATAGCATATTGATTTATTTCGAAAAATATTTTTTTTGAGTTTTATCTAATTTTACGTACTCCTACAACTTTTGATATCAGCTTTTTTTGTACGTCTTCGAAGGAACTACGCGTCAATTACCTCTGCTTTCTCTATTATTCCTAAATAGTTATATACGGACATCTTCTAAAAAGTTATCAGTATCCTCGCAACAGGTATTTCGTGGTTGACTTCCTATAGTAAATCTTTAACTCGAACATCGTTAAATATCATCTTTTTCTTCTATAATAGCCCTTAATATGAAGCTATTTGTTCTAAAGAGCTAAATATCATCAATTAAAAAGAGATTATTGGCAGTATGAGAATCTGCATCATTATAAGTTCTCACTTTTGTGTGTTTTTAATTATGCTTTCGGCTCACTGGATTCATAAAAAACACGAACAACAATTGTGAAAGACTATACCTTAAATATCTCCTAATCAATCTTCTTGTTCAAAATTTTTTTAGGCCATCTGATACATCAATTTTCTATTTTGATATAATAAACTTAAGACTTTCAGGATTCAAATAAGAAATAAGAGTTTTTGATACATCGAGTCAAATAAGCATAATCTATTAAACCATAAACTTTTTTGACATCGATCATTATTGCTTTAAGACTGTTTTCATGATCTTTATTCGAGTAAATGTTCAGTAAAATCCTGCTTTTTTGCCACTTGCACTCCTTTCATCGCTTCTGGCCAATTATCTGATACTACCTCTCATCTTTCACTTCAAGCTAAACCACTTTCGTTGCACATTTTCCTTCAGCTTGTACAGGTTTACATACAGGTTATTGGCCTATAGTCGGAACCTCTTATTGGTGTATCTTTTGGTATCAGATAAGTTAGCTCCGGGTAAAACCATCAGCTTGAGGTCTTCGTTCTAAAAAAATGACTATTACAATATTATAAAGAAACCTATGAAGAGTCATATGTTTCTTGATGTAGAAATTGTAGAGACTATCAATTTACGGAGCTTTCCAATTAAGAAGCCAATTGATGATCTCTACAATTCTTCAATTCAAAGACACGGGGCCTGATCAGTATCGGACACGAAAGGTATCAAATAATCATCATAAGTGACTCGCTCATCATTTTTTTCCTACATTGTAGACCAAAAACCTACAATTTAGTCACGATTGACTATATGCTTGAAATTTACACGCTCGGATGAATCTCAATAATATTTACCTCGGAAATCCTAAAGGCACGGTTCTCTCTTCGGAATTTTTTCCTATTTTCGTACATTGTAAGTTTCCTCTGATAGACATTTAAAGATTGATTCTTCTTAACCAAAGTCTCAGAAAAATCGTTTGTTTTGCTTAAATCTAAATTAAACACTCGCATAATTTTTCCGAGAGTTTTTCCTGTAAATGCGCTTTCTCGAAGATATCTTTGAAAGTTTTAACGCCGAAATTTTCCTCTCAATGTTTTCATTCCACATTAATTTTGATCTTCATTCCGTGCTTCCTCGTCATAGCATGCTTGCGTCGCCTGGATAATTAGTAACACATCAGTTATCGTCATCGGGAAGTGAAATTCAGCATGTTCCCCGATAATTCAATTAATGCGGTCCAAAAGTTTACTTTCCACCAATTCACTTAAAAGCTTTCGCGTTTGTACAAATACATCTCCAATTCCTCTTCAAGAGTTACTTAATTTTACATGAACATTACTTTTTTCGAATAATATAGAGTGAAGTGTCCGTCAGAGAACATGGCTCAGTGAGACAAGTGGCGATTCTACGTCGCTCTTCATTCTCTTATTGCCCATTTCCCTTTCTGGCTCAAGTTGTGTTAATTTTTTAAGCACATCGATATCATAAGTGGGCTAAATTTCTCATTATAATACCTCAAAATTGTGGCCCAGCCATTTCTTGAAATTATGCTGAATCTTTTCCTTATTGCAAAAAAGCAGATCGGGTCATTTCGGCTATGACAGAATCTAGTATTGAATGTAATACCATTAGCCTGCTTCCTTCTGAAAAAGCAAAATTATTGAGATTTTTTATGCAATTGGCTGGTTCACACCCAGTGGAATCGGTACAAAAGAAAACATTATGCTGTAAACTAAGCCTATTAGACTAGATTGGCAACCATTGCTTGGTAAAAGGTGTTTTTATTAGTCGATTGAGGCGAAGGTCTCTCGGGTATCGTTTCTACATCTATATTTCACGATTTAATCTCTCTCGCACAATTCTGCGAGTTGTTTACAGCTTTTATTTCTTCTTTTTTTATATTTTCCCTGTCAACTTTTTTTCTTTCTACCCATTTGCAATAGTAAGTTAAAGAATATAAATTGAATTACAGACGCAATTATTTTCAGGGTTTCCTTTTTTAAATATAAGGAATATTAATTTTATAAAACGTGATTGTGATTTAATTTATAAAATAAATTGCTCCAATGTTATTTTTTTTTCATATTAATGTTTTGCTGCAATTTATTTCAATGATTTTTCTTTTTAGAAAAAAAAAATGACAATTTGTGAAGTTCTATAAACTTCTGCAAAGAAATGTTTTACGATTTTCTTTTATAGAATCCGTTTGACACTGCGGCACTTCAAAAAATACAAGTTGTATTTTTTGGCATACAAACATAAAATTGTTTGCTAATCTTGATAGGAAAAGTAGAATGTGTAGTATAAATATTACACATGAAGAGTTTAGAAGTGAAAAATATATTTGATAATCACATATATACAAAATTTATAAAATACAAGAAAAGGTTTAAAATATTTTACAAATTATGTTGAAACCTTAATTATAAAACATCACATCTTTTTAAAACAGTGGCAAGTGTTATATTCGTTTTCATGACATTAACGCAGTTTTAGGGTTAACATAAATAACTGCTACCCAACACTCCATCGGTAACCCCTGTGATACCTACATCCCAAAGCCTTTCATCTACCAGATGTGTAGAACCCATTTAATAGTCGAGTCAACTTCCCTGTGCGTGTTAATATCATTGCATGAAGTGTGATCGAAGGCCGAAGTCCCGGGGGCTCCCCGAAGACTATGCCGCATTACACTTACTCTACACTTTCTGAACCCAATGAACTTCTAGCTAAGATATATTTCAGAGAACTACATGAGGTTAAACTAGACTGTGCAATGTCATATTAACAGGTATAACGTGCTACTTAGCTTTCTTGGCTTTAAGATGTTTTCATTTTTATATCTCTCAGATGCTAACTCTTTTAACCCGAGTGAGGACGGTCAGTTTGGCATACTTTTACATGGTTAAGTTTACATTTTTAGCTGCTTTATGCAATTTAGGTACATAAAAAACTACAAATAGATTTGAAGAAAATGTTTCGCCATTTCGTAACCTTCTCCTTTTCGTAAAAACGTATAGAACAAGAAGATGTAGTGAGTTTTTATTCCCTTAAAAACCAAAACAATGATCTACATACACGTTTCACATGCTCATCGCCAACCAGAAAGTTTTTTATGTTGATATCCTCTCTAACCAAGAATTAAGTTGACCAAAAATAAAATATCATTTGTGATTTATAGAGTTTAATTTTATTGATTAATCTATAAAAAACTACCAATACTACAAAAAAAAAATTCCAATAATTTATTATTGGTTCTTAATTTATATATTTTTATTCCTTAAACGGTTTTTAACAAGATAACCCCAATTAAATATTCTAGCAGTAAATTTTAATTCTGTTGGGCCACTAGAATTTATCTTTCATTTGTTTCTTTTTTAAAAATTGTATTTTATGATTATTAGTTGATTTTCCAATAATGGTATTTTCACAAATTTTGATCTATTTATAGTAAATTTATCAAAAAAAATATAAAATATTTTCTAAAATTTTTTTTTAAAAAAGAATGAAAAGAAAAA
Source organism: Hamiltosporidium tvaerminnensis (assembly GCA_022605425.2). Lineage (NCBI taxonomy): Eukaryota > Fungi > Microsporidia > Dubosqiidae > Hamiltosporidium > Hamiltosporidium tvaerminnensis. The sequence continues at coordinate 1,632,835 of CM061247.1, forward strand.
GATTTGCGAGAGAATTAAAAAATAAATTAAAAGCTATAAAACTATCTAAATAGACACATTTGATAGGGTTTTACTCGACATTTATCAATACAAAACTCTTACAATCATTTATCTATTAAATTTATCAAACCACGTGATTCGCTCCTCTAAGACCTAGAACTAATGTCTTTAAATGACTCAAATGCATTTATCGAGCCTGATGTGCCAAGAATAACATGTTTCTAATTATTTTTGAATCGAATGATACACTTAAAGAATATTGTACCGATAATTCTACTAATAAAAACATATTTTTATTTAAAGACAAAAATCATTACTTAAGCAATATTTGCGGAGAAGAACGTTATAAGCAATAAAAATAAATCAACTTGGCGAGAGAAATTTATTTGTTTAGAAAATATTGATATGAAAGATCATTTTCCGACAGAAATTCATTCATTTTCTTATGATCCGTCTTAATTAGCTTCGAAACTTTAAAGCAGTATACTTTAAATAAATCAGGAGCAATTAATTTTTCTTTTTTTAGCAGATATTGTTTCTTTTGAAAGCTACAATCTATTTCTCGAGATTTATCACAACATTGATTAAAAACAATCAACGTCGGTAATCTCACAGAAAGCGCTTTTGGAAATTTGTAATTTTTTAGATTATGTAAATCCTTTGCCTTCCGAAAATTTGAATAAGTTTTTACAAAATCTTTCTCTAAGGTATATTCATTATACTGTTGAAGTTGATAGATTCGTAGACAATAAGAAATATGAGTCAACTGATCCCCAATATCATCTACTTTACTTATCAAAAACGCTTTATGAAAATAAGATTACAGAAATAGTCGATGGCAAAAATGTAGAAAAGAATATTTCCAATAAATCTTTTACTTCAACTGGTAATATTATTGTACTATCAAAGTGGCATTTTTGGCTATTAAAAGTATATTTTGATATTTTTAACTTTCTCTGAAATGTATCGACGAAGTATGGACAATTCAAAGTAAGTCATTCATAGCGTCCCGTTCGTAATTCAAAACGAATTAAATGATGCTAATATTACATTGAGGATTGTATCCGATTCAGTTATAAATCTAGACCGTACTCTTGAGTGCGAAAATCATGAGAAGAAGCTGCAGTTTCTTATCAAATATATAAAAATTTTGAAGTTTGAATTAATAGATCTAGAGTATGAGCCCGAAGACACCGAAAAAATCGCTAATTACAATAATGCAATCCAAAAGGTTAAGAGTATATATTTTAACAAACATGATGGCTTAGCTGGTATTCTATATAAACTTACACATTCGTTTGAGTTAAAATATGTTACACGTTTATAAATAAAAAATTCTGATTTGATTATTTCCGATATTGAGATACTTTTAAACTTAAAACTTTGATAAAGCTAGAAGTTATTGGTGAGTCTACAAATTTGAATTATTGTCTTGCTCAAATAATTAGCGACAGCAAATCTCTTGAGTACATATCTCTAAAAAATGTTACATTGAACAACTCATTATATCATTTTTTGACAAATATTTCTCTCCGGATATTTAGTTTGAAAAATTATATAAATCCCCCCAGTAGAATTGAAACTGGCGTACTATTTTTTCAGTTTTTTTTTGTTAAATATCTCAAATTTTTGCTCTCAACTTTCTACTTTGGTGATCAATGGCAATAAAGAGTTTGGATTATATATTTTTCTCGTTATCAAGATCATGAAATACTTGAAAACTCTTTGGCTTCTTTACATATTTGAAGAGAATATACAAGAGAAGATAATCAAAGAATTCGAAACTATTACAAACCTAGAAGAACTTAATTTGTCACAAAATTTCTTTGATTGTAAAGTAAATATTAAAGTTTAATTCAGTGCCTAACCTTCACAAATTATTACTATCTGATTTTAGTTTTGATTTAGATAATTTCTTTTCAGTAGATTTAAAACCAGCAAATTCATTAAATCTCTAGAAATATTAGATTTATAAAAAAATCACGAGATAGATATAACAGTGTTTACAAAGATCAATGAATTATTTAATTTGAACGAATTAATTTTAAGTAAAATAAAATATTCACTGGCGAACAAACATCTCAATATACCCTTTATTAGTTTGCTTCGTGAATTTAAGATTTTAAAACTTTCATAAGTATCACATTCTTATATTTCCATTGTGGATATCTCACAAAGTAAGATAGAACAAAAAGAAATTCGTCTAGGTGATTCAGGATTTAATTTTTCGCCAAGTAAAGATTGTATTACGCCTTCATTTTTTAGAAAATTGAAACTTGACCTAAGTTATTGTAGGATTGCAATCGAGGATTTTCGTTTAAACCAATCTATAAAAAGGTTGCAACATTTAATACACTGGGATTCCATCTATATCGAATCAAATGTTTGCCGATTTTTAATTTCATCCAACTTTAAAAGTCTAGAAATAATTATATTAGCGTGGTAAGTTTAATTTATCAGAAATTAGGCTGATGAGGGTTTTAAGTAATTTTAAAAATCTAAGAATCATCTCATTATATAATGTAGAAATTCCATTTGATTCTTTTAAAGATATTTCTATCGAAGATTTTAAAAAACCGAATTTACTTTCAATCGGATATTTCATGAAATCTGTAAATTCGGAAGAAATTGTAAGGGCTTATTCCATATTTGGATCAAATATTTTAAAAACATATTTGATGATTTCTTGACATAATCCACTTATATTCTAATTGCACCGATTTTAAGGACTAAATATTTGAAAAAACCTTCTTTCATTGCTTTTTTTTTCAATTACTACAAATCAATAAAAAATTAAATTTTATATTTTTCATCAGTGAGTTTAAATTGCAAACTATAATTTCATTTATAGTATTAAGACTTCAAATTTTAAACGGACGCATCAAATATTTCAGCAAAAATAAATTCAAAATCTACTTTTTTTTTAGATCTAGGGAAATTTGTTTTGTCTCATTTTCTTAAATTTGGTTATATCTGTGGTGGAAACCCTCAATTATGGTAATTTTTAAATCAATAAAACATAGTATTCAAGTTTCTGTCGTACGAACATATCTTAATTAGATAAAAATTTAAGAATGTGAATAAATCGATTGGAAAAAAAACAATTATTCTTGCCTGAAGTGGCTCATTGCAAAGGCTTGCTTGTACTGATCTATATTGTTTGTTTTTTTCAGATTTTTCAATTATTTTTGTCGCATTTTAATATTAATCCCTTCTCTTCTCTCCCATCCTAACTGAATTATACTCTAACTAACATTAAATCCAGCTGATCTCACAGCTCTTTAAATGTAAAAAATTTGACAAAAAAATTCGTTTTGTGCTTTCTTAGAAATAAAATATCCTTTTCTTCTGAAATTTACTATTTTTGAAGAATTAAAGGATATTAAGAATAAGACCTTTATAAACTGAAAATTTTCTCTATAATAAATTAAAAAAAATTAAAAAGATTAAAGAAGAAATAAAAGAAAGAAAAAAAATCTAAAGAGAAAGAATTACAAAAACGAAATCGGAAAATCCAAATAAAGAAAAATTAAAACATTTAAAAATTTATTTTCAGCGTTCTTCTCTTTTCTTTGTTTTATATTTTTGAATTTTCTTTGTTTTATTGGTTTTCCTATAAGTATGATAGACATTTGGAAATTAACTAGAAATTTTACAAAGCTGAAAATTTTGAAAAATAGGAATTAAGTTGGATAATCCCTCTTAAATTTAGGTCATACCAAATTTTTTTTAGCTTTTTATTAACATATTTTTACCCCAAATTATTCAATTTAACCAGGGAATGCAATAAAGAATAACTGGGAGACCGAATGGAATAACATCAAAATTTATCTAAATTTTTAATACGAAATTCTTCCAAAACCGAGCATATAGAATATGAGAATATATAAAAACAGTGGGAATTTTTAAATACGAAAATATTGGTGTAAGTCCGGGAAGATATGATATTTTATTACAGCTTTTTTTAGTTTTTGAAAGGAGTGACAGATAAAATACGACAATACATGCTGCATGTTTATATTTTATGTTGGTAAATGATAGAAATATTACTGTTAATAATATAGGATTCAATGCACAGGTGATGCTTTCCTCAAATTTTTGCTTCGGTGCGTGTATTAAATAAAATATAGACTAATGATGTCTCTCGGGCTCTTACATGATACCTTTTCTTTTTGGTTTGATGAATATTAAGTCTTGGATTTAGGCTTCTGTTATATCAAGAAAAACTTTTTCGACCATTTTTATATTACCATGGGCATTTAAGGTTCGAATTTTTATGTATTGTGCTTTTTGATGCATTTTCGCGTTTATTAACCTTGTCCTATCCTAAGAATTGTTAAATATTTATATGCGTCAATTTTATAATTTCAACTTAATTTATTATCTACCAAGTCTTATTTCTATATGTTTTAGCCTTAAAATATTTAGTGGAAGCCGCTGTATAATTCAAAGCTCAACAAATATTATTTTTATTAATATTTCTGAACTAGAAGTATCAAATCTGTTTATTTTGGCTTGAAGTTTAGTTTTATTCGGTATTTAATTACATTTTGGAAAACTCAAAATCAGAAATTTAAGCAAAGATTAATGTTTTATTGCAATATGAATTCTAGGTTGCATTCATTCGAGAGAGGGTATTTTAAAACCCAAGTTCTTAAATTTAAGATATGCTTGCTTCATATACAAATATTTTCTTTGCAATCTTACATTAGTTCTCTTTCGTCTCACAAGGTAGAAAAAAATACTTAATAGAACGTTGCATCCTAAAAAATATGTAATTCTTGATCTATAAAAATGTTTCTTTTTTTTGATTGGTGTGGCATTTCTCATTATTTCTTTCTAGAGAACACTAATACTCATAATCTCGTGCTTTCTGGCGTTACTAATGCAAGATGCAGCTGCTATTTTTGAATTTTTAACATTTTATCTTTATGGCGTGTTGTAATATATTTAATAAATGTATGTATAATCCTATATTATATTTTTTTGCGGTTTTTATAGCAAAATTAGCTTTTTTTATATTTTAAACTATTTTTTGTCCGCTTTTTGTAGAAATTTTTTTATTTATACTATAAAATTAATGGGTTGCTTTAAAAGAATCTCTCTTCTGAATTAAACAACTTTTAAGTCTTTCCCAAGCCAGGATTTAAATTTAAATTCTTTTTAACTATATGGTCTAAAATTTATGCTAAGGCTGACAAGACTTAGGATCAAGACACCTATTGCGGAAAAATATGTGGTTAAGACAAATTTCTTCTTTTGCTAGCTAATCTTTGATAAGGCAGGTGTATTGCTGTTCCAATTCGCAACCCTTTCTACAATTATATCATGGAAAAATAGATTCTAATAAATCAATATACTTTTACAACACAAATTTCCGATTTTTTGTTTATATTCATGTATTCAAGCGGAAAATATATTGTATTTATACTCACATATTGAGTTATTTAAGTCTTATCTTTCTCTCTATGTAGAGTTTTAAAAGATAGAAGGTCAGTTTATTCTGTAGATGTTCCCTTTCCTAGTATTTTCTATGTCTATTTCATTTTTATTCGAAGCTGGTTTTAAGATTTAAGAGTAATTCAAAATTTACATGCGTTCTTATCTTCATCTTCAAATCTCTTGTTTTTATCTTACATAGATCATGATCAGATTTACAAGCATAGTCATTAATTTCAGACATTTTTTTATTTTCTATTTTTTTCTATTTTTTTCATTTAATTCGTTAAAATTCGAGGTTATTAAAGATGTACTCATAGATCCAGTTAGTTAATATCTTATCGGAAATTCAATTTATTTACGCACATTCTACATAATATTTGCTAAACAGATGGTTCTTAGGCGGGTATTCCTTTCCACCTTTTATATTTCAAAGCGCCTTCTTTTTGTCAAAAGTAGATAGAATATGAAATCATGGAATCAAGAAACCGTAAAAAAGTTTATTTAGTAGCAACTTTTCCTTTATCATGCCTGAAATCAGGAAAAATAGATTTTAAATAGTCCACCTGTTATATACTTCGAAAATGAGAAGCTAAATGCTAAAATATGAGCGACTTCATAAAAAAAAGTAACTGCTATGACAGTAGCGTGATACAAGCCAATATTTTTTGACTTTAAATCTTGATTATCATAAAGACTTAAAATCAACAAATCAAGAAATGATAAAAAAAATTTTCGAGTGGAAACGAATCTAGATATTTATTAAAAAGTGTAAAGATTTCCAACCTTACTAGCCTATGAAGCTTAATGATGTAAGTCAAATTAAAGCTTAAAATTATTTCCGCTAAATAAATAATATATATCTTGTTGATTTGCAGAAATATTCAAAAATTATATGACTGTGAATGATCCTAAACATTCTAGATGTAAAGCCAGGTTTTAATCTGAGATACAATTGCAAATAAAGTTAAAATGTGGTGTTGCAAGCGCACTAGAAGAGAATATATTCTCAGATGATACGAATAGTATTTTTCGAACGAACAATTATAAAAGGTTTGTTAATGAATGAATAAAAACGTTTGTCTGTATTAAAACATTTTTTTATTGCCAAAAGAGAAAATTTCCTCTAAATCAAAGGCAAGTTTAGAGATGAGACCAAAGAGTCTTACGTAAGCTTGGTATCAACCGAAGAATATTTATCTTAAATATATGAATCGATTTGTATGAGAAAATCGTTCTATACTACAATCAAAGTTAATCTAAAACAGTGATTTTTACCTTTTCAAATGAGCCACACCCCTTTGACTCTGAAAATTGGTCCCAGCACCCACAAAGAAAAAATGTTTCTTTTTTTTCTATTTGTTACAAAAAAACCACGTTCAAAATTTTGTAGGAGCTTAAGCTTTTGACAGGGGCTTCTGTCGCACTCCAAAAAATACTTTCTCGCATCTTTGGTTAAAAACCGCTATTCGAAACGATTAGAAAAACACCATTGGTAAATTTAGAAGTCAAATACACCAAAAAGCTGTTAAATACAAAGAGAATGCGCTTTTCTAATAATATTCGAGTTAAACCAATGTTGAAATCCTGATCACAACTTCGTTGTGCCATTAGATAATTTTAGAGTGAATACTTGGCATATTTCTAAAAACTCAATATTTTCCAACTGTGTTATATAAAAAAGAGATAAACATGTTTTGAGTATGAAAAGGTATACCAATGTGTATTTACATCGTTTAAACTTAAATCCAGGGATGTAATTTTTCTAAATAGATGTTTAAATAGCGATTAACCAACAGAAAATGAAAAATCATGATTGAGTTTTGTCAGAAAACCTTTAGATGGTTGTTTCCGAAGTAGAAATTTTCGATTTTTTTATAGAATGCGACTGCAAAAACAATTATTTTTACAAAAATCATATTAAGAAGTATCATTATAAGGAATTATTTCTCCTCAAATACAACACAAATAAATAAAGGCTAGGTTATTAAGATAATGGTCTATAACTTCAAGAGAGCCTTGTATTATTTTTTTCATTTTAATTTTTTATTGATTGAATGTTTTTCATCTTTTTACATTTCTTACAATCAGAAAACCAATAAAAAATAAACTATGGAACACAAAGAAAATGCTACAACTATAATTGGATTTTATCAATTGTATTTAGATGTGTAAACCTGCGGAAATATATCATTTAAGGTTTAATGAACAGTTTGAACGTGGTTGTGAAATCGGTTCGTCATTGAATCACAGATTTTCAAATTATTTTTAAACAATGATTTTTTAGTAAAACCAATCTCAATTAAGTTATTAAAAATAATTGTAAAGTAAAAAAACAAACCAAATTTACGTTTAGAATTTAAATTTTGACTCCCATTTTTTTAAAAAATAATTTATCTGTATTAATAAAAAAATCTTTAAATTTTTTTGTTACCAAATACTTTTAAACCCATGAAAGTAGAAGTTATATCTTCAAACGATGAATCTATAAAATTCATTTTAAAAAATTCTTCTATTTCGTTTGCAAACTCTCTAAGACGTGTTTTATTAAGCGAAGTGCCAACTATTGCAATAGATTTGGTAGAAATAGAAAAAAACAATACAGTATTACCCGATGAAGTTATAGCACATAGATTAGGGCTTATTCCTATATATTCAACAAATACAGATCTTAAATTTCATAATGAATGTACATGTGACTCTTATTGTTCAGAATGTAGTATTTCTATTGATTTGAGTGTTTCTAATACAGATGATGCTATAAGATTGGTCACTTCAAACGATTTATTTACTTCGTCTGACACACCGCTTTTTAAATTTTCAAAACCACCTTTACTAGCTAAACTTTCTAAAAATCAAACTCTTAAACTCAAATGTATAGCACGTAAAGGAATAGCGAAGGATCATTCTAAATGGTGTCCTGTCAGTGTCGTTAGTTATGAATACGATAAAACAAATAAAAGAAGGGACACAGATTTATGGTACGAAGAGGATATAGAAAAAGAATGGGAAGGACTTAAACAAGACGAACCAGACATTGGATTGGATATTACTGAAATAGAAATGGGTGTAGAAGTTATTGAAGGGGTATATGAACCTGTCTCAGTTGTAAGAGCTGGGTTAGATGTATTGAAGAACAAAGTCAGTAATTTAATTTATTTATTGGAAAATGAAGAATAAACTGTTTCTATTTCTTTACTTTTCAATTTGACATTTAAATTATTATTTCATACAAAGAACTAAAATTAAAAATTATTAAAAATAAAAAAGTCTTTTAAAAAAACGGTTTCCTAAAAAAAATATTCAAAAATGAAATTAAAAAATAAAATTAAAAGAAATAAAAAAAATGTTTAAAATCAAAAAGAAATAAAAAAAATTTAAAATAAAAAAAATTTTAAAATAAAAATAAAAAAAAGGTTTAAAATTAAAAAGAAATAGAAAAAAAATAAAATTAAAAGAAATAAAAAAAGGTTTAAAATCCAAAAGAAATAAAAAAATCAAACATTTTTTTATTCAAACAACGAATTAATAAACAATAAATTTATTTTTTATTCTGACTTCGCTAATTTATCAACACTTACTTCTTTTACGCTTCCATTTCCAAAACGAACAATACAAACATCTCCTTTCATACTCAAAACAATTCCTTTCTCGTTTGTTTCTACAACACAGCATCTGTCAAAAACAACAGGTGGTGCATATTCTACATCACTTATATCAAATTCTTTACCGTTTCTAGTAAAATATGTAGATTTGTACAATTTCTCTACCACGTCAAACCCATCATCAGTCTTCAAAATAATTCCTTTATAATTATTTTCTTGGTTGGAAAATTTATTTGAATATCCCGGTGTTTGACTCCCCAAAGACTTGTTTGTCGTGGAATATCCCGGTGTTTCTCCTGTATATTTATTTGACGTAGAATATCCAGGAGTTTCCCCAAATTTATCCTTATATCGATGACTAGGTGTCTTATATCCAGGTGTTTCACCAAACTTTTCTTTATACCGATGACCAGGTGTCTTGTATCCCGGTGTTTGTCCATACATATGGCCAGGCGTTTTATACCCCGGGGTTCCACCATATTTTTCATTAAAAATATAATTTTTACTTCCCTCAAATCCACCAACTTTCTGAACTTTGTCTCTTCCTATATTAACGTATTTCAAATTACTATTCAACTGAACTCTAAAAGTATCTCCATAACAATCTTTAACCACTCCTTTATATCCTTTGAATTCTCCTTCTTGAAGTAAAACTTCTTTGTAAAGAAACGGATCCCTTTTTAACCGCTGTCTCGGTACAGAAGAATTTTTTATTATAGTTGGAACGGTATTTGCAAGTCTGAGAAAATCAATTTTTACACTTTTTTGTTCCGTAAAATTATTGAAAGCAACAACCGCTGTAGAATTAGTAACATTTAAAATTACGCCAGGTGTTTGTTCAAATACAACCAAATCGCCTTCTAAAAAATCTCTTTTTACAAACGAAGAATGAACCTGAATCAAATTGTTGCTATTTCGTTTCAAATAATTTTTATCTGTTTGATTATTATTAATTGTTCTTATAAACAGTTCCTGTCCACTCACACTTTCAACAATACCAACACTGTTAGTCATTTCTCCTTCCAATACTCTTATACGCTCACCAGACATTATTCCGTTTTCACAGAACATGCTCATTTCACTAAATGAAGGTTCAATTATTGTGAGTTGCGTGGAATCAAAAACTTTTTCTAAAAAACCGTTTTTGTAAATTTCTTTTTTATAAATAAAATAATCTTTGGTTTTAAACACTTCGTTGGGAAATTCGGTGGGTTCAAACATTTTTTTTGTTGGAAGTCTTGGCACAAGTCGTAACTTTGTTCTACCCGGTCCTTGAACACCAATGACTTGTCCGATATCGTTTTTGTATTTTCCTTTTCCTATTCTCACATACATTCCACTTTTAAAAACAACATTTTCATCGGTTGCGGTACTGAGAGCATCTACCATCTCTTCAAGAGGAACAAGTGTAATACGAGCTCTGATATGCTCTTGTATGTGTTGCTTAGAGTAGGATTCGATATAAATGTAGCCAGGAAGATTGTCGCGACAAAAAAGCGATAAAATAGGAGAATTGGCAAATTTCACCATCAGTTGCTGTAAAATACGTTTTTCTTTATGCGGTTTTACTTTTATAACCCAAAGTTTTGGTGATGTTTTTGTGGGGAGAAGATTCTGCTGCGCCATTTCTGATTCAACATATTCTTCTTCTACTTCTCCTTCTTCTAACTCTTCATCTACATCTTGATATTTCTTGATTAATTGATCGGTGAAATGCGTCCAGTCACGTGTAGCTACGGGTGAGGATGGTGTTGAATATGTTGATTCATACGAAGAAGAAGAAGATTCTTCGGCCTCAATATCTATAAATTCGCTATGCTTATTTTTTGGCATTCTTTCTATTAAATGGGTTAATCTTTGAAAGAAAATTCTTTTTTAAAAAAAAAATCAAAAAATTTGTAGAAACATAATTTTTTTAAATTTTGAAAAATATGTAATGAAGATATTTAATTTTATTTAAAAAATTCATCTCTTGTAATAAATCCAGCTCTTTTTATAAAATTCATCTCTTTTTAATAAATTTATCTCTTTTTATAAATCCAGCTCTTTTTATAAATTTATCTCTTTTTATAAATTCATCTCTTTTTATAAAATTTATCTCTTTTTATAAATTTATTTCTTTTTAATAAATTTATCTCTTTTTATAAATTTATCTCTTTTTTATAATTTCTAGATATTTTAAATAACACTACTACTTATATTTAAGTGTTAATTAAGTTAAGTCTTTGAATATTTTATTTTAAACAGCTAAAAAATTTAAATATTTTTTAGAAAAAAAATGCATAAAATTAAATTCAGAGAAGAAAGGAGAAGAAGACAATAAAAATCAATAAAAATTTTTTTTAAATATTTGGAAAAAAATAATTTAATGTAGCAAATAAAAAAATTAGAAATAAGGAGGAATGTAAATAATTAAATTGGATGAAATTTAACCCCTAAAATTGCTTTGAATTTTTGAAGCAGAAAACTTAGAAAATTTATATTATTTATAAAGATATTACTGTAATGGTAATATCTTTTCTACATATTTGTGTTTTTTGCAAATATTTGAGTAATTAGAGGAATATTATTGAATCGTGATTTACTTTTGTCACATAGTTATGTTGCAATCAAATACCATAAGATGTATCTTAAAAAACTTCAAATACCAGTAAGAATAGAAGCATATATTTAGTCAATAGTACTCAAAAAGACAGTCAAAATTATTTCTTCTGAAGCAGAAGAAAATTATAGACAAAATAAATGATGAATAAATACAGTAAAATAAATAAATATATTAAAGTGATATAGGATATTCCTAATATCAACTTGTATGCAACAAAGTATTTCGATTATTAAAAATTCTTTTAAAATAAACTAAATATTTGATAAAATAGCAAATATTTACAATAATTTTGATATAATTAATTATTTTTTATTTAGTTAATAGCTCGCTCCTTCCCTATAGATGGAACACAATCCAACGATGAATCATAGCTTCACCAAGTTATAGGCGTCCCAAAGACAATTTTCTTTTGATTGGTTAGGTTGTCAGTCTTACGCAAACTTTCCTAACGAAAGATAGAGAGTGCACCAATCGGGGATCTAACCTGGCCTTCTGAATTAAATTCCGATATACTCACCACTAGACCATTGACGCCATAAAATTAATTATAGAGAAACAAAATGCATATAAATATATACAACTTAATAATATAAATATTTTTACATATATTTAATTATTTTTCCTGTGAGTTTTGTCATATAAAAAAGATTTGGGTAATGCTTTATATTACTTGTTGGATATATCATCAATACTATATTTATCATTAAGGCTGTATTTATAAAAACTCAATATCAAGAGTAATAAATTTCTTTACTAATAACTCTAAAAATACAAAAATTAAGCTTTTCTTAAAAACCTACTTGTTTAAAAAAAATAAAAACTGAATTAAAAATTCAATCCATATAAAAATTTAATAATAATATTCATATTGCGAATAAAATGAATAAGAAACTACTTTTTCACAAATCTTTTAAGAGAATCTATCTCTGAAAAAGAGTAAAGACTAAAATAAAATAATTTAAATCTTCGCTATTTACCGGTTGTTTTAAACGTATTTCCTACTTTATATGATTAAAATATACAAGTAAGTGAATTTTAGATTAAAAAAAACAAAACTTTTTTTTGAAAAATATTTTAGTATCTGAAAATAAATCATCCGATTAAAAATCCTATATTTTAAATAATTAAATTGATTGAATTGATTACAAATTTGATTAATTTCAAATTGAATCAAATTTAAGATATTATAATAGTTTGGATTAAAGTTTTAAAGAAATTTTTATCTGTAAAAATCATGACTTATTGATTTAATAAAATTGATTAGCAAATAAATAAATTTACTTTTTAAATATGTAAACATCCTTAAATATTTCATTAAGAATAAAGCAGTCTTTAAATTATTTTCATATCGTTTAATCTTTAAAATACAATTAAAACTACAAATTAGATAGATAGATATATATTAAATATCATGAAATTGCACAATAAATTAGGAAAGTATTTCATACAAATCTCTGATATAAAAATCTTAAGAAAGAGAAATTTTGTTTATATAAAAAGACGAAAATAAAATAGAATTTATAGTAATTTATAAAAACCTGGTATAAATTTATAAATTTATTTCTAAAAAACTGTACAATCTAATCTAAATTAATAGTTTCTCATAGCATTTTAATCTGGAATATCAATAATGAATAATCTGTAAAAAAACTGTACAATCTGATCTAAATTTATAATTTTATAAAAACCTGGTATAAATTTATTTCTAAAAAACTGTACAATCTAATCTAAATTTGCATGTCTTTTTAGAATATTTTAAATCTTAAAAACTAAAAGTTATTTAATCCGAAGAAATTACAAAAAAAAATAAAAAGGTATTTTACACATAAGAAATCAAAGTTAAAAAAGGCGAATAAATTTACAAACACAGAAATATGAAATTATTTTTAAACAAAGAAACACAATTTTATTAAAATTTATGTCTTAGAAATAATACGAGGATTAAATTTTAAAGCAAACAGTCCAATCAAACAAGCAAATAACGAAGAAATAAAAACACGTTTTCTCCAAAAGAATTGCACACAAATTTTAGAAATAAGTCTGAATTCTACATACCAAACAAGTAGATATGCCTTTGGTTCGTATTTCATAATTCTAGAAATATAATTTAAAGCTTTTCTAACGTCTTTTTCACATCCAAGTCCATTTTCGTACATATAAGCCACCGAATAGAAACCTTCTGGGTCATCAAGAAGAGAAGCAGACAAATAAATAGAAAAACTACGCGTATAAGATTTTTCTACACCGATTCCATAAAAATAGCAATCTCCCAATTTCACCAAATTATTTTTGTGTCCCATTTGTGCCAATCGATGATTTAAATCAAAAATTATTTTATTCTGATTTTCTATCAACCCACTATGATTGTAAAGTAGAAACAATGCATTCTGCATAGAATGTATCGAACCCATTTCACCAGCAAACAACAAATACATCAAAGATGATTTATATTTTCTTTCTACAAATCTTTTTTCTGCTTTGTTTTGTATTTCTACAAGGTCTGTGCTGTAATCACAGACAGAACAAAGATATTGAAGAGAAACTCTGTAATTCTTAGATTGATACAATTTCAAAGCATAGCTATAAATTGCAGGTAAAAAACCTTTATTTGCTGCATTTAATAAATAAACCAATCCCATTTCTTCAACCATATAAACATCTTTAAAAAATTTATAAAGATTGTAATCTGCCTCAGCCAATCCTCTTTTAGAAGCTTCTTCAAAATACGCTTTTGCCGCCAAAAGATCGTTGTGACTTTCATGTAAAAATATTAAACCGAGTCCATTGTAACAGACAGGATCCTGTTTGTTTGCCCCCTCCATAAAATAATGCATCGCCGTAGTAAAACATTTTTCAACTCCTTTCCCTTCATAATACAACATTCCAAGAATTCCCATCGCTTTTTGATTTCCTCTTTCACTCAAAATTTTAAGAACTTTTAAATATTTTTCTGGTTCGATATGTCCACCTTTAATAAGTTTAAGAAAATTTGTTTCTGCTTTCGAATCCCCTGAACCAATAAGATACGTAAGGTGCTCAATTGTTTCGTACAAATATTTTTCTTTTTTTATTTTTTTAAAATTTCTCTTGGATTTTATGTCACTTCTTCTCTTTTCAAACACTTCTTTAACTTTTTCAGCAACTTTTATTGCCAAATCTGCTGTTTCCTTAAAATCAGAATTCAAACCAAATGAAAAGAACGAATTGTGCGAAAATATTATTTTATAAAAGTCTTTACTACTTGTTTCACCTGCAATCAACCTAAAGAATGCTTCTTCTTGTTTCCCGTAAAATACTCTGTAAATAAAATAGAGATATATTTGATCGTCTGGTTTTCCTAATGATAAAGCCATTTCTTCTGCTTTTTTTATATTACATTCTTCAAATAATATTTCTTCAATTTCATTTGTTCGTAATATATTAAACAGAAATAAAAAAAATATCATTTTTTGAAATTTAGGGTGAAAAACAAATAATTTTATTTTAAAGATGAAGTTTTTACTTCTAAGATGGTCCTTGGTAAATAAAAAAATAAATAAAATTAATGAAAGAATCAATGAATGAAGGAATAAATAGAATAATTATAAGGAAATCAAATTAAGAAGTTAAGATTATTTTTAATTCAACCCTTTCATAGCAAAATTTTTTTCTTCCAATCAGAGAAATACAAATATAGTTTTTTCATTCAAAAACCCATCTTTTTTATATGAGAAGTGTAGAACATTGTGACATGTTTAAAACTTTTGAATCACCAAAGGATTTTATAAAAATGTATATAAAAGTATTCGATATGCAAAAAGACACGCCATATAAAGTATTTCTCAACGATACACCATATTATAAGGATTTTCATAGTTTATTTATAGATGATCTTTTTTCAAAGGTAAATTCATCTACGAATCAGAAAAAAATACGAAAATATTTTTTAGAAATAGAAAATATATTGCTTAGTATGAAAGATAGAGAATTTTATGATATAAACTTTTATAAAGATTGTATGAATATATATTTGAATGCTGTCACGTATTTGATTGATAATTCTGAAAGTGAAATAATGGAGTATAAAGATAAAGAAGTCGTTTGTTCAGAAAGGCTTGTTGATTCGTGTGTTAATTTATTTGTATTTACTTCAAAAAATATTTGTTTGTATAATTTTTTTCTGAGAAATTTGTGTATGGATTTGAATGCTTCTTTTACAGATATAGTAACGTTTTTTGAGAAGATAAAAAATATTAAAAAAATAATTTTTGAAATAAATGAAAGCATTAGATCTGTAGAAATGTCTAAATATAAGGAAAAAGCAGAGCTTATGGCCAAAATTAACATATCTGATTTACTTATATCAGATATCAGAGTTTTACAGCATTCCTTTGATACATTTTTTCAAGAATTAATTTTTTTGATTCAAAAATATTTATTAACTTTGCCAATGGAAGAGGCGTATTTGAAATCTATGAATTTTACTTCTGAAATGGTATTGAGTAATCTTGCAAACGAAGAGTTGGCAGAAAATATGAAAATATTTTCTTCTAAACTATTAATACAAGAAGAATCTAAAAAGTAAATAAAAGTATTTTTAAATATTTCTTTCGCGATTCTATTTTTGTTGGTTTCTTTTCGAGTAAAACGTAAATACAGCCTAAAAAGAATTAGGAAAAGGTGGTAATAAAAGTTTTATATCCATGAGGAAAGACTTAATATGTAAAAACGTGCCTTTTTAAATCAATGGAACTATAAAGATTCGCCGTTTTTATTTAGAATACAGCGTTTTGAACTAAAAATACTGCAACATATATCTGATTAACTACCAATAGCATATTTTCTCCATCAGGCTTCATTTTAATGGTTTCGAAAGATATTAAATATTCTGTATTAAAGTTACATTAAAATGCTCAAATTAATCGTTACCATTTTGTCTAATTAAGTTAAGTTTTTATTAAAAATAGACTTGGAATTCTTTTCCCTCGTAAAAAAAGACCTGAAAGAAATTATTTGAAGATCTGATATTGGTTTTTAACTTACTCTAACTTAAATTTCTTAGTTCGGCTTAGTTGATGACTAAGAAAAGAAGGATAGAAAACATACCTTTAATTTGAAAAGAGAACAAGACCAAATAGTACTCAATTATGTTAAATTACCTTTAAGAACGACTCAATATCTTATAAATTCAAAAAAAATGTTTTTAATATTCAGAAATTTTTTGATTTAGAAAATTTTTAAAATTCAGAAATTTCCTTTATAGAATATTGATATCAAAACTTCATTTAAAGATAACAGATGACTGCTGTATACATTCTCATAGTTTTAAATATTACACACACATTCTATCATCATTATTCGTGTGATTTTCTGTACAATAATCATGTGTAAATTTAAGTGTGATTTTTCGAGACAAAAAAAAATCAATTTTAAGTTCATAATATTCAATTATTTACTTTTCTTACTTTTAATGAAAAGATCAAATCTCAAAAATAATGTTCTTCATAAATTTCAAAGATTTTCAATTTAACTTTGAACAACTAAATTCTTGCTACATGATTGAAGGTCAGTTTATGTGCGTTTGTCAAAAAATTTATTGTGGGTAAATATAGAAAGCAAATCCGAAATTTTAGTCGTATGTTTGAGCTATTCCGAAGTCGATTTTAGACTAAATACTTCAACCATATATAAATCAATACACAATTCATATGGTTTTAAATGATTTGATTGTAAAAGGTAGCAAAAAATTGGCTTGGATATGCAACCTTTAGACTTTAAACATTTATGATATATCCTTTAGTGAATGCCTATTTGCATGCAAATGATGGATAAAAAAATTCATATAATTTATAATATTATTGAAATTAAGAGTTAAATTTATACGATAATTAGAAGAAACACAGGAGTCAGGATATTATTATATATGGATATATTGCACAATTTTGTGCAATAAAGTTTTATTACTATAGAAGAACAACCCATATAACAAAGTTTAATGAATAAAGCTTCATTCAAATATTTGTTATGAATTTATATCTATTTCATTGATTCTTTTATAAAATCTTATATTTGCAGTAAAATTATATTCACACTATATAATTAGACAAAATTTAATGCCGAGGACAATAAAATATAGGGGGAGGCTCTAATTCCACACACATTGTCACTAAAATTATTTCAAATTCCATGTTTTGTTTATATTTTTAATACCATTGAATGTATATGATCCTGATCTAGTTCATGTTTAAATGCTACATTTTTTAAAAAAAAAGAAAACATAAATTGAATCTGTGTCCTAAGAAAATGAGATAAATTAGAAGATTACAATTCAAACTACGCTTGAAAAAGCTTTTCTATTTCATTTATTTTGTTTTTATATGTTTCGTTAATGGAAACAAATATTAAATTTTTCTGGCTAATCGTAGTATTCTACTAAATAAAATTTGATTTGAACCATAATATTAAGGTGTATAAAAATTGGTTAATAAATTTATTATATAAAGCAAACAAAAACGGAACAGAACAACCTCAGGTAAAGAAATAATAATTGTAAAAATAATTCTTCATTAAATAGTCTTTTCGGTTTTTCTATTATTATAATGGATCTATCTATACTAAAGATATTTCATTTGAAAGTTTTTTTGACAGTTATATATACAAAAAAACATGTTTTAATAGTATAAATAATCTCTATTACTTAATAGAGCTTTGAAAATTAATTAATAAGTAACTATATCTGTAAAAACGAAAAAGCCCTATTCTACCCAAAATGTTCATGGAAAACATACAGCAAATGGGTATAGTAAATGTGTCCGAAATATATTATTTGAATAAAAATCTTTTAATTTACTTCGGTTTTCCTAATACAGGTTATTGGATTATATGTATCAAACCATACAAGGATATTGAATGTCGAATTCATTCCACACCTACAAAAAAATTTTCCAACAAAAATTCAAAAGACGATAGATCATTCGAGTTTATACACCAAACTCCATTATTTACGCCAGTCTTTTTTCGAGGCCGGTTTTCTTTGTAATTATTTTTTCATATTTTATTAGTTTAAGAAATGCGAAAAATCAGAAAATCAGTCATCTGAAATTTAAATAGAAGAACAACGTGAAAATTACACCCATGGATATATAAACGGTGTATGTGAAGAACCTAGATTTTATTCATTAACCTTGTTTTCAATACTAAAAAAAATTCATTATAATGATACTTCTTAATGCGATTTTGTAAATAATTTTTTATTTTCCGTTACATTCTAATATAAAGATATTTCTACCGCTTCTATAAACAACTTTACAAAGTCTTTCTCAATAAAAATTAACTATTTAGCTTTTTTCGCCTTTTATTTGCAGCTGATGTCTCTCTTTGCGTGCATTACATAATCAATTCAATTTAAAACGAAAACGAAGGAGGAATACATGAATTTTTCAACGTATTCAACCATTTCTCTGAGTATTGATTAAACCATTAAATCCAAATCTATTATATTGAATAATGGCCGCGGTATTTGCTCTAAGTTCATTATATGGCTCCTTAGTATTAACTACTATTTTCATAATTCTCCCACCTTTTAGGAGCAGAATTTACTTGAAGTATTCCCTGCTTGTAGTAAGAGGCAACTAAAAGGGACATTTCTCCAGGTTGAGCAATGAGCTAAAAACCTACTTTTTAGAACCACATTTTTCGAAACCCAAAAAAGTAAACGAACCCCATGAGAAAGAGACCGGTGAGCGGCATTACCGAGGGAGGCCAAAGATCGTGCAGAGTTTGAGCGCTGAAAAAGAATGAATTTTCATACTATGGTTTTTATTCTGATCCTAAAAAAATTCTTCATATATTACATTTTCTCAGCTTTAAAAACATTTTCCTTTCATACGCCCTAAAACCCGCCTCGGTGTTTTATTATTTTTTTGCGTAATGATTGATTAGAGATATACTCAGTCTGCACGTATAATTCGATCTTAATTTTTGGCTAAATATTTTTAGATTTATAGCTAACTTCCCTAAGATTTTAAAATCGTATCTTTGCGCATTCCCCTACCTTTCTTAAACCCTGTTCTTATTTAGAAGATAAAAATTTAAATTGACATATATTTTTTGATTGATAAATACTCTTGCCATTCTCTTTTTCTATGGTTCCCGATACATACTCGAGGGAGAAAAATATTTTTACGTGCGTTCGTAACACATTATACGGGCTTTATATTCAATATCATGCCATATAAAGATCTAATATTTACACCCAGGCTTTTGGAGATTTATCGAAATTCGTTATTATTTTCAAGTATCTCCGCATATCTCAATATACTTTTGGATTATTTATCTCGAAAAATTACTAGCAGTCGTCTGATTTGCATATTTAGCTCAAAGCTAAGAATTTAGTAAATTTTGGCATGTTCTGACGAATATTTTCAAATGTTCTCGCTCGTACTGACAGTATTGACTTAAACTTTCTGGTACATTGCATTTATGCTAATACGATAGTAAGATATAAAGAAGTAAAAACCTGATAAATTTTACAAACACTATTCTCTAAAACCTTTCTAACTTATAAATACTTGTCGTATAAATCCTACCAGCTTCTATGTTTTTATTTAGTGCCCATTATGATAACCGTTTTTTCATATTGCTATTCATGTTGATGCGTAAACTCTTAGGATATTTTAAAGTGGTATAGTCTTCGAATTTATAATTTCACCACTTCTTTCATTCCGATTGAACATTTTTTCTTTAGAGTGACATTTTATCCACCCTCAAAAAAATATGAATATAATTTAAAAAGCAGGAATACTCATCATAAGAAAGTTTAACTAAAAAATGATTCCTTAATTTTTTTTGCCTTGATCTAAAGATAAATATAGAGAAGTTTGCAACGAATGATACCCGTTTCAAGATAATCTAATCTTCTAGAAGGTGTCTACATATATGAATTTAGGGATGATAGAGAAAACAGAGGTAATTTGAGACGTAGCAGATTCGAAGAACTAGAAAGAAAACTGCTATCAAAAGTTGAAAGACATTGTCACATTAAATTAAACGCAAAAAATTCTTTTTCGTAATTAATCAATATGCTATAATTAGTCGAGGTTCACATAGAGGTATTTCGACTACAACCGGATTGCATTTTTAAGTTAGATGATGCCGAGTGATTTTGTTAAAAAAGAATAAATCTTTTACCAAAATGCACAGAACGTTTTTATCTTTTTTAAACAGAGCCTGAAAAGGTCTTATTGCGATATGTTACATGGCCAATAATTATTCGAAACAAATGGCTAGCCTCTAAAGTGGTAAATAAACATCACTTCTAACGCCGAAATCATTTCCTTACCATGTCGGGGGCAGAATTGGTATAGAGTATTCTTTGTTTAGGGTAAGAGGTGACTAAAAGTGACTGGTCCTTCATGTTAGGGTTGATGTAGGGCTAACAACCCTATTTTTAATACCACTTTGTTACGAAACGTGAAAAAGTAAACAAATCCACTAGAAAAATACCGGTGGGGTATTATTGAGAGAGGCAAAAGCTCGCGCAGGGCTGTAGTGCCGAGGATGAATGAACACTGAAATCATAAAGAGGGACGATTTCAATAAAACCCATCTTCACAAATATAACTTAGGTTAATAGAAGAAGTCATTAAAAAGAATTTAAGAAAGTAAAACTTTCAAAATAACTAACGAAATATAAAAAACAAAACATAACCCACCGTTATTTATTGCAAGAAAATAGAAACTTTTATATGGTATGGACGCTTCCATATAACTAAAAAAAGCGAAAATGTCAACAAATTATGAAACAGCGTTCTGTTTATACAGGATAGGAATGTATTCCAGGGAGAGATCGTATATAGCCCTAATGCAGCAAGCATTGTAAGACAGTAGAGTATCTGGGAACTCGATTTGCCAAAACCCTAATCCTGTGTATATCATTTGCATATTCAAGGAGCACGAGGCATAAAGTTTTTCTTCCAAATATATATAAATTCAAGTCTATAAAACTAAGTAAGAGTCACACAGTTCAAGAATTTTTTGAGAATGAGTATGCTGAAATAAGACTATACCCCCGAATAAAAACTGATGTCAAAATTTGAAAAAATAGACCCAATATATTTATTTTTAATGAGAAGAAATAGTTCGACACATAGTAAGGTAGGAATTTCTTTCCAAAGTTTACTTCTACGAGTGAAACCGAAAGAACTTGGAATATTGACCGACATATTAGCTAATGATTTAGCGTTATTTATGAATTATGTTGATATAATCCCCTATTGAAGACCTTGAATTTTATATTGTACAAAATACTATATGGCATGCTTTAAAAGACAGATAATAATCTATGAATGTAGAGTTATATACCTAATCCATAGTACTTAAGAAAACAGTAGAATCAATTTCCTTTGATAGACGAAGAGAATTCAAGCAAAAGCAAAATGCCGAAGCGAGCTTGTAAAGGGCGCCAAAAGATGCTATTTCAGGAGCCAAGATGTAGGAGGAACCAACAATCCTTTAGAACAAATGGGTAACGAGAAATACGGTGTTAAAATATTAGTACAAAAAGTATGTACTCATAGAGTATCTGTCCGTAACTACAGTGGAAAATAGAAAATGAAAACATATGAAAAATCAGATGATGAAAAAGAGACTAAAGTGGTTTAAGAGGTAGAATAAAAAATTTAAAGCGGTGAAATTCTTTTTAAAATTAAAATTTTTGAAAAAATTCTTAATATAATTTAATTTAGTCTTAGAATGGAAAATGACTGTGAAACAAGCTCAATATCAAACAATACTTCTTATGTTTAATATATTTTAGTTTCTCTTTTATGTTCCATAATTTAAGTTTTGTAATATAAAAGTGAAGAATATATGTATCTTTTCAAGTACAATAAGGTATAAAAATGTCAAAACAATTTATTTTAAGATTTTATATATTGTTGTATTTTAATACCAAAAAGTTATTTTAAATAATTGATCCACTTGCTGATTGTTTATACTCGCCTGATTTGGAACCAATTAAAAGCGAAAAACACGGTGGCTAAATATCTGGGAAGATAAGAAGGCAATGAGTAAAGACAGATGAGTTTTTAAATTGTGCCCATCGTTTTTGATTCCTAAGAGAATTATTTTTACCAAGAATATTGTAAAGATAAATTCTTTCTGGTTTGTTTTATCTCACAATGGTTGCTTTAACTCAGAAATCTAAAAATTTAACAGATAAAAAATATTGAAAAACGAATTGAATGCATATTTTAAGGAATAGTAAGATAATTCTTCATAATATTTCTTAGAATGAATATCACAAAACACTATAGAATGTTTCTAAAAATGTTAAATTTTTGAATGGCTAAAATATACATATAATCGAGCAGATAAGTTTCAAAATGACAATTTAACCATTTATTTTTATCTAAGGGATGATTAGAATGAAACAAAATAGTAATGCTAGTTAAAAAAGACGATTATACTATGCCCCGTATAGTATATAAAACACAATATGGTGTATCATTTCAAATAGTAGTAACAAAGAAAAGCGCTTGTGTGCTAATAGAGAAAAAAACTCTTAGTTTCGAATGATTGAAATTTCAAAACAAACAAACAATAATTTTAATTTGAGTTGGGCATTGAAAAAGCTGCATCAGCAAGAAAAACGAAAGTCAAAGCACATTAAGGCATGTACATATAATAAAGTATTTAAATCATTTTATTTTAAAATAAAAAAACAAACCTCATTTTAAAACGAACTGTCTGATATCGAAATTACTTTTCGAAATCTTCTATATAGCCTAGTGATTCGAAAGAAATTCTAACAAAAAATGATAATATATAAATCAAAAAACTGTGTAAAAAATTATTATTCTAAATCAAAAATCAAAGAATATTTGTTATTTGACGTTTTTTACACTTTTATTTTATTCGAATTCGATAATGCTAATTTGATGAATTTTTTAGATAATATATATTTTTCGCTCAAATTTGAAATTTTACAAAACTAAAACATTTGTTCGTTAAATTAAAAAATAAAAACATGTTAAATTCATATCTTTTTTAGATTTTAAGTCACACATACAAACTACGGAATATTTTTGTGTAATCCAGATTTGGTCAATTAAAACAATATTTTTGATTTTTTTTTAAAAAAATATTTTCTTTATATTTTCATATTTGGGTAATTGAATTGGTTTTTTTCCGAAAAAGGTCAATTTTTTTTTATAATTTCTATATTGGATCAATTGAAATTATATTTTTTTGTTAGATTTCTATATTACTCTGTTTAATTATATTTTTAAATTTTTACCGACAGAACTTTATAATTAATAAGTGTAACGGCACCGAGTAATATTTTTGGTTTAAAGAAAACATGATATTACATATTAAAAAATTTAGCTTATTATAAGAAAGGCTTAAAAAATAAATACTATAATTGTTCAATAGATTTCTAACCATTATAATTTATAAAATATATTCCATAAAATTCGATTTTTAATTTACTCAAAATGAACAAATGAAATAATTTAATTTAAATAATTTTTTTAATTCTCATTTTTTTTGATTTAATATAAAAAAAATTTTCTATGCCATGAAATTTAAATTCTGGATATTATTTCTGGATTTTTTTAAAGAAGAATCCACTATAAAGAAATTTGATGATATGATATCAGAAATGAAATCAAATCCGATTGCTTTTAATATTTCAATCTTGTTTGTCTCTCTACTCAGATCGAAAACTTCTATGCATGGTAGCGCTAGAATCTGTTTTAAAAACGCCCCTATGCGATAAAGCCAAACGAGATATTATAGAAAAACATATTTTTTTATTGCAAAAAGATCTGAACTATTTCACACCGAGCGAAATTGAATTACTTTGTTTCACAGCATATTTTAAACCGGATAGTAAATTTTCATGGTTTTTACTTTTTCAAACCCGTATTATTTACATTGTATTTTGCGAACTTAAGGATATTATGGAACCATACTTTACACACTTGAATGATAAATGTAAATTTATAGAATATATAAATTCTTATTTTTCGAAATATTATTTTGAAGAAATTCAAGATGATGACGATTTTTTCGAAAATATTCAAGAACATGAGAAGAAAATTATCTCTTATGACTTAAAAAAAATTTCGATGGCTTATAGCAAAGGTGTAGCCTCGAACAGGACAATGAGGTCAACAGAAGAATCAACTTCAAATAGAAACCCTGATTTATCTGGTGGTATTCAAAAATATTTCGGATCTCTAAATTCAAAATTGAATAAGAATAAAATATCTGAAAATAAGGTTCGAAATGACATTAGACAACACACAATATTTTCTAAAAATCCTATCTATATGGACTGTATGCATGTACGAAAAGATATGATTGCTAAGGCGAAAAATTGTCATGTAACATACAGTTTTCATTCGGATCTCTCAATATTATTTGAATTAATTTTTGAAAAGTATTTTCATTCAAGTTTCGATGAAGTATTTTACAGAAAACATTTTAACCCAAAAATTTTTGATATTTATGAAGCAGTGTTGGAAAAACCCGATGAAAAAATAAGAGAAATTGTCTTTGAGAATTTTTATAAAATTATTTTTACATATTATGAAAAACACATAAAATATCTGTTGTCTCGTGTGAGATCGGAATCATTTTCAAAATATGAAAATATTAAAGCCTTTTTCTTAGAACTTTCTTGTCATATTAGGCTTGAAAACCCCTCATGTGGCCCATCATTTATATCGCTTAATTCGAATCCCATTGAGAGTTTTTGTAAGTCTGAATATGTATTTGTATTTGATATTGATGATACATTATTTCCTACCCATAAAATTTCCTCTGGTTTTAATAAAATTTCAGGATTATTCTACACAACACCTGATAGACCATTAAAGGATTTTCTGATCAAACAAGAAAAACTTCGGACTTCGAAAACTGAAGAGGAGTGCGAAAAAATCGTTGAGAAATTTTTACAAATGAATGAGTTCTCGAAGTTGTCGACTATTTTAAGCCATTTAAAATTCAAAAAGGAATTAAAAGAAACTTTACAAAGGATACACCATAGAAAAATTTGTTTTACAAATGCTAACAATGTCTGGGCTTACTACGTTCTAAAGGAATTAGATTTACTCGATTGTTTTGATGTTGTAATTCATAGAGAATCTGAAAATTTAGTAACGTCAGTTTTTAAACCCAACGAAAAAGCCTACAAATTCGTTGAGAAATTTTTAAGAATATCCACTTCCAATATATATTTTTTTGATGATAATTCTGCAAACATAGAAGCTGCAAGCAAAAGAGGATGGAAGGCTTTCCAGGTTACAGAATCACTGGTAGATGTTATAAAGGGATCCCTAGAAAGTCTAGAAAAATCTTTGCAATAAAATAAAATAAAAAAACTTTTTTAAGCGGTTTCTATGTACAACAAGGTTGTAACTTTATTTTTCGACTAAAACCATGACAAGAATGAAGAAAAAAATTTTTTCGTAGTTTCGTAATCTATTTAGATTCATTAAACATTACTATTAAATTTATTTTTTTTTGAAACTTTATGTAATATATTTAATAAAATTCTGGGTAGAGATATTTTTAACATTTTTATATATTTTCTTCTACCTCTTTAACCACTTCTGTCTCTTCTTCCAAATCCGACTCTTTATTTATGTTATTGGTCGGCTCATCTAAAGTGGTTCCTTCTTCTGAAATGTGAGGTGTATTATTTTTCTTATTTTCTGTTTTGTCGCCATTTTCATCTCTATTCGCTTATTTTAAAGAAGGTGTTGGTTCCTCATGCATCTCTTCTCTCATAATAACACCCATTGACGCTCTATCCCAGCTCTCTTCGGCATTTAGTCCTGACCCAAGTCCTCTTCGTCGATCAAAACAAATTGTTTCAAGCGTCTTTTTAAGTACTATAGACTGAATATATGCCTCTTCATTCATGTGTATTTCTAGTCTTTTAAGATGAGATTTATGGTATTTTTTCACAATACCGTCCTAGGTCATCACATAAGGGATTATCTCAACACTACACTTATAAATAAGACCCAACTCATTGGCTAGCGGGTCATACTTCCTAAGTTTTTCAGTTTCAACTATTTGAAGTGAATCTTGGGAAGTGATTCCTACTTCAATGAGTGTTATCTTATTCTTCTTCTTATCTAAAATAAATATGTTCGGTCTTTTATTCCGAATTTTAACATCAGTTTTTATTCTGGTGTCCACTATTATCTCTGCATACTCATTATCAAGAATTTCTTGAACTGGGTCACTCCTAATTCGTTTTGAGTACTTAAACTTATATCTATTTAGGAGAAGTAAGTGTAGGCATCTAACCACTTCATTATGCCGTCTGGTTTAGTCATGGCCTAGCATTTTTTCACATCGAGTTGCTAGATGATATGCCGTCTTACCAGACTTCCCGCAATGTTGACACACACCATCTGCTCCCCAGAATACATTTCTATCCTGAATATAGCAGAACACAGCCTCATTTCGTGGCCTAATATTTCCTCTCTTTAGCCATCTTGAAGAGTCACTAACACTCACAAGCTCATTTTTTCTTGCCTTATATAACTTTGAATGGAGTTTTCGTTTTTCTATTTCGTTATATAGTTTTGCAAGTTGAGCTTCTTCTAAACTTTTCTTAGTGACTTCTTCTACCAACCTGTACTTTACTTTTAAGAAGCCTTTTATTAGTGCAAGATGGGTTTTATTATTATTCTCCACATTTAGGATTTCTGCTCGTCTAGTTGATATTTCTTTGCTTACTTCCAAACAATCCAAGAGTTGCAGAAGCATATGTGCGCTTCGCAACTCAACACTTCTAGGCCTCTTCCAAGTTCTGTTCTGAGAAGAGACAAACGCTCTTTACATCCTGGGCGAAGATGTATCTTATTCTTCACCAACACTGCCCGCACTACATCATCTAACTTAGAGAAGTACGTCGGTTCAAGTCGAAGTACTCCTATGTGATAGTTGATTTACAACATCGAATGTTGATTGATTGCAGAAAATAAATTTTTTGCATTTAATCTAGTGTGACAAAGTCTTTCAACTCTGGATACAAGTTTGCTCTGTACTTCTTAAAATGAGCTACGTGTTGGAATTCTTCTGCTATCTTATATTATTCCTAAATATTTGTAAACACTAACACCTTCTAGAAGAGTAGCAGTATCTTCACAACACTTATCATTTGTGGCTGACTTCTCTTTGTTAATCTCTAAGCCAATCACCTCTAAAAATTCCTTTGCCTCGCCTGTCATAGCACTCAATGTGGAGCTGTCTTTTGCAAGGAGCTTTAGATCATCAATAAACAAGAGATGATTAGTAGAATGGGATTCTGCATCTGTTTGTACTGTCACTTTTGTGTATTTTTCATTAAGCTTTCGGCTTAATGGATCCATACACAACACAAATAACAAAGGTGACAGACTATCTCCTTGTAGAATCCCTCTATCAATCTTCTTGCTCATGATTTTTTCAGGCCCTACTGATATATCAATTTTCCATTTTGATATAATTACCTTAATAAATTTCAGGATCCAATCAGGTAAATTAAGGTTTTCAATGCATTGAGTTAAATAAGCATGATCTATTGAATCATAAGCTTTTTTAACATCAATCCATGTTGCCTTAAGATTATTTCCATACTCTTTATTTAAGGCAATATTCAGTAGAGCCTGCTCTTTCGCTCCCTGCACACCCCTCACCGCTTCTAATTGGTTCTCTGCAAGAAACCCTCGCCTCTCCACTTCAATTTGAACGACTTTCGTCACACACTTTGTCTTTAACTTATAGAGGTCGGACATACAAGTTATTGGCCTGTAGTCAGAGCTTCTTCGCGGAATTCCTTTCGGTATCAAATACGTAAGCCCGCAGTAAAACCAATCAGCTTGAGTTGTTCCTTCTAAACATATAACTTTCACAATATCATAAAAATATTTGTGAAGAGTTGTAAGTTTCTTAATGAAAAAATTGTAAATACCATCAATTCCAGCAGCTTTCCAATTGGGAAGCCAATTAATGATATTTACAAATTCATCAAGTGAATGAAACGTGGTCGGATGATTATCTGATACAAAAGGAATCAAATAATCATCATACGTGACTGTGTCATCATTTTTGTTCCACATTGTAGACCAAAAACTCACAATTTCATCACGGCTAACCACATGCTCGGATTCCACACGCTCAGATAACCCACGATAAAATCGACCTCGGAAAAGTTCAAACATACGATTCTCTTTTCGGAATGTGCTTCCTACTTTCATACATCGTAATTTTTTTCTCGTAAACCTTCAAAGACTCATTTTTCTTAACTAAAGCCTCAGAAAGATCAGTTACACTGCTCAAGTTTAAATTAAACTCTCGCATGATTTTCTTAAGGCTCTTCGTTTCCGAAGTGGAGAGCTTTTCCTGCTTACGAGCCTTCTCGAGAAGATCTTTGGAAAGTACTAACTTAGAAATTTTACTTTCTATGTTTTCCTTCCAAGCGGATCTAGGCTTCTCTTTACGTGTTGCCTCGTCATAGCATATCTGCGCAGCTTGCATGAAATACGCGGCTTCCGTAATTGACTCAGGTACATGAGCTCCGGCATATTCACCGACTTCTCGATTAATGAGATCCAGGAATTTACTATCAAACAATTCATTTGGATGTTTTCTAGTTCGGACCACCACTTTTCCAATTTCCTTCTCCGAGATTTCTATGATTTTACTCAAAACTTTATCTCTCAGGTTTAAAGGCAAAATTATAATTTAGTTTAAATTTTTAGTAGTATTTTTATCTTGTTGTTTTTTTAAATTTCCTATCTAATTTTCTCCTGTCTAAAACATATTGAATATCTACTTTACATTGAAATTTATCATTTAATACTTAATCACAGTTTTGCCATCTAAAATTTAGAGCTCGGTATTCCGTGTCTAATTTTTCTTAACAGCTTATCATCCCTCTAAATATATTTAAAAGAGCGTGGTTAATGTATTTCTCTCACTCCATTATTTTAAATCAAATGATGCCTTTTTCTAATTCTTATCGCTTTGTTATAGGAATATTTTTTTCTTCAATTAGAAGAAATCTTTCCTTTTGTTTTTTAAAAGTATTCAAAGTCTGTGTCTATTTATCGTTTCTGGTATTTAGTGCTTTTCAAACAATTAAAATAGTTCGTAAAACAATATAGATAGTCCCTATTTTCTGAAAGAACTATTCCTAAATTAAATTGGTATCAAGACTCTACGTTTTGTTCAAAACTTTATATAACGGTTCTCTGTCAAGAAAATTTAAAGACTTAAAAAATGAATATAATTTGCTCTGTTTTGCTATTTTTTATAATTCAACTTGAAAAAAATTATATATTTTCTATATTTCAATAAAAAAACATAACAAATTAATGAAAATAGGAAAGAAACAATCAATTTTTAATTTAAATATAAATTAAGGAAATCATATCAATTCGTTTTTCTTATTCTAGATTCTTCGCCCTTATCTTCAATGAGATATCCATGTGTTTTAAAATCTTCTCTAAGTTTATCACATAACTCAAAATAGTGTTTGTGCTCTTTCTTTTCTTTGCTATATTTTCTCACATTCGCTCTAAAATCACATACAAGCTTCAAAACATCTTGATCTAAAGAATCAAACCCTTTTTTTTCCTCCACTACACCTAACAAATTCAATATAGAAACTACATATTGTTTAGCAACATAAATAACTCTAATACTTAAATTTTCTATTTTCTGATGAATTACAGTTATTAAATTAAGTATAGCAGTTAATACTTTAAAAGTATTAATACTGTCACAGAAAGCCTCATGGATAGAAATTTTAGTATTTTCTAAAATTTCTAATATCATAGAGTCTTGATCTGTAACATTTTTAAAATTATCTTCAATTTCAGAATTTTTAATAAACGAATCTGAAATAGAAATAAAATTCATGAGTTTGGCTTCAATTTTTTTAGAATATTCCATTGATTCTAATTTATATGTCATAGGTGCCCACCAATTCGTATTTAAAAATAAAATTCTCAATTGCCTTGGTGTAAAATTTTTTAAAGATTCTTCGACCGTAATAAAATTTTTCAAAGATTTTGACATTTTTAAACCGTCAATAGAAAGATGGCCGGAATGTAAAAAATACGGGCACCATAAATTTGAATTTAAAAATGCCTGACTTTGAGCTATTTCGTTTTCATGGTGTGGAAATGCCAAATCACATCCACCAGAATGTATATCAAGTCCGTCTTTAAAAAGATCAGAAGCCATCGCACTACATTCAATGTGCCACCCTGGTCTACCCTCACCCCATGGTGAATTATAAACAGGTTCTCCTTCCTTACTTTTCTTCCATAAAACGAAATCAATTTTATTTTTCTTTTTATATATATTCTCAAGTTGTTCAGTCTCCTCGTTTATTGCAGATTCATTTACAAAATTTGGATGCTTAAAATTTTCACGATATTTCACCAAATCAAAATAGACACTTCCTTCACTTTCATATGCAAATCCCTTTTCCATCAATTTTTCAATAAATGTAACAATTTTTTCAACATAATTTGTTACACGTGTTGTAAATGTTGGTCTTTGTACATTTAGATTATCCATAGCTTCAAAAAATTCAGTTTCATATTTTTTTGTAATAATTTTACACGCATCTGAAACTTCCATTTTGGTTTCTTTAGCTTTGTTGATTATTTTATCATCAATATCGGTTATATTCATAACATAGGTAACTTGATATCCAAAATAGTTTTCTAAAACACGTCTAACAATATCGAAAGAAACATATGTACGAGCATGTCCAAGATGAGGTGAATCATAAACAGTTGGGCCACATATGTACCAACGTATAAGATTACCTCTAGAAGGAGTGAATATGTCTTTATTTTTAGTAAATGCATTTATTAGTTTTAATTTTGTTGTAATTTCTTTTTCTTCCAAATTGTTTTCCATTGTCATAGATGGGCAGAATAAAAAAAATATTTTTTATAATAAAAGCGGAAATTAAAATTTTTAAATACTTCTTTGAGTATTATTTATTAGTCGGGTTGAGTTTATTAAGATCTTTATTGCTAATTCTGACTTTCTCAAAGGACCGGCTTCAAGTTTAATTTCTTTTATAGAAAATTCGGTTTAAGTTGTATAATTCAGAATAATCGGTAAAATTTTTGTATCTTTATTGAATTGAAATATTCTTCAACATTCCTAAAAATTTATAACGGAAGGTTTTGGACGTCTTCCAGCTCTTTTTCATGACAGATAATGAAGCCGTTTGCCGACTAATATCAGCACTTAGTCATATATTAGCATTTTAATTTATCAAATGAACTTTTCGTAATTTTTTTAAGTAAAATCAATTGTAAATGTGTCAGTATTTTTAAATCATCAAAGGTTATTAAGATACAACTTATAATATTTAGTTACAATACCAACCCAGGTTATTAAATATGGAATTTACACAATACTTTAGTTATAAATTAATTTCAATTTATTGATCGAAATGTAGCAATTCTTTGAATTTTCCAATTCTGAAATTTACAGCGAATCTTATGAAATAATTCCTACTTCAAAGACAGTGATCCTATTTATTATTTGTCGAAATAAACAAATTGGAGCTATTATTTAGAACTTTGACGAATATTATTATCCCGGTGTCTATTCATATTTCCGTATACTTGTTTTCGAGGGTTTCTTGAACTGAGAATCTCTATTTTTTTAAGAACATAAACTCATATTTTTAGGAACAAAAAAGATGTAGAGATTTCACCATTATATTATGGCATCCGGTATAGTCACAACCAAGTGTTTTAATCACCTGATTTTGAAATTTTCCACCAACTTTTTATCGGTTTATTAAATATTAAACATTCCTTATCTACCTTAAAATACATTTCTATCCTGGATATAGCAGAACATTGCTTCAAAATATGCTTTGTTTCACATATTAATGTCTTTTCTAGAAAAAAAATATCTAAATGAACAAAAAAGTTTTTTTAATAAACGTTACGAGTATTTATTTCTTTTATCGTTTTGGGAAGGTATAAATTAAAAAAAATTTAAGATTAAGTTATAAATCATGATTATTTGCAGGTTTTAGGAAAACAAACCTAACAGCATATATCTTTAAGAGATGGATTTTTATTATGCAAAATTTCAGTGAATTGTGAAATCAGAGCTAGAAAATCCCAAAACTTAGGAACTTATTGTGCCATAGTATATAAATAGTGAAAATTTGAAAGATTGTACAATTGAGTTAGAAAACCCAAAAGTTTACTATAAGCAAGCAATGATTTTATTCTGCATTCTATGATAGTAAGGCTTTCATTCTTTAAAATATAGAGTATCACCTAACTTGAAACAAGAAATAAAATACAAGATCTCCCAAATATTTCGTCTAACACTTATGAAAATTTTATAGCTGTTCCAAAAAAAAGATGCAAAGAGATTTCTTAAACCCGAATCCAAACAGATTTTTCTGGATTAATCAAGAAATTCAAAAAAAACCAAATCTGTTTTTATAATAACAGGTGCAACTTATTTGTAGAAAGAAATCGCAAAAATGTTTTTTTATGAAAGTGTATGATAGATTACGGATTAATTCCCCAAAAATAAAATATAAGAGAAAACTGAACAAATAATATTCGCAGTAAATTCTTAAAATAACAAAGCATTTTCTTTATTACTTCAAATAATAAGATCTTAATCTAAAAAAAATGCCTATTTCTTTTTAATTCTCATATTATTCTTCGACTTTTCTTTCACAGTTCATTTTCTTATATCGAAGCGAAATCACAAAAATATGAAAGATCAAAACAACTAATAAAAGGCGTAAGATTAGATTAAAATATAGAAAGAAGTTTGCAAATACGAAGTATAGTTAATATAGCTTTTGTGTAGAAAATATTTTCTGAAAGAATAAACAAATAGAATTCATCAAACGAGTTTGACATAAATTATTTTTTTGCAATAAATTTTAAATCAATGTCAAAAATTTCAAAAATATTCTATTTCAGTAATTTTTGACATTGATTTGATCTTTTTAAGATAAATTAAATTTAATTAAATTAACAAAATTTGATTAAAAAACAAAAGTATAGAATTAATGCGTAGAAATACTGTAATTTAATAACACAAGCAGGATTGATAACATATATAGAAAAATGGATTCAATAATGCAAATTTAAATATCAGATGTAGTTTTTAAAATCTTTGATATTTTCAAATAAATAAAACTTGAAATATTGTTTTTCAATAATATTTCTAAAATAAAAAAATCTATTTTTTTGGGCAAATTAAAAAAAAAGATTTAAATACGAAAATTTTTTAAATCCCCTATGTTTTTATCAAATTTAAATCTCATTTTGTTCACTTTTATAGTTTATAATCGTTATAATTGTACGACAAGTAATATTCAACAATCAGAAGATACACGGGAAGATCTTAAACAATATTTTAAAGATTTTATAGAGAAAAATGATCATTCTGTGAAAATAAACGAAGAATATACAAATAATAATTTTATAATCAAAGGTTCTATTTTCGGTAGACATCTTGATATAAAGAATTGGCTTGAGCACGAAATAAAATCAGATTCGTATTATTATATGATTTGTCTTGAGGCAACAGACAAATTAAAAGCTGAAAACACAACTTTGGCGGTATTAAAGTGTTTAAAATTCACATGCGAACGTTTTAAAATCATTGAAAATAGAAAAGATTTTTTTATAAACACTGACTATAATGTCAATGGTTTAAAAGATTTTTCAGCCTTGGGATTGTCTGATAAAAAAAGTAAAATTTATGAAATGCTGGATATTTACATTCTTAAAAGTAATTCTAAAGAAGTTTTGAGGAATAAATCAACTATGATGCTAGAGAGATTAAACAAACGTAACGCATTGCAAAACTGGAGACTTATTTTTGTATCAGATCATATTCTAGAGGCGAATACACTTTTATCGCTCAATCAAAAAATTGAAAATTTTATTTCAACGAACAGCTACCCTTTCAAAAAACAATTTCTTTCATTTGTCACAAAAAAAAATAAGTCAGTCAATATGGAAGAAACCGATTACCCCCGATCGTTATCACCTTTACCTTCTGTAATACCAAAATATTTTATATCCAATGAAAAGTTTGATAAACAAAATCAAAAACTGAAAATTCGATTTGAAAAAAAAGATTGTTCAGAATTTAAAGATTTTCAGAAAAATAAGCTGTCACAGTATGTTGTATATCAATTGATTATATCAGATATGGTTTTCGATAAATCAATCGAATTTCTTCTTTTGTTTAAAAATGAAAAAATTGAATATATTACTTCACCAAAATGTAATTGGATAAATATGCATGATACTTACTATTATAAAACAAACGATTTTATTATGAAAACTTTTAGGCACAATATTGAATCTGTGATTGGTAACAATTTGATTGATATATTTGGAAAATGCATAAATATTTTAAAATTTTGTGAGGCAAAAATTATGTTTGCAGAACATGAAACCGTTTTTAAGGAAATAAGAATGTTATCAGCTTATAATAATGAAGAAGTTAGCAATAAATTTAAGAACTTCTTTGAGAATGTTAAAAAACATTTTGAGAAAGAAGAATTGGAAATGGAAATATGTTATAAGCAATTTTGTGAGGATACAACAAAGAAACTTGAAGCAATTCCATTTAAAGATTTTTATGGTTTGAATAATTCTTCATGGGATATTTGTGGCAACTCTAACTATGAATATTCGAAAGATTTTGATTGTGAGTTTGCAGAACTCATAACCAATATTGGTCAAGATATAGTTAAAATTATAAACGAGAACGTGTTTTATAATTGTATTTCGAGTCAGAGTAACTGTGGAATGCTATTAAGATTTTCAAAAAAAGATGAATTTGCTTTCGAATTAGAATTTATTTTTTCATTTAAAGATAAAATTTTAAATATGACAATATTTTCGAAAGAATATGATTTTAATGGAAACGCTGATATTATTGTGGGAATTTTTAATACAAATTTGCCCGCTATCTAAATATTTTTAGGATATATTAAGTTCTTGCAGGATAATTTAATTTTTAAGAAATTCATAATTCAAGTTCGATCCCTATTACAGATTAGACTATGGTGATAGTCTAATTGTATTTATTTTTTAGGTTTTTAATGCCTCGAAAAATTTTTACTTTTAAGGAAATCTTGATATGTTATTCTTAAATAAATTATAGTTATTTTGCTAATTTCGTTTAAAATCTTTTCTAAAAATTCAAAATTTTGTTTTTTTTAACAATATTTTATTTTGAGTAATATCCCTAGAAAATTTTAATTAATTAATTTGGATCTAAAAAAACATTTTCTTCTACTTTTTTAACAGCTGTAACTTCATCTTCTATATCCGAATATTTGTTTATAATATCTTCTTTTCTTCAAATATAGTTCCATGATCTAAAATAAGAGGTTTGTTATCACTTATTTATAAGTAAGTATTCAAAAACTTGTTTTACATATTTATTTTTGACGAAGGTATTACGGTCACATGTATTTCGCCTCTCTGATAATTTTTTTCGTCTATCTTCTGCATTCGCTCTTGGCTCAAAACCTCTTCTTCTCCAAAATAATTTTTTTAGAAAGTCTTTTTAGACTCAAAACTAGATGTATTCCTGTACATCTATGTGTTTTTGCAGTTTATAAAGAAAAAAATTATGTACGTCTTTTGTACTCTCAATGTATTTAAATGAGGAATTTTCCCACTACTAAAATACTACTTAAACCCTGCTTCATTGGCTATTAGGAAAAATTTCTTCGTAATTTAGTCTCAATTATTCATAGTAAATCCCGGGATGTAATTCCCATTTCCGTTAATTAACCTTATTTTTATATTAATCTGAAATAAATATATCGGGTCTATTTTTAAGAATTTTATCTTTTTTTAATTCCGAGGCCTGTCCTAATTTTAACATACTTGTCGTTTTTAAAGATTTCTTGAACTTTTTGATACCTAATTAATTTCTGAAGCTTAAATTTAAACAATTTCAATCGAACTATATATACAACTGACTCTTTATTACACCGTCTGATCTCGTCAAATCTAAGCAAAATTAATATATATTTTCAAAATATTTTACCAAGTTTCCACGATATTGATATCTTTCTTCCATAACCAAAAATATATTTCAAACAATATATATAGCAGAACATTATTTCATCACTTTTCTCGAAGTTTCTTTCTAAAGTCAATCATACTATTATTTGTATTAACCAGATCCTTATTTCTTGAATTTGAAAACTTAAAATTAATTTTGTATGCCCATTCGTATAAAAATTTGTTTTTTACGCCTTTCCAATGTTTTTATTTTCGCCTGATTTGTGTTTTATAATAAACTAACCTAAATCTCGTAGAAACCAACTTTCTTTTACATTCATAAGAAAAGATGACGCAAATTATCTTAACTTTCATTGTATGAGCTATGGAATTGATGTTTCAATAAAAACTTCTTATTCTCACTTGGTCTCTTTCTCTGACTTTTTTTAGACTTTCATTTGGAAATTATTACCAGCTTTGAGCAATTATCAATAAAAATTTAGGGCTTTGTAACCTACAAGTTTTTATTATTCTTTTATATTTAATTTCAATTTTTAGCAACTTCATCTCAGCGTTTTATGTTACGCCCTTCATTTTCACCTAGTTTCATTTAATTCTGTGCTTTTTTCGCTAAAATTTATTTTTGTTAAGTGTTTTATTTGTCAGAAAAAACTTTCTTTTTGACAATATATTGTAACAGTTATTCATTGTATAAATTCTAACTTATTTTTATGAAAATTTTTCAATTTAATCGAGTATAAACTTCCACGAAGCTTTTCAAGCAAAATTTATTGTGAATTCTTTATTGAGAATATGAAAAAACTCACACAAGAAAACCAAAAATCCAATCGATCTTATCATACAATTTTTTACGTAAATGTAAATTCTTAGTAAAGAAATCTTAACGAAGTGATTAATTTTTTTAAACCCGAAAACGTTAGAAAACTTAAAAATCAAAAT
Source organism: Hamiltosporidium tvaerminnensis (assembly GCA_022605425.2). Classification (NCBI taxonomy): domain Eukaryota; kingdom Fungi; phylum Microsporidia; family Dubosqiidae; genus Hamiltosporidium; species Hamiltosporidium tvaerminnensis. The sequence goes on from CM061247.1 coordinate 1,670,487, forward strand.
TTATTTTATTTTTCTTTATAAAATAATACAATTTTAGAAGAAAACTTACGAATTTTAATTCGAATACTTTTTTGAATTGATAGAATCTTTTTAATTGTTTCATGTTCACTTCTACTCACGATTATTGGTTGGGTAAGATTGCTGAACAATTAGAAAGGGTCATATCCTAATTAGAGTACTCTTGTAGGTGTTTTATAGTCTTTTATCCAATTAAACACTTCAAAGTGAGTCTTCGACGTCGGGGTATTAGTGAACTATAATAATGATTAAAAATGGGTAAATATATAAATGAAAACGATAGATTCCTTAAACTGTTAATTTTGTCACATTATAAATAATTTGTTCAAAACTATTTTTTAATTTTTCTTATCAAAATATACTATTACAAATGCATAAAAACTTTGTTTAAAAGTATCAGTTATTTTATAAATAGTGGCAAGTGTTATATTTGTTTTCATGACATTAATGCAGTTCTAGGGTTAACATAAATGACTGCTACCCCAACAGTCCATCACTAACCCTTGCGATACTTACATCACAAAGCCTTTCATCTACCAGGTGTGTGGAACCTAATTAATAGGCGAGGCAGTTGCCCGGAGTTCGTTAATGTCCGTTGCATGGGGTGTAATCGAAGGCCAAAGCCCCCTCCCTCCGGGCTCGCCCAAGACTATGCAGCATTCCAAGTTACTCTATACATTCTGAACCCAATAAACTTCTAGCTAAGATATATTAGAGATTTGCATGGGATCCACCAAGACATTGCAATGTCGTACCAACAGGCAGGACCTGCTACTTAATCTTCCCAGCTGCAAATGAATTTATATTTATATACCCAGGCGTTAAGTCTTCTAACAAGAGTGAGCAAGGCTAAGTTCTCATTTTTTACATGACAATTACCTACGAGTTCGGATGCGATCTGCGATATAGTTACATAAAAAACTACAAATAAATTTGTAGAAAAAGTTTCTCCATTTCTTAGGCCTCTCCTCCTCATAACAACCCCCATGGAACAACCGAAGATGTAGTGTAGTTTTATTCCCATCAAAAATCTACAAATGATCCTCATACCAGTTTCACACACTCATTCTCATGCAGAAATTTTTCTAGTAGTTATTCTCTTTCCACATAGAATGCATAAAACAAAGAATATTTTTTAATATACTTCTGATTAAATTAGAGGTTTCCTATAATAATACGTAAAAATATTTGTTTAAAAGACACAAGCTGTTGTATTTTTTGAACATCTAATAATATTTCTGTTTTAAAACCAAGATTTATTTTATATTCCTTTAAATTTTAATTAAAATGACAGATTATTTCTTTTTTGGAATTTGACATGTCAAAATTCATTCTAAAAATAAAATATTTGACAGAAAAAATAGCAAAATTAATAAGGAAAGGAAGGAAGAGGCTGGAATATTTTTTTCTGTATTAACCTTATCATACTAATATTTATCAGACTAGTACAATTAAAATACTTCAATTCCAAACAAGGAATTAGCCTTTTATTAATTCTAAAAAATTTCGACTTAGAACTACTTTTTGAATAACAAACTGAGTTAATTTCATACAATTATTTATATGAAAACAAAATTATAAGAGCAGGATTCTAAATGTTGTACTCTTTTTTTATTTAAGAAACCAAATCAGTTAAATATTCTTAAAATTTAGTATTTAATTTGATTTTGGTCTATTTATGCAAATTTAAACACTGGAATTTCAAAAATAATAATGTGTTTTGTTCATATGATAATACAGCCTGACAAACATCAAACTCGAATTATACAACAGTATCTCTATTTACCTGTGAATTGAAACCGAAAATACCAAAAAAGTTTATTTTTCAATAGACACAATGTAATGTTAAATTAATAACAAATTTCAAATCAACTATTGAATGTTTAAATATTTCGAATATTTTACATTAAAATAGTGTGGAGATAGGATGATCACATATAAATATCTTTTCGGGTACGATTGGGTGAAATTAATTGTTTGGGTTTTTGCATGAAAACGCCACAACTTTTTCGGTTATTCTGTAGGAGTTTATATGAAGAGGAGAAGGTCTATGAAATGGCAAAAGTTTCTTTCTGAATATATTTTGTAGTTTTTTATTTAACTATATCGCAGATCGCATCTGAACTCGTAGGTAATTGCCATGTAAAAAATGAGAACACAGCTTTGCTCACGCTCGTTAGAAGACTTAGCGTCTGGGTGATATAAAAATATATTCATTTGCAGCTGGGAAGATTAAGTAGCAGGTCCTACCTGTTGGTTTGACATTGAAGTATATAGCTTGAACCATATAACTTGCCAAGATATATCTTTGTTTGAGTTTGTTGTGTTTTGAAAATGTAGAGTAAATGTGAATTCTGCATAATTCTATTGGCCTATAATGGGTTTGGCATACGATTAAACTTCATGCAACGGATATTAACGAACTCCAGGCAACTGTCTCGCTTATTAATTCGGTCTAGATATCTTTTCGATGAAATGTTTGGATTTGGGTATTGTAAGGAGCATTGACGGAGTCTCGGGGTAGAAGTTCTTCGTATTAAACTCAGAACCGAGTTAATATCACCAAAACAATATAAAACTGTTTACTGTTTTAAAAAGATTTGATATCTTTAAATAAAAATATTCACTACAAGTATAAATAATTAAGGTTAAGTATATTTTAAGATACAAAGCCTCCTAAATTTTATAAGAAGTTAGAATAAAAATCGCTAAAAATATTTTTTCAAATAATTTGTATTATACTTTGAGAAATCGTGAAGTACTAAGTTCAAAAGTTTATAATATAAACTATTTAAAAAACAGAAAATCCTAATTATTAGATTTGGTACAAAAATAAGTCATTAAAAAAAGATTTTAATGTTTTTTCAGGAAGTCCAAATTTCATTATTTATTTAATTGTTAATTATAACTTTGGCTCAAAATTAGACAATTTTACTCCAAATTTTTAATCAAAAATATATTCTTTACGTTGAAATTCATTCTACTATATACAAATAAAACACGGATTTTTTCAGCGTTGAATTCTTTAATTAGAGTCTTCTAAACATGTTATCATTATATATAAAGCTGTTAAGTTAAAAATTTTGATAAATTCCTTAGCTGCTTATTTTGTGCATTGTCAAATATCTGATTGTATAATTATTTATACCCATTTATAAATAACTATATTTGAGAATAAGACGAGTTTTTATTATTAAAAGAATAATTTTATCATAATTGATATACGTTTTTATTTGTCGAACTTTATAAAATCTAACCAGATAAAACGTAAATTAAAGTATGAAATAGCTGTAAATTTAGTTAAAAGTTTTGATTTAATTTTTTTAAGGAGAAAAAAATATCTCATTCCTAAAGGCTAATAGCATTATATGGAGGCTTAAATAAAAAATAATAATTGAAGTAATTTACAATTTAGATCTATATTGATATATTGTTTACAAATATAAGATTTTAATCGTATATTTTGGTATCGTATTTTAAAGAAGTTAGAATGTAATAGCAATTGAAAATAAATTTTGATCCTTAAAAATCATTGAAAATTAATTTTCAAATTTAGAAAATCATCTAATTTAAGACTGTAGAAAACCTTATCGAAAATAATTTGAAATTTCAATCAATATATTCTATTATCTTAAAAACAAGCCCAAAAACAATGATCTAAGTTTTCATTAAAAAAATGTTTGTAGAATACTTAATATTTTTTATAAATTAGAAGCAAAATTGATTCAAAGTCAAAAAACAAATTCGAATAAAATTTTAAAAAAGAAATACGAATGAAATTAATAAAAAATCAAAGGCTTTCGTTACAATGTAATTTTTCTAGCGATTGATACGAAGTAAAATCAAAATACATTTTTTCATTGAAATACACAAATAAATCAAAATATTCTTTAACTTCTAGACGAATTAGAAATAAAGACAATGTAATAAAAATATTTGAAATAAATGAGCGGAAATAAAAATTTAAATTATTATAAACAAATATGATTATATTTTCCAAAAAGCTATCTCGTTCATTCTGGTCAATAAATTGATAATGAAATGCGTATTGAGCAATAGTACATCAAAAGGAGACCTTGCATTTTTTTAAATAAAAAAAATCTTTAAAATTATTTTATACTTGTTTTCATGGAAAATATCTGCGTGTTATAATTTTAAAATGAAATTATACTAAATATAATAAAAGGGAGATAAAAAGCATGGGTTACCCGGAATGAAAACAACTTTTATCTATGGCATTTAAATATAATTCAAATTATTTTTTTGATAATCAAGAAGATTCCAAGATTAAATTTTACGCAAGGTTATAATTTTTAAACATAGTTGTAAAAGAAAAACAAGGTGCATCAATTGCTCATATCTATTTAAAAATCAAAATAAATGACTAAAGAACTATTACGCAGGCATTATATAACGTTTTAATTTATAGATACTGATACATAACTAAATGAAAGGCAACAAATCAAATTAATATAGAAATTAAAAAGATGAAAGATAATCAAATAATATAGAATAGATTTCCCTTTTTATTAATTGAATATTGTATATAATAAAATTACGATCAAAAAAATAAGATTTGAATTTAATTTTGTAATTTATTTCTCAAAATTTTAAAAATAAGTTTAAGTTTTTTGTATTGCCTGTGAGTTAAATGTTGAATGGGAAGTATTTGTTCGTTTAAAAGAACTTTAAATTTCAATGGATCTGCATTTGGAATTTTTTTTTTGGAGAAAATTTGAAAAATACGGTTGCTAAACTTAAATTTATGAGTTAAATTATACCCTGATTGGAAACAATCAGTCTTGTTTATACAACAGCAGTGTATTTCAAAACATTGCCTTTTGTTTTTAAAAAAAACTCTTTTACCATTTTTGATCAGAGAAAAATCATTTTTATAGTGAAAGAAATCAGGTAAGATTGCAAAACAAAAAACAAAATCATACAAAATATTAAATATCGGATGCAAGAGAGCTTTATCGGCTGAAATGCGATTCTTTGGTGATGGATCTAATGTTTTAGAAATAAAATCGGCGACAATAAGTTTATACTCTTTGCTTTTTATTGTTTCCTTATATCCTTCAAAATATTCTTCAAAAATTTGACCTAAACTCCAAATATCTGCTTTATGATTAAATTTTTTGCATGCTCTGATTTCTGGTGCATAAAAACTATACTTAGTGTCATTAACATCACCGATTGATGTATCAGCACATTTAAAAATATTATTTTGGGATTCTTCGAATGTAGCAATACCGAAATCTATAATTTTGCAAGTGAAATCTTCTGTTATCATAATATTATTATCCTTGAGATCTAAATATACTATTTTTTTTATTCTCAGATAATTTAAAGCATCCAAAATTTGCTTAATAAAATATATAAAAGTTTCAAATTCAACTATATGCGTGCGAAAAAAATCACAAAATGTTAAAGGAATATATTCATATATAGCATATTCAAGATCTTGAATAATTTTGAATTCAAATATTTCTACAATATTTTCATGTCTCAGTATTGTTGTAAATTGAATATCTGGGGAGTATTTAAAAATATTGTAAAAATCGATTCTTTGCACTTTTATTGCAAAGTTCTTACTTGTAGATTCCGAACTGGCTAAAAAGACTGTTCCATATGCTCCTTTTCCCAATTCTGTTTCTAATATATATCTTCTTGAAAAATTACCATGTTCTATGTTTAGATATTGTGAAGGCAGGTCTTCAAGCGTCAAATAGCACACTATAAATTTTAAACAACAAAAAATTCTAACCAGATCAGTTTTTCCGTACACCATCATTTTTTTAATGAAAAAAATTCTTTACTGAATTTTATATAAATTTATGAACTTTTTATTATCCATATTAGTAAAATTTATAAAGAAATTATTTTTCATTAAAAAATATTATGTTCTATTTTAAAAAAAATTTAAAGAGATATTTGACATCTTTAATTGAACTATATATTTTTAACTAGAGATTTCGCTAAGAAGTTAAAAAATTGTAATTCGTTTAGCAAAAAAAATAACGACTTTCACGGTTAAAAACTTTGAACTAACAAATAAATTTATTCTAAGCTATTTATTTGGAATTGTTTATTTTCTTTCTCATCCTTATTTTCGGTTTTAATTGCTCATTTTTTTGAATTTCTACTATTTTTCTGAATTTTGAGTCGATTTATAAATCTATGTATCTTCAAACCATGTGTTGAATTTAATATTTTAACTTCATTATCTGAAATTCTTACTTTTATCAGTGCCGACGCAAAGAAGTAACTATTTAACCGTATATGTCTGTTTCTCACAATAATTTTTTTCCAATTACTTCCTAATTTTTATCAGCATTTGCTTGATTCTAATCTTAATCATATATCAGAAGAAACACATTTGATTATGTTTTTAGTTTATTTAAAAAATCTTGTTTTTCAGTGTTGATTTGAGCTTTTTTGATTTTTTAACGAAATTATACAAAAATTTGATAATCGTTTTTTTAATAATCCTTCCATTTGCAGTTTTTTCTCAAAAGATAAACGCAAGTCCCAGTCGTTTTAAGGCTTCGATATATCAAGGAGACATTTCTAAATATTCTCTTTACTAGTTGGGTTTTCAGTTCAAATAAAATCTTATGATTACAAAGGAAAATGAATGTACAAAATAGAAAAACTGCTCATCGGAAATATACCCGGAAGTCTTGACAACACAACCCATTTGTACAAAATATAAAATCGGATTTATAAAATATAAAATTTTCTAACAATTTTTTAATATTTGGAAAGCAAAAATCTTCTATGGATGATTATGAATACTACAATATATTCAATTTTGATACAATTTGCATATTATAATGAATATTAACAAATATCATTTTTAAAGATATTCTGTAAAGTAATATATGTTAAACTTTAAATATCCAATAATTAATACAATACCGATTCTAAAATGTAAATAATTTTTTTAATAGTACGTATAGCTTAAACAAGCAAACATTTTTGTATTCTAGTTATGACAAAAGTTAGTAAATTTGATTTAATGAATCCAATGATAAATTTACAATAAGAAACAAGCAAAAATAAATCAGAAAGTGCTCAAGATTATGATCTTATTATGATTTTCTTAAATTAAAAACAAACTTTAAGAACTTATATATTAAAATCTAAAATTATAAATGACTTTCATTAACCCGAACTGATCGAATATGTCTTAAAAAAAGTAAAAGCTGAATATGATACAGTAGGAAGTCAACTTCGTACACTTTTCATTTTAAAATCAATTATGAACTAAATAAGTTTAAAACAGAATATCGTTTCGTGAAGATTCGCGAAAAATTTCTTACAAAGGTCATTCTCTCAATCTATGCCGAGAACATAGGATAAAAATATACAGACTAGATGATTTGTTCTTCGTTTAAAATAAGTCCACTATATTAACAACTAGCCATCTTTACCGCAGTTAAATATATAATTTCCCAGAAAATATTTCTAACACATAAAAAATTTCACTAAAATTTAAAAAAGACATTTGCGCCAAAAATTAAATTTTAAAAACATTACAGGTTTTGAGGTTTAAGTTAAAATGTTCAAAAAGTATTTTTTTTTGAATTACGGTTAAAAATATTGTAAAAAACCGAAATTTATATTTGTAGTTTTGCTGTAGTGTCGAGGAAAAGTTTAAAAAATAAATTGTACCTCTTTGGCCTTCAATAAATATTATTTATCGGTAGTTTATATCTTTAAATGAACTTTTATTTTCTAAATTCACTTCCAAATTAATTAAACCGGATTATTGTATCATCTTTTCTATGATTGAAAATAAAACCCACACTAAAAATTATCTGCCTATGATGCTAAGGCAAAATTGTTGTGCTGAATAATCTGTTTAAATATTTAGTAAGATAAGAGAGTTACTCTTTTTATTTATTATATGAGGACTTTATGACGATAATTATGTCTAAAGCGGTGAAAGTCTTTCTACAAAGTTTGTTTGTAATTTTTAATATCATCACTTATAAATTATAGCGGATTTGTAGGTAACTGGCCTGTAAAATTCTAGAAACAGGCTTATCATTTGTTTCAAAAAACAAAAAGCCTGAGTAAGAACACATTACCTTTAAAATGAGGAGAGACGTGAATGTCTTAGTGGACTCTGTCTAGTCACCGAGATATACCCTAGCTAGACTTATATTTAATTTGGAAAAGGTAGAATACTAGAACTATTTCTATCATTGTGAGGTCATGATGGGTGAAACTTCGAATCATATCTTTGTTTACGTATAGTAACATAATCTGGCAAACTTTTCATATATTATATCGCTCTGCAATCATCTGTAAGGGACGCATTGAGATTTATGTAAACTCTATAAACAGGTTTAATGTCATTTAAAAATATATAAGAATTATACTTGTTAAAAAAAACATATTTTCTGAATATATTATGAAATCAGCGATACTATTGAGATGAATATAGCAGAAAAGTATTTTACAATGAAAAAAATATTCTGAAATCTCTATGAATAATGTTTGTTCACTTTATTTAAAAGTATCCCATCTTTTTACAATAGTGGCAAGTGTTATATTTGTTTTCATGACATTAACGCAGCTCTAGGTTTAACATAAATAACTGCTACCTCAACACTCCATCAGTAGCCCCTGCGATACCTACATCACAAATCCTTTCATTTCCAGGTATGTGAACCTAATTAATAGGCGAGGTAGTTGCCCGGAGTTTGTTAATGTCAGTTGCATGAAGTGTGATCGAAGACCGATGCCTCCCTGGGCTCCCCCAAGACTATGCAGCGTTTCCACTTACTCTACACTTCAGAACTCAATAAACTTCTAGCTAAGATATATTCCAGTGATTTGCATGGAGTCCACCTAGACAGTGCAATGTCATACCAACAGGTATAACCTGCTACTTAGCTTTCCCGGCTTATAATAATTTTTATTTTTATATCTCCTAGGCGCTAAGTCTTCTAATCCGAGTGAGCAAGGCTAGGTTTTTATGCTTTTACATGGCAATTACCAACAATTTCAGCCGCGGTCTGCAATCTGGTTACATGAAAAACTACATATAAATTTATAGAAAGAGTTTCTCCATTTTTTAGACCTCTCCTCTTCATAACAAGCCCATGGAATAACCGAAGATATAGTGTGGTTGTATTCCCACCAAATCCAAACAATGATCCTCATATGAGTTTCACACACTCATTCTCATGCAGAAAGTTTTTTAGGTAGTTATTATCTTTCCATATATTTTCCTTGATATAAAAAAATACATTAAGATTATAATTACTCTACAGAAATAATTAATATTTAATTTAAACTTTAATACAAAGAAATTCCACATAAAGGAAAAAAATCATATATTTTCTGCATAATAAGTTTTGGAAACGTCAAAATAGTTTTTGTATGGTTTTTCTGATTAATTCTAGTTGTTCGAATTTTTTTAGCTTAATTTTCTTAAATTACAATAATTGGAGTAATAAGCAAGAAATATGATATTTATTACAATATAAAATAAAATCTAAAAATTGAATAAATTACAAATACAATTTGAACTAGATATTTTATTAGAAACAAGTTACAAGAGATTTTTTTTACCAAATCCTATCCAGACTAATATGTTTCTCCTCTTTTTTATATAGGAGTATATCTTTAAGTCCTGATTCATAGTAATTTAGATCCATTATCGATAAAAATAACAACATAAATAAAATAGTAATTGAATATGCCGAAACAATATTAAGACTAATTAGAAAATAATTACCTTTTGTTCAAATCTATGAAAATAAATAATCGGTAGAATTTAAAACCCAACCTAAATAGAATAATAAAAATAGTAAATATTTTAAGTCTTTTGCATTCGTAAACATTTCTGGCAAAGGAATAACTTAATGCTAATATACAAAATGTTTCGATTGTCAAAAAAAAATTCCTGTTTGGGATTTTATACTCTCTCAACATCATTCCAAAAGAAATTACTATATTTGTAAATATTATGTAAATCCATAAGCCATTTAACGCTTTTCGAACCCAATTAGAAATAAACTTACTATAAAAGCATTCTTGATATCTAAATTTGCTCCTAAATATTTATAATTTTTCCAAATGATGTATTTAAAAATCTTATTTATATTTTTGTGTAATGCGATATATGAAAGTATCTTTATAGTCGCTTGCAGATATTTTATATAACCTATATTTAGTGTCAAACAGAATATCAATTTAGCAAATATAATATATATCTCTATTAAAATAACTATTACGATTTCTGAAAGTGAATAATCAGAAAAAATACGGATTGTACAAAAGAACGAATAGAATGCATTATATAAAATACTGAACTCATATTCTATTATATTCATTCCTTGTATTCTTGAATTATTCATAAACGCACTACTATTTCGATATAATACTAAGCCTTCTATTATATAACTAATAAAGGTACAAAAAACATATTTTCTTAATAAGTGTGATTTCATATTCAAACTAAAAACTTGGCTATATATAATTTGAGGATTGTTAATTTTATATTTAATCTAAAATATAATTAATTTTTAATTGAATATTTTATCTTGAATTAATTATATTAAAAATGTAATTACAATTAAATCTAGGTATATTATATTGATCAAATTTATATTAAAATTTATCTGTTAGCTATTTTTTGTCAAGTCAAATTATAAAATTAAGTACAAAGAAAAATTACAACTATAAAAACCATGTATTATCAAATTTCTAATATTTGACTTCGAATTTAACAATAAAAATATTTGATATTAAAAAGTTCATAATTAAATTTAATGTCGAAATAGACTAATAAAATTTATGTCTTTTGATTGATATGGGTGTTCAGATCACTTTAATTAAAAAATATTTGATATTAATTTAAAACCAAATGTTAAAAATTATAGAAACTCAGAATTTATAACGAATTATTAGTATTTAACTAAACATCGAAAAAAATGTCTCAAATGTATAATATTTCGATTTTTTAAGCTATTCAAGCACACAAAAGTTGTATTAATCTGAAAATATTATCTTACGGTGCAGCACTTCAAGATATTAAGCAGCTTGACGATCATTAATTACGCCTTTTTATTAAGAACAATAATTCTTTATTGCAAATAGTAAGTTTCTTTGGGTCTTCGTTAATATAATCTACCAATTTTTTAGAGGTCTATCTTGTCTTCTCGAACCTTAGGTACTCTTTTTAAATTTTACTGGTCACCCGCTCTATGTCATTTTTACTATCTGTTCGAGCTATTCTAGTTTTCTTTTTTAGTTACAATGATCATAATCTATTTTCGATAAAGGTCATGTGGCTCCAAATACGTTATCATTTTTGAATCTTTTTTTTTAACCGGCAATAATCCCTTTTGAAATCATCCCCCCTATAATCTAACATATCTTCGCCTCTGCTTGCATTCACGAACGGTTCAGAACCAAATTATTTGGTTCTAGTAATTATTTTATATATTTGATAATATATTTCGGCTTACTCTATTGCTGGATGCTTGGAAACATATAAAATAATTAATTATTCTTTCTGTTATTGCAATGGAAATATTAAATAATACAGATTTTGCTTACATTGCCTCAATATTAGTATCTGTAGGAATTAAGCTTTATAATATTTGATCTTTATTGAAACTTGATTGAATTCAAATAAAAAAATGCATTATGTGACTTAAAAAGCTTCTCCTGTCATTTTTAACACTATTGCTTTTTGATTTAATTTAAGATATTTCTATCCCATTAATCAAAAGCGTATACCATGAATATAAGATCCGAATTCAAAAAAATCACAATACAAAAGAAATACTGAATAGTATGCTTTTTATTTTAAAAGTTGTTATTGATATAGCAACAGATAATAATTTATATTATATTTAATCTTAATTATTTAAGCACTAGAGCCAAGAACCGGGCCAAAATATGTTAAACTAGTCATCGGAAGCAAGTTTAATCGATTTATATTATTACATGACATATCATTCATTATGGAACAGATTCTGGGATAAATATGGTGAAAGAATTCATAATTATGATGTTCAACATATACATTTGGATCCTAAGTATTTATACATGTAAGGAATTTGAAATAAACACTTATTTTTGAGAAACCAAGCTTTTGAATAACCACTACTTAAAATTATTTTCTATTTCTTTATGATAAAAATATGCACATTATCAAATAAACCAATGTGTTAGTTATCTATCAACAAAAATGAAAACTATTTGAACTAAAAATTTATGTTTAGTCTATAAAACATGTACTGAGCTAACCAGTTTCCCGAAATCTTACTTTTTATTACAATTATTATATTAAAAGACGACTATGACTTAATTTTACTCATTTTTCATGCAATTTGCATTTTTGAAATATTCTGCCTCATGAGAAATACCCAACAGCTATTTTAAGATTATTAAAAAAAGATGTCTTATTAATATTAGAAAATAATGAACCAAATAAACATAGAATCATAAAGATTTGAAGTTGTGCATATAACTATCTATAATACAATTTACCATCATAATTGGATAAAAACCTTACTATCTTATTCCAGTCCTCTGTACCTCTCGGGGATGAGGATGAACAAATACAACGCCAATATATTATGTTGCCAATCAATGCCTTGTATTTTTTTGGCTCCATTCCTCTTTTTTAAAGCCGTCTGATAAAAAAACCTCACTTATATCTAGTAAAAACATGTTAGAGTTCTTAATTTATTGAGCGAAACAAAATGACCATTGAAAATTCAAATCATATACATTTTTTTGGATAAAATTTACTTAAGCATTATATGATAGTACAGATTTATAATTATTCCCTAAAGAGATTATATCATAACTAATAATATTCAGAGTCTAGGAATATGTATGATAATCATCACTAAGCAACCATAAAACCAAGTAAAAACAATCAATATTAATCTAAAAACATATTGTTCTAATCTTTATATCCCCTTAATTTATTAAACTAGAGATTCACATGTCATATTCTAATAATGTTCTCGAAGGCAATCATTTTTTTGCAACTTTTTAAAACATCATGGTTTGAGTTTACCGTGAAATTCATAGTACTAAACAAATTTTTTAGTTTATAAAAATACAGATATTCTCTAAATTATTTTACTTAGTTATTCCATTCCTCTTTTACCTCTCGGTTTGGAGGTTGAAAAACTGGAAATTTTCAATTGTTTCTTTTAATCTGTTGTTACTCGGGATTATAGGGGATTGGCCTAAAAATCCGATGTGGTTTATAGCCTAGCAAAATTACAACAATTATTTTCTCATCAATTTCACACACTCACTGACAGCCAGTGGGTTTTAATGTGGTTATTCTTTCTCCACCACTAAAAATTTTTACAAAAATAAATATTATAACATATGGATATTCTATTTGATTTATCCTGAAATTTATTAAGGTAATTATATCAAAATGGAAAATTGATATATCAGTAGGGCCTGAAAAAATCATGAGCAAGAAGATTGATAGAGGGATTTTACAAGGAGATAGCCTGTCACCTTTGTTATTTGTGTTGTGTATGGATCCTTTAAGCCGAAAGCTAAATGAAAAATACACAAAAGTGACTCTAAAAACAGATGCAGAATCCCATTCTACTAATCATCTCTTGTTTATTGATGATCTTAAGCTCCTTGCAAAAGACAGCTCCACATTGAGTGCTATGACAGGCGAGGCAAAGGAATTTTTAGAGGTGATTGGCTTAGAGATTAACAAAGAGAAGTCAGCCACAAATGATACGTGTTGTGAAGATACTGCAACTCTTCTAGAAGGTGTTAGTGTTTACAAATATTTAGGTATAATAGAAGATAGCAGAGGAATCCCAACACGTAGCTCATTTGAAGAAGTACAAAGCAAACTTATATCAAGAGTTGAAAGACTTTTTCCCACTAGATTAAATGCAAAAAAATTATTTTCTTTCAATCAATCAATATGCGATATCGTTAATTAACTACCACATAGGAGTACTTCGACTTGAACCGGCTGACTTCTCTAAGTTAGATGATGCTGTGCGTGCGGTGTTGGTGAAGAATAAGATACATCTCCGCCCAGGATGTAAAGAACGTTTATACCTTCCTAGAGCAGAACTTGGAAGAGGCCTACATAGTATTTTGTTGCGAAGTTAACATATGCTTCTGCAACTCATTGATTGTCTGGAAAAAAGTAAAGAATTATCAACTAGACGAGCAGCAATCCTCAAGGTGGAGAATAATAATAAATCCCATCTTGCACTAATAAAAGGCTTCTTAAAAGTAAAGTACAGGTTGGTAGAAGAAGTCACTAAGAAAAGTTTAGAAGAAGCTCAACTTGCAAAACTATATAACGAAATAGAAAAACGAAAACTCCATTCAAAGTTATATAATGCAAGAAAAAATGAGCTTGTAATGTTTAGTGACTCTTCAAGATGGCTAAAGAGAGGAAATATTAGGCCAAGAAATGAAGCTGTGTTCTGCTATATCCAGGATAGAAATGTATTCTGGGGAGCAGATGGTGTGTGTCAACATTGTGGGAAGTCTGGTAAGACTGTAGATCATCTAGCAACTAGATGTGAAAAAATGCTAGGCCATGACTATACCAGACGGCATAATGAAGTAGTTAGATGCCTACACCTACTTCTTCTAAATAGATATAAGTTTAAGTCCTCAAAACGAATTAGGAGTCACTCAGTTCAAGAAATTCTTGATAATGAGTACGCAGAGATAAGAGTGGACACCAGAATAAAAACTGATGTTAAAATTCGGAATAACAGACCGGACATATTTATTTTAGATAAGAAGAAGAATAAGATAACACTCATTGAAGTAGGAATCACTTCCAAAGATTCACTTCAAAATGTTGAAACTGAAAAACTTAGGAAGTATGACCTGTTAGCCAATGAGTTGGGTCTTATTTATAAGTGTAGTGTTGAGATAATCCCTTATGTGATGACCTGGGACGGTATTGTGACAAAATACCATAAATCTCATCTTAAAAGACTAGAAATACCCATGAATGTAGAGGCATACATTCAGTCTATAGTACTTAAGAAGACAGTCGAAACAATTTCCTTTGATCGACGAAGAGGACTTGAGTCAGGACTAAATGCCGAAGAGAGCTGGGAGAGAGCGTCAATGGGTGTTATTATGAGATCAGAGATGCATGAAGAACCAATACCCCCTTTAAAAGAAGCGAAAAGAGAGGAAGATGGTGTTAAAATTTTAAAACCAAAAAATAATACACCCTTTATTTCACAAGGAGGAACCACTTTAGAGGAACCGACCAATAACATAAATGAAGAGTCGGATTTGGAAGATGAGACAATAGTGGTTAATGAGGTAGAAGAAAACATATAAAAATGTTAAAAAATATTTTAACCCAGAATTTTATTCAATAAATTTTAAGGTTTATAATGCTAAAAATAATCAATTGCTATTCAACCGTTAATTTTTTAATTGATTAATAGGTCAACAATGAGCTCTGAAAATTCTTTCTTATGTTACATCCTCAATAGAAATATATTCGTAGAAAAAAGAAAGTTTCAACATTGTCTATATCAACAAATAACTCAATGCAGTTAATACATTATAATTAATAATTTTTTTTGAGCGGTCTGCCTTATCTTCTTCTTAATATTTAAATTTCAAATCGTCAGAACTAATTAAGAATCAGTCTATTCAAGAAATCTTTGAAAATAAGTAGTCGAAGTATAAATGAATATAGGATTAAAAAACCACGCATTTATTATCAACAGACCAGAATATACGATTCAACTATGAAATCTCAGTAGAGTATAGTTTGAAAATTTAAATTACACCAGAAGACCCGCATATGATCTTCACACCTAAAAAGCTAAGAAATATCACTTTATTTTAATAAATTTGTCTTATTTATAGATAAAATGTCAAGATAATTACATATGTGACAAATTGGAATAAATTGGGACTAGCTTCCATGTTATTTACATCAGAAGCATTTAAAATATTGAAAAAGCATATATTCGGTAGTAATTTGCAAAATCAGAGAATCTATTTTATTCGATTCAAGCCGGGTTTTAATCTAATCGGATTTTGCGAGGATAAAAAAAACGACATTATTTGATGTCATGTATGTAACCAGAGAACATAAAAAAATCTTCACTGCTTAAAATACCGCCTAAGCAATACCAAGGTACTAGCTAAACAAATATCAAGATTAATGGACTTAAAATGAACATGAAACTAAATCAGCAAACCATTTACTCAAAATATATGAAAATGTTGGAATCAATGAACGTGCCAAAATAATACAAGCGGTGAAACAATGCGAAAAACACAACTTAAGACTAATTTAAATGAAAAATTTTAATGTTGCTTGAATTCATATTAAGAGGAAAAGATGAATGAAAACTTTTTCTTCAATTTAAATTTGATTATAGTTCTATTTACAATTTTTAATTTGAGATCGAAATTTTTTAATGTTTGAATACACTGGTTTAATTGTTAGAACAAAAAATACGGAATAAGTTCGGAATTTTTTTTAATAAAAATTTTTCCTCAGTGTTCGATTGGGCAACTGCTATAAGATCTATTGAAAATACATATCCTGGCATAAATCCTGATTTCAAAAAAATTTTTTATTTCAATTTTCTCGAGCTATCTCAAAATTAAATAAATCAGAGTATGAATGGGTTAAAACTTAAAAGTCAATTTTAAATTGAAAAGGCTCGCTCATATCACGCAAAAGCAATGTTTGCATTCAAGGCTATATATTAAACTGAAAAAATACTAAATCTACGATTATTTTGCGTTGAACAATGCAACGCGTAGGTATAATGCTTCGAAAATCCTTTAATTCTATTGGAGGAGATACATCAAACGTAGAAAAATGTCGCAATAATTTGAAATATGAATATTGGGAGCATAGTGAAGAAATCGAAATTAAGCATAATCTTGAGTAAACAATAAATGCGTTAGGAGTTTAAATAATCATGAAGCACTCGGAGAAGATGAAATAGCAGCGAACTTGTAAAACACAGATGCAATAAAACACTCGAAAATAATCATGAATTGGTTCAAATAACATGTAATAAGGAATAAAATGTCCGATGAATGAAATTAACCTCCGGTATATCTTACATGTCTATTCATTTACTAATTTCGTTCCTCTATTATTTCTCGGTGCCGAGGAGGAACAAATTGAAATTTTCCATTTGTTTCTTTTAGTCTGTTGTAACCCGAGATCATGAAGGATTGGCTTATAGATCCGGTGTGGGTGATATCCCAAAAAGAGACATCAATGGTTTTCACACAAATTCTACGCCCTGGTTGTCAATCAGATAGTTTTATATATAGTTATCCACTCTCCACCCTAATATCAACAAGGAATAGAATGAAAATCACTGTCAAATCCAGGTTATAAAGTTATACGAGATTGTTGCAAATAGGTTAGGGATGAGCAGAAGAATTATTCATACTGATTTCTAAAGTCAATCGAAGAATATCAAATATTTATAATGAAAAAAATTTTGAAAGAATGCAGCATCATAATATTCCTAAAATTAACCTTCCAGGATTTTAAACAAGCTTATAATTGTATCTGATGGTAAATACAAGCTTAGCTCTTGAGGTTTAAAAAATTTGTACAAAGCTGATAAGAAAGATAAAAATATAAATAGCAAATGATAGTTGAAATAATTTTAGAATAAGCAAGGGGGCATAACAAGGAGACACATTATCGTTTAGACTATTTAATCAGGCAATGAAACGCATTATCTAGAAACTTAAACTTTAAAATAAATATGCTTATCAACAGAAAATTCTTCTACTTATGTATTGAGGCGATCTAAGTATTAATTGGTAAAACCAAGAAGACATAAAACTTTTTTTTAACGCAAAAAAAAATCGACAAGTTACGCCCTAAACATAAATCAGAACAAAATAAAGGATATTGAAATGACATTGATGCTGTATAATTTATAAATTTCCTAGAAATTGACATATTAAAATTTACAGAGTTATCGAGCTATATACTCAGGAACTCATATAATTGAAAGTATCAAAAGCAATGAAAAAATTAAGGAACTAATAAATTCGTATAACAATGTCTACCGGATATTGCAATCCTCGATGAAATTAAGGTGTATAAGAGGGATTTAAAAATGAATGTTTTTAGGGTTATAATAAGACAGGTTTTAATGAATACTTCTTTGACCCGGATATAACATATAGAGATTAAGCGAGTTTAACGCGTGGGAAAGCTAATTACTTTGAAAATATATGATCAAAATACATAAAATTGTGCGAAAAAACATTGAAAGAATCAATAAGTTTATAATCTCTATCATAAATGATAATTTGTCAAATAAAAAGGGACAATTAAGATACCTAAGACATGTATTATGAATGCCACCTGATTGGTGTGAAAGTCAAGTCCAGTTGTATAAAGCCAATGAGAAAAGAAGAGAAGTCAGACCCTGTAACAGAAGAATAGATGCATCCAATAAGAATCTGAGAATGCTTAATGAAATATGGTAGAAGACAAGGGCGCAAGATAGATAAGAACAGAAAAAAGATCGTTAAAGAGACCCGAGCTTTTATGGGGTTGTAGTATCTCTTATAAGAGTGTAAAATTTGCAACCATAAATTTTTATGGTATGAAGTCGGGAGCATCAAATTAAGTCATTTTAAAAAATATAAAAAACTTTATTAATTTATTATTTGATTAAATGCATGAAAATATGAAACTCATATTATCTTTAGTGTTCTTAATAAATAAACTAGAACATTGCCTATTTTAGTTTGTTTTTGCTAATAAGCTCTTTTTATAGTCTTCTTCTGCCGTTACTTTTTTTTTATGTTTAAATTTGCATACCTCTATAAAATCAAATGTATCAAATAAAAAAGGCATAATCGAAAAATATAATCCCAAAGTTTATTTTTAATCTTATAATTTCTATTTATTTAACATTTTTTGAGCCCAATTTGATAGAATTACATCCTATTGCACAAGTAAAAATTAATATAAAATTTTTAAAATCTTAAAAATTATATTCATCTCACATCCAAAATATTTTAATAGATATTATAAGAAATGCTATATGCTGTGTTTTCCAATTATTAAATGAAGAATTCAAAATCAATCCAAACAAAATAATTTTTCGACTTATACATTTTAAGAACAAAAAATGATTTAAGATTGAAATTTAATAAAAAAACAACGATTCCACATATTTTTAAAATCAAAAAATTCAAATATATACATTTATTGTTCTAAAACCTTGTATAAAAATTCAATAGTAGAATAAATTTGCTATTATTACAAAAATATTTTATAACTTAGCAGTGGAGATTCTAGAAATATAATTAAACACTCATTACTAAACAATAAGAAAAACTATAAATGAGACCTCCATTTTTAATCTAAAAACATAATAGTTTTATTTTCATGAGCCCACCACTTTAAACAAGGTAACATAAAAATATTCTTGTTGAATTATTCAAATTGATGTGTTTCTGGGGACTATTTGAAATATTCTAGATTTCATTTTATCGTAAATTTATAGTTATGATTCATTTTTAACATTTCTCTTTTCATAAAATTCAGATTTTCATAAATATATTTGCAAAAAAAATCATCCTGTGGTTATTATTACTTTTAATTTCAATAAAAATAATAAACTTGCAAAAAAAAGTCAAAGGCATGAAGCTTCGAAATTTATGTAAGATATTAAAAAACCTGTAGTATAGATTTACAAAAATTAAATGGTATCAGAAACAACTTCGGTTTAATGAAAAAAAAATCATACGAATTATTGGTTTTAAGTGTCAAGTCTTTGGAACAGAGAGGCTGAATTTGAACATTCAAATTAAAAAATTCATGGGCCAAGCTCATGAATTCTGAATTAGAAAGTTTAAAGGAAACAAATGGAAAAATATAAGTACTGGCTCAAAAATTAATGATTCGGCGTGGAAATTTGACTATGACTTATGAAACATAAAAGTAAGATGTTTATCCGATAGAAAAGAAGAATTCGTGTCCGCTAAAGTAATTCGACACCTTAAACGCGTCTTTCTGTAGAGGAATGGAGCCAGGAAATTTTAGGACATTGATATATCAGAATATGAGTGCGTTCTATATCTTTATCCGCAAAATCATAAAGTAAAATAAAACTGGAAACGAATAGTAATTTAGTTAAACTAACAATATCATTCCCATTTCAAATATTTTTAAGAATAAATTTGCTTGATTTAGAATGATAAGATTATATCTATCTAAACTTGAACCAGTATGAACAGTTTTGTAAAGTTTCAAAATTATTTTCTAATCTATTAGTAAAATGTATGGGTTAATCTGTGATTTTGGAACACATTTGCTATTATTTAAATTTATCAAAATATTTTTCAAATGTATTTAGTTAAAGAGCGACTTCAATTGAAATTGTGTATAATATTCTGCATAGAAACGTATGTTTTTTTATCCATGAGTCATATTTTTATTGTACCCAACAAGTTTGTTTTTTTCATTCTGCAATTCAATCGAAAATACATAATTTCTATGTTATTTTAGGTAATTAACATATCGGAATAAGCTCGCGCCTATATCTGACTTTATTTAAAAGTATCACATATTTTTGAATAGTGGCAAGTGTTATATGTATTTGCATGACATAACGTAGTTCTAGGTTTAACATAATTAACTGCTACCTCAACACTCCATCGGTAACCCCTGCGATACCTACGTCCTAAAGCCTTTAATAAACCAGGTGTTTAGAACCTAATTAATAGGCGAGGTAGTTGCCCGGATTTCGTTAATGTCTGTTGCATGGAGTGTGATCGAAGGCCGAAGCCCTCCTGGGCTCCCAAAAGACTATGCAGCATTTCCACATACTCTACACTTTCTGAACCCAATAAACTTTTAGCAAAGATATATTTCAGAGATTTACATGGGGTTCACCTAGACAGTACAATGTCATACCAACAGGTATAACCTGCTACTTAGCTATCCCGGCTTTTAATAGTTTTTTGTTTTATCTCCCAGGCGCTAAGTCATCTAACCCGAGTGAGCAAGGCTAGGTTTCCATGCTTTTACATGTCAATTACCTACATGTTCAGCTGCGGTCTGCAATCTGGTTACATAAAAAACTACAAATAAATTCGTAGAAAAAGTTTCTCCATTTCTTAGACCTCTCCTCCTCATAACAACTCCCATGGAACAACCGAAGATGTAGTGTGGTTGTAATCCCACAAAAATTCAAACAATGACCTCACACCAGTTTCACACACTCATTGCCAAACAGAAAGTTTTTTATGTTGTTATCCTCCCTCCACCTCCAAGATCTAAAAAATATATTGGCATTTAAATATCTTTTGATTTGAGATACAATCCAAAAAAATATTTTCAATATGGTTATCCCACAATGAGCAACTTTAAGAAATGTAAATTTAAAGTTTACAAATTTATACCATGTTAAGACTATTAAGTTAAAATTATTGATATAAATGTATATTTTAATGTAAATTTAACCTTAATTTTAATAATTTACAGTGTCGAAACCGAAATTCAGCCAAAATATTTAGAAATCGTATTCAAAGGCTCATTAATCGAAATCAAGATGTTATCATGAACAATTTAGTCCATCAATACGTGAGAAACAAAAATAAGACAATTTTGTTAGAGAGAAAGCTTGATTTATAGATTTAAACATGCAAATTCTTTATAATTGTAAAGATTTTTGTAAAATTAAATAATATTTAAATTATTTAATCTATAAAAATGTAAATTCAATGTGAAATTATGTTTTAAAATCGATTTACCAATATCGCGAACTTAAAATACTAATCAAAAAATTTAAAAGAATAGAAATGAAGAAAATATTTCACTCTGTTTTTGATAATAATAGTTCCAAATTTTATTTCAATATGCTAAAAAAATTTGTTATCAAGAAAAAACCGAAAATAAAACACTAATCGTTAGTTATATTGTTATAGAAACAAATAAAATATTCTAAAAAAATCGAAAATTTTATAAGAAACAAAGAAATAGAAAACTTTTTATTTTTTTATTAGCATGAAATAATTTCATTATCATTATCTTGATCCGAATTCTTTAGAAGTATATCTTTAAGTCCAGAACCATAATATGAACAATCCATGACAGAATGAAAAACAATAAAAACACAATAATGAGCATATATAATGCATTGATGTTTACACTAATTGTAAATAGTTAACTTACAATTTGCTCGCAATATACGATAAATAGGCCCGATAAATTTGATACATGAATCTTAGTCCTATTATTAGAATAGTTAACAGTTTCATTTTTAAATTTTCATGGACGTTTTTTCTAAAAGAATATGTCAAGAAGGATATAGTTATGATTTCTATAAGAAGATGCTATCCACGTTTCTGAAGTTCAAGCCCATGGGAAATTATAGCAATTAAAACTACAAAATTTAGGTATATAAAATAAATCCAGAAACTTTCCAAAGCCTTGCGAACCTAATTAGATAAAAACTTACTAAAAAAGCATTCTTTATATCAGAATTAGCGCCTAAATATCTATAATATCTCCAAAGAATTTTATCATAAACACTTGGTAAATTCTTATACAATGTGACATAGAATAGCAAATTTATAATCAATTGTAAATATTTTATATAGCCGATATTTACTGTCATATAATATCTTAGTTTGGCAAAAATTACATATGTTTCGATTAAATATAATATTAAGATTTCTGAAACTGAATATTCATTGAAAATTCTTGCCAGACAAAAGAATAAATAGAAATAGTTGTACAAAATACTAAATTAAAATTCAAAAATACTAACACCGTGTATATCTAAACCCTTGGTAATAAAACTGCTACTCTCATATAATATTATAGCTTCTATTACGTAAATCAAAAAATTCCACATTGCTATTTTTGCAAAGAAATCCGAAT
The DNA here is from genome assembly GCA_022605425.2 of Hamiltosporidium tvaerminnensis. NCBI lineage: Eukaryota > Fungi > Microsporidia > Dubosqiidae > Hamiltosporidium > Hamiltosporidium tvaerminnensis. The sequence goes on from CM061247.1 coordinate 1,693,423, forward strand.
TAATATACATGCATAAATAAAACCATCGATTTAAATATTAAATATATTTCTGGAATATTCTCGAAAATTTCATAAATTAATTTCATTAATATATAATAAATTGAAATGTGAAATAATTCAAAACCATAGATCTAATATTAAGCACATTAAATGATTTTTTATGTGATTTATATATATAATACATTGATTCATTCCCCATTTTAAAAGGTTTTTTTATAATAATACCTAATTTTAAAAGTTGATAATATCATCACTTACAAATGTCTCGATTATGATTCAAACTAGATGAAAATTTGCTTTATTGTTGTAACTTGTTCTATTATGTCTTATGTGTTTATATCTGTGAATAATCAATAAAAATATAGTGCAGATACAGAAAGAATAGTGTCGTTTATCGCTTAAACAATAGAGAAAAATTTGGATTATTGAAAAAATTTTCTATATTTTAAACATCAAAAAGTAGATTTTATGATTTCGAGAGGTTTAAGCTTTTTTTGTTATAAAGTCATTTTTGGGTAATGATTAAACCTATAAAACACATCTTGTATGTTCTAAAAAAAATGCTTCACATAAATCAATTAGGTAGATTAATGTACTTCAAATTTCCAACCATCCCGGGAGCTCAATTGGCTTGATGTATTCTATGCTTGTCTTAAGAAGCGATTAAAAGAGACTGATCTCTGATGTTGTTGTTAGGCGTAGGGGTAAAAACCCACCCTCTAAAACCACTTTGTTACAAAAGCCAAAAAAAGTAAACAAACCCACTGGAAAAAAACTGGGGAGCGGTATTACTGAGGACCGCCAAACACTGCAGGGTTTAGTGCTGATGATTAATGAATATACTTCAAAATATTTTTTTGAGTTTAAGAATAAATGATTATGTAAATATTTCTATGCCAAATGTAATAAATTAAGCTTAAATTGTTGCAGTATCTACATTTGCAATTAAGTATCTATTGGTATAGTGAGAATTTGGTTTTTTAGGTTATTTGATGCAAGTTTTATAAAAAAAGCATAAATATCTGTAAAATGTAGAATTTCTGCAAATAAAATTCTTAACTGTTTGAATTTTTACTTCGAAAATGATATGTTTTGAAAAAAAGAATTAAGATTTAAAGGGAAATTATAATTATTCATGGAATATTAAACCTTTTTTGTGATGATTATACCAGACGGCATAATGAAGTGGTTAGATGCCAGCCCCTTTTATTCTTAAATAGATATCGATTTAAGTCTTTAAAAATAATTAGAAACCACTCAGTTTAAGAAATTCTTGATAATGCATATGCAAAGATAGGAGGGAATATTGGAATAAAAACGGATGTCAAAATTGGAAAAAATAGGCTAGATATAGATATATTTTAGATAAGAATAAAAGGAAGATTACACCCATTAAAGTAGAAATTACTTAACAAGATTCACTTCAAATAGTTGAAACCGAAAAACCTAGGAATTATGGCTTGCTATCCAATGAGTTGGGTCTTTTAAGGTGTAGTGTTGAGATAATCCCATATGTGCTTACTTGGGATGGTATTGTGATAAAATACAGTAGGCCATGGCTCAAAAAACTGTAAATACTTTTGAATGCAGAGGCATATATTCAATATATAGTACTTAAGAGAAGTTCAAAAAAATCACCTTTGATTGACGAAAAAGACTTGAGTCGAGACAAAATGCCGAAGAAACTGGGAAAGAGCGTCAAAAGGGGTTATTAGCAGAGCTTAGATGCACCTGGAACCAAAAGCCCTGTAAAACAACCGGGTAACGAAGTAAGGTGGTGTTAAACATATAAATCTGAAAATAATTAATCTCTCATTTTGATGGAAGAATCACAATAGAAGAACCCACAATAAACATAAATGAAGAATCAGATATAGAAGAATAAAAGATGGTGGTTAAAGAGGTAGAAGGAAATGATAAAGGTGTAAAAAAATGTTTTGACCTAGAACGTTATTACTTAAAAGTATTACCTTTTTTTTCAATTTTAAATCTAATATATAAAATATTTGTTTTAAAAAAAATTTTTAAATTTAATAGTCGATAAAAAGACTTATAAAATCACAAAGTTAAATTTCAGAAGTATATATATTTTTGATAATTTTTTAATTCAAATGAAACAAATAGATAAATAGAATTTTATTGCTCAAACATACATTAATATATAATTCGAAAATCAGTATTTTAATTTTTAATAAAAAAGCTGAAATTAGAGTAATACTGTATTGAATTAAGAAAAAAATCTAATTTTTTTATGATTGTATTATTTTTTTATATTCTTTAAAAATAAATTTGAATAATTTATTATTCCAGCAAACTGTTAAATAAAAATTCAATTATATTGTAAATATAAAATTGCTCGAAAATACCATCTTCTATGATTTAATAAATTTTGTCCAATCTCAGTTCAACAAATAAATCTAATATTTAACTCAAACACAATACTCTGTTTCATAGGAATTCATAAATACTGTGTTAAATAAGATTTATTTGCTCAAGTTTTCATATATCTTTATTCTATATACTTTAAACAAATAAATTTAGATGAAACTGTCTCAAAAATGTTTCACTTTGTAATTCCTTTAAAAATACTTAAATAATATAAACAATGTTTACCCTTATGGTAATCTATAAATTGCTTATTTCAAAGGATTACGATGGATATATAATAAACCTAGCAGATGAACATATTAATGAATATGTTTCACCCTCTGATAATTTGATTGAGTACGTAACACATTTCACAGGTTAAAATGGGATGGCATTGATTTTAAAAAATGGTTCATCTGTTTTATATACTGATTCAAGATATTTTATTCAAGCGGAAAAAGAACTTTCCAATGATTTTAAACTTAAAAAAATGGGAATCGATGAAAATATTTATGAATATGTTCAAACAATTGGCGGAATAAAAAAAATAGCTATAAATTACAAAAATATTTCATACAGTCGTTTGAATGATATGAGAAGTAAATTTGAAAAGAATGGTGTTGAGATTGTTCATGATGATTTAACAGAGTCTATATGGCCGAATAAACCAAAAATAACATATAATGAGATAATTGATTTGGAAAAAATTAAAGCGAATACATTTTTAGATGTAAATTCGAATGAAAATATTACTGGATCAAATTATATGGATAAAATAAATAAATTGAGAGAAAAACTTTCAGATGACCAGGTTTTTATTTTAAGTGAATTAGATAGTATTTCGTGGCTTTTTAATCTGAGAGGAAGTGATATTGATTATAATCCGGTATTTTATGCATACAGTATTATCTCAAATGACAAAGCCATAATATTCATTGATCGAGAGATCGAAAGAAAGGATGTGGAAATAAAGAAATATTCAGAATTTTATGATTTTTTAAAAGGTGTCGAGGCAACCCAGGTTTTTGTCAATTAGATGCAATGCTTTCATTGTTACTGAATTGGGTGAAAAAAAAGTTGAAGTAAGTGATTTAATTGGGGAATTAAAAAGCCAGAAAAATGAAATCGAAATAAAAGGTTTCGAGCTTGCTCATATTAATGATGGGATTTCACTTTGTAGTCTATTTGAATGGATGGAAAATAATATTGGTAAAACAGAAAAAACGATTGCAGATAAACTGGAAGAATACAAACGAATGCTATCCGGATTTATATCACCTAGTTTTGATACAATATCAGCTTATGGACCAAATGCTGCAATTTTTCATCATCTTGCGAGTGAAACAGTTGTGGAAAGTAGAAATCTTTTTCTGATTGATTCGGGTTCTCAGTATCTTTATGGAACAACAGATGTAACTAGAACTATACATTTGGGAGAACCAACAAAAGAACAAAAACATGATTTTACTTTGGTTTTAAAAGGACCGTTGGCTGCAATGAGACAAGTATTTCCAAAAGAAAAGGATTCTTCTGTCTTAGACACATTAGCTAGAATGTTTTTATGGAATGAGAAAAAGGATTTTGGTCATGGTACTGGACATGGTGTAGGTCATTTTTTAAATGTACACGAAGCACCGCCTGGAATAAGCCAGAAAGGTGATTTGTTGAAAGAAAATCAAATATTCAGTATTGAGCCAGGATTTTATAAAGAGAATGATTATGGAATAAGAATAGAAGACCTTGTTGTTGTTAAAAAAGATGAAAACTTTTTTAAATTAGAAAATCTTACTATGGCGCCATTGCAACTTAAAATGATGGATTTAAATATTTTAAATGATGATGAGGTAAACTTCATAAATGAATTTAATAAAAAAGTCGGATTTGTTTTACAAAATAAGCTTGAAAAAGGACATGGCTATGATTTTATGATGAGGAATACAGAGGAAATCAAGCTTAATGAATAAAATGTGGATCTCTAGATCATTTTTTTAATTTTTAATGTCTTCTAAATTAGCATCATTTGAGTAACATTTATATTATTTCATAATAAATGTCGCAGTCCATAATGCCCCCCTCATGTCCTTATTGCCCATTATTTCTAATACCCCCCCCCTTTATTTTCACTATTTTTTTACCCGCTTTATTTTCTATTCATTCATGTTTAAATCCCCCAGATTAAAATATAAAGTAGTTCTTCTAAATATAATAGGTGACGAGTGAAATTAAATTTTTATATACTTTATATTTGATTTTTCCCTCCGAATTTTTTTATCGTAATCGACTTTAAAACCAAACCATTTCCTTCTATGTTAACATTTCATATTTTAAAAATAACATATATTTAAAAAAAATAAAAAAACGAAGTAAAATTAAATAAGCTTTATTATCACTTTCTAAAAAGTTATTTTTTCAGCATTAACATTTTCTAATTCTATCATATTACTATTAAAACTATTCGTCACTGCTAAGACATAATCTTTAAGAAAGCATCAAACGGGCGCGTTTAGTTTTGTATTATTGTCAAAATCTTTGTTTAACAAAACCTTATCACCAAGAATAAGATTACTTATTGTTTTATTTGAAGCTTTACTTTCGATGATTTTTTTTATATTTTTCAAAATGTTTACACACTTCCGTATTAGTTTCAAAATTCTTATTAGTTTATAAATCAGTGGTTGTTTAAGATGAAGCAAGATATCTAGGCTCATTTACTTCATTATACATTTAAGACTCAATCTCTAAATTCCACTGTATCTTTATATCCCGGATACTGTTTTCTTGCTGTTTACATCAGAAATTATTTCGTCAATAAATACTAAATCACCCTTTAATCCTCTATCACTATATTACAAGAAAGAAGATTATAAATCAAGTTGGCCATTACAGGGTTGTAATGATGATTCATTTGAGGCCCTATGTATTGTTCTATTATAACCCCATATAACATCGTTTTTAAAACTGATCCATCTTATTCTACTAGTAACATATAACTTTTTTTGCTAACTATCTTTTAATGTTTGATTCATCCGTTCGATTTTACCCGAGCCTTTGTATTATGTGGTCTTCCATATATAATTTGAGTGTTAAGAGCTGTTAAGTATGTTTCAGCTATTAATTTTGAAATTCTTTATCATTATCGGATTTAATCACTACTTGAATACCGAAGTTATCAAAAATAAATTATGAGGAATCGTCTACAGCCTGTGAAGTTTGAGGGATGTCTGTACTCCCAGAAATGCGTTGTATAGGTCTCAATTATGTTTTAGTCTAATAAACCCATCATCTTGATCAGCATATCTTCTAAGATCTACACAATTAATAATAAATAAACTATATTATTTTTGTGAATGTATTTATCGGTAAGAGTCATTTTCTCCGAAATTTGTTTCTCTATAACATGTTATTGCATTTTAAAACATTTATTCTGTCTATAATATCAAACAATACCAAGCCGTAAAACTTTGCTTTGAGATTATTTGTATATGTATTGCCTGTTAATATTTTGGTCTCAAAGGCTATAATCTGACTATATAAATATAGAAATATCATAGAAGGAATAGAAGCTGGAGTAAATACGAAATATCCGGAAATTATAAGATAAAAATATAGTACAAATAACATATATCTATTATAAATAAAGGGTGTTATTAAATATAAAACTGCATTCGAAATAACCGGGCACTAAGGACAGTGACAATAAATAATAAATCCTCATGTAATAAAAACATTTCAATTTCACACCTATTAATGACATGTTGATTCATATTCATTTAAGTTAGATTATGCTGAAAAAAATTATGAAAGTTTCAGGAATTAGGTTTTTATGCGGTGGAGGGAGTATATAACGGTCAATTTGACTATTCAATCATTTTTCATAATTACGAAAACAGAAGGGTAATTTGATAAATTTTTTATTTTATTATTCTGAACAAAAAGAGGAAATATTAACAATGTAAAAAAATATGGAAAATATGTTCGTCTAACAAAAAGCATGTATTTTTATAAAATATGTCCAATCCAAAGTGTATTTATTTGTAGATCCGGTTCCATTTTAGTGGCATTTCGAGTTGTATAACTTTTTTTATTTGAGACAATTGTATTTTTCAGATTGACATCAAAATTTAGGCCAAATCAACTATAACTTCGGTCATATGTATTAGATAACCCCTTTGCACAATTTCTTACAGCGACCTAGCCTTTAAAATTTCTTTGATAAAAATAAACTTTGCATTACATATTGCAAATTGATTCTTCCCTGAAAATTGATCTAGGCTTCCATGTATAGTGCCTAGTTTATAAATACTAGCAACTTTTATTTCCAGAAGAAATACCATAGTGTTTCTTGCATCGGTGCAACATCTGTGACATATTGAACTTAAACTCTCGCCCCGTGAGTCTTTTTGGCTGCATTGTATTTCAAATTTGAGATTTTGGCTTTTTTTCAGCTGTTTCTTGAGAGTCCGTACTAAAATATCTCAAATTTTTCATAGGTTTGATATTCTCCTTTTTTAAAATAAATATGCACTGATAAACTATCATAATCTAGATTTGCATATTTTTCATGACCGGAGACGGAAAGATTAGATGTCTTAAAAACATTCATTTGTTTTTCTTTTCTATGATAGCAGAATACTTTGCATAACTATGAATAAACAATACTTTATTCTTTATAATTTTTACCTGTTGCTATTTTGTCTGATACAATTTGCACTGCACTTTCTTCCACAGATTTCAAATTGTTTCTACCCATCGATATTACCTTTAAGTCTTTCTAAGAATTGATTTTAGCAAGAAGGTCTATAGGACGAAAACATTTTCAATCGATTTAACTTTTTTCATAACAGGGATCATATAGAATACGGTTTTTTCACACCGATGAGCATAATTTCCATAGTCTGAATAAACGTAATCTTTCCGACTATTTATTCTGTTGTTGTTTTCTAAACACGCAAAATGCATATTCTAACATCTTAATATGCACACATATCGACGCACCCATGACTTTGAGAATGTCTGGGTTTTTCATTATAATCTGAAACCCGGGCCAAATTCCATATAGTTCTTCAGTAGTATTATCAACAAATTTACTCCAATTATCCCTTTGTAAGATAGAAAGCTCATCAAAAATTCTAAAAACTTCAAAGTATATACGCTTTCTCTACCGCTCTTTTGCCTTTGAGAAGTCGAGGTTTAATGAATAGGGTAAAATGACCTTGGTATACAAGAATAAATTTATATTGATCATCTGTTCGTAATTGTATGTCGAAACTAAATCGAATTGAAATCCGGAGTTCATGCTTTAACTGTGTATTGATGTTACAATCACCTTTTTTTGGTACATTGTGTTTTTTTACAAGGCATACAACAATTATAATACCTTAATATCATTTCTCCTGGGATATTGCAATCCCTTAAATTAACACTTTCTTTAATTTGGGCTCGAAAATCATGCCAAATTACAATATATGAATCATGTAATATTAGAAATTAAATTTTCCGATGGGCATAAAACTTAATATGTTCTTTACTTTTTCCAACAGAAACAATCATTTTTTTCTTCTATTCAATGGTTAGCACATTCAATCTACAAAAAAGCTTATAATCTTCGGGTTTTTCTCTACTACTTTATTTTTAGATGCTTTAACTTTTTTTATTATCCCAAAGCATGTTTTTTTTGTGAAATTCGTGTATTTGGACTCTTGGATTAGCACATTTCATTCTTTTGATCTTCGTAACGATTTTACATATTTCATATATCAGTTAACAGCCGTCCTTGTATTTTATTTTAAAAAAACACTGATAGCACTAAATAAGAAAGGACTGGAATTAATTTTCTATTTTAAAGCGTAGAAAGGCTAGGCCTAAAGCTAGAACAAATTGCTGGTTCGGCAACTCCAATCACATCAGACGTTTATTGTTAGAGTTGGGTCAATTTTCTATATCGACATAAAATAGTAGCTGTGTTATAATCCTGGAAGTTTTTAAATTACTTAGTGTTTTTTTGAATTATTCTAATTAAACATAGCATATATGCAGTAAAACCTATCTACTTAAGAAACGATGAATGAAATCGATGTGAAAATCATTATTTGAGTTTTTGCTGGAAGAAAAACACACTAAACTTTCGGTTATTCTATGGGAATTCGCATAAAGAGAATAGAGTCTACAAATTAGTGAAATATTTTCCTAAAACCTGCTTTCAAATCATTTATGTAGCTAGATCTGAAACCCAGACTAGAATTGACGTAAAAGTCATGGAAAACAATTGAAAACATGCTTTTGCTCACTTCATATTAAGATTCTGAAATTTGGTGATGCCAAAAAGCCCACCCTATATGAATACGTGAATGCTAAATAGCAAGTTATACCTTATGATATAACATTGCACGCCTATGTGATTTCCATGTAATTCTCGGTGATATATCTTAGCTGGATATTTATTAAGTTAGGAAAGTGTAAAGTACGTGGGAATTCTGCTTGGTTTTGAGCGAAAGCCCAGGCTGGTTATCGACTTAAGATTACATTCCATTAAGAGACATTAATAACCATTATTAAACTTTTTAGCATATTACTTTGGATCTAAAAATCTTGCAAATGTAACTCTTTTTGGTTTAAGTATCGTAGGAAATACAGGGCTGTGTTGTGAAGCAATTATTGTTCATAAATCTAGAAAAAAGTTAATATCATGCAAAAAAATATAACATTTATATTTATATTAAAGACATTTATTAAAAAAAAGGATAAATTTTCTGAAATTTAACATAATCTAATTAAAAGACAGTTTTTTTTAATACTGGCTGCTAAAACCGTACAAACGAACTTAATTTTACATTCAATAAGACATAATTCTGAATCTATAAATTGATATTTTTTTGAAATCATTATTTGAGCCTAAATTTCTCGATCATTTATATTTTTCTCTATAATATTTTCACCTGGTCTGTCTAGTCGTATATTTATTGGTCTTTCATATCTGCTTTATGTCTGCTTTTGAGAAATTTTTTACAAGAATTTCAGCATATTTTTTAATTAGCATATTTTCCGCCTGTTTTTTATTTAATGTTAAATTTTAAATTGCATTAGCTCTTCTTTACTTTCTCTAAATTTCTTTTACCGTGTATTACGACTGCTTGGGTTTACTTTTCGTTAGCATCAGGAAGTTTGCGGTTTTTCTTTGTCTGAAAAAAAGAATTTTCTGCATTGCATAATGAATACGTTAATTAACTCTTTTGAAACTTCCAATTCTTTTTATCAAAAATGATTTAATTTAAGCAGAGAATTTTCTATGATATTATTTTAAACCAAATCATTTATATTTCATTATTACACAGAATACAAATTGATCATCAATCAAAAAAGGTCTTTTCTGATTAATTCTATTCAATTTTTATTAATTTATCGGTAAAAATTCTTACTAAAAAAACTTGAACAAAGTGCAGTGAATTGAATGTTTTTTCGAAATTAAGACTTCAAAAAACGTAAAGATTCAACGTTATTTATGCTATTTTGTGATGTGCTATAATCTAGAAATAATATTTAAAAATAGTTGGGCCAATATTTTTTTCAAAAAAAAGGTGTTTCAACATGTTTCATGGTCTACTTCTGACCCGTGTTATTGTTTATTGTAAGATTACCGAACAATATAAACAAATTGGAGAGTGATATTCCAATTAGAAGACTGTAACTAGAGGTGTCTACAATCTAAAAACAAATTAAATATTTCAAGATATCTTATCTTCACCGCCTAGTTGTGAGATTGCTCGATATATAATATAATAATAAAATTGGTTGGTAGATATGTTTCAGATTATATTTTACCTAGTTAATATAGCTTATGGATGAAGAGAGGATAACCACATTAAAAAATATCTGGTGAGCAATGAATATGTGAAATTGATATGAAGACATTTTTACATTTTGGTGAGATATAACCGCCATTGGTTTATATACGCCACTCCCCTATAATCCTGAGTTACAACAAATTAAAAGAAGCAATTCGAAAATTTTCTTTTGTTCATCCTCGAAACTTAGAGGTAAAAGAAGATTGGAATAAGTTACTAAATATAGCTTGTATTTAATGAATACTTTACTTTTTTGTTCGGTAGTGCTCGATATATAAAAATGAATCAAAGCAAGATCTTGCTAGGCCAAGATTATTACAACTTTCTCTTATCAAAGACATAAAGATTTAAAAATAAAAAAAAAACTCAAAAATAAAACTATAACCAATATTTGAATATAAAATGGTATAAATCAATATATTAAATCCGAAATATTCCAAAATTTACTATAAATAACCGTACTTTAATTATAGATCTTAAAAATATTATATATAAAATGTGCAAAATCAAAAAAAGAAGTCTGACTCGCGAATAAAATATTTCTTTTTAAAAACATATTTTCTAAAATACAGATTAGCAAGTATATAATTTTAAATTCCATGTTTTCAAATATAAATTCTTAGCCTATCCAACTATTAATATACAATTAAAAAGTTATATCAGAGATATATAGAACAGTCTAAAAAAGAATTAAATATTTTTACGATACCATTGTATATTTTTTTCTTTAAATTCTATTTGATTTTTGAATTAAAAAAACATGCATTGAAGCCTTATTTACATGTGAAAAAAGATCTTTAGTAAAACAAGAAACTCTTTTTTATCAACGTTTTTCAATATAACATTTACTGAGATAGGAAGTATTCCTATTTTTTAAAAAAATTAAATATTTTGATATTGAATTTTTAATTTTTATAAAAGTAAAGCACATTAAAAAATTTTTAACGTTCAAACTTTTAAATAATTTTTTTCTAGTAAATATTTAAAATACATCAAAACTTTAAAACAGTCTTTTTATTTATTTTTTAACCTCAGGCTTTAATCTTTTACATTCACTAGAAAAACAATGTACTTTCAATGAACCTTTAGAAATTTCACACCTACATGCCGGGCAACTTGATAAATTGAAATAAGTGCTTGTACATGGATGATTATCGACTGACTTTGGGTACGTAAAGCATCCAAAACAAAACTTTTCGATAAAAGGATTTACGCCAAGATTTTTATCTGAATCATAATAATCATTTAGTGCTAGATATGACTTAAACGTACTTAAAAATCTTGAATTAAAAACTTGGTTAGTAAGTCTTTCCTTTTCGGAACTATGAACACTCCTAATGTGTTTTAAAATCAAGGATAAGGATTTGAAACTACAATTACAGATATTTTTTGGACAATCATAGATACTGGCTGATTTTAAATGAGAAAAGATGTGTATTTTTAGAGTAGAAAGTCTTTTGAATTTTTTTGAACATAAATCACAATTAAATATTGAATTTTTATACATATTTTCACTACAATAATTGCTTCTGTATGGAATCTTTTCAAAGTGATTGTATTGATCTTGATATGTCAAACCATTTTCGGGAATATTTTTAAATGAAGAATCATTTGTATAGCAAGGAAAATCATTAGGAAAATCTGAATACAACTTATTATTTCGAGCGGGGTAACCATATTCGTTTGCATCTCCAGAATGCTGATGGAGATAATAATTTCCATAATTTTGTGGTGCATACGGATAACTCGCACCAATTCCAAAAGAAGTTGGGTACGCATATGGCATGTAAGATTCTACTGTTCCCGGAACAGTATTGAATATACCATTCTGATTGGTTGTTTCAGATTCGGGTGTCAACAAATTTATTCCATCATAGGAAAATTCATTAATGTTTTTAGAAACCATATTATAACGACCATCTTTTTCATAATTGCATTGGATTTTGTTGGGTTGGTTTATATTATAGTACGATTCTGCATTCATTTGTGGTATAAATGCTTCGTTTTTTATGTTTTTGTTATAAATATTGTGCGAAAATAGATTTCTGCTTTCTTCAGCATCATAGGATGCACATGTATTTAGGTAATTTGGAGATTGATTATCTTTTTTGTTGCTTTGCTTGCAGCTTTTTTCGGGCAAAATAAACATATTGTTTTTAGCGTTTTTTTTAACGACTTTCAGCTTTTTTAAGTTTAGATCGTTCTCTTTTGGATTTTTTTTTTTATTTTTTACAGATTCAACCACATTTTTATTTGATTTAAAAAACTCATCACATAAAAAACTCTTTGAATCCAGTTTATTTATCGAATTGATATTTGTGTTGTACATATCATTAAAAATATCCACATTGTTGATCTCTTCTCTCAGATTATTTCTTAAGTCACTCTCCATGTTGTACAAATCATCCATAGAATGTATATTATTGCTAAATTCTCTCGGATGATTTTTTAAACCATTAAATTTATACAGATCTTGACAGTAGAAATCATCATTTGACTTGATATTTTCATTTCGTTGAAAGTTGTTGTGTTCATTATAATCATACACAGTATCAGTGTTAATTATGCTATTCAATCTTGCTTGTCCTTCTTTAATATCATCTTCTGCTTGCATTTTTTCTTCTTCATTATTAAAATCTCTGCTCATTCGTTAAACAATTATCCTAAAAGGCCTTTATATTTTTATATTTCCTAATTTTTTTGATTAAATAACTGATAAATAAAAAAATAATTCTTTCTTATCTTCAATTCTCCTTTAAGAAAAAAATGTTTTTTTTATTAAATAAATATGTCTAATTGAAACATAACGTACTAAATCATCAAAGAAATACAATTTAAAACTAATAATTTATCTAAATAACAAAATTTCAAGAAAATTTCATTAAAATGAAGATCAATCTTAATAAAAATGGATTTTTTTTAATTTATCACTTATATATCATTTCTTGACAATATCATTCTAGCCAATTCCAAATAAATACTAACCAATCAAATCCTCTAAAAAAGCCTCTCATTATTTTATCTCTTTTATATTTGACACTTTTATCGTAAATTTGATTTTAAAAAACAATTGGTTTTGTTTTAATGTAAATGCTATCGAATATATTTTTATCCAAAAATTTCTCTGTATTGGTTCTTTAACTATTATTTTACAAGAAAAATATTTTTCTAAATCTTTTAAATTAATTTAATTAATTTAACCGATTTATAAATAATATTTTATCATTCTTGATTTTTTTTTTAATTTAATATAGATTTTTTAAATATTTTATGTTATTTAAACACTTCCTATTAAATACTCGGTGTTTATCTGACAAAATCATTGGTATCTTTAATTTACTATAATTATTTGCTTTGGATAGATTTTTAAATTTATTTTTTTTATTGAATTTAACAGCATAAAATTACACGTTACTAATATATTTTAATTTTCCTTTAGATGCAAATTTGAAGTTAAAAAAAAATATGCAATTTTAAAAGAAATATTTGTTTATGGATCTATTTCTTCGGCGATTCTCGATTTATAAATGCAAAATGGAATGAAAACAATATGTGAAACAAAAAATGATTAAAAAATCGTTACTCATACAACACATAGCGAATTATATATTTTAAATGGAAACATTTGATATTCGAATCATATTGAACTTATAAAAAATATATTTACAAAGTTGTTTAATATATTTTTTTTCACAGATTAAATGATATTTTTGACATTCTCGATAAAAAGATGCAATCAAGCTAACTAAAGTAAATTGTAGCAATAAAATTTTGGAAAGTATTTTTAAAAAAAATATTGACATAAGTCAAACTAACACAGATACTTATCAAATAAAATATATCCTTTTTATCAAAAAAACACATAAAATGTAGTTTTTGAAGTATTAATTTTTAACGTGAGTTATTCTTAGGAAATTTGTTCATAAATTTTAGTTCATATTAAGATCTGAAATACAGCGGCATTGAACAAGTGGATACTTTAAATTTGTCGTATTAAAATAAATCTTTAAATCAAAAAAATCTAGGCTGTTGGGAAGTATATTATTGATTATCATTTTTTTGAATTTAAAAAGCAATCTGAATCAAAAATATTATGTTTGGTGACATTTGCGGTTGAAATAAAATAGTTCTGTACTTTGCTAATATTGCTAGATTCATAAGCTATATTTATAATGTTACGCAATGTAGACGAATATGAGTTACTTTTAAATGATAAACTCTTTAGTTTTTAAATTCGTGACCTTCGAGGTATAAATCGAGTTTCTGAAATTACAAAAAATATCAATTTCATATCTATAAAAATTGAATTTTTCAAATCGAATTAAATTTCTTATGGTGATATTTTAGACAATGACATTTGTTTTTGATTTTCCATCGAGAACGTTACCTATAAATGATAGAAATTATCGGTGGAATTTATAAATTCACCTATTTACATTCGATATTTTCAATTGGGAAACCTTTTTTTTAAATAAACTGCTTATCACAATAAAAAAAAATGTTGATATGATTTATTTACCATAAATGAAATCGGCAATTTTGTTTAATTAGAATTTTTATAATGTAAAGAATTTATGAAATAATGTTTATTACTTAATATTTGGGTAGATACATTTTCCTTACGTTAAAAAAAATTAATCACTATTTAAAGACCATACATTTTCTCTTCTAAATTCGAATATTCGTTTATATTTTTGTCAATTTCTACTCTAGCGGGGTTCTTTAACTAAAATATGGGATTCTTTTTCATTGTTTATATTTATTTAACAACATTTTCTTGGTTACTAGATTGTCTGGAAAAGGTGTTGGTTCCTATGACAGTTAGAATCCCCGTAAAACACTCAATGATGCGGTTTACCAACTCTCTTCGTAATTTTGATTTGAATTGAGTCCTATTCGTAGATCAGAGAAAATTTTTCGACTGATTCTTTGTGCACTATTGACCGAATGTATTCCTTTAAGATATGTTTGCGTCATTTTTCACAAAACCGCCCCTCTTTTAAGCACAACATGAATTATATATATATACTACATTTAAACATGACCCCCATCTCATTTGCCATTAGGTCATAATTTATAAGTTTCCCGGTTTTATTTATTCCAAGTGGGCCCTGGGAAGTGAATTATATTTAATTGGGTGTTTGGAATTTAAACTCTTATCTAAGATAAATATATCAGTTATATAGTTAGGAGTTTTGAATTCGGTTTTCTTTAGGGCTTGCATTATATTTCCATCAGATCAATAAAAGAATTTCTTGAGCTATTGACTGCTAATTTATTTTGTAAACGTAGATTTGTAACTATTTGGAATAATTTAATGTAGGCATTATACTACTTCATTATGCTGTCTAGTATGGTCATGTCCAAACATTTCATTAGAATTTTTAGTTTATGGTCTAATTTTTTCGAAAATCGATTCTAATGACGACACACTTCTCTGCTACCCAGAATACGTTCCATTCTAAATAAAACAAAGCAAAGATTAATCGCGCTAGCTTGAATTTGGGTTATTTAGCCATATTAAGAGTCATTAACACCCACTAGCCTATATTTTCGGGTTTTGTATAACTTTGAATGTATTCCTCGCTTTAATATTCTGTTATATAAGTTAACTTGTTGACTTTAATCAATTTAATTTTCGGAATTTACTCTGATAAACATATTTTTTTGTAAAAGTCTTTTATTGTGCAAAATAGATTTCGTGTGTTAATTTACAACTTTGATTTGGTGCTTTTCGAGTAAATGTTTCTTTTGATTTTTCTAACCATCACAAAAGTTGTAAAAGCATTGTTCGCTTTTAAAAGCAACAATATACCAACCGTATTCATGTTCTCCATTTAGAGGTATCGACACTCTTTACAAAAAAAAGCTGAAGTTATCTTTTTTATATCAACTCCGCGCGCACTGCATCATCTAATTTATAATCAGCAGGCTCAAGCGAACTGCGCCTATATGATAGTCGATATATTTTATTGCGCTTTGATTGATGGCTTTATGGAATAATATTATTCGGTAGCTGTAAATACAATTCATCACATCTTAAATTGTAAGATTTTTTTATTGTATAAACGCCTATAAACTAACGTAATGACACTATTAAGATTAAGAAATTGCTCCGTAGTTATGTCGAAATGTTCTATTGAACGTTCTGTGATTAATTTTTATTGAAAAGATTTTTCTTTAAATTATTTAATACTCGGTTATTTCGTCATATCTTTATTCATATTTTATCTCTTTCTTTTTTTAATTTATATCATCGTTCAAGGTTAATTGTTTTTTTTTTTATTTTTTTTTACAAATCCTTTCAATTGGGAAAGTTTGGCCTAAATTTGAGTTTTAAGCGTGTTATTTTAAATCTATCTCTCCAAAATTTATTCTCTATTAAGTTTATATGGAATAGAAGATGGGTTGTGGCGCATCAAACACATGTGTTATTCCCCCGAGTCCTTTTCTTGTCTCTCATTGTTCTTTATTCTAGATAAATTTTCTTCTTTGATTCAAATATTGTTTCAGATGGTTTTCCGTACACTATTTGACATTTGCGGCTATTTTTAGGTAAACTGAGGCTCTTAAAATATGCATTGTGTATAACGAGCCATTACTTTTTTTAATTAATATTAATCGATTTTTTATACACCAAATCTACGAATATAATCTTAGACCTAGCCAGAAGCTATACTCTTTTTGGAATTTATACTATCTAAAGTGAATTTCGGAAAATACTCTGTTTAATATACACATTTGGATAATGTTTCCTTGCAATAATAAAAAAATATTTTTTTTGAGACTTTCGAAACAGTTTGTACTGTAACTCAGAGATTGTTTCGCACGTCTATTTCCAAAAATTTCTTTATTTATTTGAGTGATAAATATTTTTTAAGACACAGACTTATATTTATTTACCTAAAGAAGCAATGAAGTATAAGAGTGTTTATATAATTGTGCTTTAAATTCGCAGAAGAACATTTTTTAGAACAAGTCGATCAATAAACAGAAATCTTTCTGGATTTTATAATTGTTAATACTTCCTTTTAAACCCATAAACACTTCTCTAGGCTTGATATAGTCGTACTGAAATCCAGGAAGCCGGTTGATACACCATTTTTAATCAATTTGAAGAAATAATTGCAATAATTGCTCTCTATTTCCAAATTTTTTGATTTTAAAATATATTTCTGTTTTCTAGTGTATGATATAAAGGCTTTACCCAAATTTTCTAATATTTCCCTCTTCTAATATCATAAAATCATAGTTGAGACTAATTTCGCTTTTTATTAGCTCAATATTAACTCGTGTATGATTTTTCATTTCGAATTTTCGATCTCTATCTGAGTTATTTAATCTTTCCAGACAATCTAGAACAGAGGTCTCCAAACTACGGTCCGCGGACACTTTTCATCCGGCCCGTGGCTACATTTCTTTTATTTGATAGATTTATTTCAAATTTGAAATAAAATAAAAAAAGATAGGTAAATCATACAAAAAGAATTAAAATATAGATAATTTAGGCATGAATTTGTAATGGAAAGAAGATTCATAGAGTTTTTATTATTTTTTTAAACTAGCAATCATTTCTTTATTATTTTATACTAACAAATCAAAATGAAATAACAAAAACACATGGCACAATTAATTATTAATTAGATTAATGTAGTTGAAGTTTTTACGTGATAATTTGTTAAAATTATTCGTTAAATTTACTAGAGAGAAATTTCCAGAAAAGACTTCGAGTGCTTGTCTCTTAATTTAGATCTGAAAATGTTTTTTCTGTACTTCATTTTAGAAAATATTTCTTCGCATAAATGGGTAGAATCGAAAGCGGGAATAAAACCTCATGCAAATTTATGAACTTGATTTGATTGTGTGGCTGGAAGACTCTTATAAAATTTCACTGGTTTATTTATCTATTTTTATATAGAAATATCTTAATATAGACGTTTATTTTTATGAAAACTATATTAAACTTTAAAAATCGATTTACAATATTAAAAATTAAAATTACAGAAATATTTTTCTGCATGGTGGCATAAAAAGTAATATTTTCTTGGCCCGCGGGACATTTTTTTAGAAGTCAATGTGACTCACCAGCCAAAAGTTGGAGATCTTTGATTTAGAATATCAAAAACGTAATTTAGTTGAAAACATGAGCTCCTAATTGATTTTATTGTTCTGATTCAGATATATGAGGGTCATGTTTGAATCGTGGGGGAGCTTGCAACTAATTCATATCAAAAATATTAGTTTGAATCATTTAAGAAATACAACAAGGCCGATTTCAGTTTAAATTTTTGTAAAAGAACGTAAAAACAACAAACATGTTTTTAGCTGTGCAATAATTTTTTCGAGTTTTATTTTGCAATAAAAAGTTGCTTTTAACTCTTATTAAGATTTGTTTAACCTTATTATATAACTATTTATGATGCTAATTATTTGGTGGCCAAGATTTCGGTATTTATTTCCAAGAATAACTTAGGCTTGTTTGGTACATCTCTATCTTCTGAAACAAAGAGGTTTGTATGAGGTGACAACTCGATTAGTCGAAAGAAAAATATCTAAAACGCTTGAATATAGCATGTTTTAAATTATCTTGAAATATGTTTTTATCAGTATGAAAGAAAGAAGTTAAAAAAAAATATAATCTTGAAATTCCCTTTGCTATTTTTAACTTTATCAAATATTTGCAAACAATTGAACTTTATAAACGAAGAAAAATTTTTAAAAAATGATTTTCTTGTACCTAATTTTTTTTTAGTTTCTGACCCTTGTTTTACAAAAATAATTTTATTCCTCCTTCTTAGCCGGTGTTTTTATTTATCTACGTCAAAGAGCTGAATTTTATAATTAAAAAGTATAATTTATAGTCCGAATTTTTTTCTCAGGTATTGCTACTTTTGTAAGTTTTGCGTTATGTTTCGGTTCAGTGTCTGTCTCATAGAATATATGAGAATTAAAAACTTTTTGACTAGATATTTGCTTCTATTATCCTTGCAATTATTTTTCAGATCATTAGGTAAAAAATATTTTGATTTTTTAATCTAATAGTATTTAAAAGATATCTATATATTCAAAATAAAAATAAATAAAAAGCTTACTTGGCTTTTAAAATACCTGCATACCTCCATTGGTTCTTATAAAGACAAAATATTTGATATATAACCGGTAATTTGTCACCGCGCAAAATAATTTATAGTTAGAGCGAAATAACAAACTAATTATTTCAGTAAATGAAAAAAATATCATTATGAATGAAGATGGCTCGACGTGGGGCTATATGGTGAAACGCTATCCATTTGTAAGCACTAAGTCAGGTAGGATTCACAAGTATCCTAATAGTAAATCACAAGAATAAGGTCGTAAGAAAATTTTTAAAAGTGAACGCGCATATTTAACTTTTTTTTAGTAACCTTATTATAGATTTTAAAATTCGCTTTCTTTTTGCTAACCTGTTTCGAGTTAGATAACCGGAGAATATAATCCACCTGCAAAACCTTCAAATATGCTCTTGCAGGTTCCTCAGTATCGAAGTTGGTTTTTCTCTAAATATATTAGCTATGTAAGATCAATTTTTTTTTCAATCCTATTTGATATTGGCTTTTCGATTGGAGAGTACGTATTCATAATTATATTCGTTTTGACGCTTTTTTCGGTATTTTTAAACCAAAATGTAGTCAATATTTCAGTTTAAATGTTAAAACCTAGGATTAGCATAATCTACATCCCAGCCGATTCATGTTAAAATACATTCCATCAGATAAGCACAAAAACAGTACATTTGTATATTTAACCCACAATATAGTTATTTAGGCGATTATGACAATAACCGATTGAATTGGAAAATTTAATAATTTTACGACAATCTGCTATAATTTCTTATTGGGTGTCAGAATTAATACTTATAGAATTTCTTTTATGACGTTTATAAAATGATATAAATTTGGAAAAGTATATCAGGTACGGTTCTCAGGACCTAATCGAAAACCATGATCCGCTTTACTTATACAATATCGCATTCTAACGTCTTAACGATTGTTTACAGGTTTTTTTTGAGCATTTTGCTTAGTCTAGATTGTTTTGGGATTTTAAGTCTTTGTAATTTTTTAAAGAATAAATTACATGAGCCCGATTTAGCTTGATGAAGGTAAAACGGAGCATAATTTTGACAAAAAATTGAACTGATCGAACTTATCAAAAGATCATAAGTTACAAACTTTTGCAAATCGCTCATTCGAGTTTAATTATCATGCATAATACCTGGTAATGTAAATATCAACAAACCTTTTTTTACCATATCTCATATGATCTATTTTAAATTCCAAGCATTATGAATAGTACCTAATTATTTGTACTAACCATAACCTTCACTATATCAATTTATTATACTCGGGTTTGTTTTGATACCTTTTATTATGCATGCATTAAAATTAAAGTGATTTTATGCTTTTTACACATTTCTGTTATTTTTAATTGCCTTTAAGGTAGGAAACATAATTTTAATCTATGAATTAAAATTTTTTTCTCACGCTTTGAGTTAATGTATACATAATTGAAATTCCTTTGATTGCTCATTAGTTAGGTCTTTGGCGTGAAATGTCTTTTTTTTTCGGATTTTATACCTAGACTTGATTCAACCAATTAGCTTGAAGTGTCTATACAATACAGAAAGCTTTAAGTATATCATAAAGATTTCTATAAAATATTAAAAAGTTTTCATCTAGAAAAAATAAAAATTATGAATTCAAGCGATTTTCTATTTAGAAGTTTCTTATAATATTTATAGATTAATGTGTAATGAATGCACGACCGGGAATGATTCGTTGAAAGAAAGAAAGAAAGACTGATCTTATGTGAATATAATCATATATTTATTTTAAAATGTGGATTTAATTCCTTCAGATCTAAATTTTTGTCGTTCAGGAAAAAATTATTTTTGTCCTAAATTAAATTTTACCAAGCGACTGAAAGTAAAAATATACTTTTTACAAGAATATCTAACCATTTTTATTAATTTTAACTATAAATTTTAATACATATATGATCTTTATTTAAAATTTGTGTCGTTTGAGATTTGAATAATATTTGGTAAATAAAATTCTCCTGCTATTTTAGCTTTATTTAAAATTATCACAATTTTTAGAAACAGGGGCAATTGTTATATTTGTTTTCATGGCATTAACGCAGTTCTGGGTTTAACATAAATAACTGCTACCCCACTACTCCATCAGTACCCCCTGCGATACTTACATCTCAAAGCCTTTCATCTACCAGGTGTGTAGAACTTAATTAATAGGCGAGGCTGTTGCCTAGGTTCGTTAATGTCCTTTGCATGGAGTGTGATCAAAGACCGAACCCCCCGGGCTCCCCCAAGACTATGCAGCATTCCCACTTACTCTACCCTTTCTGAAGCCAATAAACTTCTAGTTAAGATATATTTCAGAGATTTACATGGAGTCCACCTAGACAGTGCAATGTATTTCAAACAGGTATAAGATGCTTCTAGCTTTCCTGGCTATAAATGGTTGTATTTTTTATATCTCCCAGGCGCCAAGTTTTATAACCCGAATGAGCAAGGCAAGATTTTCATGCTTTTGATGGCAATTACCTCATGTTCAACTGCGGTCTGCAATCTGGTTACGTGAAAAATTGCAAATAAATTGTAGAAAAAGTTTCGCTATTTCTTAGACCTCTCCATCTCATAACAACTCTCATGGAATAACCGAAGATGTAGTGTGGTTGTATTCCCACCAAAAATCCAAAAAATGACCTCACACCAGTTCCACACACCCATTGCCAAGCAGAAGGTTTTTAAAGTCTTATTCACCTTCTACCACAAGTTTGTTATTATAAATTAAACTTTCAAAATGTGCATATGAAATCTATACCTATAAAGTATAGAATAGACACAAAAAGTGTCATTTAAATCACAATGTGCATGAGGCCTGAAGAGTTTAACGTCGATTAGTTTTCAAACCCCATAGTTTGATATAATTAATTTAAATAATTATAATCGTATGGTCGAAAATATCCAAAATATACGATTTTTATGTGTTATCTCAAAAAGTATAACGGCTCGTGTTGATGATATTTCTGGTATTTGTTAGTATAAGCATAAGGAATTGGCTTTTTTTTGATTTTTTCAATATCAAGCCGAAGGAATTTTGTCTAATATTTGAATTGACGTTTCGAAGCTTGTATTTTTTTTCGAATTTTTTCTCCGAAATTTTTTTACTTTTACGATATTTTTCTAAGAGATTTATGTGTTCGGCTATGCAGGTAAATAGAATAATAGCTCAATGAGAAAAACAATCCAATCACTCGCAATTTTTATCCTACTTAATTTATTTTTACGCCTTATTGAGATATTTTGTAACTCATCGATATTTACGGTCAATTTACATTTCTAATTGTGATATGTAAAGATATTTAAGCTTTTTTCGCCCACCAATCCCTTGCTTAGCACAAAAAAAAGTTGAGGCCATATGTTTGTTATCTTTCTGAATTTCTATAGTCTGCCTTATGAATAACTAGGTTTCTTCTGGAATGAGTCAGGTGCAAAATTTTGTCATATATAAGATATATCGCATACTGTGACTTAAAATGATAAAAAAAAGGTATTTGCGGAGACATTAAGGGATTATTAAAGTCTATGGTTTTTTGTCCTGTATACGTTAGTTCAATTATGGTTTGATTTTTTTACCGCGTCATAAACAGATTAAGAACTTAGATGTTCAACTTAAATATTTTTCTACTTTATTTTCATTGTAACTCACCTTGGCAGCGTATATGCGGGGTTACATTTTTTTATTGTAGGCTATTTTTCGATATCCACTTTTCTTTAAATTTGCCACATTTTTAAATATGGAAAGAGAAAAAATTGCATTATTAAGAACCAATTCATTTTCCAGAACTTGTTTCGAACCTTTAGGTTTTTTAGATTATAGTTCTACCAGAAAAAGCAAAAAAATAATATAAAAACCAAATATCGTAACTACAAATACCAGGGTATAAAACTAAAATATATAAACGCACATTTTTTAAACCGAGATATAATTCATTTGTGAAAGTTAATGAGGCGATTTGACAAGAAAGTAATTTATAGTTGGAAGTATAAAACAAAAAAGGTTATAAAATTAGACTCAATATTAAAATAACTTTTAAAAATAATTAGGAAAAATTTTAGCCAGAAATAGCATCATTAAGTTCAATTTTTCGTTTTAACATTACAGTTAAAATTTCCTTAAGTTTTTCCAATTTGACCATCCCGTGTCCTCGGATATTAACTGAGGCTTCTTGAACTTCTTTATCCCCAACGATACAAATAACGGAATAATGACTCGTTTCTGCACGTAAAACTTTTTTTGACACACTTAAATCTGAATCATCAACAAAAACATGAAATTCAGAAAGATTTTCTTTTATGGAATCGCAATAACTTAATATTTTAGAAGAAGATGACTCACTTTGCATATTATTGACATTTTCGGATTTGACAACAGAAATGATGCAAGTTTGTCTATAGTTTAACCAAAAAGGTAATTTATCAAAGTGCTCAATCAAAACCGCCATCATTCGTTCTACACTTCCTAAAATTGCCCTGTGAATCATTACAGGTGACTCCATTTTGCCTTCCTTGCTTCGATATTTCAAATTGAAACGAATAGGCAACTGAAAATCTAACTGTATTGTTGCACATTGATGCTGTCGGCCATATCCGTCATATAAAACGATATCAATTTTGGGGCCATAAAAAGCACCATCACCTTCATTTATTGTATAGTCTCTGCCTTCTAATGCTCTAATTAACATATTTTCTGCTTCGTCCCAATCTGAAATATTTCCTATAAATTTTTCAGGTCTCGTACTCAATTTTAAATCGTATGAAAACTTCAAAATGCTATAAACGCAGTCAAGAAAATCCAAAACACCTCTGATCTCACCCTCTACTTGTTGTAACATACAAAATATATGTGAATCGTCTTGACTAAATTTTCTTACACGAGTGAGACCTGTTAGAGTTCCACTCAGTTCGTTTCTATGCAAAACACCGAAATCAGCAAGTCTCAACGGCAAATCCCGATAACTACGATCGGTTTGTCTGAAATACAAACAATGTGCAGGGCAATTCATAGGCTTTAACGCATAGTTATTGTGACAATTTGAAAAATCAGATTGCCCGTTCAACTCTCCACAGTTATTCGCATCATCGACTTCCTTTGAAACAGAATCTCCCCCATTGACACTCAAAAGAAACATATTTTCTTTATAATTTTGCAAATGACCAGATGTTTCCCATAACTCATTGCTATAAATAACAGGCGTAATAATTTCACCGTAACCTCTCTTTTTATATTCTTCTCTAATATAATTAAGCAATGAATTGTAAGTAAAAGTACCACTCACAGTAAAAAATGGAGATCCCGGAGAAAATCTTGAAACAAAAAATAAATCTGAATTTCGATGGTCTCTTTTCTTAGCTTTTACAATATTTCGATTGTATTCATCAAAATGTTGGAGTGAAGGAAAAGAAACACCATGAATACGTGTGAGCGATATTTTTGTCTTAAGAAAATATGCCGATCCATGATTTGTAACTTTAATTAATTTTATATTATTTGTAAATAGAATATGTGGACCTGGACAAAGATCTACAAAATCATTTATACAATAAGCAGATAGAAGTTCATCTTCCTTACATTTCTTAATTGCTTCATCAATAAAATGTTTCTTAAAAATATTTTCTTTATATTTTTCTAATAGATCTTCTCGTTTGAAAAATTTTTGTTCGATTGGTGTTTTTTTAGAAATTATTTCTTTCATTTTATTGTCGATTTGAAGATAATCATTGGTTGAAAATGTGTGATTTTTATCTAAAAGAACATCATAATAAAAACCTTGTGCGGTAGGAGGGCCAGCTGAGAGTTTGGCGTTTGGATATATTTGTAATATAGCATATCCTAATACGTGCGCACTCGAATGATAAAATACTTTTTTTCCTTCTGCATCGTCAAAGGTCAAGAATTTTATTTTTGTATTTTGAAAAAGAGGTGTGCTGAGAGGCAACAATTTTTCTTCTGATTGAGCTACAAGTACCTTTGGATGTTCTGAATTGTGCTCTTTTGAAATCTTAAAAGGCGTGACACCAGGTGGATAAATATATGTTTTAGAATCGAAAGTAATTTCTATATCTTTGGACATATTTGAGGGGATTATTCTGATATTTTAAAAATAAGAAATTATTAAAAAAATTTCTGTTTAAAACAGAAATAAATGATAAGAAGATAGTAAAATACAAATCCAGATATATATTTTAAAAAAAAATTTAGAGAAAAATATTGGTAGTTTAATAAAATTTAGATATTAAAAATTCTTAAGAAAAAACTCAGAAAATTGATATTCTTTATTCAATTAAATAAATTTTATTTCTTCTTAAATATATCTATTCCACTACTAGCTTCATACCGAATAATACAAAATCTATTTCACTTATTCTGTATTTAATTCCGTTTAATATGCTTTATTTTTAATTTCTTCATCGGTTTTTTGATCGATGTTTTGGCTGCCAATAAATGTTACTACTAATTGCATTCATATTAAAAATCTCCTTAGATCATCATTACCTCTCTTATTATCTATTTTTTTAAAATAAAAAATATTTGTATATCTAGGTTACATAGTATCTTATATATTCTTAATGGCTCTTAAATATATTTGATTTCGAGAAAAAAACATTTTTCATCGATTATTAAAAATAATTCTAGCTTCACATCTAATAAAATCATCAGGTGAAACTCTCACTTTTGGTTTTTATTCCGAGTCTTTAATTTATTTTTTGATTTCCAAAGAAATTCGTTTTGAGCAATCTTATATGTAATAATTCTGAACTATGGCCAAAATTATGTCACGATATTTTTAATTAAATTAATGATTTTTTTTTAATATTATATCTCACCTACGAAATAGAATTTGTAGATATTTTTAGTTCGATAAGTTAAATTTTAATTTAATGTATTTACGTTAGGGTTTGAAATTTTATTTTCAAAATTCTTTTACCCGATTTTCAAATAAATTTAGCTGATTATTTTTATTTTTGATAAAGACAAAGATTTTTTCTGATAATCATTGATTGCTTTTTCTAAGTTGTTTTTCATACTTACTTTTCAGATTTTTGTTAAAAGACAAAAGAAAATAATTTGATTCTCAATGAAATTTCGAATGCTTATTTCACATAATAATTCGTGTATTTGATATACAAAATAATAAAGAAATGGTTTTTTGTGTTACACGATAGTATAAAACCAACGAATAAGCTGTTATATAATCTTATAAATTCAAGTTAGGTCTTCTGTCTTCGTTTGCTGTGATTAAATATTTCTTTACAATGCACTTTGCTATTTTGATTGAATATTCTTTTAAAATCCTCATTTAATTTTCGACCAAATGAAATTAGATTATTTATATTTAAAAACATCGTGATAAGTGATCTTCTAATCTATGTTTATTCATATTTTTAAGAAAATTCAAGAGATACCTAAATATTATTCAGAAGTCATATTCAAACTCTAAAATAAAATTTTATGAGACAGGAATTGATATATAAGCAGGTTTTGCATCTATTGATTAATATTAGTTCTTGATTGCTGCAGATACCATTCGAAATATACCAAAAAAATTACAACCGTGTTATTTTTTGAATTTTATTAGTATAAAGTTTATCGATTATATTGCAGCAATGTTTTGGATAAGCATGCTATTGATGATTTATCGCAAAGCCTTAACACTTTTTTACTCGTGTTTGATTGCCCGACTAAATCCTCCAATTAGGCTTTTAAATAACATTTATTCGCTGACTTCTTTATCCATAGACCTTGCAAATTGCTGTTCTATTTGGGGTTTATAATCATTAAAGAACACGGATCATTATTCTTGGATTTTTTATTAATTCATAGGCAATTTTGAATTGATAAGATTATGATTCGCCTATTTTGAATTCAATTTCTTTCTTGTTTCCAAGTAGCTATATTTGAATGTTAAAAGTGTGCTAATCAGTCCACCGTTTATTTTCTTAGCGGCTATAGCTCAAGGCTATATATGCTAGATTAGCAAAATTGATTCATTAATAATGCAAACTCAAAATCTGGAACATTTTTTTAACATGTACTTCTTGCAATATTTTCTCAAATATTTCTCTGGTTTTTATAGATATATCATATTTAGAATTTAAGATATCATAAAGGCTGAATTATACTAACAGAGTCAAATGTAGGACAAATTTAATTATATAAGCACAAATGATATCATGCGACATTTACAGCCATAAAAAATCTTATTTTATGACCAATACTATAGATTAGATTATTAACCGGCGATTACATATTATTTCACCATTATTATACTTTATATCCGCGCTTATTGTTTTCTAATTCAAGTAAAAAATCATTTAAATTGCCAAATATTAAACAATATCGATTCATTTTATAAAAATAGTCATATTCAATAAAGAAAATTCAAGGTTGTTCATAACTTAAAAACATATAAAGCGAAATATATATTAGGCTGTTTAAAGTTTTTTTAAATAATCGAACTCTGTAAAATAGTTAAATCAAATTATACTATAAATTTTATGAAATTAAAAATAATAAGTTTTAAAAATAGTAATTATATTGAAAAACAACAACAAACAACGAACAAGTTAAAAATAACAGGATATATAATATTATAAAAAATAATATAAATGCAACTGTTTTGATCTAGAGGCCAAGGTAAATCGACCTCAACAAAAACTTATATATCAGTTTGAAAATGTGGGATATAAAAATCATAAATGAGAACTTAATCCAGTAAAAAAGAAGCCGGTTTTAATCAAAAATTTATAATTTTAATTCCTTTAAAACTCGATTTTTCAAAACATCATAGCACTCCAGTCTTGGTTCAATTTTTTTAAGTATTTCATACGATTTTTTATAATCAAAATTATACAGAAATAAATAAGCGCGGAATATTTCAAGTTTTGAATCGTAGGCTTTTAATATAAGCTTATTGTTTTCGAGTAAACGTATTTTTTCCAAAAAAATATTGAAAAAAATTTCATTTATAACCTTTTCTTCGTGAATTACACACATAATAAGTAAATAATTTTCCAAATTATGAAAATTTGCTTCAAAATAGCATTCTTGGAGCAATTTAAACGAAAAAATAAAGTCTTGCTTATAGAAGGCCATAATTCCCAATTCAGAAATCACTTTAAAATATGCAGGAGTTTTAATATATTCACTTTCTAAATATAAAGATTTGGATTTTTCATATTCATTTATTCTTAATAAATATAAAATATTGAAAGGAAAAATTTCATTTTCAATGATTTTATTATCATAGAAAAAAGAAAATTCAAGAGATTTTGATTTTGAAATTTCCAAAGAAATGCTTTCAGTTTTTTTCAATAAATCTCTACAGGCATCAAAATATGATTCATCTATTATATCAAATATTTTTACAATGTAAAAATTTAAGTTTTCTGTAAATAATTTTTTTAAATCAATATTTTCATAGAACAAGGTATCGTGTTTAAAAAATATTTCTAAAAGAAAATTCATTACAATAAAAATTTCTTTTAAAAGTTCTTTCTTCTTAGGTGTGTTTTCACTCTTTGTATTTGCTATCTCATTATTGAAAATACCAAGTAATGACAGATAAATTTTGGCAAGCTCTGAATCTTGTAAATTTTTACTTTTAGAAAGTTCAAATAAAGTTTCGATTTTGGTTTTGTAATTTTCAATTTCTAAAATTGCCAACAGTTTGTTTTCAAAAACCTCCGTTCTTTTCTCTTCGGTCTTAACAACTTCATCTTCTTTGATTGTATCTTCTTTTTCATATTTTTTTAAAATTTCATTCACTTGTCTTTTTAAACTGGCAGTAGATTTCTTTTCCTCAATAATTTGAAGAAAAAAACGCTTAAGAAAACGCGGAATTTCGTTTTTAAATATATTTGAATTTTTTTTAAAAGTTTTTACAATATTTTCTGCCTGTTTGACAGAGAAATCTTCTTCGGCAGAAATTACCAACAGTTGCAACTCATTTTTCTTTTTTTCCTTTTTGGATATTTTGTCCTTTTCTTCAGAAGAGTCTTCATCAAAAAATGCTTTCTTTGTAATTTTTTTACTTTTTTCGTTTATTTCTTCATCATCAAAATCTTTAAAAAATTGTGACATAAATTTATATGGGATAGATTTTAAAAAGCAAAAATATTTTGGAAATAAAAAACACCTAACCAATCAAATTTCTTCGACTTAACACATGTTTTAAATTTGTAACGAAGATAACGTAACAAAATGCTTGAGCAAGAAAATAAAAAAAAATATATTTAGTCATTACCGCACAGATAAGCTAATAATAAATCAAATAACCTTTTACAACCAAAACAATGCACACCTTTTTGATACTTCTCTAGTAATAAGATAATGATCTCTTTAAATTTTTTATAAACAAATACTTATGTCTTTGACCTTACACATGTACAAATTTCATTGATTCGTTTTTTCTAATAAGCTTTTCTATGCTAAAAATCACCCAAGTTTTAAAACATATGAAGAATACCGTTTAAAAGAAATAGCTTAATCAATTATATTTTTCATTCAAATTATAATCCGCTTAGAAATGCCTAATTGTTTTGTAAACAATAAAAAAAGTAATAAAACATTTAAAAAGCCACAAATGGTTGCGAATATTATTTCAATTAAATTTTTAAAAATGATTTTTACAGCGGGAAAAACATAAAATAACAAGAACTTCGATATTAAAAAATGTATATTCATAACCCATATATGCTTTTTAATAAAAACATGAACCGGAAAATTCTAAAGAAATCTTTGAGAAATGAACAAAAAAAAGTTTTAATTTTTAATTGAGATGATCGAATATGTTATGTGACTTAAAATGAATACTGGTGATGTTCAAAACAGACTATCTTTCTTATAAATGACACAAATGAATTAGAAACTTTACAGTTATTTTTATCCAATTTAACTTAAAATTTTCATAAAAATATGCTTAAATTTGTAAAAAGCATGATTCATCGACCGAAAATTTCGATGCTTCTTTGAAAATGCTTTTATCCTGAGATTCGATAATTCTTATATCTTCAAATTTGTATTTCTTTACTGCTGAATCTATTCTACAACTAAATTAAATATAAAATGAAAAAAAAAATTAAAAAATGGTTTTTTCAGGTGACCTTCATATAATGATTGGTCGGTATGGAAAAATACTATAAACCATTTGCTCGGTAACACTTATGTGAAATTGATATAAAAATCAGTAAAAACATTTGGTGGAAAAGGAACCACATTATATCAACAGACAAAGCTCTGGTAATTTTGAATTGAAAAATTTCAAAAGAAAAAAATGTAAGTATAAAGAACTCTCTTGAAAATGGATTTTCTGGTGTAGAAAACAGACCAGAACTCATGAAATATGAAAGTAAGAGGCTTAAGGAAAAAACAAAGATATGTGGCCGTTATAAGTCGGATTTCTCAAAACCGGCTTTTCGGAAAAAGAACTAGACTTAGAAAATACACAGACATTAGCCAGCAAAATAAATTTTTGGCGTTCTATCTGAAAATCCCCAACACTGGGATATAAAAGAGAACGAATAAGTAACTAAGTAACTTTCTTATAATAGAGTTTGTAAATTTTTTGTTTATATTCAAGTTTTGGAAAAAATAATTCGTAAAAACGAAATATTGTGACAAATTTTGAATCAGAATATTAAATGACATTAAAATTTTGCGAAACTAGTCTTTCTACATAAAAGTAATCAGAAAGATGGTTTTTTTAAGCGAGCAGACGATATACATCTAAAATGGTAATATATACGACAGATGTTGATAGTAAGATAGCAGAACAGAGTTTTTGCCTCTATGCATTTTACTACTCACCTTGACTTGAAAAAAGTACCCATCTAATCGGAATATCGCGGAATAAATCTAGCACGAACCAAACAATTCGCGTATTAAATTGGATAAAATCTTTAATATCAACATATTTTAAAGGTATTAAGGAAATTCGGAAGTTAACGCAAATTATTTATGGGTAATACTCAGACAGATCTTGTTGATACACAAAATTACCCAGAAAATAATAACGGCTTTAGAAATATCTTACACATTTTGTATATAAATGCTAAATTCGTATCATGAGGGAGGTCACATTACTAAAAAAAGAGTCAGCAGCAAGTGTTGCTAACGCGTAAAAATCTTATTTTCTCGACATAACCGGAGTACTTATAAACAAAAATGGAAAAGTGTCAGCAAAAGAACTTGAAAAAGGTAAACCCTCACTAAAAAATTTCCTTTAATACCGAAAGACTAAGGTTCTCACAAAAAAAGGGCATTTTTAGAGATTTAATCAAAGTATTGGGCCCCGGCTTGTAATAAATTCGAGAATATTTTCCTGAAAAAACATAAATGGATTTATATAAGCTTTGCGGGCTTTTAAACGATCAGTATTTGAAAGCCCTCAATGGTCGGGTTTTAGATGTCTCACGGCAAAACCGCTGTTAAATGGAATAAGATGCGATCTATAAAAGTTATTCTTTCACCCTTTAAACCAAATGAATATTTTAAAGCATATATCAAACAACTATGGGTTCTTTTTGTATAATAAGGTAGATATTAATGGTAGTTTATCAAATAAAAATATTCTCGTAACAAGATTGCTTAAATATAGAGCAAAATATGGGGATAGTATTATAAATGATGCCAACGGTCTAATGGTGAGAATATCGGGATTTACTTCCGAAGGGCGGGGTTCGTTCCCCGGTTGGTACTCTTTTGTTTTCGCTCGGAAAGTTTGCTTTAGGCTGAAAACCTGACCAATCAAAAGAAAATTGTCTTTGCAACGCCTAGAACTTGGCGAAGCTATAATTCATGGTTGCATTGTATTCCATCCGTAGGGAAGGAGCGGGCTATTAAATAAATAAAATTATAAATGATGCTATATGTTGTGAGCTTTCGCTAAAAATTAAATCTTGGTAATCTAGTACTAATGAAAAGAGATTTTATTTTCAAACACAAAAAAAAAGCAATATACTTGCTTTTATTAAGAAAATCTCTATAAAGTTTTTGTTAGAAGAGGCAGTGATAGCTCTTTAATAGAATTCGATGGAAAATAGAAATTTATTTGCGGAAATTGCATTAACAAGTATAATACGATGAAGTATTTTACCATTAGAATCACCCGTAAGACTGAAAGCTCATTTCTTAACATAACCGTTTGTATCTTTAAGACTAACATTTTTCAGAGCTATCTTTTCATCTTGGCTTCTTAATGCCTGTTTTTTTGGTTTTCTAAATATTTCTAGTTTTTAAAGTAAAGAATAAGAAAAATATTAAAACAAGAAAAAATGGTTTAAAAAAAATTGAGTAAATAAAAGAATTTTAAATTTAAATTTTATATAAAATATTGTTTTTAGGGCGTTTGCGGGATTTTTTATGGTTTTAGAATGAGGCTCTGGTGTGGAACCGGTTCTACAGTTAATACCGAAATCAAATTCTTCGATACTACTTCATGAATATTAAAAAGAGAATGATGAAAGAGGCGAAAAAAAGAAAACAAAGTATGTAATATATAAGTAAATTACATAGATTCCAATGCCTGTTTGCAATATAATACAAGTAAAAACAATAACTATAATAATAAGGTAACAAATAAATACGATAAATTATAGAAGAAAAATCTCTTAATAAATTTTAAATAAACCCAAGAATGAACTTCGCATTCTACTAGACCTTTTCATATTCATCTTTTTTAATGTTTCACTTCTTGCAGAACAGTTTAATCGGTTTCTTTTTCTGTTAATGCACCATGGTTTTCAATTGTACTTTCATTTTCGAGTACTTCTCTTATTTCGATAACACAATCATATTTTTTGACACTTTATTTTGGGCGATTCGTTTGCTATTGCTTCA
Organism: Hamiltosporidium tvaerminnensis; assembly: GCA_022605425.2. Lineage (NCBI taxonomy): Eukaryota > Fungi > Microsporidia > Dubosqiidae > Hamiltosporidium > Hamiltosporidium tvaerminnensis. The sequence continues at coordinate 1,726,589 of CM061247.1, forward strand.
TTTTCTTCCATTATAGGTAAATCGAACGTTCCAGATGATTAAACCTCTTCTTTATCTCCTAGATTTTCAGATATTCTGGGTTCCTGCGATCCCTTATTTTCACCAAATGAATATATTTCATTACCTAGATCACTTCTTTCACTTGCCAAGGGATTTACTTCTGACATACTATCATCTGAACTCGAAATAGAAACTGGTTCATGGCCCTTAAGTTTTTCAAAAATGGTGTTTGCTATATAAGACAAAATCGCTTCGTTAGCATTTAATGAAGTTTTCTTGGATTCATCAGAAATCTCACCATTTGTTACAGAAGAATTTTCATATTTATTGCATTGAGCAAAGGCTTCTGAATCCAAAGTCGATCCAACATCATTTAATGAATCAATACTTGACCTGCTTTCTATTAACTCCCCTTTCTTATCAAGCATATCACTTCCACTTGCACAGTTTATCTAACTTTCGTAAAAGAAAAAACACAAAGCAAACAACATTATCTTAAGGGTGAACTAATTTTTTGAATTTATAGAAAATGATTGATTTAGAACGAAAATATTCCTTAAATATCATTATAATTTACTTATTTGGGCAAAAGGCATATTAAGTTTTTTGTAAAAAAATATTCAAGTTGATAGAAAGAAAAAAGAAAAAATAATACGTTGAATCTAAAAACTTTAGGTTTTCCATAAATTTAAATGTATTATTATAAATATATTTAGCGTGAATTGAAACCTAAAATAATATACTCGAGAATGAATGTCATTTAAAATATATTAGTCTTTAAATGACATGCTATGACAAATTGGAACAAGAAAGTCTAACTCAAAAGTTATGTAAAGATTAAATATTAAGGGTATTCGGTTATTAGTGCTGTGAACACCACAGAAAAAACATATTCTAAACAAATCTCTTGCTATATATTTTAATCATACGAATATTTGATAAATACCAGTGTATATAATAGCCGTAAAATGTTTGATATTTATATTTCATAATTGGATGCCTGAAATTTATTATAAGGAACCAAATAAAGACAGCAATTTTATGAATTTCAAATATAAATTCTTAATGTCTATTTCTATAAAAACTAAAAATAAGAATTACAATAAATGTTGGATTGATTCATCTATACATACTTTTACTTAGAGAGAATGTCTCTAATTTGTATTTTCTGCCTACATATTTTCCCCATTCATAAAAAATTTACATGGATATATTTCGTCACAATATTTTATTTTAAATTTCTTGTGTTGATAGAACTGATTGTAGATTTAGGAATGTTTTTTTATGTTTTTATTGCAATTTGGTTGCTAACAAGCTTCTTGAAAGTATCCGAGTTATACTACAGACTAGATTAAAATTTCTTTAATCGAAATATATTCCCTTTTTTTTTTAGCCAAATCAAGCTATTAAAACACTTAAAACTGCGATCTGTAATACTTGGGATTTGTGATATATTTCTTCGCCATTTTAACCGCCATGTCTAAATAGAAAATAGTTATATTGGAATATGAAAAGATCAAGGCAAACATTTATCATCGTTTAAAACTGTCAAAATTATTTTGATAACTAAATAAAAGTGCTCGTTTCTAGGGTTACGTTTAACGATTCTAAGAAAACATTTATCTGTCTGTAAATTTTTTGATAAACCGTTCAAGATTTACTTTTTGTTGCTTAGCAACTTTTGGCAACCCTTTTTATTTGATCGTGTATTTCCAACTAATATAGTTTTTTTGATATCTGTTGTGTTTCAAAAGATTTGATCATTAAGAACGTATGATTTGTTACAGCAATTTTGCCACTCGTAAATTATTTCAAAAGTTAAGCACGTAATATTCAGAAGTTGGTATCGAAAGTGTCTTTTTCCCGTGATTTCAGATATATGAGAAAGTCTATAATGTATTTGTGGAAGATTTCTGATGTTAAACAAAATTTTTTCGAAAATTTATCAAGCTCGTTAGACATGTATTGCGTAAATCAGCCTTCACTTTAGTCGTAGGTAGCTGTTCTTTATAGTAAAAACAGCAAAATCTTGGTAATATTATGCTGTTTTCCAATAATATATTCTAAATCATAGATATCACCGAGATTTGTCGGTTTTAAAGCGTTAAATTCGTTTAGTTTTTGTATTAATTCGAATAACTTTAAGTTTCAAACTTTTTTTTCTATTTGTAGTTTCTAAAAAAAAATTAAACTACGTGTTTTATTCATCGAAAAACAAAATTTCAATTTTCTTTATCATATGCTCTTTTTGCAGATATAATTGCAAGAAATATATCTAAATATTTTGAAACAAACTTAAATTTATTTCTAACAACTCATCTTTTCTTCTTGTGTGCATGTATATATGTAGTTTACCACTAGTAGTCAATTACCAATGAAAATGTTTCTTGATTTTAACTACCATAATTTGCAATTTTACATATCCTATTAGCTCTACTTTTCCTTTGAAAATGGCATGAGGCGGTCTAGCGCTTATTTCCATATCATTTCTGAAAGATCTATCTTTGCACAAGTCTTTCATTCTCTTCTATCTTGTTCGAAATCCAAAAGTATTTTGTTTCTTTGCGGGTTAGGATATATATTCAGAACTATTCCCCTTTAATCTTCAAAATCTAGACATCTAAAAGCATCACCCATTACTTCATTATTATCTTCAAACAAAGCATCTTAGTTTGCAGAATTCCATCTTTATCAATTTCCGAAAACTTTCACCTATTTTTATATCTTCTTAAGGTTGTTTTGATGCGTTTGACTTTTTTGATAAAATAAATATTATACTAATCTGAAGATAGCTAAGTAAAACATTAAAAAATACTTAGAATTCTCGTTACCTTTCCTTATACAAAAATACCAATTCATATCTAGTTTTTTGTACTTTTCTTAAATTTTTAATTTACAATCGTGTTGAATTTACCAAAAACGCAAGATTTTATGTCGAAATATTGCTAATTCTATACGATTCTTGTACCATAAATGTATATTATAATTTCTAATTCAATGTCTTTGATAAAATAATAAATTGATCTCTATGTAATTATTTGACCGGAGTAGAAAAAGTATGTTTAAATCGCGTATTTTTTAATATATTTACTTATACAAAGACAAAAATCGAAATAATCTGTTTATTTATAATAGAAAAATTATCTTGTCAAGTATGCGAAATTTATAAAATAGGTTACATTGTTTGTATAAATTAGCCCAAACCGGCCCAAAGACCGTTTATCGTGCCTTCAGGTCAAATATTAAAATTTATATATGGAAGATCACTGTATAGTTGGTAAATTGCTAAATAATGCTTATATACAACTAAAATCGACTTTATTGTAAAATTCATTACCTTAAGTTCACCTTTTTCCAAAAAATATCAATGTAATATTTCGACCAAAATATGAAGTCGCATTGTAATATAATCATTTGAAACAATTACAATCACATCCAAAATATAAATATATTAAGATCTTTTACAATATTTATATTTTTATTTAGTTGAAAATCAATTATAATTACACCATGTATGCAGATGGATCTTACATCACTCTCTATTTTTTAAAAAATCCAAGAGCTAATCAGATAGAAATCACTACTTATATATAAATAGATCAATATTAGTTATAAACAATTTATCGTAAAATTCTGTATCTAAGAACCTAAGATGCTTTCATTGCTTAATATATAAATATATTTTATAAAAAAAAATTACAGTAAGCGATTAAGCAGTCTGCTACAATATAAAAAATAGAAATGTATTTCGGGAAGCATGGGAAGGTGACTAATATGCTAATTTCCTTGAAAAAATAGATTATCAGGCGTTCTTTGTGTAAATACGCTTAAAAAGATTGCACGAACGACATAAAGAAATGACCGAATCAATACATTACTTCTATACAATAAATACACGTAAATCTTTAAAATGAATTGGAAATATTTAGTTCTAGAAGTTTATAGAAATGAATTTGCATAAATAAGAATGGATATCATAATCAAAAGGGTGTCAAATTCGAAAATATAGACGGGGAATTTGTTTTTATATATAATTTCAGAGGAAAAAAAAACTACTTTGAGTCAGATTTAGTTCACAAAGTTTTGTTTAAATTGTTGATGCTGAAAAATCAAAAGCCATGATTCTTCAGCATATAAGTTAAGCATTATTAACAAAATATGTGAATATATAATCTGAAATGTGATACTCCTTATTTATTTTTACTATGCAATAAGGATTTATCTCACTAAAATAACATATATATAAAGAAAGGAAAATATGATACCAGGCAGTACTCGAAGAAACAATCTGCATAAATTATTCCAATCAAAAATAAAATCATTTTTAGAATAGGTTTGGAGGAGAGTGATAAACTGCTATTATTCGATTTTGCACAAAAAAATGCAATAAAATGAAGTTCAACACAATTTAAAAGACCATAATCAAAGAGGAGCAAGACTCCAAACTAGTAATTACACTAGATGCAACCTCTGGTTTTGAATGTTGTACAGAAGAACAAATCTACGATAGAAATCAATCCAGATTTATGATGTAATAGAAATTTAGAGGTAAAACGGTTGAATAGGGTAATTAAATTTCATAAATTAGACTTAAGATGAAATTTAGATAATTGTTATTCCGCTGATATAACCTAATTTAGAAATTTTATATCAAAGGATTATAAGTAATTTCTATTTAATTGTTTTTAAAAAAATGTCGAATCCATTTCCGAATCAAATTAGATAAAAAATAAAATTAAATTTTTAATGAATCAATTATTTCTTCTCTGAACTTTTTCATAATAAGGTTAAATTTTTTTATTTATATTTTTTTGCAAGAAAAAAATATTGCATTTTGACAGGTAAAAATTTTATCAAGAGCAAATTGATGTGATAAATGTGTATTAAAGAATTAAAAACGGTTAATTTTCTGAAATTTATCTTTCAAAATCAATCACAATTTTGAGCTTAAAATATGTAATAATAAAATTAATATTTTTTTAAAAGCGCACTTGGAGATCGAGAAAAATATGTGACTTGTATGAAAAATGATTCGGATGTACACTTCATTCGTTTAAAATATAATCCTGTGGTGTGTTGATATTAAAGAGAGTTTTTGACAGCAATCAAAAGACGAAAAAAAAGTAAAATGGTTGGTTTTTTGAGGAAAAACTTTGGAAAGAAGTTTTTAGAAGGGGTAAGCATAGATCCTAATATAATGGGAAATAAACAGAAAATTGTTTGCAAAAATCGTATTAAGCAGTATCATTATGCCGAATGATTTCATATTGGGAAAAAATGAAGATTAAAAGCTCGTTTTTTTTTTACATAGTTTTTATTCTTAATGGGGTATTTATTTGCTTTTTTTGATTATCGATTAATGATCGTTTATTTCTTTTTTTTTTGCTTTTGAAATAATTTGCATTTCTTAATATAAGAATAATTAGAAGCTACAAGAAAATGGTTTAAGAGAAAAAATGTGGTAAACAAATATATTTAGATAAGCGTTTCTTAACAGAGAATGCGAGGAGGATTTTTTTGGAGTATGTCCGAAGCCCCTGTCAAAAGCTTAAGCCTACAAAGATATGCAATTTGCATATTTTTTTTAAATGAACAACAAATTTGTAAAAATCCGAAAACTTTTTCTTGGGGGGTGCGGAGACTAATTTTTAATTAAAGAGGTGCGGCTCACTTAAAGGTTAAGAACCACTGATTTGTATGTATTAAATTGACCATATATATTATTTTTGGTGTTTAACAGTGATTAAAATGTGGTTGTGGCATGCGTTTGACAATAAATGAACATTTTTTTTGAACCCAGCTTTTTTTTAAGTTGATTCATGTACTTGAATTCGATCAAATGAAATCCCCTGGAAGTATTAATTGCAAATCGCTTAGCGATACCGTTTTTTTCTCATTTTCTCCTTTAATATATACAGTATCGAAAATTAGCCTTCTAAAAACATATTTTGTGAATTTTCGCTTATATCTAACTTATTTTGTTTATAACTTAAACTCTCGTTTGATTTTTTGAGATTTGCATTCAGATACGAATTTAGCATATCTATGCGCCGACTTGAAAATATAGAAGTTAAGTAGATAAAAATGATTACAATCGAAAAATCCACGTTTCTAAGCTTCTCTTTATATCTTACCTATTTCACAGTGGTTTTGACCTGGTATTTGTCATGTGTGTTTCATAAATTCAAGCTTACCCATAACCATCATAGATTTGAGCTTTTCAACTGTGAACAAATAATTTATTCTTATCAACCATTTAAATCAAAGATTTGTGATTAGATAATGATTTTAATTAACTTACTATGATTTTTAGATTTGATTTAAGCTCATTTTTGGGACTAATTTGAAAATATTGCATCGAAAAAAGAGATGTTTGAACAAAATTGTAATGAAATTCTATAACATATCTTTTTCATATGAGTTGTGCAGACAAGAAATTAATCAGAATAAAGATTTATGGAAAGGTTGCAAAAATAAAAATGGTAATCTATTATACAAATATAAATCGATTTTAGCACCGATGTAATAACAACCAAGCGAACAAACCCTTACAAAATTCTTTGCTATCTCACTTTTTTATAAAGCTTTCAAAAAATTATTAAGAGCGGCAAAAAAACATCCGTGCGTTTATTTTAGAAGCCTTTTGACTCAACTTTAGGCCTCTTCTAAAATAATTTTTTAACTGTTCAAAATTCTGTCTATAGAATTCCTGATGACTAACCTTTTGAGAAATTATATACTTCGTGTCATTACTACCTTGTTTTTTCGACAGAATGATTGTAAGATTTGAATATCGAGACGTCTGCTCAATAAAAAGAGTGATTCTTGGCTAATGCCAGGGTTTAAGGTTTGGAATAATGTATTTCTGACTTTCTGTTCCGAAATAGATAGTTTTTCAAATATGTATCGACTATGATAGGAATTCAATAATAAAATTTTTTTCCTTAGCATTACATTCAACCTGTTTAGCAAGCCGCTCATTAATTATGTTCTTAAAACAACAAGCTTTTGTTTTATAGTATCTATCAATTAAATTAAGTTGTTATATCAATCGTTAAAAAGTCTTTTTAATAGAATCTATATTAAATTTAATTTTTTTATTAAATTATCCCATATTGATCTTCTCAACAAATGAGAAATTAATACATATTTAGTTTTGCTTAAAAATATTTTGCTTGCTTCTAGATCGGTTTCATATTTGCGATTTCAAAAAAAATATTTGGGTAAACAAATATCTATTGATACAATCGTAAAATAATATGTTAAATAAGAAATTTTTTAAATGCTTCATAGGAACTAAAATAAACAAGGTTTTTGAATTATAACCTACCGATGAAATCTATGGTGTTGCGAATTTATTTCTAATTTCAAAAATATAATTTAATAATTACACATACACTAACAATATTTTCAAAAATAAATCGAATTCAAATTCTGGCTATAAAAATCTTGCTTTTTTTTAATATTTTCTTATATCTTTTTAAACACTATATGTTAACCTTCTAATCTTACTCTTCTCAAAAATAGGCTATAATATATTTTTCTTGTATTTTCTCCAGAATTTTAATCGGAATAACTAATTTACACGAACTTGCATAAAATAGATATGGCCAAACGAAATATAGATTAATTCATATAAATACTATTACTATACTACGGTTTATTAATTTGTCAAATTTATTTCTATATTCTAAACTATCATTTGATCAATAAAAAATCTTACTATAATTGGTCTAAGATTCTTAAAATATGATTTCATATTGCTAATACAAACATTCATAGATCTAGATATCTTTCTATGGAATTAGAATTGCTATTCCATAATATATTTCTGCATTCAGTTGAAAAATATATAAATCTAAACAATTACTAAAAAAAAATTTTAGTTAAATACAAATTAAATGAATTTGAATTAATAATGTCCGTATTAGGTTAAAAACTGAAATATTTTTAGGACAAATAACATTATGAATTGTGAAATAATATAAATTTTACACAAATTGATGCGAATTGTGCAGACATTCAAGATTAAAAAAATGATATAGAGATCCTAATTTTATTTTTTAAGCTTGATTTCTTCTGTATTCCTCATCATATAATCATACCCATGTCCTTTTTTAAGCTTATTTTGTAAAACAAATCTGACTTTTTTATTAAATTCATTTATGAAGTTTACCTCATCATCATTTAAAATATTTAAATCCATCATTTTAAGTTGCAATGGCGCCATAGTAAGATTTTCTAATTTAAAAAAGTTTTCATCTTTTTTAACAACAACAAGGTCTTCTATTCTTATTCCATAATCATTCTCTTTATAAAATCCTGGCTCAATACTGAATATTTGATTTTCTTTCAACAAATCACCTTTCTGGTTTATTCCTGGCGGTGCTTCGTGTACATTTAAAAAATGACCTACACCATGTCCAGTACCATGACCAAAATCCTTTTTCTCATTCCATAAAAACATTCTAGCTAATGTGTCTAAGACAGAAGTATCCCTTTCTTTTGGAAATACTTGTCTCATTGCAGCCAACTGTCCTTTTAAAACCAAAGTAAAATCATGTTTTTGTTCTTTTGTTGGTTCTCCCAAATGTATAGTTCTAGTTGCATCTGTTGTTCCATAAAGATATTGAGAACCCGAATCAATCAGAAAAAGATTTTTACTTTCCACAATTGTTTCACTCGCACGATGATGAACAATTGCAGCATTTGGTCCATAGGCTGATATTGTATCAAAGCTAGGTGATATAAATCCGGGTAGCATTCGTTTGTATTCTTCCAGTTTATCTGCAATCTCCTTTTCCGTTTTACCAATATTATTTTCTATCCATTCAAATAGACTACAAAGTGAAATCCCATCATTAATATGAGCAAGCTCGAAACCTTTCAATTCGATTTCATTTTTCTGGCTTTTTAATTCCCCAATTAAATCACTTACTTCAACTTTTTTTTCACCCAATTCAGTAACAATGAAAGCATTACATCTGGAATTTACAAAAATCCGGGTTGCCTCGACACCTTTTAAAAAATCATAAAATTCTGAATATTTCCTTATTTCCACATCCTTTCTTTCGATCTCTCGATCAATGAATATTATGGCTTTGTCATTTGAGATAATACTGTATGCATAAAATACCGGATTATAATCAATATCACTTCCTCTCAAATTAAAAAGCCACGAAATACTATCTAATTCACTTAAAATAAAAACCTGGTCATCTGAAAGTTTTTCTCTCAATTTATTTATTTTATCCATATAATTTGATCCAGTAATATTTTCATTCGAATTTACATCTAAGAATGTATTCGCTTTAATTTTTTCCAAATCAATTATCTCATTATATGTTCTTTTTGGTTTATTCGGCCATATAGACTCTGTTAAATCATCATGAACAATCTCAACACCATTCGTTTCAAATTTACTTCTCATATCATTCAAACGACTGTATGAAATATTTTTGTAATTTATAGCTATTTTTTTTATTCCACCAATTGTTTGAACATATTCATAAATATTTTCATCGATTCCCATTTTTTTAAGTTTAAAATCATTGGAAAGTTCTTTTTCCGCTTGAATAAAATATCTTGAATCAGTATATAAAACAGATGAACCATTTTTTAAAATCAAAGCCATCCCATTTGAACCCGTGAAATGTGTTACGTACTCAATCAAATTATCAGAGGGTGAAATATATTCATTAATATGTTCATCTGCTAGGTTTATTATATATCCATCGTAATCCTTTGAAATAAGCAATTTATAGATTACCATAAGGGTAAACATTGTTTATATTATTTAAGTATTTTTTAAGGAATTACAAAGTGAAACATTTTTGAGACAGTTTCATCTAAATTTATTTGTTTAAAGTATATAGAATAAAGATATATGAAAACATGAGCAAATAAATCTTATTTAACACAGTATTTATGAATTCCTATGAAACAGAGTATTGTGTTTGAGTTAAATATTAGATTTATTTGTTTAAACTGAGATTGGACAAAATTTATTAAATCATAGAAAATGGTATTTTCGAGCAATTTTATATTTACAATATAATTGAATTTTTATTTAACAGTTTGCTGGAATAAAAATTTATTCAAATTTATTTTTCAAGAATATAAAAAAATAATACAATCATAAAAAAATTAGATTTTTTTCTTGATTTTATACAGTATTACTCTAATTTCAGCTTTTTTATTAAAAATTAAAATACTGATTTTCGAATTATATATTAATGTATGTTTGAGCAATAAAATTCTATTTATCTATTTGTTTCATTTGAATTAAAAAATTATCAAAAATATATATACTTCTGAAATTTAACTTTGTGATTTTATAAGTCTTTTTATCGACTATTAAATTTAAAAATTTTTTTTAAAACAAATATTTTATATATTAGATTTAAAATTGAAAAAAAAGGTAATACTTTTAAGTAATAACGTTCTAGGTCAAAACATTTTTTTACACCTTTATCATTTCCTTCTACCTCTTTAACCACCATCTTTTATTCTTCTATATCTGATTCTTCATTTATGTTTATTGTGGGTTCTTCTATTGTGATTCTTCCATCAAAATGAGAGATTAATTATTTTCAGATTTATATGTTTAACACCACCTTACTTCGTTACCCGGTTGTTTTACAGGGCTTTTGGTTCCAGGTGCATCTAAGCTCTGCTAATAACCCCTTTTGACGCTCTTTCCCAGTTTCTTCGGCATTTTGTCTCAACTCAAGTCTTTTTCGTCAATCAAAGGTGATTTTTTTGAACTTCTCTTAAGTACTATATATTGAATATATGCCTCTGCATTCAAAAGTATTTACAGTTTTTTGAGCCATGGCCTACTGTATTTTATCACAATACCATCCCAAGTAAGCAAATAGGGGATTATCTCAACACTACACCTTAAAAGACCCAACTCATTGGATAGCAAGCCATAATTCCTAGGTTTTTCGGTTTCAACTATTTGAAGTGAATCTTGTGAAGAAATTCCTACTTTAATGGGTGTCATCTTCCTTTTATTCTCATCTAAAATATATCTATATCTAGTCTATTTTTTCGAATTTTGACATCAGTTTTTATTCCGATGTTCCCTCTTATCTTTGCATATGCATTATCAAGAATTTCTTAAACTGAGTGGTTTCTAATTCTTTTTAAAGACTTAAATCGATATCTATTTAACAATAAAAGGGGCTAGCATCTAACCGTTTTATTATGCCGTCTGGTATAATCATCACAAAAAAGGTTTAATATTCCATGAATAATTATAATTTCCCTTTAAATTTTAATTCTGTTTATCAAAACTTATCATTTTCGAAGTAAAAATTCAAACAGTTAAGAATTTTATTTGCAGAAATTCTACATTTTACAGATATTTATGCTTTTTTTATAAAACTTGCATCAAATAACCTCAAAAACCAAATTCTCACTATAACAATAGATACTTAATTGCAAATATAGATACTGCAACAATTTAAGCTTAATTTATTACATTTGGCATAGAAATATTTACATAATCATTTATTCTTAAACTCAAAAAAATATTTTGAAGTATATTCATTTATCATCGGCACTAAACCCTGCAGTGTTTGGCGGTCCTCAGTAATACCGCTCCCCGGTTTTTTTCCAGTGGGTTTGTTTACTTTTTCGGGTTTTGTAACAAGGTGGTTTTAGAGGGTGGGTTTTTACCCCTACGCCCAACACCAACATCAGAGATCAGTCTCTTTTAATCGCTTCTTACGACAAGCATAGAATACACCAAGCCAATTGAGTTCCCGGGATGGTTGGGAATTTGAAGTACATTAATCTACCTAATTGATTTAATGAAGCATTTTTTTTATAACATAAAAGATGTGTTTTATAGGTTTAATCATTACCCAAAAATGACTTTATAACAAAAAAAAGCTTAAACTCCTCGAAATCATAAAATCTACCTTTTGGTGTTTAAAATATAGAAAATTTTTTCATATAATCCAAATTTTTCTCTATTGTTTAAGCGATAAACGACACTATTCTTTCTGTATCTGCACTATATTTTTATTGATTATTCACAGATATAAACACATAAGACGAAATAGAACAAATTACAACAATAAAGCAAATTTTCATCTAGTTTGAATCATAATCGAGACATTTGTAAGTGATGATATTATTAACCTTTAAAATTAAGTATTATTATAAAAAAAACCTTTTAAAATGGGGAATGAATCAATGTATTATATGTATAAATCATATAAAAAATCATGTGAAATATGCTTAATATTAGATCCATGGTTTTGAATTATTTCACATTTCAATTTATTATTATTAATGAAATTAATTTATGAAATTTTCGAGAATATTCCAGAAATATATTTAATATTTAAATCGATGGTTTTATTTATGCATGTATATTAATTCGGATTTCTTTGCAAAAATAGCAATGTGGAATTTTTTGATTTACGTAATAGAAGCTATAATATTATATGAGAGTAGCAGTTTTATTACCAAGGGTTTAGATATACACGGTGTTAGTATTTTTGAAGTTTAATTTAGTATTTTGTACAACTATTTCTATTTATTCTTTTGTCTGGCAAGAATTTTCAATGAATATTCAGTTTCGGAAATATTAATATTATATTTGATCGAAACATATGTTATTTTTGCTAAACTGACATATTATATGACAGTAAATATCGGCTATATAAAATATTTACAATTGATTGTAAATTTGTTATTTTATGCCACATTGTACAAAAATTTACCGGGTGTTTATGATACAATTCTTTGGAGATATTATAGATACCTGGGCGCTAATTCTGATATAAGAATGTTTTTTTAGTAAGTTTTTATCTAATTAGGTTCGCAAAGCTTTGGAAAGTTTCTGGATTTATTTTATATATCTAAATTTTGTAACTTTTATTGCTATAATTTCCCATGGGCTTGAACTTCAGAAACGTGGATTACATATTCTTATAGAAATCATAACTATATCCTTCTTGACATATTCTTTTAGAAAAAACGTCCATGAAAACTTAAAACTGAAACTGTTAACTATTCTAATAATAGGACTAAGATTCATGTATCAAATTTATCGGGCCTATTTATCCTATATTGCGAACAAATTGTAAGTTAACTATGTCTAATTAGTGTAAACATCAATGCATTATATGGGCTCATTATTGTGTTTTTATTGTTTTTTCTTTCTGTCATGGATTGTTTATATTATGGTTCTGAACTTAAAGATATACTTCTAAAGAATTCGGATCAAGATAATGATAATTAAATTATTTCATGGTAATAAAAAAATTGGAAGTTTTCTATTTCTTTGTTTCTTATAAAATTTTCGATTTTTTTAGAATATTTTATTTGTTTCTATAACAATATAACTAACGATTAGTGTTTTATTTTCGGTTTTTTCTTGATAACAAATTTTTTTAGCATATTTAAATAAAATTTGGAACTATTATTATTAAAAAGAGAGTGAAATATTTTCTTCATTTCTATTCTTTTAAATTTTTTGATTAGTATTTTAAGTTCGCGATATTGGTAAATCGATTTTAAAACATAATTTCACATTGAATTTACATTTTTATAGATTAAATAAGTTAAATATTATTTAATTTTACAAAAATCTTTACAATTATAAAGAATTTGCATGTTTAAATGTATATATCAAGCTTTCTCTCTAAAAAATTGTCTTATTTTTGTTTCTCACGTATGGATGGACTAAATTGTTCATGATAACAATCTTGATTTCGATTAATGAGCCTTTGAATTCGATTTCTAAATATTTTGGCTGAATTTCGGTTTTGACACTGTAAATTATTAAAATTAAAATTAAGGTTAAATTTACATTATAATATACATTTATATCAATAATTTTAACTTAATAGTCTTAACATGATATAAATTTGTAAACTTTAAATTTACATTTCTTAAATTTGCTCATTGTGGGAGAACCATATTGAAAATATTTTTTTGGATTGTATCTCAAATCAAAAGATATTTAAATGCCAATATATTTTTTAGATCTTGGAGGTGGAGGGAGGATAACAACATAAAAAACTTTCTGCTTGGCAATGAGTGTGTGAAACTGGTGTGAGATCATTGTTTGGATTTTTGGTGAGATTACAACTATACTACATCTTCGGTTGTTCCATGAGAGTTGTTATGAGGAGAAGAGGTCTTAGAAATGAAGAAACTTTTTCTACAAATTTATTTGTAGTTTTTTATGTAACTAGATTGCAGACCGCAGCTGAACATGTATGTAATTGCCATGTAAAAGCATGGAAACCTAGCCTTGCTCACTCGGGTTAGAAGACTTAGCGCTTGGGAGATATAAAACAAAAAACTATTAAAAGCCGGGATAGCTAAGTAACAGGTTATACCTGTTGGTATGACATTGCACTGTCTGGGTGAACCCCATGTAAATCTCTGAAATATATCTTAGCTAGAAGTTTATTGGGTTCAGAAAGTGTAGAGTAAGTGGGAATGCTGCATAGTCTTGGGGGAGCCCAGGGAGGGGGGGCTTCGGCCTTCGATCACACTCCATGCAACGGACATTAACGAAATCTGGGCAATTGCCTCGCCTATAAATTAGGTTTTACACACCTGGTAGGTGAAAGGCTTTGGGACGTAGGTATCGCAGGGGTTACGATGGCGTGTTGAGGTAGCAGTTAATTATGTTAAACCTAGAACTGCGTTAATGTCATCCAAATAAATATAACACTTGCCACTATGCAAAAATATGTGATACTTTTAAATAAAGTCAGATATAGGCTCGAGCTTATTCCGATATGTTAATTACCTAAAATTACAAAAAAAATATGTATTTTCGATTGAATTGCAGAATGAAAAAAACAAACTTGTTAGGTACAATAAAAATATGACTCATAGATGAAAAAACATACGTTTCTATGTAGAATATTATGGACAATTTCAATTGAAGTCGCTCTTTAACTAAATACATTTGAAAAATATTTTGATAAATTTAAATAATAGCAAAAGTGTTCCAAAATCACAGATTAACCCATACATTTTACATAGAGATTAGAAAATAATTTTGAAACTTTACAAAACTGTTCATACTGGTTCAAGTTTAGATAGATATAATCTTATCATTCTAAATCAAGCGAATTTATTCTTAAAAATATTTGAACTGGGAATGATATTGTTAGTTTAACTAAATTAATCATTCGTTTCCAGTTCTATTTTACTTTATGATGTTGCGGATAAAGATATAGAACGCACTCATATTCTGATATATCAATGTCCTAAAATTTCCTGGCTCCATTCCTCTTCAGAAAGACGCGTTTAAGGTGTCGAATTACTTTAGCGGACACGAATTCTTCTTTTCTATCGGCCAAACATCTTACTTTTATGTTTCATAAGTCATAGTCAAATTTCCACGCCGAATCATTAATTTTTGAGCCAGTACTTATATTTTTCCATTTGTTTCCTTTAAACTTTCTAATTCAGAATTCATGAGCTTGGCCCATGAATTTATTTAATTTGATGTTCAAATTCAGCCTCTCTGTTCCAAAGACTTGACACTTCAAAACCAATAATTCGTATCATTTTTTTTCATTAAACAAGGTTTTTTCTGATACCATTTAATTTTTGTAAATCTATATTACCGGTTTTTTAATATCTTACATAAATTTCAAAGCTTCAAGCCTTTGACTTTTTTTTGCAAGTTTATTATTTTTTTGAAATTAAAAGTAATAATAACCACAGGATGTATTTCTTTTGCAAATATAAATATGAAAATCCGAATTTTATGAAAAGAGAAATGTTAAAAATGAATCATAACTATAAATTTACGATAAAATGAAATCTATAATATTTCAAATAGTCCCCAGAAACACATCAATTTGAATAATTCAACAAGAATATTTTTATGTTACCTTGTTTAAAGGTGGGCTCATGAAAATAAAACTATTATGTTTTTAGATTAAAAATGGAGGTCTCATTTATAGTTTTTCTCATTGTTTAGTAATGAGTGTTTAATTATATTTCTAGAATCTCCACTGATAAGTAATAAAATATTGTTGTAATAATAGCAAATTTATTCTACTATTGAATTTTATACAAGGTGTTAGAACAATAAATGTAAATATTTGAATTTTTTGATTTTAAAAATATGTGGAATCGTTGTTTTTTTTATTAAATTCCAATCTTAAATCATTTTTTGTTCTTAAAATGTATAAGTCGAAAAATTATTTTGTTTGGATTGATTTTGAATTCTTTTTTTAATAATTTGAAAAGTCTGCATATAGCATTTCCTATAATGTCTATTAAGAATTTTGGATGTGAGATGAATATATTTTTTAAGATTTTTAAAATTTTAAATTAATTTTTACTTGTGCAATAGGATGTAATTCTATCAAATTGGGCTCAAAAAATGTTAAATAAATAGAAATCATAAGATTAAAACTAAACTTTTGTATTATATTTTCGATTATGCCTTTTCATATTTGATAAATTTGATTTTATAGAGGTATGCAAATTTAAACATAAAAAAAAAGAAAAAAAAGTAACGGCAGAAGAAGACTATAAAAAGAGCTTATTAGCAAAAACAAACTAAAATAGGAAATTTCTAGTTTATTTATTAAGAACACTAAAGATAATATGAGTTTCATATTTTCATGCATTTAATCAAATAATAAATTAATAAAGTTTTTTATATTTTTTAAAATGACTTAATTTGATGCTCCCGACTTCATACCATAAAAATTTATGGTTGCAAATTTTACACTCTTATAAGAGACACTACAACCCCATAAGAGCTCGGGTCTCTTTAACGATCTTTTTTCTGTTCTTATCTATCTTGCGCCCTTGTCTTCTACCGTATTTCATTAAGCATTCTCAGATTCTTATTGGATGTATCTATTCTTCTGTTACAGGGTCTGACTTTTCTTCTTTTCCCATTGGCTTTATACAACTGGACTTGACTTTCACTCCAATCAGGTGACGTTCATAATACATGTCCTAGGTATCTTAATTGTCCCTTTTTATTTGACAAATTATCATTTACGATATAGAATATAAACTTATTGATTCTTTCAATATTTTTCGCACAATTTTTGTATTTTGATCATATATTTTCAAAGTAATTAGCTTTCTCACGCGTTAAACTCGCTTAATCTCTATATGTTATATCCGGGTCAAAGAAGTATTCATTAAAACCTGTCTTATTATAATCCTAAAAACATTCATTTTTAAATACCTCTTATATATCTTAATTTCATCGAGGATTGCAATATCCGGTAGACTTGTTATCTGAATTTATTAGTTCCTTAATTTTTTCATTGCTTTTGATACTTTCAATTATATGAGTTTCGGAGTATATAGCTCGATAAATCTGTAAATTTTAATATGTCAATTGCTAGGCAATTTATTAAGTTACACAGCATCAATGTCATTTCAATATCCTTTATTTTGTTCTGATTTATCTTTAGAGCGTAACTTGTCGATTTTTTTCTATGGCGTTAAAGAAAGTTTTATGTCTTCTTGGTTTTACCAATTAATACTTAGATCGCCTCAATACATAAGTAGAAGAATTTTCTGTTGATAAGCATATTTATTTTTAAAGTTTGAGTTTCTCGATAATGCGTTTCATTGCCTGATTAAATAATCTACACGATAATGTGTCTCCTTGCTATGCCCCCTTGCTTATTCTAAAATTATTCGAACTATCATTTGCTATCAATATTTTTATCTTTCTTATCAACTTTGAACAAATTTTTAAAACCTCAAGAGCTAAACTTGTATTTACCATCAGATACAATTATAAGCTTGTTTAAAATCCCGGAAGGTTAATTTTAGGAATATTATGCTGCTAGCATTCTTCCAAGATTTTTCATTATAAATATTTGATATTCTTCGATTGACTTTAGAAATCAGTATGGATAATTCTTCTGCTCATCCCTAACCTATTTGCAACAATTCTCGTATAACTTTATAACCTGGATTTGACAGAGATTTTCTTCTATGAATAGTCGAATTTCATTCTATTCCTTGTTGATATATTAGGGTGGAGAGTGGATAACCATATATAAAACTATCTGACTGACAACCAGGGCGTAGAATTCGTGTGAAAACCATTGTTGTCTCTTTTTGGGATATCACCCACACCGGATCTATAAGCCAAACCTTTATGATCCCGGGTTACAACAGACTAAAAGAAACAAATGGAAAATTTCAATTTGTTCCTCCTCGGCACCGAGAAATAATATAGGAACGAAACTAGTAAATTAATTGACATGTAAGATATACCGGAGGTTAATTTCATTCAACGGTCATTTTATTCCTTATTCCATGTTATTTGAACCAATTCATGGTTATTTTCGATTATTTTATTGCATCTGTGTTTAACAAGTTTGCTGCTATTTCATCTTCTCCGAGTGCTTCATGATTGTTTAAACTCATAACGCATTTATTGTTTACTCAAGATTATTCTTAATTTCGATTTCTTCACTATGCTCCCAATATTCATATTTCTAATTATTGCGACATTTTTCTACGTTTGATGTATCTCCTCGAATAGAATTAAAGGATTTTCGAAGCATTATACCTACGCGTTGCATTGTTCAACGCAAAATAATCGTAGATTTAGTATTTTTTCAGTTTAATATATAGCCTTGAATGCAAAATTGCTTTTGCGTGATATGAGCGAGCCTTTTCAATTTAAAATTGACTTTTAAGTTTTAACCCATTCGTACTCCGATTTATTTAATTATGAGATAGCTCGAGTAAATTGAAATAAAAGATTTTTTTGGAATCAGGATTTGTGCCAGGATATGTATTTTCAATAGATCTTATATCAGTTGCCCAATCGAACACTAGAGGAAAAATTTTTATTAAAAAAAATTCCGAAATTATTCAGTATTTTTTGTTCTAACAATTAAAGTGTATTCAAATATTAAAAATTTCGATCTCAAAATTAACAATTGTAAATAGAACTATAATAAAATTTAAATTGAAAAAAAAGTTTTCATTCATCTTTTCCTCTTAATATGAATTCAAGCAACATTAAAATTTTCCATTTAAATTAGTCCATAAGTTGTATTTTTCACATTGTTTCACCGCTTGTATTATTTTGGCACGTTCATTGATTCCAACATTTTTATATATTTTGAGTAAATGGTTTGCTGATTTAGTTTCATGTTCATTTTAAGTTCATTAATCTTGATATTTGTTTAGCTAGTACCTTGGTATTGCTTAGGCGGTATTTTAAGCAGTGAAGGTTTTTTTTATGTTCTCTGGTTACATACATGACATCAAATAATGTCGTTTTTTTTATCCTCGCAAAATCCGATTAGATTAAAACCCGGCTTGAATCGAATAAAATGTATTCTCTGATTTTGCATATTACTACCGAATATATGCTTTTTCAATATTTTAAATGTTTCTGATGTAAATAGCATGGAAGCTAGTCCCAATTTATTCCAATTTGTCACATATGTGATTATCTTGACATTTTATCTATAAATAAGACAAATTTAATGAAATAAAGTGATAGTTCTTAGCTTTTTAGGTGTGAAGATCTTATGCGGGTCTTCTGGTGTAATTTAAATTTTCAAACTATAGTCTACTTATATTTCATAGTTGAATCGTATATTCTGGTCTGTTGATAATAAATGCGTGGTTTTTTAATCCTATATTCATTTATACTTCGACTACTTATTTTCAAAGATTTCTTGAATAGACTGATTCTTAATTAGTTCTGACGATTTGAAATTTAAATATTATGAAGAAGATATGGCAGACAGCTCAATAAAAATTATTAAATATAATGTATTAACTGCATTGAGTTTTTTGTAGATATAGCCAATGTTGAAACTTTCTTTTTCTACGAATATATTTCTATTGAGGATGTAACATAAGAAAGCCTTTTCACAGCTCAATGTCGACCTATATTAATCAATTAAATAAATTAACGGTTGAATCGCAATTTATTATTTTTAGCATTATAAACTTTAAAATGAAATTTTATTTTTCATAAATTTTATATCAATTTGCTGGTTAAGATTACCAAAATATATCTTTCACCTTATTTTTTCCTTAGTATATTTACCACATAATTCTTGAATTTATAGAGGCTAGGATTAGTTATCTTTTCCTACCTTTAAAATATGCCGCATTTACGAGATGTTTCTTTAAATTTTCCAGGTAATCCAAGAGTTGCAAAAGCATATGTTAGCTTCACAGGTCAAAATTCCGCAAATATCTTCCGGTTTTTTGTAAATCCGAAAGGCTCTTTGTATTTTGCTTTGATATCACCTTATCTTTCCTCAGAATTTCCGCGCATTGCATTATCTGATTAGAAAAGTTCACCAGTTGAGTTGAAGTATTCCGAATGATAGTTTATTAAAGATATCGCACGTGTATCAACACATAAAATAAATCAAAGGATTTAAAATGTCCGACAAGGTCTTTCAAATTTTAATTATGCAAAAAAAGAGAAAAATAAATTTAAAATTAAAAAAAAAGCTTTAATTTTAGTAATTTAATGATTTATTTGCTTTATTTTAAAATATATTAAATCAACATTAAATTTAAATCCATAAATTCTAAAAATATTTGTCAAAAAAATTATTTTAAGTTAGAAAAGTATTAAAATTGAACTTAAAAAATTCAAAAAAATTGTTTTAAATTTATAAAGTGAAGAATAAAAAATCATATTCCTAATTATTTCAATAACAAAGAAATGTCCATTTTACCTTCGAATAAAATCCAGAAAACCATTTAAAACATAAATTTAAAGATTTATAGTTTATATATATCTACAATCAAATCAGTTAAAACTTTACCTTTGTAAAAATCTATGAAACAAATTAAAACTCTAACTCTGTAAAAATCTATGAGACAAATTAAAACTTTATCAAATAATATAAAGGTTATTTAAAAAATTATTTTAATATTTTATTTTACTTAAGTCTATAATATTAAAGTCATAATATAATCCAAAAAGTGTTAATTAAATACAGAAGAATTATTCTTTAAATATATTTTCATATGAAATAAAACAATTTCTGAACCTAAATTAATAAATAAATTACAAATCTATAAAAATAGAAGTTTTTTAAAAAATAATTTAAAATAATTGTAAAGAAAAATCATTCTGTTTCATAAAAATAAACATTTACAATATGAAAGGAATATCTGCAAAGAGAAATTACAACATTTAAATTATAAAGACAAAGGAAACAACAAAATAAATTTAAAAAGAATATTTCTAAAGAAATACAAAGATTATAGAAAAAATTATAAATATAGAAGACACGTATTTTGAATGTAAAAAAAATACTTTTTGAAACTAAAAATTTATTCTTCTTTCGATGCATCAGAAATTGCTTTCAAAACTAACGACAAATCCGTACTATTACAACAAGCTATCAAAAGATCAGTATCAACAATATAATTAAAAATAGCACACGTTTTCTTACCTTCTTCATTATTTTCTGTAGTCATAAATATAAGTACATTAGAATCATTGTCATCTCTAATTTCTCTAACATAAATATATTTGATACCTTTGTAAATGACAGAAGAAATAGAATTTTCTTTACTTTCATCAAATAAAGACAAAAAATATTCAAAATCTTCAACCTTACTTGATTCTGTGTTATGAGATAGTATTATATCTTCTAAATTGAATAATTCTAAACTTTTTATATAATTTTCATTGTTTGAAATTATTCTTTTAAAGTAATTTTTCCATTCATCCTCATAATCACCAGAATCAGACATTACAGGGTTTACCATTTTTTTTTAAAAATGAAGCTTCAAAATTTGTGATTTTTTATTTTCAAATTTTTAAAAATATAAAAAATATTCGTGGAGTCTAGAATGTAAAAATAAAAATACGAATTACCAGATTAAAATTGAAAGTATTTATTTCTGAAGAAAACTAGTAAGTCTCATTATTATATTGAAAGAATCTAACTAATATTTCAAATAAGAGATTAAATTCAGTGAATCTATTAAAAAATAATTATTGTAAGCCTAAAATAGAATTTTGAAACTAGAAATTTTAAGCAAAAATATTTTTTTTAAAATTTTTGTAAAAACAAGCAAATTCCTTAAGAATAAAAATTAAATGTGGAATATTCAAACAGTAAAAATAAAATTTAAATATATTTTTAAAAGATTATAGTCTTTGTATCTCGAAGTTCGTGAATTTTGACTAAAAATAATTATTAAATATTTTTTAGAGACATTTGCTTTCTAAAAAAGAAAAAATATTGGGAATTAAAATATATAATTACATAAAATTTAAAAATATATTTATTGTCTCCTTAACTTGTTGTAAGAAATGAATACACTTTCTTTTTGTCTTCATTCTTGAGAAATAATTGATCAACTTTTTCAAAATTTTCAATTTACCAAATTCATATAACAAACTTTCAATTAAATACACTTATAAGACATATAAATTCATCATATATTTGGTTTTTATTTTATTTTGAAATTAAATTTAGATTTGATACATGTAAGTGTCAAGTAATATCTCTAGATCTTGGTTATTTAAGTAAGTTTAATTATAAAAAACCCGAGTTTAAGCGTAGCAAAACGTAGGCTTTTAATATCTGAAAAATATTACATTTTAAAGAATAAATAAATATTTTATGAAATATGTTTAGATTTGAGAAATTATATTATAAATTGAATATTATGGGGCAAATGAGAGTACAATTGGAAAATTTTTGTTTAAAATTCTATTTATTTAACAAAATGTAAAATAATTTAAATTTTTAAAGTTATGTAAAAACCGTTCAATAGAATAAACTGATATTTTGAATTAAAAGGAAATAATTGAAGAAAATAATTGAAGAAATAATTGAAGAAAATAATTGAATAAAATAAATAATAAAATGAATGCCTCAGTTCTTTTAATGCCTTAAAAAATATTTTCTAAAAAAAAAGAATATTTAAATTAAATTTATATTCTATTTTAGAAAAAATAAGTTTTATTTAAAAATATCACATCGTTTTACAATAGTGGCAAGTGTTATATTTGTTTTTATGACATTAACGCAGTTCTAGGTTAAACATAAATAACTGCTACCCCAACACTCCATCGGTAACCCATGCGATAACTACGTCCCAAAGCCTTTCATCTACCAGGTGTGTAGAACCTAATTAATAAGCGAGGCAGTTGCCCGGAGTTCGTTAATGTCCGTTGCATGAACTGTGATTGAAGGCCGAAGCCCCCCTGGGCTCCCCCAAGACTATGCAGCATTCTCACTTACTCTACACTTTCTGAAGCCAATAAACATCTAGCTAAGATATATTTCAGAGATTTACATAGGATTCACCTAGACAGTGCAATGTCATACCAACAGGTATAACCTGCTACTTAGCTTTCCTGGCTTTAAATGGTTTTTTGTTTTATATCTCCCAGGCGCTAAGTCTTCTAACCCGAGTGAGCAAGGCTAGGTTTCCATGCTTTTACATGGCAATTACCTACATGTTCAGCTGCGGTCTGCAATCTGGTTACATAAAAAACTACAAATAAATTTGTAGAAAAAGTTTCTCCATTTCTCAGACCTCTTCTCCTCATAACAACTCTCATGGAACAACCGAAGATGTAGAGTGGTTGTAATCCCACCAAAAATCCAAACAATGACCTCACACCAGTTTCACACACTCATTGCTAAACAGAAAGTTTTTTATGTGATTATCCTCCCTCCACAAAAATTAGATTATCTAATACATATATTATTATAATATTTTACATTCGTACATATTAAAAATCCTCATATTCATTCTTAATATAAGATCTAATTTGTTTTCAAACTAAATTTATTGCAAATATTTTTATTGTTTTTATGATTTGTCTTTTATAGAAATTTAATTATTAAATAATTTAATATTTGTTTCGTACTCGTTCCTCAATTTTGAGTTTTTTACCATCAAAGTATAATTTTTATATAAAAATGTGCTATAACTTTCAACAGTATTTTATAAATTCAAACAAAAGATTTTTTTGTTTATGTAAGGACTATCTAATAAATATTTTCTAAATTCTGATTATGTTTGAACATTCTTAGATACCTTTGAACAATTTCAAAGAAAATATCTAAAGTTTCAAGAACCATCTAAATTGTCATTCTAAACAAGAATATCTCATTCACAGAGAAACTAGATGAATAGAATTATTCATTGGTAATTTTAAAGAAATAAACTGTTTAATTTATTTAATAATTTTTTTATGTATTTGATGAAAAATTTAATTTCCGTGTTTTGGATTTACATTGTTTCTTAGAACCATTGGTTGGTTAATTTTATATTATAACAGAGGGAACTCCTATTGGTAGACTTTTTATCCTTCGAATAAGAAAAGTTTGTTTTGGACTGAAAATCTAGCTTTTCAAATGAAAAATATCCAGAACACTTTAATAAATGGCGAAGATTTAATTCACTTGCGTATTGTGTTTTCAAATATAAAGAATTAAAAAATATATTTGTGTAAAGAACTGTAAAATAATAATTAGTCACAGTTTTGGTTAATTTATGTTTAAAAATAAAATAAAAAAATTCTTTTTTTTTTCTCAAAGAGTTTATTTGATAATTCTTTATTCCAATTTTTTTTAGATTTTATTAATTACGAAAAATTTTAATAGATAGGCAAAAACTACGCTGGTTCAGGCATTGAAGCAGAATGGAAAATAAAAAAATATCAAGGCGAACATTTGAAACAAGATTTGAGGGCAAAATACCGAGTGGGAGACTGATACCGAAATGACTTGACTCATTAAATCCGGTCTTCAATGAAAGAGGAACTGACACAGAAAATGCCAGGGAATTGACCAGCGACAGAATATATTAGCGTTATATGTGTTTATCCTCAACACCGAGTGGTACAAGAGGACTGGAATAAGTAAGTAAGTAATTTTAAAAATAAAAAAAATTTTATAAAATTTTTAATCTCATAAATTTTTTTTACAAAATAAATTGTAGACTAAAATTTTCTAATCGTTCCATTTTATACAGATCCCAATCAAATATACCTTTAAATAAAAAACTTTACAATTAAGAATTATCAAATACTTATTATGGCTTTACCAATCTTCTTTATTAGTAAACCAAATTATTGTTTAATTAACATATTTTTTAAAATTATTTATTCTATAGAGAATTCCACTACTATTTGATGTAAAATAAAAGCCTTAAAAGTAAGATAAAAAAATTTTAAAAAATGAGAAATTTAATTTTTAAAAAACAAAAATGAATAAAAATTGATAAAATGTGGTGAAATTTAAAAATTATTTATTTTAATTGTAATTTATTTATATTTCATTTAATTTTTATTAAATTTTTCTATCAAATTAAAAATTACTTTTCTTTTCTTTTTAACAAAAGAGTCATGTTGTAATAAATTCTTCTGGTGAATTAAAATTTACGTAAAGAAAATAGAAATTTACGTAAAAGAAAAACATCTAATTTTAATTAAAACGTGTAATTATAATTAAAACTTGTAACTTAATAAATTCTAATACAAAATAAAAAACTTGTAACTTAATAAATTCTAATACAAAATAAAAAACTTGTAATTCAATAAAAACTTGTAATTTTAATGAAAATCTAGATTTTTTATTTTTTAAAAATAATCAAAAGATTCGAACAGAACAAAATTGCAAATTTTAAAAAATGTAGCCTTCGATCTTTCAAATGCAAGGTTATGAGAATACCAATAATAAATATACTACATGTTCAGTTAAACCAGATGTATTAGATAGTACAGAAGTATGTGATAGTAATACAAATATATTCTTTGTTTCTGATATAGACAATACAGAACTGAATAACAAATACAAGATACATTTTACACAATACAAAGCAATAAATAAAACAAAATTAATTGTAAAGATTTCAGATGATTTAGAAAAAGTTTGTAATTTTATTTTTAGAATATTGAATTACAGGAAATACAATTATTTAAATGTTATGGTAAAGTATAAATATTTTCATAAGTTTGATATAAATATTATGGAAAAGTTTACTTATGATTGTTATAATATTGGATATAATATATTGTTTAGTTATAATTGTAAAAATAAAATATTAGAAGATGATTTCGTAGATTTTATTGAAATCCACAAAATAGAACATGGAAATTATTTTGGATAAAAAATAAATGTTTTAATTGTTTTTTATTTGTTTTTTGTATTTTTTAAAGAAGTTTGATTTGCTTTTGATTTGCTTTTGATTTGCTTTTGATTTGCTTTTGATTTGCTTTTGATTTGCTTTTGATTTACTTTTGATTTACTTTTGATTTACTTTTGATTTATTTCTTATTTGCTTTTGATTTAAGTTTCATGAATTTCTTTTATCTTTGAATAAAATATTTATATTAAACGTTCAAACAAGCAAAATTTTTATATTCTTTTTTTAAAAATAGAAGTTTGGCTGTAAGAATTTGTATATTTTTCTAATATAAATGAAGTAAAAAATTCTTTAATTTTTTTTAAATTAAATAGAATTTAGCCACGAGATATTGATTTTAAGAAAATAGATCTTTAGTTTACTAGAATGCTATAATAATATGTAAGAAGAAATGAGGAAACTGTACTATTTTATTTTTTCAAATAAATAACCCTATGGGTAAACAGATAAATTGTAAGAAAGAATGGCATCCGAGTAGATATGAAACAAGAATGAAAGTAGCTGAGGCGGAAGAAAAAGAGGCAGGTAATGAGTTGGTGAAGGAAAGAAGAAGGAAAAATTATCTGAAAGAACAAAATATTAATGATGAAGGAAGAATGGCTTGGATGTTAGATGATTTTAAAGAATAAATGTTGCATAAATAAATTCGTGCTATATTATGTTAAATTATTAATTCAATTTAAAAATTATTTATACCCCTATGGAGTCTTATAGACTCAATGAACTGGTGAAAAACAAAAATAACCTTATTATTGTTCATACTACAGAATATTCTTATCTTATCCCAAATATTCAATCTGAAATAGAAAATTTAAATCAGAATTGTAATGTCTTTATAATTTTGCAAAAAGATTTAATTTGTAGTCAAAAAATAACTGCACAATACGATTCTATTATAATTATTGGTTCGTTATGTCCACTTCATAGTGATTTCAAAAATTCATATATTTTTAAATTTGAACTTCCCATACAAAATACTTCGATTTTGTTTGATGGTCGAAGAAAATTATTTATAGATAAAATTTTTAGAACGGAAAATACTTTTTCGAATGAAATTCAATGTACAAATAATATAAATTTGGACAAAAAAAATCTTGAAAATGATGATATTTTGATTGTAAGTCACAATCAGAAAATTTTTGATTACTTTTTTTATGAACACTCATCGTGCGATCCATATTTTACAGAAAAGATTACAAAGAAAGACAAATGCAGATTTCTGATTTCAAGATGGAGTAGAATAGAAAAAATTAAAGAAAAAAATGTCTTTGGGATATTTTTCGCTTCCAAGGAATACACAGATTTAGCCAATGAAGTGAAAAGATTTCTATTAAAAAAGGAAAAAAGAGTGTTTTTGTTCTTTTTGAAAGATATTTCATCCGAAAGACTGACAGCAATTGATGGTTTAGAATGTGCTGTAATAATTGATTGTCCTCTGTTTATAAACTTTGACATACAGTGTCTCATTCCTGTTGTGACTCCTTATGAAATTACATTAGCCTATGAAGAACACTGGGATGGTCGATATTTTATTAATAGATTTGAAGTTTCTGAACAACTTTGCGAATCAGAAATCGTTAAATATTTTGATCCTGTAAATGTTATTGTTAGAAGCGATTTCAAAGGATTGGAATATGATGGTGAGGATGTCAATGAAATAGAAGAAGGTAGAAAAGGAATACCAAGAGAATATAATCTGGATTATGAATTTTAATAATTTATTTCTATTTTTGAACACATAAATAAATATCGGAATTTTTATACTTTTATAAGTCTATTTCAAATTTTTTCTAAAAATAATAAATTCAGCAATTCAATTAAATCCAATATATCTTCGAATTAGATTTATTTTATAATATTTTTATGCATTTATATAAAGTGCTGCTATATTATGCAATAAAATTTTACATGTTTTAATATTCTTGAAAGAAATATTGCGTATTAACAAATAATTTTTAATCACCATTATATGTTTAAGAAAGAAATATACAAGGTTCGATATCAAGTTTAAATATAAAAATTAATTTACGTTTCAATTAATTTATTCTTCATATAAAATCTGTTTTCATTTAAACAGAATAAAAAATACAGTCTGACAATAAAATATTAAGAATATAAAAGTATAAATCTTTAGAAATTGATCTTAAAATATTTTCTTTATAGTTTATTCAAATTAGCTAAAACTTTATTAAAAACCCGTTGTTTTATACCAAATTGAATCTAATTTAAATAACTTTTCTATAAACAGATAAATTTAGGTAAAAAAAAGTTTCTAATTTTATAAAATAATTTATGAATTTTTTAAAAAGTGATATTTTTTTAATTAAATAATTTTAAAATGTGTTCGTCTTTAGAAAATTAGATATTTATTTAATAAAATTCTGGGTTAACAAATTTTTCTCTTTTCTAAATAATTCTTTCCACCATTTCAACCACTTCTATCTCTTCCTCCAACTCCAACTCTTCATTTGTATTAGTTGATGGTTCCTTTGCTGTGGTTATACCATCCAAAATAAAGGGGACTTTATTTTTTGGTTTAAAATTTTTTGCATCATCTTCCTCTCTCTTCTCTTCTTTTAAAGGGGGTGTTGGTTCCCCATGCATCTCTGCTCTCATAATAACACCCATTGACGCTCTCTCCCTGCTCTCTTCGGCATTTAGTCCTGACTCAAGTCCTCTTCGTCGATCAAAGGAAATTGTTTCGACTGTCTTCTTGAGTACTATGGATTGTATATATGCCTCTACATTCATGGGTATTTGCAGTCTCTTAACATACGTCTTATTATTTTGTCACAATACCGTCCCAGGTCATCACATAAGGAATTATCTCTACACTGCATTTATAAATAAGACCTAACTCATTTGCTAATAGGTCATACTTCCTAAAGAAAATTAGATAAAAAAATTTAGTTTTATTATTTTTTCTAAAATTTGTGGAGGGAGGATAACCACATAAAAAACTTTCTGCTTGGCAATGAGTGTGTGAAACTGGTGTGAAGATCATTGTTTGGATTTTTGGTGGGAATACAACCACACTATATCTTCGGTTGTTCCATGGGAGTTGTTACGAGGAGGAGAGGTCTAAGAACTGGCGAAACTTTTTCTACAAATTTATTTGTAGTTTTTTATGTAACCAGATTGCAGACCGCAGCTGAACATGTAGGTAATTGCCATGTAAAAGCATGGAAACCTAGCCTTGCTCACTCGGGTTAGAAGACTTAGCGCCTGGGAGATATAAAACAAAAAACCATTTAAAGCCAGGAAAGCTAAGTAGCAGGTTATACCTGTTGGTATGACATTGCACTGTCTAGGTGAATCCTATGTAAATCTCTGAAATATATCTTAGCTAGATGTTTATTGGCTTCAGAAAGTGTAGAGTAAGTGAGAATGCTGCATAGTCTTGGGGGAGCCCAGGGGGGCTTCGGCCTTCAATCACAGTTCATGCAACGGACATTAACGAACTCCGGGCAACTGCCTCGCTTATTAATTAGGTTCTACACACCTGGTAGATGAAAGGCTTTGGGACGTAGTTATCGCAGGGGTTACCGATGGAGTGTTGGGGTAGCAGTTATTTATGTTTTACCTAGAACTGCGTTAATGTCATAAAAACAAATATAAAACTTGCCATTATTTTAAAAAGATGTGATACTTTTAAATAAAGTAATTAATTTTTATTATTGAATTGAGTCTATATTATCCTCAAATATTTAGAATTAGAAAGAATTTATTTCTACCGATACTTTAAAATAAAAAACGAATAAAATAAATATTGAGTTGGACAATGAAGATAAAATAAGTGAAATGCGTTGATAATGAAATATTCATATTTTAATTTAAAGACAAATACGAAAGAAATGTTTACGAAATTTTTAACCTTAAAACCAAATTAACTGTTTCTAAATATATTATATTTTATGTTATATCTAAACAAATACTCTATTTGAATTCGAATTCATATAATGAAATTGATATGCATATTTAAGAAGGATCTAATTAATACAGCAAATGATTTTTGTAGATACAAAATTTTAATTACAGTTTTTTTAAAGAAATTGAAAAGTATAAAGCATAACAGCTTACTAATCAAGGCTTTCTTTGTGCTTCAAAATTTTATAAAATAAGGTTCATTGAGTAATATCACAATGCCTTGAATTTTTAAATTAATAAAATTTCAAATCTAAGAATCATAGAAATATACAAACTTTAAGAATTTTATTTCAGTTTAATTTAATTAAATATTGAAATAATATGTTCTGTCTATATTCTAGTCTATGGCTTTGAGAATGCTAAAACACTAAACATATCGATTATTGGAATTTAATTAGATCGTTTGTATTGAGGTTTTTTTGATACAGATTTATGGATTTGAAAGTCCATAATTATGACTGGCGGTTTTTTAAGGATTTATTTGTGTGTTTATCCATTTCATAATTCTGAAAAATCATTGTATGTAATTTCTTCTTAGAAACATTTCTTAATCAACATAAGAAATGTGTTTTACAGAAACACGGATTTTATAGATAAATTCTACGGTTGTATCTCCGAACATGTAAATTTTAAATGTATATGAGCAGATCAAAATCAAAAATCAAAAACGTTCTGTGAGTATAAAAAGTAATTATAATTGACTTTGTTCTTTTGACTCAATTTACGGTGAATTTTTTAATTCTCGAGAAACAATGAATTCATAAATTACAATATTTTACTCTGTAATTCTATATTTTTTAAAAAATCTATTTCTAGATTTGCATCTAAAAATACCGAATAATTTATTTAAAAATATTTACATTTAAATGTTTATTTATATTTTACTATAAAACGTAAAGACAAATATTTTTTCAAAGTTATTCTAACAGAATCACAAAAAATAGAGGGATTTTTTTCTTGTGCATTTCCTAGTCCATAAAATCTACATTATTTTTGATAAGAAGTCTATTTAATTCATTTCAGTTAAAATATTATATTAAAAAACCTAAAGTTATCTGTGATACACTACTTCTACATAAATCTTTGAATTTGATATTATTTACACAGTAAAAGAATCTTTTAAATGCATTTTATATTTTTTTGCAAAAAAATTTTATTTGAAAAAACTACTGACTTGTAATTCATAATTTTTAATCAAACAGCTTTATGGATCAGAAACAATATTTGAAATAAATAAACATTACAATCTAAATTGAAAATATAATCATTTAAAAGAGCATGATGATACATTGTTATATGAAACAATATGTTCTTTGATTTAAAATAAAAAATTAAAAATTATTTCGATCGACATTCAAAAATAAATATAAATATCGATAAAAAAAAATATTAGAAAAATAATAAATTAAAAAAATTAATTTCGCTCAATAATTATAAATTACTTTCAATACACGCATCTAATCTAATTTTTAAAGCCAAAATATCATTTTCTTCTTTATCTTCACTCATATTTTGTAAAATATTCAAATAGGATACAGCCATATCATCTGTTGTATCAGACATTATGTTCATCAATTCTTGATCGACATATTTGATATCAAATTTAGGATTTGTATTATTTAGTATCTCTATAAATTCATAATAAGAATCATCAATATATTCACTAGCATTCTTAAGAAAAACCATACTGTTTCTTATGAGACTTTCATCTGAATTAAACCATTCCAAATTATTTTTGTTTTCTAAAATAATCATTCTAATTCTTTTCAAACCAAAAAAATGTTTCTTCTTTTTTATATGCAAATTTACATAAGATTCATCATTTTCGTTTTCAGAATATCTCACATAATCTATTTTATTTCTTTTTATGTTCAATTGTTCTTTAAACAAAGATTTTTTTAAATCTTTAATACGATATTTGCATTTTAAATAAAAAAGAGTCAAATTATCTTTTAAAGAAAGTTTTTTTTTAAAAAACATTTGGGTGGATAAAAAAAAATTAAAATAAGAAATAAATAAATTTTGCATCAGAGAAACAATCATAATTTCTTTTTTATCAGATAATAAATTTGAATTATTTTTTATAATGAATAGAATAATCATATCATATTTAAAAGAATAAATACTGATTAAAAGTTTACTTAAACAAAGAATAAATTTTTCTATTCAAGATTAGAAGATTTTATGAAATTTTTTTGATACTATAAAAAAAATGCATGATATTATATTTTGTGTTCATTTTTATAAAGCTACTAATTTAAAATACACACACAAATACGAAGTGTGTTGTTTGTCTGGTAAAATTTATTTCAGATGAACTTAAACCCTATTTATTTACAAAAAAATATTAAAAAACCAATATTTGATGAATCAATTCAATTAAGGAATGTACAAAATTTCAATCATATCATGGTTTATTTATTTTAATTTATTATATTTAATAATAGGCAGATGTTGAATACATATATTAAAAAACATCTGCTTGGAAATGAGCAGGCGAAATTGGTGTATAAATCATTGTTTAGATCATTGATGGTAATGAAGCCACGAAGGTTTTTCGGTTGTTGATTGGGATTTTTACGAGAGGGAGAATGTTTACAAGCTGTTTAAAACTTTTCTATTACCATAGTCATGAGTTTATTATTTAAATAGATTAGAAACCAGCACTAAACTTGTATATAATATCATTAAAAACGCATGAAAACCTCAGCCTCGCTCACTTAAATTAGAATATTTAAGCCTTGGAGATACAAAGAACATATATTTAAAATCCAAGAATACTAAGTAGCAGCTATATCATTTTTATGGAATTTGATGCCATGAAAACCCGATTTAAGCCACTGAGATATATCTTAACTGGAAGTCTGTTATCTTAGAAAGTGTAGAGTATGTTGGAAGGCTTCTGATATTGGAGGATACCGAGGTTGGTTTCGACTTGCGATTTATCTATAAGAAACGGACATTAAAAGCAAAAAAGAAACTGTTCTGCTCATAAAATGGGTTCTATACATCTTTAAAATGAAAATATTTGGGTTTCGAACCGTAAGGAATACCGATGGAGTGTTAGAGAGCAGTTATTTATCATAAATCTAGAACAGCGTTAATTTCGCTAATCCATACAAAACACGTACTGTTTTTTTAAATAAGCCGAGCAAATTTTTGAACTAAAAAAACAGATTTGTGATCTTTTTAATTTTTTAAGTCAGTTACGAGAAAAAAGACGCAACAAATTTCTTGCTATTATTTTTTAATAAATTGAGAAAAATGAAAAATTAGGTAAATTAGAAAGATTAAAACGTAAAGTAAATTATAAAAATATTATACTACAGTTATATTGCAATCTAAATGTTCTATCTTATTATTCTAAAGCATGATAAATCCGTGTTTCTCTCTAGCTATGCAGTTCCTTTTTTCGTGAATATAAAATATGGTAGAAAAATTTTAAGTGTGCAAATAGCTTTTAGGCTGAAAATTCCGATGTTTCTGCCTCTTTTTATATTTGAAATACCATGACCAAACCTATATTTAATTATAAATTGAATAGTAAGTTGTATACACGACAATAATTTATGAATAAAAACTTTCTTAAACATTAAAACAATGAAACAAAGCTTTTAGACATCTATCAGACCGAGAATCAAATATTTACATTTCTAAAAATTGAATTTTACATAGTTGGTTGTCTATTCAATGCCAAACCACTTTAATATCAAATTTTAAATACTAGCTGTTATGCCCGTGGAAATGAACTTAATTTTTATTTAACAAAAAAATAAAAATATATTAAATTATCTTCTTAAGATCAATACATTGGTATAGGAGTTTGCTATATTATCCAGACATTTAGAATCTCTCATAAACTGTTTACTCGTACATTTTTTAGTTTTTTATATCAGTATTTTTAGTTGCCTGAGCAATTTCGCAATAGAATTTCAAAATATATTTTATTTATCTGTATTAACCTCTCTCGAGGCACCCAGATAAAAGGTATCTTTGGTAGAGGCAGGTTCTATCAGTTGAATAAAAGGGTTTGTTATCCCGTGTAACCAAAGAGTTGTTTTGATTAACGAAAGATATTTAAAATAATATTCCAATTCTTCGTTTTACTTTCTTCCACCATTGGGGTTTAATAACATATAATTTTATATTTTATAAGGGAATTCAATAGCTCATAATTATGTAGTAGAATACTACCTTATCATATTTTTTAATTCTGTTTTATCAAGTTTTAAATTTATATTAGTTTTAATTAATTCTTTTTTTTTGCTCAATCAAGATCTTGATTTATTTTAATCACCTTTGCCTAGTTTTTTGTTGGTATTCATTCATGTAAAGAGTCTTCTTTTCTAAAAACATTTTATATGTGGTATGCCGTATTATATAGATAATTCATCATTGTATTTCTTCCAAGATATTTTTATTGAACGTCTTTTGATTGAATCAGGTATAAAATTTCATGAAACCATTCAACCAATAAATGTTTTATGCAATTATTATTGAGGATATAAATAAATTGCACAGAATAATGGTAAAAAAGGCATCATTTTTATTATTCAATTGCTTACATATTTTTAAAAAAAGCTTAAAAATAAATTCATAAAAATATAGGACCTTGAATTATATTTTAAAAATTGAAATTTCAAAAATGGTTTAAAATAAATTTTTAGTGCTATTCAAGCTAAAAACCAAAATATATCAAATAATTTCATAATATTTAATTTAAATATATTTTTGAACCAATAGAACCTTTTCAAGTGTTTATGTTCTACTTCTACACACTATTATTGGTTGTTTAAGATATATAGACCAAACCAAAGGATTCATATACTAAATTGGAGCACTCTTGTTGGTGTCTTGTATTTCGTCAACCAATTAAACATTTCGAGGGGAATCTTCGCCATCGTCGAGTCATTTTCATTGCTCGAATATATGAATGATATACCCCTGGATTTTATATATTAAGCATTTAATTATTAAATCTTTTTTACGAAATAAATTTATTACCCATAAAATTATGTTACATTTTCTCTATTTTATATTTTCCACAATTTACTGTTTGGAGGATGATCATGGATTTGTTTTAAAAAGTATAGAAAGATTACAGAACAAAACAAATTTCAAAACTTTTTATGAAATGTTTGGTGTTTCTGAAAACGCATCTTTTCGTTCAATAAGAAAAAGATACGCGAAAATGATGAGGAATGAAAACCCATTTCCGAATTTGAAAATGTCTAAATTTGAAGCCGATCATATTTTAACAGAAGGATTCAACATTTTGAAAACCAAAAGAATTTTTTACGACGAAATTCTCAATAATGCTATATTTAGTAAACCAATCAAGGAATCGAAAAGATTTACTATGATCTCTGGTATTATAATGGGAATTATATTTCTAATAATTTTAGATTTTTTTATTCTGATTCTGAAAGAAAACATGAAAAGTAACAGAAAATTAACAAAGAAGGAAAAAAGAATAGAGCGAATTTCGAATAAACCAGATTTTGCAGATCTATATTTATTGAAATCTTATAATAAAATCAGAAACTTTCTTAAAAAATAAAAAATATTCTTTATAAAAAAATTTGCAAAAAAAACTTCAATTCGCCATTTTAAAAATATTTATTTCCTTTACTCTATCTATAATTTAATAAAAACACAAATATATAATCTGTTTGCTCATATATATCATTGTACATCATTTTGGTGTAATAAAAACTCATGATATATAAAATAAAGTAATCGATTGTGAAATCGAAATGAAAAATTCTCCAAATTGCAAAAATATAATTAAAAACGGGGAAAAATTTAAACCTAAAAACGATTTGGTAGAAGATAATTGCAATCACAGTTGAAGCTAAATATCCTATTTTTAAAAATTCTTTATCCCCTGAAGATTGAAAATTTTGAAAAAAGTTAGGTATTTTTTGTAGTTTTTGTTTAAAAATGCAATAAATCATTTCTTGTTCCAAATTACTGAAATATTTAGATTCATATTCATATGTTATAGCCTCTATAAATAAATTAATTATGAAATTCGATAAAAAATATATAACAGTCATTGCAAATATAGATGTCAATCGAATCAAATATTGATGCGGTATTAAATCATCATCAATTTTATATTCACAAAAACACTGCTCACATTTTTTTATTTCGCGAAGATTTTTTCCTTTGAATCGCCACAATTTTAAACATGTTTTATGAACATATTTTATAGATCCTTTACATCCACATGGTGATATAAGATCACATGTAGAATCTATAGGATTTCGATATAAATAGCATATTTTACATTTTACATCATTTTCAAATTTGGTTTTTAAAAATATTTTTTCACCGAGCGATTTAATGCTATTTTTATTGTATTTATCTTTTATGTAATTCAAACTATCTTCCATATCAGAAAGACTCATATTTTTCTTACTTAAATAAAAAATATTGGTATTTTTTATAACAAATAATATCCTTCGTAAGATTACATATAATCTTTGACTATTAATTGGTTATTTTTTGATAGCAATTTCCCTCGATTGAATAGCTCAAATTGAAATGTTTCTTCGGAAATAGAATAACTAAAAACTTATATGTTATAAAAAAATGGAGTACAAATCATAATCAAATTTATAGAAGAGATTGCTCTATCAATAGAACTTTGAATTTAAGTAACACATTAAATAATTTAGTTGGAAATATAGAATAGACTTAAAATTATAGAATGAAAATCAATATAGGGAAACTTTATGATATTTTACAGCAATTTATTTTAAAAGAAGAGACACAAATAATAGAATCCTACTTATTTAGAAATTATTGTAATATCAATGAAAAATATACGTTTCAACAAATATAATCTTCTATAACAGTAAAAAAACAATGTCAAGTTGAGAAAATTCCAACAAGCATTTCAAAGAAATCTTTTTTCTTTATTTAAGAGTTGCATTGTTTTATTGGAAAAATCTAAGATTTAGAGAGAATCAGTTCAATGTAACTCAAATGTTTTTAGGTGTTCGTATTTATATAATTCACCTAAAATTGAATTTAAATAATATATGAAATTATATCTAGCTTATAAAGCATTTATTTCACATGTATAGTCAAAATAAAATATATATTTCGTGATATTTGATTAAATCATTTATTCCGGAAATTTTAATGAACTCAGTAAAAGTAGAATATGTATGAGAAAAACTTCTTTAACACAAATATAAATCGTCACTATTTGTATTTTAAATATCGACCGTAAAACATAAACCTTAAATTAGATACATTTATTTGGCTCAAAAAATTCAGAAATATACAATTAAGCATAAAATCAAAAAATATCCGAAGAAACTCAAAATTTCTAAATGAAACACAACAAATGATTAGCACTTAAAGTAAATAAATAAAAAACTCAGAATTACTCAAGGTGGAAGGACGATAACTATATAAAAAACTTTCTGCTTGAAGAGGAGTATGTAAAACTGGTGTGAAATCATTGTTTGTATTTTAAGTGGGAATAAAACTACACTACATCATTGGTTTGTTATGGGATTTATACGAAGAGGGAGGAGGTCTATGGAATGGCGAAATTCTTTCTATAAATTATAATATAGTTTTTTATGCGACTATATCGAAGACCGCCGCTAAAATTATTAGTAATCGCAATCTAAAAGTATGGAAATCTAGCCTTGTCCATTCGGATTAGAAGATTTGACGCTTGGAGATATATAAAAATAATTCAACTGGGAAGCTAAGTAGCAAGCTATACCTGTTGGTACGTCATTGCACTGTCTAGGCGAACGGACTCTATGTTACTTTTTAAATATATTTTAGAAAAAATTTATTTTGTTTGAAAGATGAAGAGTAAGCAGTAATTTTGCATAGATTTGGGAGGTGCCCAAGGTGGGCTTCGACATACGCTCACACTTCATGCAAAAGACATTAACGAACTCCGGGCAACCGGTCACCATTCATTCTGGTTCTTAACACTTTTTAGATGAAATCTTTGGAATGTAAGATTCGTAGGGGTACCAATGAAATTGCGTGATAGCAGCTATTTATGTTACCCCTACCATGCTGGAAGCAGAATTAGCTTTGAGCATTCTCTGCTTCTCGCAAGAGACGACCAAAAGAGACTGTTCCTCTCGATTGGAGTTGGGCGTAGAGCTAACAACCTAACTTTAAATCACCTTTTAACGAAACCCAAAAAAGTAGACAAACCCACTGGAAAAAGACCCTGGACAGTATTACTGAGGGCGGCTAAGGCTCTTGCAGAACTGTAGTTCCGAGCTGATGATGTGTTATTTATGTTAAACCTAAAATGGCGTAATGTCATGAAAACAAATATATTACTTGCCGAAGCTGTAAAAATGGTGTGATATTTTAAAATAAAGCAAATTTCACCTTTTTTATATCAAGATATTTCCAATTTTCCAAATTATTTTATTATAGATTAAAAATCGCATGTTTTGAAATATAACACAGACTAAACAATCCTACACTACGAGTCTACGTATTTATATCTACCTAAAATAAAAAAAACCGCTGACCAAATTCAATGACATGCATTTATGACTAAACGCAAGACAAAGTACGATAACAATGAATGGTAAAAATTAGAATCTTGCAGAAAATCTATAAAGATAAGAAGATTTTGCCGAGTTAATAATTGGATATATTGAACACATGATTCATAAAGAGTAGTGATGACTTGAATGCGAATTTTTAGATGCTATCACGCTCTTGGATACAATATATCATCTTATTGAATTTAATTTATCCGACTCCGACGATGGCTAATTTGATCCTGAAATTTATTAATCCATGATATCGAAAATGTCGCCAATGGTCTAGCGTGAGGATATCAGAAATTAGCTCCGAAGGGGTGGGCTCGATCCCGGTTGGTGCACTCTTTATCTTTCCTTCGGAAAGTTTGCGTGAAGCTGACAACCTGACCATCAAAAGAAAATTGTGTTTGGCCCCTAAAACTTTGCTAAGCTATGATTTATCGTTGGATTGCGTTTCACCCGTAGGGAAGAAGCGAGTTATTAAATAAATATAATATCAAAAATAAAAGAAGACATAACAAACGAGTCAAAAAACTGATGTCCAAGAAAGATTAAGAAAATATTTTAAAGAATGTTTTCATGTCTAGATTATGGTTATGTAGAGAACTTTTAAGCCATGGTGTCAAAATTATTTGCAGATATGAAAGTAAAACATAGAGATGGTTTCTAAGTTAAATCCTCTTCTTCCTTGATTGCAACAAGCTTTTCATCAAAGAAGACACTGATCTGTAGTGCAAAAGAGTACCATATTTATAGTTAAAAAATTTGAAATCAAACCGAAGAAACTGAGTAGGAATATAAAAAATGTAAACAAAATACACGCATATTTCTAGATTCTGCTCCTTGGAATATTTAGAAGTCTAATGGATAAAAATGAAAACAAACACAAATTAGTTTGAAG
This sequence comes from Hamiltosporidium tvaerminnensis, assembly GCA_022605425.2. Classification (NCBI taxonomy): domain Eukaryota; kingdom Fungi; phylum Microsporidia; family Dubosqiidae; genus Hamiltosporidium; species Hamiltosporidium tvaerminnensis. The sequence goes on from CM061247.1 coordinate 1,766,117, forward strand.
TGGGAACATAGAAGCCTCTATTATGGATGTAAATACCATGCCACTGTAAATTAAACGCGTGAATTTTATTCCATGCAATATTTCCGATAAAATACTAGTTATTTATACCTTTACTTGTTCAAAATATTTTTTTCTTAAGAAGATTATTCGTGTGTGTAAGATCGTTTATATGATTCAGTAATGTCCTGACGACGACTCATCTTGAAATGTTTAATTGATTTAAGAAATATAAGACTCCAATAAGGGTGCTCCAATAAAGATATGTCTCTTTCTATTTGTTCATAAATCTTATACAACCAATAATGGAGTAGAAGTAACATAAAACAATTAAAAAGATTCTATTGGTTCAAAAAAATATTTGAATAAAATTCGTAAATTTCTTCTTAATTAAATTATTTACCAAGAATAACATAATAAATTTGTCTTGTAACATTTTCAAACGTTTTCATTTTTTAAAAAAATTTAAATTAATTTGTTCCGATTTCTTTTCTACGAATTTACAGTTGCATAAAAAATTTTATGATACAAATGATTTTTTTTGCCGTTCTTGCGTGCAATTTATTTATATTCTCAATAATTGTTGCATAACACAAATATAACTTTAAAAGCTTCATTAACTTTATATTTGATTAAATCAAAAGATTTTTAATAAAAATGACTAAGAATTTATAAAGTAAATAAATTAAATAATAGAGCATATAGTAAATGAAAAGTGTTTTCAGACAAAGAATATTCTTAATTGAAATAAATTTCTTTGAGAAAAAAAGACAGAATTGCATAAACATAGGTGGAAAGTGAACAGGCTAAACATATAATGTCGAGCTGAAGCTCTGAAAAATTGAAAGTAAATAAAATGAAGGAGGAAAATAGACTAATTAAAAAATATCCTAAATTTTCTTGAGAAATTGCTTGAGAGCGATAAATAATCCAAAAATAAAAGACTAAAAAATATATGAAAAACAGACTAGGTGAGAGTATAGAATTTTTATTGAAGAAGTTAAGAAACCATGGCACAGATAGTTAAGATAAGTATAATTTTCGGGATTTTTTTTCTTAGGAATGTAAAGAAAGTTCGTATCTACGAGCTTAACGTCTAGTCCATATGAAATAGAATACTATAATACTACTATGTAATGATAGTTGTATAAGAAAACGACGAGAACACAAAATAGTCATTTACCATACTTCGAGCTAATATAATTTATATATTGGAACCGTTAGATTTTTAAAAAGAAATATATTAATTTCCAAAGAATAGCTGAAACTTTACGGTTGAAAAATACTAGTTGATCTGAACTTGTGCGATAAAAGAGTTTATCCAGGTTGAATGCTGAGAATTAACCGAAGCAAAAAAGGGAGTTAAAAAAGAATATAGTGCAAATTTATATAACAAAATATACACTAAATATTAAATCGAATATAATTCAAAGCAAATATATGGAACCTGTTGGTGCTGATTATTCTAATAGATGAATAGCCAAAAGAAATATCAAGTCACATTTATTAGTTATTTGCTGTTATTATACCCACGCAAACTTCTGTTTCGGAATTGGAATATAAAAAGCTAAACATTGTGAATGTTCCGGTAAGCTGATAGCATAGTAAGATTCAATATAAAAGAAATGCTCAAGAAATACTCATACTACTTAAAGTTAAGTTATTCAATTTGAACTTTCTTTTCAAAATAAATATAAAATTAAGTCGTTAGACTAAAGAAATTATTGGTTCTGAATACGTAAAAAAAATTATTTTACAGAATATGTAACGATATAATCATAAATTATAGACCAGAAATATCTTACTTAATTATTCCATTCTTATTTTACCTCTCAGTATCGAAGATAAACAAATGGAAAACTTCAATTTGTTGCTTCAAATTAGTTGAAAGTCAGGATCATAGGGTTCGGCCAAAAGATACACTGGGGTTAATATTCCACCAAAACAGCAACAATGATTTCACATCAATTATACACCCTTTTTGCATAAAAATTAGTTTTTAATGTTGTCATCCTCTCTCTAACAAAAAAAAATATGTAACATAATTTATTGTTAATTAGATCAATTTGGCTGAGATTAATCCATAATGACTTGTCGAAACCGTAGGCTAAATCTATACTATAAATCATCAAAAATTACTTCAGGTGCATATCTTTTAATTGTGATCTGGAATAATATTTTATAGTTCTTTTTACAGGATATTTTTTAGAAAAAGATAGGTAGGGCCGAAACAAAATTTTACTTGAGTAAATTTTTGAACATTTTGGAATAGCTTGGCTGGAAGACTTATATAGATTCCAGATTTTATGAATATTTTAATTTATAAATTTTGATACGATACATTCTTATTTTATTGAACATTTGATGGAACTTTTAATGTTTGATAACAATCAATGATAAACATCCACTAAATACTTGTCAGTATTTTGATATAAAATCCAATGAGTTATTGGTTTTTCAGACTTTCTATACAAGCTAATGTGGTCCGCGGCATAAGATTTTAAAGATCTCTGATTTAACTTATAAAAAAAATATTTTCAAATAAATATCAAATTTTAAATTTCATTATGAATGATTGTTAAGTACGAAGATTTTTAGCAATTTTATTTTACAAAAAATCTAAAATTAAAAGCCTTTTATATAGCCCGCTCTTAATTTTCGAGACTATTTTCAATAAAAAAATACCAATTATAAATTTATTTAAACTTTAACCTATCTAAACATGATAGAAGAATTACTTTTGAAACCAAGTTGTAAAAATTGTTTTTGCAAGAAATTTAGTGATAAAATTTAAATAACAAATTTTTAATCATTTAACTGTAATTTTCTTTTTGATCCTTTAAAATATCTGAATGATGATGAATCATGTGATATTTTAATCCGTTTGGATTTTTATAACTTTTATAACAACCTTTTACTTTACACGGATATGGTTTTTTGATTCCAAAATATGGTTTCTCATTTAATAAATTTAACTCTGGTATTTGAAAGTTGGAAAAATCGTAATTCAAAAGTTGAAAGTTCTCGTAATTATTTATAGAAGACTGATTTTCAGCTTCTATCTCCGTTTGATGGTATTTTTGAACGTGCATTACATACGTATCGAAATCAGTAAATATATTATTACAGCAAATAAAGTCTTTTAAAAAATTACTTTTGCATCTCTGCATGAATTCTGGATAAGTTTCTAATTGTCTTTCTTCTTTAAAATATACATTTTTTTCTATATTTAATAATAATTCTATCATTTCGATATTCTTTAGATCGATTTTGGTTCGATCTGCTCTTCTAAGTGCTTCTTTGGTTTTCCAGTACATTTTTCTTCTATTTTGAATATTCTCTTGATTGTTTTCAAGACATTCATTAATGTTATAAAGTTTCATGGTATTTGCCTAATTTTCAGTTATAAAGAACATTCTCTAATAGGTAAATTATTCTTTGATTAAATGCGAAAGCCATTAGTTTTCCTTTTTTTGCTATTTAATGATTGCTTTGATGTAATAAATTACTAAAAAAGTTTTTTTAATTTATCATTTGATCTTTTAAATATATCAGTCCTATATCATTTTGACATTTCTTTCAAATTAAAAATATTTTTTTAATATATTCAAATTAGATAAATTGTATTGTTTTTTTATTTCTTAGAATACTTCGTTTGATATATTCTTTTAATTTTCAATTTTATCGTTGAAATCCTTTAAAATTAAACCTTTAACCTAATTTTGATTATGTTATATAATTTTTTCTCATAATTGACTAAAAAATATTGAATCTAATACTTAAAATGTATTTAATCATGTTTGCATATTATTTCTTATTTTTATAAAGAAACTCCTCAATTTATAGCGTATAAATGAAAAATACAACAAAAAAAGTTATTAAATATTGGTTGTTTTTTATTCTGACTTTGGAAATTTATCTACAAGTATTAAAATTCGCCGACTCCATTTATTGTATTTAGGATATTTCTTTAATTCATGTAAATAAATATTCGATGACGTAAGGTTTTGCAAAAATATTATTTGTATCTTAAACGGAAGAAAATTGATTAATGCCTATTTTTTGATGTTTACTGCTTTATTGATTCTCCTTTTGTTGTTTTTATTTTTCTATTTTTCTGATTTGACTATTTTTTTATATTTACATAGTCATGATTTTCTATTTTCTTCCATTCACAATATTAGGATTGATAATTTTTGTGTTTATTTTAAAAATATCTTCCGGGCTTGAATAATATCTCTAAAGTAATATTAGGTTTCATTTATCTTCCTCTTTCTGTGGTAATCTAGATACTCTTCCCACATAATCAATATACTTTATCTTGACTATATATTATTTATTTGATTGGTAAATGATTTCTATTGTGACAACCAATTCAAACCAATTCTTAGTTCGATTCAAACTTCAGGCGCAATTTTATATTGTTTGAAGTATATTAAAATTATTGAAATTTATAAAAAATCGATTAGGGAGTTATTTCAATACTCAATTTTAAAATTAGGGTTACGTTTCTAATATATTTACTCCGTACGTTTCCATTTAAACATGATAAAGCGACGGCATATAAATTAAACATTAAAGAGACTTATTCTAACCGAATATTTTTTAAAAAAATAATCCGAGTTTATTATTCTTAATTCAGATATATTGTTTTTATTCTTAGCTTAATTTTTAATTTTATTTCGTTAAGATTATTTTGCGGAGATTCTTAAACAGAGCGATGGGCTTCTAATTAGCTTTGTACAATTCATTGGTTTATATTTAGTTGAAGAAGTAGTAGATGCATATTGCACAAAAATAATTTCTCAATCTCCTATAGTCATATTTGAGCATTTTTTAAAATAAATTCGCCAAATGACCACCATTTATCAAGATGTTGAAGATAATGTTATTTACAAAAATAAATTTGTTTCTAGATGTAATAAAAATCAGGTTCGTCGCGCAATTAAATCTTGGTTTTTTAGTATCTGGGATAATCACTTACACCATTACCCTCGTTTTTTTAGTTATATTCGCATTCCTAGATATTTTTTCTTTATATATTATTCATGAGTGAAATCTGTTGAACTTCTATCTATTTTTTTTTGCTTTTGATTATATCTTTTTTTAACAAAATCGTTGGGTGTGCAAAACGGGTGTGAGATCATTTTTTGATTTAAAAACTGCAAATTTTCTAATTGAAATTTCTCTATTTCTACTCAGACAGCCAGAGGAGCAGCAGACCTTCCCATTTTGCCACTCAAAATCGCACAGGTCTGTCCCGGGTTCTGATATAGGTGGATAAACATGTCACCTACATTATATGTGTTATTCCAGATATATTAAGTTACCAAATATTCTGCTTTAAATTTTAGTTAATTTTTTGATCTACGAAATGGCGAAAGATCTTCTATAAATTTATTTTGTAGTTTTTTTATATGTAACTACATCGCAGACTGCAGTTGAAAGTGTAAATAATTTATGTAAAAACATGGAAAGAAAGCCTTACTCACAGAATCAAAAGACTTGGTACCTGGTAAATACAAAAACAAACCATCTAAACCGGAAAAGCTAAGTAGCAGGTTGTACTAATTGGTATGACTTCGAGCTTCTAGGTAAACCCTATGTAAGTCGCTGAGATATATTTTATATAGAAGCTTATTGAGTTCGGAAAGTGTAAAGTAAGAGTGATTAATGCATAATCTTGGGGAGCCTAGGGTAGGTTTCAACCTATGATTACTCCAAGCTACAGACACTAACAAGCACGGGGAAACCGTCTCGCTTAATAATTAGATTCTATTCACCTTATAGATGAAAGGCATTGGGAAATAGGTATGGTGAGGGTACCTTTGGAGTATTTAGGGACAGTTATTATATTTTAAGCTAAAACCGCGGTAAAGTCATTAAAAAAATGTAACACGTGCCACTGTTTTTAAAAGATAAATATTTTTTTAAAAAAATCAATTTCTTTATATTGCTAATCTATTATTAAATCTAGCTAATAATTCATTGGTTTTTTGCTGTTATCTCAGACTTCAAAACACCTAGTTCATAAATTTTTTAATAGGTGAGATTTTTTTTAGTTAAAATTATATTCAATCCATTTTATAACAATATTCTGAAACATCCATTTGATAATGTATAAAACTAAAAATTTAGCCAATGCAAATTTACTAAGCAAAGTTTTTTTTATAGCTCGTTCTATCTTTTCGTATGTTTATTAAATATCTATTACATTAATAAGTTAATAAATACAGCAAAAAATATTATTAATTATGATTTTAGTTGAATGACTCTTAGAAAATTGATATTACTTTCGATTTTTATTGAACGTAATTTTCATGGAAATATATATTTTGAGAAAGCCTAAAATCTTTAGTATTTCTATAAAAAGGTTTTATAAAGACTTGAAAGTCTTACAATTGCCATTGTTTTCAATTATGACAAATAGATCGGCAGATGTATTATAATTCCGTTATTTTTAAATACGGTTGGGATTTTAATATATCATTCTGAACGAGTAGATTGTCTTTCATTCAAACCTTATTCTTAAACAGAATAGGGAGTGTATAATTAATAATCAAACGCCCCTCTTCAAATTTTAAGTTTTTAAACCTGGGAACCAGAATAGGAAATAATGACACAGAATTTTTATTGTAATATACGAAAACGTTTTTTAATATCAAAAGATTTTTTAAGTTCATAAATTGTTAGCAGTTTACTTAAATAATGTTTCATTCTAAAACTCCCCCCTATATTATGGTCGACTAAAAGTAAAATCAAGCAGATCCTCACAACTGCTGAAGCATATGAGTAAGAAAAATAAATATTTATACTTTTTTTTAGAGGAAAAATGAAGAATTTTAACAGGAAAAAAACATTTTAAAGTGAAAAGTTATGAACAGGATTAAATAATGAAAAGAAAGAAAAATTTAAAAAAAATGTAAACTTGAAAAAATTAAATTACGAAAAAGTAAAAAAAAATGTACATCAAATAAAATTAAATTATTTTCTCTTTTTATATCATTATTCTGGTGTTTTTAAATCACCTTTAAAAATGATATGTTGTTTATATTTGAATTTTAAAGTTGTGAATTTTAAAAAGGTAAAAAACAAGACCTGTACTAGTAAAATAAACTTTAATTAAAAGGCTTTAACGATATTTATATCCTTTATGCCTTTGCATCTATGTTCATACATCAATATATGAAATATAATTAGGGTTGAACTCTAAAGAAAGATGGGGAGGAACACACATAATATAATATAATAACAATTAAAAATCAAGTAATTTTTTAGTAAAAAAATATACCTAAAACGTGCGTAACGAATAAGATATAAATTTCAAAAATAAATCATTTTAAATACACATATTTGTTAAAGCCAGAGCAAATAATGGAATCTTCTCACTGCCTTTTCTATATTTTAAAAAAGAGGAAAATAAAATATGAAGTATATGCAACAAAGAGCTTTATAAAAAGTAACATTTGTTAATTTGTTTTCATGGAATAAACGCAGTTTTGGTTAGAATACACAAATCCACTTCTGTTACATCAACGGGGTCACCTAAGATATCTACATCTCGAAGCTTTTCATCCAAAAGATGTGTACGCATATTTAACGGTGAGACAGTTGTCGTTGCGTGAACGCATATAGGTATCTTAAGCACCCATACAAAAAGCTGTTTTTCCACTGAATACACTTTATGAACCAAATAAACATTTAGCCAAGATTTATCTCTGCAGCATATATGTAATTCATCATGACCTTGGAATGTAATAGAAACATTTACAACCTGCTACTTAGCATTACTGGATTGGATGCGTATGATTTTCTGCATATCACAGGCGCTAGCCTTCATACCCGATTAGGCAAAGCCCAGTTTCCATACTTTTACAGAGAAATTTACTTAAAACTTAAGCTGAAGTTTTCAATCTAGTTAATAAAAAACAATCACCTATTTGTTATACAAATCTTTTTAATGAGACCTTATTCTTTTTGTACCAATTCACAAAGAAGCAAACGAAAATGTAATGTGCTTTTTATCTAACTCTAAATCAAAAAAAATTACACAATTCTTAATCATTCCGAACCCATAGTTTTTTATGTGTTTATGATCCCTCTACGAATCATCTTCAGAATATTTTTATAATTTAACTTTCATTCTTAATGATCAGATAATTCTATTTTACCAAGTGGAATATTTTTTAAGATATTGCAATAATTTTTAATTGTATGGGATTCTATTACTATTGACTTCGCATTCTAAATTGTCACTATTATTCTTATTACAAAATTCGACTATAATGCTATTCCATTGATTAAAATTCTATAATTTTATGTTTATAGCCATACTACCAATTAAAAGATGTAATGTGTAACATAGTTTCAAATTCGATTTGATGGAGCAATCTTTTAGAAATTTGATTTGTTAGTTTTTCTCCATTTTTTATAGAGTAAAAAGTTTTTAATTGATTCTTTTTTTAAAGAAACATTTTAATTTTGAATTACTCATTTGAGTAGTCTTGCTATCATAAAATGACCAATCAGGAGTTGATAATAATATCTAATCATTCGATGGATATTATTGGTTATTAAAATTACCAATATTTTTTATTTAAGTAAAAAAAGATGAGTCTTCCAGATATGAACGAAAATATAATTTACGAAACAGATGAAAGTAATGAAATGTCTAAGAAACAGCCGGGTGAAAAAATATTTCTAAAAACCAAATTTGAAAGTGATGTAAAATGTAAAATATGCTATTTATATCGAAATCCAATAGATTCTACATGTGATCTTATATCACCATGTGGATGTAAAGGATCTATAAAATATGTTCATAAAACATGTTTAAAATTGTGGCGATTCAAAGGAAAAAATCTTCGCGAAATAAAAAAATGTGAGCAGTGTTTTTGTGAATATAAAATTGATGAAGATTTAATACCGCATCAATATTTGATTCGATTGACATCTATATTTGCAATGACTGTTATATTTCTTTCATCGAACTTTATAATTAATTCGTTTGGAGATGCCATAGCACTTATATCTGACGAGTCTAATAATTTGGAGCAAGAAATGATATATTGTATTTTTAAACCAAAACCACAAAAAATACCCAACTTTTTTCAAAATTTTCGATTTTTAAATGATAAAGAAAATTTTAAAATAGGATATTTAGCTTCAACTGTGATTGCAATCATGTTTTACCAAATCGTTTTTAGATTTAAATTTTTCCCCGTTTTTAATTATATTTTTACAATTTGGAGAATTTTTCATTTCGATTTCACAATCGATTACTTTATTTTATATATCATGAGTTTTTATTACACCAAAATGATGTACAATGATATATATGAGCAAACAGATTATATATTTGTGTTTTTATTAAATTATAGATAGAGTAAAGGAAATAAATATTTTTAAAATGGCGAATTGAAGTTTTTTTGCAAATTTTTTTTAAAGAATATTTTTTATTTTTTAAGAAGGTTTCTGATTTTATTATAAGATTTCAATAAATATAGATCTGCAAAATCTGGTTTATTCGAAATTCGCTCTATTCTTTTTTCCTTCTTTGTTAATTTTCTGTTACTTTTCATGTTTTCTTTCAGAATCAGAATAAAAAAATCTAAAATTATTAGAAATATAATTCCCATTATAATACCAGAGATCATAGTAAATCTTTTCGATTCCTTGATTGGTTTACTAAATATAGCATTGTTGAGAATTCCATCATAAAAAATTCTTTTGGTTTTTATAATGTTATATCCTTCTGTTAAAATATGATCAGATTCAAATTTAGACATTTTCAACTTCGGAAACGGGTTTTCATTCTTCATCATTTTTGCGTATCTTTTTCTTATTGAACGAAAAGATGCGTTTTCAGAAACACCAAACATTTCATAAAAAGTTTTGAAATTTGTTTTGTTCTGTAATCTTTCTATACTTTTCAAAACAAATCCATAATTATCCTCCAAACAGTAGGTTGTAGAAGATATAAAATAGAGAAAATATAACATAATTTTATGGGTAATAAATTTATTTCCATTATAATAGATTTCATAATTTAAACGCAAGTATTAAACGCCAAATAAAATAATAAAAATCAAGGGGTAAAGTGAATATATATGAGCGAGTTATGAATCTTCAGAAACGACGAAGTCGATTTATCTAAAAATGTTTGTTTGGTTTGTGAAGTAATAAACAAATAATACTGTCTCGATTATGAATGACTCCTATGTTTCGTTCATAAAACTTTACAATCCATAATAGTGTGTAAAAGTTGAATCTAAAAAATTTAAGACATTTGATGAAGCAAAAAAATATATTCAGAATAATTTAAACATTTTTTTATATTATAGTTCATCACAATTAAACCAGCGGCGATAAATATGTTTATAATTTCTGATTTATATTTTAAAAATTAAGATCTAATGTAATATATCTAAAGGAATTTCTTTTTGAGCTTTTTTTTACTAATATTTAAAAATTTTCTGCAGAATTATGTTGTATTCATAACTCGTTATATCATTACTAACAAAAAAAATAAAGGTAAAATGAGCCATGCGACTCAATTAGCAAGGATAAAATTATAGAGCTCGATTTTTTCCCCTTAAATCAAAAATTAGCGGAGAAACATATCTAAAAGGCCAAAAATTATTTCAAATTTTTACTGCCTTATAAAAACTTAGCATTACTTGAAATTACTCGACTAGTTTGAAGTAAAGTGTAAATTTAATGCAGTTACGGAGTTGAATCGAACAAAGTATCATTTTAAAATGATAGCATATGCTGATGTTTATTATAATAAAATCGAGATTTTTCTTTCTTTCTAAGCTTTGAGAAACAACATACAAAAAAGACGAGATTATAAATTTCTGAGACTGGTATTTTGAGTTTCGAGCAGCTTATTGGTGATGAATTTTCGCATTAAATTGAACAAAAAAGAGCATATTTTGGAAAAAAAATATCTTACAGAAGTATAAAATATAGAATCGATAATGATTAAAAGAGTGTAATCTCTCTTATTTATATTTTCTTTTATTTTTTACGTTTTATTATTTCTCCATCATTTTAAAAAAAGATTATTATAATGTTAATTAGATGAGAAATAAATTAAAATAATACCAGGAATTCTTATTATTGTTTTTCATTCTGTCGAGGGAATATAACCACATAAAAAAATTTCTGCTTGTAATGAATACGTGAAACGGGTGTGAGGATCATTGTTTAGATTTTTGGTGGGAATAAAACCAAACTACCTCTTCGGTTGTTCCATGGAAGGTATGATGAAGAGGAGAGGTCAAAGAAACAGCGAAACTTTTTCTATAAATTTATTTGTAGTTTTTTATGTAACTAAATTGTAGACACACCATGAACATGTAGGTAATTGCCATGTAAAAGCATGGAAACCTAGCCTTGCTCACTCGGGTTAGAAGACTTAGCGCCTGGGAGATATAAAAATAAAAACAATTTAAAGCTGGGAGAGCTAAGTAACAGGTTATACCTGTTGGTATGACATTGCACTGTCTAGGTGGACCCAATGTAAGTCTGAAATATATCTTAGCTAGAAGTTTCTTGGGTTCAGAAAGTTTAGAGTAAGTGGGAATGCTGCATAGTCTTGGGAGGGCAGGGAGGTCTTCGGCCTTCGATCACACTCTATGCAACGGACATTAACGAACTCCGGGCAACAGCCTCGCCTAGTAATTAGGTTCTACACACCTGGTATATGAAAGGCTTTCGGACGTAGGTATCGCGGGGTTTACCGATGGAGTGTTGGTGTAACAGTCATTTATTTTAAACCCAGAACTGCGTTAATGTCATGCGAAAAATATAACTCTAACCACTGTTTTTAAAAAAGGTATATTTTTTAACTAAAAGCCATAATTATTTTTTTTAAAATAGAAAATATTGTCAAAAGCTTGATAATTTTGAAATAAAGAGCATAAAATAGATTCGATTACTGTTATTTCACTTTTGAATCTCCGTCTTACTATCTAAACATAAATTTCTTGATTATTTTGTATAGCTATTTTATCAACTTTTTAGCAAATTTTAAGAAGCTAAGAGAGAAGCTATAACTATGTACTTACATATTCCTGTCCACTTTTACCTGTCGGTGTCGAGGATGAACAAATGAAAATTTCTATTTGTTTTTTAAATTGCTATACCCGAGTATTATAAGTAATCGACCGATAGTCCAGCGTGGTTAGTATCCTATCAAAATTTAAACAATAATTTTCAAACATTATAGACAATCATTGCCAAACAGATAGTTTTAAATGTCGTTATACTCCTTTGACTTTTAACTATGTAAATAGCCTTAATTTATCTCGATTGTAATATTTTCGATGCTTCTTTTAACTAAAAAGCCACAAATTACTCCGTAGTGACTATGCACACGACAATTAATGCTTTTTTTGCCTTTCTGTGTGTATTTTATTTCTATATTTAATTATAGATGTATAAACAATTATTGTTGAATTTTTAAAGTAATTTTGTACCTGCTAAATTAAAAGTTTTGAATAAACAAAACTACTAACCTTTATAAGTATTAATTATCACAACATGATATCTCTAAAAGATCCTCTAAATTAATTGATCCCTGCAAAATGTAGACAGAATGGAATGAAAACAGATCGTAAAGTTAAATTAGCAAATAGGAAATAATGAGATAAAGCTGCTTAAAAATTAAATACCAATAAAAAAGGGTTGAAAATTTATGGTTATCAAAAATATCTTTAAATTATTGTAAAACCCTCAGATGTTGCTAAAGACAGGTTTGAAAGACTTAAAATACATTAGTAAGCAAGTTAGATAAAGCCTTAAAAGCCGGTTTTAACGATTTAGAACTCATGGGCTAGATAACTAAGCTTAAGATGACAAAACTATTTTCTTTTTATTTTTCTTCTCTTGAATGTAAAATTATGCACGTTTCTTTTAGCAAAAACACCAGTTTTCACAGCAGTAAATTAAAGAAATATCCTAAATACAATGAATAAAGTCGGCGAATTTTAATATTTGCAAATAAATTTCCAAAAGTCAGAATAAAAACAACCAATATTTAATAATTTTTTTTGTTGTATTTTTCATTTATATGCTATAAATTAAGTTGTTTCTTTATAAAAATAAGAAATAATACGCAAAAAGGATTAAATAAATTTTAAGTATGAGATTCAATATTTTTAGTCAATTATGGGAAAAAATTATATAACATAATCAAAATTAGGTTAAAGGTTTAATTTTAAAGGATTTCAACGATAAAATTGAAAAAATAAACAACTCTATCAAAAGAAGTATTCGAAGAACTAAAAAAACAATAAAATTTATCTAATTTGAATATATTAAAAAAATATTTTTAATTTGAAAGAAATGTCAAAATTATATATGACTGATATATTTAAAAGATCAAATGATAAATTAAAAAAACTTTTTATGTAATTTATTACATCAAAGCAATCATTAAATAGCAAAAAAAGGAAAACTAATGACCTTCGCATTTAATCAAAGAATAATTTACCTATTAGAGAATGTTCTTTATAACTGAAAATTAGGCAAATACCATGAAACTTTATAACATTAATGAATGTCTTGAAAACAATCAAGAGAATATTCAAAATAGAAGAAAAATGTACTGGAAAACCAAAGAAGCACTTAGAAGAGCAGATCGAACCAAAATCGATCTAAAGAATATCGAAATGATAGAATTATTATTAAATATAGAAAAAAATGTATATTTTAAAGAAGAAAGACAAATAGAAACTTATCCAGAATTCATGCAGAGATGCAAAAGTAATTTTTTAAAAGACTTTATTTGCTGTAATAATATATTTACTGATTTCGATACGTATGTATTGCACGTTCAAAAATACCATCAAACGGAGATAGAAGCTAAAAATCAGTCTTCTATAAATAATTACGAGAACTTTCAACTTTTGAATTACGATTTTTCCAACTTTCAAATACCAGAGTTAAATTTATTAAATGAGAAACCATATTTTGGAATCAAAAAACCATATCCGTGTAAAGTAAAAGGTTGTTATAAAAGTTATAAAAATCCAAACGGATTAAAATATCACATGATTCATCATCATTCAAATATTTTAAAGGATCAAAAAGAAAATTACAGTTAAATGATTAAAAATTTGTTATTATGATTTAAACTTTGTTTCTTTTTTGATATAGTTCCATCATTCTTAAAATTCTGATAATTTCATGCAATTATCAGGAAAAACTTTATTTTTGACGCATTTTATCACATAATCTCGAATTATTAAGCAATCTTAACTTAACAATCCCTTTTAAATTATTAATTTTATCATTAAGATATCTATTTTTTGAAAAATATTTTAAATTTTATAATTTTTGTTGGATTCAACTCTTCAGAATACAAATAAAAACCAAATTTCTAATTTTTTTTTCCTAAATCGTTTATTTTCTAGTTTTGATCCACACCAAACCTTCGCAATTTCGCGCTTTGTATTTCATAGCTACACTCATGCGCGGCTTTTACAATTATTTCATTACAATTGAGCTTTCTTCAAAAGTATTGACCGGAACAAACTAATTTAAATTCTTTATAATCGCGGCTCATTTCTGCTTTGCAAAGTAAAGCATGTTTTTTTTGCTTTGAAACTATTTTCGATTTTTTATAAATTATATCTAAGCTTTATATTGGCTATTGAAGGTGCTTCTTTCATTATCTGTGAAATAATAAAAAAAAGCTAGAGAAGATTTTTATTATTTAGGATAAGATATGAATCAACGATATGATACAATATGGCATAAAATTGCATAATTATACGCAATTTGCTTAAAAAAGTTTTACTTTGGCCTACATCAACAGCGAAAAAAAGACTTGCACTTCAGCGACTGTCAAATTCAAAGAAAGGCAATGGCTTCGTAACAAATCGAAGTAGTTACGAGTATCAAACAGAGGTTTCTAGCTTATCAATTAACCGAAATTTACTAGAAAATCATTCAATAAGATTAAAAAGTAATTCAGTAAGACACGAAAACATATAATCTGTGTTTTATGCAACAAACCCAAAGGGAATATTCTCCAAATGTCTGTATAGTTGGCGCCAAGTTGTGTTTAAGACGAGAACATCAAGAAAATGTACTAATAAAGATGGTCGTTCGTTTCCAAGAGCCTACCTATATTACTTATTTACGTAAGAAAACGCCGGAAAATACCATTTGAGAAATTTCAAGATCTGTATCATTCCGAGCAGGTGTTATATATAAACGAAAATAAAATATTCCAAAAGAATAATTCATCGAACGACAATTTTTTGAGAATGTTACAAAACCGTGGTTTAGACGTTTATAGAGATTTCTTATTCTAATTATTGAATAACTGCTGTTGTATTTATGCACAGGCCGCCTCTATTCATCAGAGTTGAACTTTAGAGCCTTGGAGAATAGAAATCAAAAGCCATAACTATGTATTGTATGAGCAACAAAAAAGGTTAAAACCTTTAAAAACTTAATTAAGAATAATATATGCAGGAGTTAACCATTCCATAATACAAGGTAATTACTCTGATAAAAATACAATGATAAAGAAGCTACTAAACACAATTTGAACGTTAAGCGTAATTATGATTCTACAGAATTTTTACAATTAAGATTTCTCTTTGAACAATACCAGCTAATTTAATTATAAATCGTAAGGTTATTGGGGTTTTAGTAGCTTGCTCATGCAAAACACTTAAAAGCATTTCTTAAAATATATAGACAGTATGAAAAATCACAATTAGAAGATACTGACAGAGTTATATTATCGCGAGCTGGTTAAAATCATTTGGCAAATTCAAAGCTACATTACAGCAGAAACGGTGCAAAGCGCAGAAATAATTCGTAGCAGTATTCGCAATAAATTCAAAGATTTTATATAGAAGAAGGAAAAAATACTCCGATAGATAGCACAGGTACTGGTTCTGCCAAAAGAGAAGGTTTCGGGAATATGAACTGCTGTGAAATATTCAAAGATCTAGAGATTTCAGTTCATTAGAACGGTAAAAAAATCTCTTAACCGATAGAGTAACAAAATTAAGGGATCAATAAGCAGAAAAAACTTCCTGAAATTCGTGATGAGAGCATTTACCACACCTTAAAGAATTTCTCTACATCTTAATAAGATACAAAGCTGTTCAAAATAAAAATATGATTGGTATATGAGATCTAGAAATGAGTATATTTGAGTTCTGGACCGTAAACCCGGAGTATATTAACCCTTAAAATAACGATTTCAAAAATTACAGAAATAGCGTCTGATGCTGAGCATAAAAATGTTTTTTTCAACGCTTACACAGAATAAATCGAAAAAAATCAGCTCATTTATTAAATCTGGAATTCTTAGCTGTGCTTTATACTCTTAAGCCATTCTATAGATTATTGATTGTGTAAAAAAAATATTAAAGTAATATGCCAAAATCGCAATAGATATGCAATGAAATAATACAAAAAATAATTGATCGTTAGAATATCAGATATGTACCATTTCCCCTCTTTTTCAATAATTAAAACGATACGCGCGTAATACGGAACCAGAAAACATCTTTTCATGTTTAGAAGATCTAAAAATACATTTTTAAATTATAAATTTAACTAACATATCCCAAATACGTGAATTTTCAATTATTAAAAATTAATTTACTTTTCACGAATTTGATAATTGAAATGAGGTCTGAAGCCAATTGCTCGCATTAAACAAAAGTTTACTGATATCATAAAAGCACCATGTTACTATAAGTTTTAAAATACGATCTCCCACAAATATTGAAATAGTTTCAAGAACTAAAAAGGTATTAAACTTATAGATTTAATTATTACTAATAAGAAATAAAACAATACGGTTTTATATATTATGAAATACCTACTTGTCTGCTTCTCGTGCAAATTTAATTTTTCTTTAACTAAAAATATACCAAATTGTTTGTTTCGATATATTTCGGCGCTTGATTTATGTGTAATTTTATTTTTTTCTGATATAAAATGTAAATTAATAAAGTACAATAGCTACAACGAAAGTATATATTTATGCTTAATCCATTTATTATTTAGTTAGCGTGTTTTTAATTTCTAAAGAAATATTATCTCGCTGCCTTTTGACTTAGAATTGTTTATCTGATCAAATATCAAAACCATTATAATTATATGTCATGATTTGATCGAAACGCAAAAGCTAGATATATTATATATAACCTTGAGATGCTTTGGGTTAGAATCATAAATTTTTATATTAGTTGCTTGGTCTAAAATTCTTTAAAATTTATAAATAATATTCTCTTTCTTTAAAATTAAAGCTGATAAAGTTTGACTGCATACTAAAAAATATTTTTACGGCGCAAAAATATAAATAATTTTATCATATTAATAGAATTATATTCATTGATTCATTCTACACAGATAAAACAAACCTCGGGTGCTTAATAGTGGCAGCAAATCTTTTATTGACAATGCTATACTCAGTCCGGGTTTTAGTTTCTTTTTTAATCTTAATTTAAAAACGTAAAATGTATTTTTATTTAATAAAATTCTGGGTTAAAATATTTTTTAACATTTTTATATGTTTTCTTCTACCTCTTTAACCACTATTGTCTCTTCTTCCAAATCCGACTCTTCATTTATGTTATTGGTCGGTTCCTCTAAAGTGGTTCCTCCTTGTAAAATAAAGGGTGCTTTATATTTTAGTTTAAATTTTTTTGCACCATCTTCCTCTGTTTTCGATTCTTTTAAAGATGGTATTGGTTCCTCATGCATCTCTGATCTCATAATAACACCCAATGACGCTCTCTCTCAGCTCTATTCGGCATTTAGTCCTGACTCAAGTCCTCTTCGTCGATCAAAGAAATTGTTTCGACTGTTTTATTAAGTACTATAGACTGAATGTATGCCTCTACATTCATGGGTATTTCTAGTCTTTTAAGATGAGATTTATGGTATTTTGTCACAATACCGTCCCAGGTCATCACATAAGGGATTATCTCAACACTACACTTATAAATAAGACCTAACTCATTGGCTAGCAGATCATACTTCCAAAGTTTTTCAGTTTCAACTATTTGAAGTGAATCTTGGGAAGTGATTCCTACTTCAATGAGTGTTATCTTATTCTTCTTCTTATCTAAAATAAATATGTCGGGTCTGTTATTCCGAATTTTAACATCAGTTTTAATTCTGGTGTCCATTCTTATCTCTGCATACTCATTATCAAGAATTTCTTTAACTGAGTTACTTCTAATTCGTTTTGAAGACTTAAACTTATATCTCTTTAAGAGAAGTAAATGTAGGCATCTAACCACTTCATTATGCCGTCTGGTGTAGTCATGGCCTAGCATTTTTTCACATCGAGTTGCTTGATGATCTATAGTCTTACCAGATTTATTGCAATGTTGACCCACACCATCTGCTCCCCAGAATACATTTCTATCCTGAATATAGCAGAACACAGCTTCATTTCGTGGCCTAATATTCCCTCTCCTTAGCCATCTTGAAGAGTCACTAACACTCACAAGCTCATTTTTTCTTGCATTATATAACTTTGAATGGAGTTTTCGTTTTTCTATTTGTTATATAGATTTGCAAGTTGAGCTTCTTCTAACCTTTTCTTAATGACTTCTTCTACCAACCTGTACTTTACATTTAAGAAGCCTGTAATTAGTGCAAGATGGGTTTTATTATTTTCTCCACCTTAAGGATTGCTGCTCGTCAGTTGATATTTCTTTACTTTTTTCCAGACAATCCAAGAGTTGCAGAAGCATATGTTCGCTTCGCAACTCAACACTATGTAGGCCTCTTCCAAGTTCATCCATATATAATATCCATATTCTTATTTATCTTATGAATTTAGAAAGATCGGAAGAAAAACATTTGAACCTTTAGTTGCTAATCATAATTCCGACCAGAATGGATGTATGTTTATTTTATTTCATGACACACAAGCTTTAGACAATAAAAGAATGAAATATTTGAAAACATAAATTTAAAAAGGGTCAATAAATGAAACAATTTTTTTTTACTTTCTTTCTATCAAATGCATTTGTGTTTTATCGAAAAGAAAATGTATCAAATGCAATTGGCTCTTACTATATATACACATGTGAAAAACTCACAGAAAAGAAAGAGCCAATACAGATATTGGAAAATATATAAAGATTATAGTTTTAGAATGAACATGATAAAAAAAGATTTTTCGTAGTGGATATTGCAGGATGCGGGTAATTTGATGTGATCGATCAGGGGTTAGGGTGTAGATGGTATTGAATGCCCTTTAAAGATTTTCGAAAATATTGCACGCAATTCTATTAGAGCGCTGTGTTTGCATGTACATTATTTTTTCCTTCAAACGCAAATTTTCTTTCCGGATACACAGCAGTTCTAAATTCAAAAAACCATACTGCAATTTAATAGAGACAATTTATTTGAAACAAGGTAGAAGTTATTCTTGCGAAAATCATTTTTATTTAAATAAATATTTAAACGATAACTGTTATACTCATTTCATTGTAATTTTTTTTCTATTTTTTCAGAAATTGTAATTCAAACTGTTCTTTGCTCTTATAGTTTTGAATTTTTTATTATTAGACAACATTCTATCAAGTTTTGCTAAGAAAAATTAAACGAATCAGCCTGAATATATAGACTGAATCAGGTTTTGCAGGTATCAAAATAAAAACTAATATAAAAAAATATTTAACGAACGACTTATTAAAGTGTGTTTTTGATATTTTATTAAATGTTATACTTTAAATTGGTAACTAGAGCCCCTAGCTTCTAATTGTAAGATTAAATCTTTCTATTGTAATTTTATAAAAAAATTTGAGTTGATCTATATTTTTTGTAAAATATAGATCATATATAAAATTATTTACGAATTCATTATAATATGCATAAGAAGATTGTAATATGTCACGCTACGAGAGACAGCAGCATATACAACAAATACATTTACGACGATTAAAATGATAATACTGTTCTTTAGGTAGGCGTGGTAATTCAGTTGAGCCTTTTAAACTTTAAAATATTCACAAAACTTGTTTTTTTGCTTTTTGAATAAATTTTGAAATAATTTTTAAATTAAATATGGCCCCCATTTTAATAAACAACTTCTAGACATAACATACCAAGATTAAGATCGATACATCTGAACGATTTTAATCATAAGTCTAAAATCAACTGGAACATAGAGATATCCCGAGAAGAATTTAAATAAGAATGGTATGAATTTCTGTTTAAAAGTAGAAGAATGAAACTTTATTCAATTATAGACTTAAAAATTATGTCATTGTCAAGCTTAGAAAGGAATAATTTTATCCAAAAAAATTCATTCATAATGAAATTAGATTTATTTGCAAAAAAAAGTCTTCTAACTAAATACTAAAAACTTTTTGAATTTGAACTTTTAGATATAAAAAACTTTAAGTACTTTTTACTTTGATTTCAAATTAATATAATATGTTTGTATTCAAGGGTTTAGACGCTCGGGGATATTTTCTATTCTAAAAACGTAATCAATATGTAATTTGTCTTAAAGAAACCTGAATAGTAACATTTATTTTTTTATATGTTTCTTTGGCTTTTTAAATGGATTTCTCACACCAGGCCTTATTGAATGCAGATATGATAACAAAAATGATTTGCCAGGATTAACTTCAGCATATCAAATAATTGGTTTAAAATCGCTTTTTGACGATCTTTAACTTGTTTGCAGAATGAATATAACAACTTTTAAAATCTTCTAAATCCATGAGACATTTCATGCTAAAAAGCTACTAATTCAAATTTTTTAACAAATTTGAAGCAGAAAGACCATATAAAGTATTCTTTTATTTCCACGAAGCCAAACCAGCGTTCTTCTTCAGTAAAAAAGGTCAAGATATAAGTACGCATTCGAACATTAAATATATCTAAAGCACCTTTTGTTTTTTCGAAAAAAAAAAAGAATTTGAGAAAATTAGTTGCATTGCCACAAAGCGTTTTAAATATTTGTGATATTTTATTTTCAATCTTCTCATTAATCATAATCTATTCTTTTAGCTAGATTCTTGTTAATTATTTTTAAAACATAATACTTTCAAATGTAATTATCTTGGACAAGATTCCAATGTATTTTGCTTGTTTAATTAGGTTTTCGCTTCATAAATCTAAAAACTTCATTTTCTTAGTGTTTTTATTGCCATATTATCTGATATGGATTTGTAATTTTTTATGTTTTATTAAATACTGTTTATAATTGCTTCTTATATTCCTTTTCACTTTTATGTGTCTTGCCTCTATTTTTTTATATTTATTAAACTGTAATAAAAATTTGAGAGCTATTTAAGAGTAGAGCTTAGAAGAAAAAAAACAAAATGTAAACTTATAAGCATAGTATATTATTTACAGCCAACTGTGGTACTTGCACTGTTCTTTAGTATTGAATATTTTTCTTGAATTTAAATTTTTTCATAATTATTCATTATATAACGACTATTGAAATGCATAGATATGGAAAAAAATTATCACGCTAAAATTACAGGAACATAGCTTGGTACATGCAAAATATTTTACTAACATATTTAAAAATTATTCGTTAGTTGGAAAGTATTTTTAAATAATATATTTCATCGCTTTGGATATTTTTCGAAATTTTACCCTGTTAGCTACACTATTAGAAAATTTTTCAAAAAAATACGATTTAGCCGGTAAAAAAAATTGCATAAAATATACATGATTTCGGATTGAACTTAATTATAAAATCGTCTAATGATCATAATGTATTTTAAAAGTGATTCTAGCTTATATAAAACAATATGTCTTTTCTTGATTTTCAAACAATTTCTTCATATTGTATATTGAAAACTCTATAAAAAAATAATCGATAAAAATTTATAGAAAGAAACTCAAACAACACCAGTTTTTTAAGCTATTGAAATAATAGTTTTATTTTTGAATATTTGATTTATCAATATAGGTTTCAAGGATCGTCTATATTATTTTATTTATCCTTCATTATTTTAGAATAACCAATAAGATTATTTAGAGCTTTAAACAAAAAAATTAGGATAGCTGTAATAAATGATTATAAAGAAAAATTTATAGTTAAACATAACTAAAGAGTATTATCTTCTAGTTTCATTGTATTGGTACTGATTTAATAACAGAAAAGCTTATAGTGTTTTAATTCTTTTTATTATATTTTAACGGCGTTACATATATTCTATACAATATATATCGAATTATGATAGAACATTACGAGATTTAATTCGAACTAACAAAACAAAGTATTTTCAAAAAATGGATAAATTTTTTACACAATAACCAATAGGAGACTTATAATTAAAACCTATTTTTCTAATTTTCCATCGTTTAATATACTATATACAAAACTATACCAAGAAAATTAAAACTCATATAAAAAGAGTAAAAGGGCTAAATAGGAAATTTTAAAGAAATAACACTTTATTTAAAAGTATCACATCTTTTTTTAAAACAGTGGCAAGTGTTATATTTGTTTTCATGACATTAACGCAGTTCTAGGTTTAACATAAATAACTGCTACCCCAACACTCCATCGGTAACCCCTGCGATACCTACGTCCCAAAGCCTTTCATCTACCAGGTGTGTAGAACCTGCTTACTAGGCGAGGCAGTTGCCCGGAGTTCGTTAATGTCCGTTGCATGGAGTGTGATCGAAGGCCGAAGCCCCCCCCCCCTGGGCTCCCCCAAGACTATGCAGCATTCCCACTTACTCTACACTTTCTGAACCCAATAAACTTCTAGCTAAGATATATTTCAGAGATTTACATGGGGTCCACCTAGACAGTGCAATGTCATACCAACAGGTATAACCTGCTACTTAGCTTTCCTGGCTTTATATGGTTTTTTGTTCTATATCTCTTAGGCGTCAAGTCTTCAAACCCGAGTGACCAAGGCTAGGTTTCCATGCTTTTACATGGAAATTATCTACAAGTTTAGCTGCGGTCTGCAATCTGGTTACATAAAAAACTACAAATAAATTTGTAGAAAAAGTTTCTCGATTTCTTAAACCTCTCCTCTTCATAACAACTCCCATGGAACAACCGAAGATGTAGTGTGGTTTTATTCCCACCAAAAATCCAAACAATGATCTCACACCAGTTTCACACACTCATTGCCAAGCAGAAAGTTTTTTATGTGGTTATCCTTCCTCCACATTTAAAGAAATAACATAACTTTATTTGATAATAACAAACATTTCTGCACAATTTACAGAATTTTTAATGTGTATAATTTTTTTTATTTTTCTTAAATTTCTTTCATATTTTTGAATCTTCAATACGACTATATGAAACTATATCAACCAAAATAAGAAATTCTAATGGACAAAAATGTAAAAAAGCACCTAGAGATTCGAGTCAGATACAATTATCAAATGCTTGTACAATTTTTTTGCTATATTAGACGTAGTTTTCACGAATTAAATCAATATCTTTCAAGTCTTTGTTTTTAAAAATTTTGAAGTGCTTACACGGTATATACAAAATATACGATTAGAAATTTAAAAAAAATAAGTTTAAACAATGTACTAATAGATGGTAAAATTTTATTTCACACAACCATAGTTTTTTTACATAGTTTCTGATATTTCAAGCTGTTTACCACACATGTAAAAACATTATATTGTGATCAAGATTTTTTGATAATTCTATATTCGGTTCATATACTATATACAAATATGAAACGAAAGAATTCAAAAAAAATAGGTAAAAGAAACATGCAATTTTTTTTTCAAATGGTATAACAAAAACAACATTCATCTTTATCAAATCATATTTGTAGTATTTGACACTTTTATTGCATAAAATTGTATCTCTTTTTAATCTGTTTTTTTTTAAAAATTTCGAAATCTGCAATGTTGATATAAATTGACTCGATCAAACAAAATATAAAAAATGAGGCAATGTTATGCCGATAAGAATAAAAAAAATTTAAACCAAAAAATTTAATAAATTATTTAAGAACTTTTGAAGTATTTTAGAAATTTATTTGAAAAAAAAATGTATTTTTAGATTATATTTTTTA
This sequence comes from Hamiltosporidium tvaerminnensis, assembly GCA_022605425.2. NCBI lineage: Eukaryota > Fungi > Microsporidia > Dubosqiidae > Hamiltosporidium > Hamiltosporidium tvaerminnensis. The sequence continues at coordinate 1,790,143 of CM061247.1, forward strand.
AAATCATTCAACCAATCATACGTATAAAAATCAAAAAGATTAACTTGCCTAAATTTTAAAGAAAAATATCTATAAATTTTAATGAAATCATTTATTTGGTTTTACTACACTGACATATAATATTTGTGATGTTTTAGGAAGATGAAGTTGCATATGTTTTTAGAAAATTTTCCCCTTTTTAAATTGCTTATACGCTGTTTAGTATGTATTTTTAAAGAATTCGAAAAAAACAAATTTAAAAATTTACTGTCAGAACTTCAGAGATAATTACAAAAAAAAACTTAAGAGGTTGTTGTAAGACTACTTGAAGCAAAAATAAAAAGTTTCTGGCATTGAATATCACCTTTTAAAATATATTTAAGCCAAGATTGTAATCTTTAGTCATATCGTAAGTATTAATCCTAGAAAAATATTTAATGAAACTACACCCAAAACAACGACTCGAGTTAATTATAAAAGGGTAATATTATACCTTAAAGTAATTTTCATATTATTTAGAGTGGTTTAGTATTTTATAGTGCATTTGTGTAATTCGATGTTTTAACACTTCTTCGATTTAGTTATGCACAATATAAAAAATTTATTGCTTATAGTTGCAATATTAGGTGATAAAAATATTTAAAAACACAGCTAGATTTTATAGTAAACTCTAAAATAAAATTATTACAGCCAAATTATATGTATTCTATTATATTTTTATGCATTGAAAGATCAATTATTTTTTAAACCAATTTTTTTTATATTTTTTTAATCGTATATAAGACTTACTAAATCTAATTACAAATCAAAAAAATAACTAAAAAACCGAAAAAAACATTATAATGATTTCTTAAATTCGTAATTGAATCTTATGTAATATTTTTGGCATGCCTTAGGCAATGAATTATATATTTTTTTAGTTTATTTTTAGAACTATGCGATTTTAATTAGAACCATAAGAAAATAACCTTAAAAAATATCAAAAATATAATAGAAAGTCAAATATATTTACTATACGATTATAATATGGTATAATAGAGACAAGGTTTTTTAGATACTTTTAAAAATCAAAATAAGACATTATAAACATATGTTTAGATAGCCTTCGAATCGTTTAGCATATTATATAATAACTATACAAATTAATGACATAGAATATGTGAAATTTGTGCTTAAACATATACATAATCTTATCAATAAAGTATATAAATAGGTTAATTTTTAGAATAATAATGAATATATGCCAGCTATCGCTTTAAAAGTATTCCCATAAAAGTGGATAGTAAGGTTTTAACAACAGAGATAGTCTTAAAAAACTTATCACATTTATTTTCTAAAAACATATAATTCTGAGAAAACTTGAGTAATTTGCACAGGCGTTTTTTTAATCAAAACCTAGATATATTTTTTATTTTTAATAAAAGATTGAAATCAAGTATTTTGATATTTTAATAAAAGAACATGGATTAAAGTGAAAAACGGGTAATTTAAATTCCACACCTTTTGGAATTATAATGATTATTTAAACATACCCCCCTATATATTATATTTTATTGCCAAGGGTTTTGCATTTACACAAAATATTGTATACAATTTATATTCTTTCTATTTTTGTAAATTTGTAAAAAATACAGCCCTTATATTAGGTGAGAAGAAAAAGACTTTATAATGGAATTACATTTATTTAATATAGGAACTATGTTCATGTAAACCTTCTTTTTTTTGTACCTATAACTAGAGATTTAAGTATGAAAAAAAAATAATTCTAATTGAAAACCAAGAAATGATATGATAATTTAATTTTTTTATTTTTAAATACAAATATATTGATCTGAAGTTAGCATCAGGCATATTAGAACTGTTTAAAGAAAAACATTTCATGCGTACTATTAGCAAAAGAAATTCTTTTATCTTTGGAAATTCACTTTTTATCAGTGAGAATCATTTATAGTTAGGCTTTTTATCATTTACTTGTCTAAGAAATCTAAAAAGATTATATTACTTTTGGTAAAAATAGATTATGTCTGAACCATACTGACTTAATCTGCATATTCTCGTCTGCTTATTGTTTAACTCAGTGTGAGCACGATTCATTAAAACGCCGCTTTAAAATATAAGATTCGACTACCCTGACCCAACCGCCCTTCATTCCATTCGTCTATATCAAAGTTAACTATCTGCTCAACGGAATAAATCATAGTGGAAAGAATCACACTTTAAATTCGCATTCTTCTTATTTTTATATATTTCTTCATTGTATAAATATTAATGTTTGAGTTTCTATTTTGCGATTTAAAAATATTAATTTTTTTTTGCGTATAAATCTATATTCCCTTTGTTTTTTAAAAATATATATTAGTATGTATAATGGGTAATCTAACTTTTTGTTTGTAGGTGAGGTTATTAGAACCTAAGGATGAAATCCGAATTTGAAAAATTGAATAATTGATTAAAATCCAAGCTGATTTTTATGCCAAAACAAAGATATTTGATCAGTTATAAAACCTAAGCATTAGATCAACCTAATTTTTTTAAAAGCTACAATTTAAGTTCCAAATAAATTTTAATGTGTGTTTCAAATGTATAAAAGAATAATCTAAATGAATTTACAATTTTAACTCAAAGAAGACAATTTTTTTTAATTTTTCCATTTAATTTTGCAAACAACTACAAAGAAAAATATTTATTAAACAGTTTAATTAAAGGGAAATTAAATTTTTAAAAATATTTTTTTTTAGGTTCTTATAACATTTAATGAAATTCCAAGAACTTTAAAAAAATAAATGCCTAGATTCAGGCATTCTTTTATATTCCTTTTTATATCCAAAGATATAGCTAACACATACAAATCCAATTGAACAACGAGTGCAGAATTTCTTTAAAAATATAAATTTAGTAGAGTAAAAAGGAAATAGAATATATTAGTTTAAATAATAAACATATAAAGTCTTTAATCTCCAAACACCCTTGAAATTTCATTTTTATACTTTAAATGACTAACCTCGGTTCATAAACAAGTAGAATAGGCGTCCAAATAAATGGCGATATATTTTTCTCACATTTCTATCAATTATCAAGAGCATATTTCCCAGAATTTGCAATTTTTATCTTTAATTTAAATTATCGAACGAAATATGAATTGAGAAAATAATTTTACTTGTTTTATATGAGATATTTATAAAATTTTAGTGTGGTTTGCCTATATAGTTATATTGAAGTAAAATATTTTACTTTTTTATATATTTATAAAGATTTCTTAAAATAAAATTTCAGATTATTTAAAACTTTAAGAATTACTCTCTAGAATTAAAACCAACTTTCATCTGGGTCACCCTGCGGATTTAAGAAGTCAGAACAAAGAAATATTCTTTTAATATAATATAATATTTTGTATAAAATTAGCTTTAAAAAAATCGAAGCCAAGTAATATGAATTTTGATTTATTTATTTAAGTTAAGTTTATTTTTTTGATTATTTAGAAAAGCACATAGTATTTAAATTTAAAAAATAACATACCTTTTTTGCAGTTCAAATTTTATGAATATTTGCTTTTTCAAATAAATTGGATTTTAAACGAAATAAAACCTTGATTTGAAAATTTTCAAAAGAATGAAATGATTATGAACCATTAATGTTTTCTTGAAAATGTTTTGAGATAACAGGATCTCTTATTTTCCTAGCAATAAATACAATTAAAACATATGCGAGAAATGCGTTTATTAAATAGATTTATAATTATCGCTGATCATTTTTATAGACGTTATTACGAAAATTGTTCCCTAAAAAATAGTATCTAATATAATAACCGAAACAAGTGAGATATTTGAGAATATATATGAATAATTTTTTTTTTCAAACCAGTTAGAAATTTATACAATGATCATTCTATATATTCATTTATCAAGATAGATTTTACTCATTAAAATTTCTTGATTTCCACTAAACTGTCAATCCTTATGACTGGAAATAAAAAAATTGTCTTATTTAAATAATAAGCTTTTTTATGTATGAAAAGAAATCAAGAATGTAAAATAGAAAATATAGAATGTATTATTCGGCTTTTAGGTATTTAGAGTTTATTTAGAAATAAAATATACATAGGTTGCCAAAAATTAATGTATTAAGCCAAATACAAGAAAAAAGGCACCATAAACCATAAATACCTTTATTATACCATAAAAAATATAATATATAATCATCTAATTTCTTTTAATTCTAAATCTACATTTCTTTTTGCGAAAAATATTTTTAAATAGAAATCCCTAATAATAGGATTTGAAATAAATTTAGATTCGAAATATAACGATTTTATTGTTTATATATTCTTCTTGTAAAATGAAAAAATAATTCACAAGTAAAAGTTATTGTAAGTTAATAGTTTTTAAAATAATAACAAAAAATTCAAGTCATCTTCCCAATAATATTTTATATAAACTGATTTTGTCTTTTCCATTGTTGCTATATCCAAATCTTTTGTTTAAGAAGAGAAATGTACACAAAATAGTTTTTTTTATCATTTATTACAACCTAGTCTGACAAAATGATATTCTATAAAGTTCAGATTCGTGGTAGAATAAAGAAACTAAAAATTTTAAAAGTATTCATTTTTCATAGGCATTCTTTATAAATAAATATATTTCAAAAAATTCCTTTATTTTTATTTTATAAAAATTACCCTGAAAATTCTATTACTAACTATTCTATGTGAGAAAGAAAATGAATTGAAAGGGTAAATGAAGGAATCTGAATAGAAAACCCAAAGAAAATATCAAAATCAGAAGAAGACTAATTGAAAGAAGTAGGATACAATTGTTTTTCATTTCTTTATCGAGGTATTTTCTATTTTTGTAAGTGTAAAGTTGAGTGGTTCATTGGTTTTAGATACAACATATGATAATAGTAAAAGAAATTGTAGTTTTGCCATAGATCAGGATGCTTTGCAATTACAGAGGCTGTGTAAGTAGAAACGGGTCTTATTTCGGAATTTTTCAAAGAAATTTTTTAGAACAAATAAAATTTTCAAATATACCAACAATTGTTAAAAATTTTAAAAGCACACTAACACAGAAATAAAGTAATAAAACAAGCAAAGAGATCTCTGGGTAGGTTATTACTTTATTTGTGTATATATTTATAAAGAGGGGTTGAGGAATAGAAAAAAGCGATGTATATGTATGAAGAAGAAGGCCTAGCGGGAAATTTGTCACATTGTATCGTCTTAAAAAAAATTAATTTTTCAGTTTATGAGTGAGATTAAGGGCGAACACATTTATTTAAACAGAAATTAGTTTTTCCAAAGACATATACTATATTTGATTTTGATTTAAAGTTTATGAGGAGAGGGTTAGATACACAAGGACAAGTGAAGGGTAAGATAGAGAGAAATAGATAATTCGAAATTTCTATTTAGTTTCATATAGAAGAGGCCCTAATGTGTTATAAGTTTTTAAATCTAAAAATACTTGTTGTATATACATTCTTTAAAAAATATTCTATCTAAATAGGCAATATTGTCCCGTTATCGAGCTCATTGCCTTAGAGATACTGTAAAACAGGTATTGATGTTGATACGATTATATATCAACATTTTCATAAGTGAATAAATTCACTTATTTAAGTATATTCGACTGTTTTACGAGATCGAACGAGTTAGTTGTTTACTACCCTATGGATTTATGTCCAGACTTATGCAAATAATCTTACATAAGTCCTTTAACAAACCATATCAGCGTAGATAGTAAGAGTAAAAGTACATTCAGCTGCGAATATCAAAGTAAGAACGAAATCGTTCAGTATTTGTGGCATGTGTTTCATTGCTTCTACATTAGTATGCTGAAAAAGAAATATCTCAGGGCATCTGAGGATTACTACAAAGAGATAGATAATCCCATACCCATAGACAAAGTAAGAGTACCACCTTAGAAGATGCCACAATATTAAAAATTTAACTATATTTATATTTTTTCATTTTTTTTTAAACCAATTGCATATTGTTACATAATAATGATACGTTCCTACTTCTTGATAAGATATCTACTAAACTCTAAGAGAGAAGCTAAAATATATTGTAATAAAAAAAATACCCTACAAATCATCTTTTACCTATTTAAAACAAACCTCGCCTATAAAAATTTCGGACTATCTTTAAAAATATCATTTCATGAATTCGCATAGACAAATAAATTTTTTGCTATATTTCTTTAAATTTCTTTTACATATGTCATTGCTTAATCAAAAAAAATAATAGTGTAAAATCATTTTAAATTTTGAAAAATTATAAAAGTTTTCCATTTCCGATATTCTCTTCATAAATATACATTAATAATACAATAAATACAATACAATTCTAATATTCTCTTCGAGAATATCCCTCCATGTCTTTTAAATGAACTTCAATTCTGATATTCTCTTCGAAAATCCAAATTCTACTTTAACTTTATTAGAGAGACACTTTTGATATTCTCTTCGAGAATATCTATTTTACCAAAATAATTAAAGAGACATATATGATATTCTCTTTGAACGTATTTATCTTAGGCCTATTACATGAAATTCGATTCTGATATTCTCTTCGAGAATATCTATTTTAGAAAAATAATTAAAGAGACACTTCTGATATTCTCTTTGAGAATATCCATTATAAAAGCCTTACAAAAACCACACTTTTGATATTCTCTTCGAGAATATCTATTCAAAATATAATAAATAGAAAAAGTAAAAGTATGAAAGAAAAAATAAGTATATGGTTTCGAAAAGTAAAGTCAATAAATTGTATTTTATATAAAAATAAAATTCCAAGGTATATCAAGAAATGCTTTAACCTGTCAGATATCCACAATACCATTATGATCCGTATCTAACAAGTGAAAAAATAAAAAACTTATTTATTTTTTGTACGTATAACTTATTTTCTTTAGCTTAAATGATAAATAATAATTTTATCACGAATATTTATTAAATATATACAAAAAGTGTCTATATTACTTGCCTTCGCTTTCTTTTCTTCGAAAAGAAACATAAGAATCTAGAGGTTTGTTGATTTATTTCAAAATTGACGTACATTAAAAGTTTTTCAACAAAAATTTGATACTACAAAAAACATTCTTCGAATTTTTTAAAGAAAAATAACTTTCAAAAAAAAAGTAACTTTTTAACTCAAAACATGCAAAACCAAATTTGCTTTTTTAGAAAACCAAAATTTCTTTCGTTGTGTAAACAAACCTAAATTTGAATCAAAATTTTATAAGTACAATTTATTACTGAATTCTCTATAGGGTTATTAAGTTGGTAAAACTAGATATAAGTAAGATTTATAAGATATTTACAGATTTACAAATGTATTTCCTTTTTAGGTAAATTAATAATACTTATAAAAATATAAGTTTCTATTTTTACTATAGTCAAAAAACATATGTTTTTTACCATTATTTGAATTACGATTTATATTTTATTCAATTTCCTTAAAGATGAATGCTGTCAGTTAGTTTAATACATATTTAATAGGATATAAAAATAAAAAGTAATTTTTTATAAAAAAAAAATTAAATTTAAACCAGCAAAAAATAACTACTATTACATACAGAATCAAGTTAAAATCTTACAATATTTTAAATTTAAAGAGATATCACCTTTAGTTGCAAATATTTGCTTTAACTTTTCTATTTTTGAGTAAAGAACTTAAAATTTAAGTTATAAAAAAGGATAATTCAATCTTAATTAAGAGTTTACAGTAATTTTTGTTGAAAGATGGAAGTTATTCGAAATTTATTAAACCAAACATAAATCTTCCAAATCTATATTTTTATTTACTCTATTGAAAAAATTTTTCCAAAATTTTTACTTACTAAAAACAGAAAATAGTAATTAAGAATGGTAACATAAAATATTTTTGGAAAAAATATTTTTTTATAGAAATTCTTCGAATTTCGTAGCGAGAATAAAATTCTAGCTCTATTAAAAAGATAAAAAAAATATATAATAAAAAAAAACTAATATATAACTTATATAATTTATTATAAAAGTGAAAGTACCCACTTTTAAAAGTAATTTGAACAAGGTTTAGGCTTTGATAATTTTACGGGCGTAATTATTTTAAATTTACCGAGCTATAATTCAAAAATGATAATTTTTTTAAAAAATCTTCAGATTTTTGTCAAAAACAAATAATTGTTCATTTAGTATACAGTTTTACAAAAAAAATCTTATTAATACGTTAAAAGACACTCGGAAGATATACCTATCAATAAATAAGTTGATAAAACATAAAGCAAGTCTAAAATTCTAAATATTATAAAATTGAAAATTTAAAAAGTTTTAAAAAAAAAATAAAAAATTTAGGAAATTCCAAAAGCTGTAAAAAAACACGAAAAAACAGCTAAATTTAAGAGAAAACGTAAAAAACTGGGAAAGAACACGTAAAAACATATAAAAAACTTAAAAATAGTGTAAGTACAGGTAAAAAGATATAAAAAACTTTACGACTAAAAAATTCCAGTAAATAAGTAAAAATCATTCTAATAAATTTAGAAAATAGTTTAAAAATTAAAAAAAACATATAAAACCTTCTAAGAAAAGTAAATTCTTTTAAAAAAATTACAAACACCTAAAACCAACGAAAGTTTAGGCATTCTTTAAAACTTCTTTGACAACAAATTTAAAAACCAAATTCGAACCGTCTTATAAAATATAAAATTGTTATAAAAAACCAGTCTTGAGTTTAAAAAAATAAAATTTTGAAAAATAATGTAAACCATGTATTAGATAAGCTAATAACTAAATAAAAATACTTACAAGTTCTAAGAAAGAAATACCGGCTGATTAAGAAAGAAAAGAATATAAATCCAAGATATTGCAAAAAGACACAAACTGAATTACGAGGCACCAATTTAGACTATAGTAACGTTATAAAGATTGTTCAAAACCTTCCGTTTAGCAAACACTTTTAGAACTTATTTTTAAAAATGTATATATTATATAGAAAATCTAAGAAAGACAAAAAATCTATTGACATTCTAAATTTAACAACAAACCAAAGACACTAAAATATAAAAATATGCCAAAAGAGATTATTAGTTACGTAAATGTTAGAAGGTTCATATAACAAGAAAAATAGTAGTTTAGAGAGTAAATAGCCTTCGATCTTACATATTACAAATTTAAAGATTTATATGTCGAATTAAGAAGATTCCATAACTGAAACTAGACGAAGAGAATGTAATTAAATAAAATATGGTTTTTACTTTTATTTTTTGTAAAATTTAAAGTTTAATGTAATATTTTCTGACTAAAAAATTAGGTAGTTTATTATAAAAGCCTTTAAAATATTTTATTTTATTGCTTTCAGATAAAAAATTTTAATTTCAATACAATTAGACTTAATCCAAGAAAAACATCAAGAATGCTCTCCAAAAAAAAGTAAAACCAAAGTTTTCCGAATTAAGGACTTAGGTAACAAACAAAAATGCTTTTTAGACATGTAAATAATTGATTTATATACCTAAATATAAAAAATTGTTTCAAGTAAATAAAAAAAAACGAAATTTGAGTATAACACTATTTATCTTAAATAGAAAAAAAAGCTTAGGTATAACCCTTGGACCAGCAAAAGTTCAATATTTCCATAACAAGCAAAATAGATAATATAAAAATCAGGTAAAAACTTTTAATGAAAATTCAAATTAAGTTCTTAGTAAAAAAATTCAAATTTTCGTTTAAAAAAAATAAAAAAGAGGTACGTATTGTTGCAAGACATATTAAAAAATGTTTTAGATAGGAAACAATTTTAATTTAACATTAAGATATAAAAAATTTGAAATTATAATATAACAATAAAATAAGATTAAAAAAACTTTATAATTAAATAAAAAATAAATTTATAATAAAACTAAAAGCATATAAAATAAAAAAACTTTATTTAATAACATGTAATTCACTTTATCCAAAGAATGTTATATAGTATTCTTGTTAGTATGGCCAAGTACTAACATTACATAGGAGGGTTTCGGCTTTGTTCAATAAAAAACGCAACAATATCTTGTAATTCGATAAATTTTTCTTCCTTTAAAATATTCAATAATCTCGTAAAATCATTGTATCTAATATTTTTGAAATCATAAAATCTAAGGGGAGTTATTTGTTCCAGTAGTGTTCTATTATCTTTAAGAAAACTATTTTTTAAATCTTTCAACAGTTTCATAGGGATTATTCTTGTATCATATATATATTTTTCATAGGTATTCTTTATATGCTTAAAATTCTTTGTATTGTTTTGCATCAAATCAGTATACAAGCCAGTATCAATATTCGTAATTAGTCTCAAACCAAGTGAAAGTGTAAGTCTATTGGATCTTTGTATCATCGTTTCGATTGGTAACAAGGCATATAAGAAAGCACTCGGAATTTTCTGATTCAAACCAAACAAATACTTTACGACTGACTTCTGGATTCTATCACTTGCTGAAACATAGGTTTTATTAGCAGCCAATAAAAACATTGTATAATCCAAATGTGGTCTAATAAACGTCACATATCCTTTCAAAAGAAGCCTATAATATCCACTATTACCTATGCCGACTTTTTTAATAAGTCCATTCTTCATAACAATAGCCGCCTTCAAACTTTTTTTTCTTGTTTCTTTTATTGATGAATTGGTATCCGTTCCCTTCAAATTAAAGTAATACCCCAAATAATGCATAGGGCTTTGTTTTTCTATAGGGGAACCATTTACAACTATACGGCATCTCTTATTCGCGTTGTAGAAACACTTCTGTTGGTTAAGCTCATACTTGTTATCAGATGCATGCAATTGTATACATCTGATAATTTTCCTTATCTGTTTTAGTGTGGCACCAAATAGAAAAATATCATCAGCGTAGATAAACAGATTTTTTCTTAGATTCTGCGGAATATACAACAATAGGTCATCAATGAAAACATTATACAAATTAGGTGAAAGCACACTTCCCTGTGGTATACCCCTTGAAGCCGTAAAACAATCGATTTTTCTGTTTCCATGTTCCAAGACGTACGAATTGTTTTCAATAAGCTCCGCTATCAGAAGGGTATCATTTAGTGATAGACATTGGTAAACAATTAGTTTCTTATAAAGATTCCACCTATACACTGTATCAAACGCCGACTTTATATCTAATGAAACACAAATTAACTTACCAGCTCCCTTTCTTAACAGATGATCAACACCCAAAGCATTATCTATTGGAGAATGTATTTCTCTAAAACCAGTCTGTCGAGTAGAAAGCCTAAATGAAAGCTTTCTTTGAATACACTTTTCAAACAATTTTCGCGTCTCTTCAATCAACGCAATAAGCCTATAACTTTTCTTTTCTTTTCTGATAAGTCTTATTCTATGGCATTTCCATGCCATAGGTACTTTCTTCTCCAATATAATTTGGTTAAAAAGTACACTCAAATGTCCAATAAAATTCATCGGGCAAGCTTTAATTAGTTCATTTCGTATGCCCGACAAACCCCCCGACTTACCCAATTTTAAATTTCTTATTTCATCCAATAACTCCACAATAGTAATTCCTGTCAATTTGTCACATTCCGTGTCTTTTTTTTTGTTTATACTCAAATAGAATTTCTCAATTTTCTTTTTAGTTTCAGACACAGGGACCAATTCTTCTTTGTTAAATTGCAATTCCGCAAACTTTATTTGTCTCTCAGAAATTTTTCTTTTTGTACTGCTACCACAAACTAATTTATGCAGCTCGGAAGGTTGTAAGTTACTATGTTTGACCTTACCTTCTTCCACACCCAATCGTTTAAGTTTCCTACTTAACCTTCTAATTTCCTTTCTCAACAATTGCACCGAATGTGCATCCTTATTTGCTGACTTGCTTCTTCTCAATCTTTTCAAGTGTGACAAAATAGGGTTATGTGATATCCTCTGTACCTGTTTTCTGATTTGCAATTTTCTTGCCGCTTTTAGCAAAATCTTATGCAGCAAATTCAATTTTTCGTCAATTGGTAGAGTATTTAAAAAGAATTCGTTCTTAGTTGTCAGTGTTTCAATCCTTTTCCTTACTTCGCTTAGTGTGTCGGCGTTTTTCAAAAGATTTATATTATAATTTGTTTCCAATTGCGTTCCAACCCGCCCAACTTGCACTTTTATTAGCTTATGATTCATTCCTTCAATTTCAATGACAACAGGGGAAACATTAAAATTGGAAAAGCACTTATCGGGGGTTGAAATTTTGGAGCCGTGCTTATATGTAAATGATGCCAGTTTTGTTTCATATAAGCCCAATTCAGCGTGCTGTTCGAGAACAGTTTGTTCATAAGCAACAAAGTTTTCCAAATTATAATCACCCAATGCTAAGAGATCAAAGCCCTCATATTTACTTGGTATTTTATTGATAATTTTATAGGCAGAAACCGCTGGTGACTTATATATGAATATCAGTAATGTATCATTCATCTTTATACAGATACCAAAGTCTGTGATTGAAGGAATTATTTGGGGGTAAATAGATTTCTTCGCCAAAATAAGTATCCCTTCAGAATTTGAGTATCTTTTCTTGACCTTTTTAGAAAGCAATCTGGCAACTATCCTATAGTTTGTATTTAAGTTATCAATATCATCACGCCAGGTTTCTGCCAGAGCCAATATATCTAATTTATTATCCAATAAAACACAATTTATAATTTCTATTTTTTTAACCGAAAGTCCTCCTACGTTCAAAAAGCCAATACTATACAACATTATTTTTTTTTATTTTATTGGGGTTGAGTTTCTCTTCCGAGCCAATACTTTTGGCCATTATATTGGCGCTCATGAGAAACTCAAGCAGTTCTTCCCCATCTAATTTGTTTAAGCGAACTGCAAATCTTTTTAATCTTAAATTTTTGTTTTCTTTTCTTTGGTAGATTTTTTTCATTCGTTCTTTCAGAGCAGAAACATTTAGATGTTTCTGCTCATTAATTTCAGGACTGTTTTTTAGGTAGGTCGCTGGCAAACCTTCAATTAATGTAACAATTTTTGATTTGTATTTATCTATACAAATCACTTCCAGCGTACTTTCCCCTATGAAGTCTAAATTTATTATATATCTCGAAACTTCTTGATTAATTGATTGCAGGGAAAGTTTATACAGCCTTGTCCTATTACGTTTGATTCCTGTAAAATAAACAAATATATATTTTGTAATAGGAAACGGAGATTCACCTGAAATTACCAACGCAATCTGTTCTTTGGTCAATTTCGACTGGTTTAGATTAGTAAACTCTTCCTCCGGCGGGGAATTCAATAGCTTAGTAATAACCGGATCGCTAGTCTTTTTCGTTACACTGATATTTGACTTATCCGATTCGTTTATTTCACCCTTTTTATTTTGAAACGCATAAGCAAAATTCTCAGCGATTTGTGTGCTATAAGATCGCTTACAGCTGTTGCAATAGGTACGGAGATCATTAAGGTTCTTCCCCGTACCCTTATTCGATGTATTTAACGAGAAACAATACGGACAGGGTAGTTTTGGTTTATTCGGATCCCTCTTTTTTCTAGGCGTATGGGGAAGCTTCGGTGCCTGATTCCCAATCACATATTTGATTCTTGGAATAGTGGGATCATTGTCTGACTCCGAGCTCTCGGTTTTTTTCATGAATACTGAAATTCGCTACGTATTTATAGTTTTAATGAATTTTTTTGATTCGACAGTAGTAATCTAAGTTTTGAAAAGCGAAACATACAAATCCAAAGCCGAATAAATTTAATTAGATACAACGAACAAGAAGAATACATTATATCGTAATATATTAATTGAAGAAATATAAATCAAACGGTTACAGAAATAATATCGCAGGAATATTATTTAATTAAAAACTTTACAATCATAGCAAATTATTTTTTGTTTTCCGAATACTAAAAAAAGATTCAGCAGAACCAAGATACCTTATCTTATCCAATAGATATATGCCTGTATGCAAACGAACTTCAGAATAGAAAGCTAAACTTGTAAAAATAGAATTTTGTAAAAACAGGGAATTTAATCAAAAAAAAACAAAAGGATTAAATAAAGCATTTTCATTGAAATTGTTTTTCGTTATCTGAATATACTTTTCCAAAAAAATTAATTAAATTTCCAATTAAAAAACATTTTTCTTTTTTTACATTTTATCTTGCAAGAAAAGCATTAAATTCCTTCAATTAATTAATTTGAATGCTATCACATAGGATTTGTTATATAAAGAAAGTATTACGCAATGTATCTCCCATATTTTTCTTTCTATTCCCTGACCTAGTTTGAGATTAGCGGTTTTTGCCAAAGATTAACCGACAAGTATTATTTTTTAAAACAAAACAAACGGGGCACAGGCAGGAATTTAGAGTCTAAAGGCTCTGTTTTATATAAGCCATAAAATTTCTATTTAAGATTATTCTGAACCACCAAAGAAAGTTTATTTCGCGAAAGAAATTCAGGAGCAAGTAAAGTGGGTGTAGGAGAAAGGGTACAAATTCACCTTTAACTGATAAACAAGTCGTGTAAAGGTACAAAGATAATAAAAAGTCTTTTATATGTGCTCTTATCTTGTTTATATATGGTCTTGCTTGTTTTAAGTTTTAAGTTTATGGTTTAGGGAAACAAAGAAAAGATCTTTGCATTTTTAGCGTGTTTTTATTCCGTTAATTAAAACATGCCTCATAAAGAAGTCTTAAAAATTTTTTTTTCTGTTTCTAGCAGCTGTGACTTTTTACATAAATTTTATGCTTTCTTAGAAATTGGGTGTAATCTGCTTAGGTTTAAATATACGGTGATAACGTATAGAAGCAATATCTTCTACTAAAGAATTTTTAAAGTAATATTATACTTTCATTTTAATAGTAGCAATAGTAAATATGTGTAATTAGACTAACACATTTTTTAAATATCATTAGACAATGTTTTACAATTTATTTTATGATTTACGATATGGCATAAAAAGTTTTTACCAATGGTTTCTTTCTTATGAAAAATATTTAAAATAAAAAAGTTAGAATTGTTTTCAGAAACTAAAGGCATTTAAACCCTGGGATTTTTAAACGTTAACCTTTTTAAAAAATAATCATTCAATAGTTATATTTTAAATCCTAAACAGATATCAAAATTATTTAAACAATACATGTTATACCAGTAAATTAAATTTCTCAGGTACTCTTTTGACTTACTACTGTTAAAAGTCTGTAACAATTTGTAACATTGTATGTTGTAGCTATATAGATAAGAAAAAATAAATATCAACAAAAAAAACCTAAAAATGATGGAATTTATAAATACGTTTAATTATACTTACAAACCCTTTACCCTGACCCAATAACATCTTTTCATTATTCTGAATTTATTTTATTACCAGGCCAACCTTTCCCTTCAACACAATCTGAAGACCCCAACCTCATAACTACCAAAAACTCAAAAATGTCACTTTTACACTTGACTTATTAAAGAAGCAAGACCAATAATAATCACTTTGACCTTACCCTAACCCAGAACATGTGAAATATAAAGAAACAGCCCTAACCAATTCAGTTAGTGTTAGGGTCAAGATTTGGTATTGGCTAAATAGGAGATTGTTTTATTTTCTCAGTAAGAACATCTCTAGTTTTCTTAAATATTTCTATTCGGTAAATCATTTTCTCTAATTCTTTATTAAACACCTTGAATTTTTTTGAAGAAAATATAAAATTCATTAATATTCTCTTATTTCCCTTTTTATCTTTACTGAATATAATTCACTGTTTAAAAATTTGTTAGGGTATATATTTCCCTACTTTCGCCCAATTTTTTTAATAAAACAAGTTAGGGTAACTATATTTTTTTTTTCGTGTCAGTAGGGTTTTTTTATTTTTAAAAACGAAGTTTTTACCGTATATTCTTTAAATTTCTTATAATAAGTTAGGGAAAATGAAAGAAATTTTTTGTAAAAAAAATTACTATGTTTATAAGCCACAAATTAGGAAAGAAGTGCCATACTTTAGGATAGTACTTGGGTTAGGGAAAATACTTCGCTTAATAACAATAGGTTAGGGTAAAACACTTTTTTATTTTTTCAGTAGGGAAATTATTCATTATAAATTTTTATATTTTTTACCCCAGCTATTTTTGCAAGATCGGTTGGGGAAAGGACAGTTGGTAAAAAAAATTAATGGAAAGTTAAGGGAAACAGAAAAAAGTAGGAAAACAAGAAAAAAGTTAGGAAAAAAGAAAGTCTGTTATAACATAAAGTTAGGGCAAGCAGAATCCTGGTTTGGGAAAACAGAATTGTGTTAGGTTGAAAATTTGTTTATACGAAAAGAAATGATTTTAAATAGAAGATAGAATCAGTTTTAGAAATAATATTTGTTAAATAGAAAAATGTTTGATACAATAATTAGGTTAGGGAAACTTCAAGTGGGGTTAAGGAAAAATTAGTAGGATTGAGAAAAACATCTAGTTAAGAAAAAACAATAGGTTATTACGAGTAAAAGTTAAGGAAAAAATAAGTATTTAAGAAGGTTTAGAAAGTTAGGGAAGTTAGGAAAAACAAAATATGTATAGGAAAAAGTTAGTTAGGGGTAAATAAGTTTTTTTTGGAGAGAAAGAGTAGAATATAAATCATTTGGTAGGGAAAAGAGCTACTGAGTTTAGGGAAAGGAAAAGGGTTAGGGAAGGGTTAGGGTAAAAGAAGTAATCAATTGGTAGGGAATTTTCAGAAACTTTTTTGGTAAAAAAAATAAGGAGTAAAAACAGCATAGGAACTATAAATAATTTTTTAGTGGAAAAAAAGGACAGGTTAGGGAGAAGGGTTAGGAAAATTAAAAATAATTTTTTTCCTAAAAAAAGGTAGGTAACATATTTGGTTGACAATAGTTAAATTGTGTAATTCAAGAGAAGTATTAGAGTATAAAAAGATAGGGTTAGGGGGAAGCGGAATTGTATAGGGAAAAAAATTTTGATTTTTGCAATTACAATTTTGATAAGGGCTCTCTATAATTGAAGAATGTAAACTGTCTTTACATTAAATATATAGCTTTATTCGTTGGGACGTTTTTTACTCCCTAAATTCTTTAGGCATAATTTAATAAATTTTTTTCTTTTATAATTACTTATAATGCTCTATTTTTTTTTAATTTTTGGTTAGGGAAATCTCTTGTATTATTAGGGTTTTTTACTTTGCATGCGTCGGTAATAATACTATATTTAAATCGGTTAGGGAAGTAGGTAAATACAACTAAAAAGATTTTAAATTATTTATATAAATGTTTTAAAGCATTAAATTGTATTTCCCTACCGGAGTTAGGGAAATTATAGAGCTAATAGTTCTAAATCACATGTAGAGGATACTTCAACATATAGATTCAAGCTCAATCCAAGTTTTTTAAATATAATGATTAATTATCTTTCTTTTTATATTTTAAGTATATAAATCATTGTTGAATGATATAATATAAATCAACATACCCAATCCCTAGAAATTTTATTTAGTGAAATAGAATACCGTCTCGGTTTCTAAACATACTTTATTTTCTAGTTATTATAATATAATATTCATCTATGAATATATTTAGATATCAAAGTATCATTCATTCTCTTACAGTACTTTATTTAATTAATTTCAAAAAAGTTTAAAAATTTATTTGTAGCTTTACATACAAACAAGAAAAAAATATGTATAAATAGTTAAAAAATAAGAAAATATTTAGTTTAATATAAAACCAAATTTATTTAAGGATTACCTATTGTTAAACTAAATTAAAATATCACGTGAAATATTCTATAATTCGATTTTTTCTTTGTTTAATATGTACGACTTCATAAACAAGTTTAACTCGAAAAAATACAAAATTAAACTATTTTTTGAATTAGTGGTAGAATTTTGAATAAACAAGAGAAATAGATTAAGAAAACTAAAATTGACATATAATTAACGTATAAACATTTATTTAAATTTGGTTTTAATTTATAATTTGTATAGAAACACATTTATCACTCAAGATATTTTATTGTACTATCGATTTTATTTAAATTTAATTCTGTAAATCTTTACTGTATAATATATAAGTCTAAAAAAAGACTTAATAACATAATTAAAAACAATAAATATACTTATAGTAAAAATAATTTAAGTCAGAATAATAAGACTACATAGTAAAAAAACCAATAATTTTTTTGTATAGATATTTTAAGTGGATTTAAATATCGATTTACTTATATAGATTATAGTAATAAATAATAAATGAATGTCTGTATAAATATAGAGACTATCAAATATATTTCAATAAAGATAATATTAACATTTTTCTTCTTCCTCTATAAAATAGTATACAAGAAATTTTAAAAACTTTTTCAGATGTATTTCTTTATTTTTATTTGCTTTGTATCCTTTTTAAGCTAAAGAAGCAATACATATATGCTACTTGGCAGTTTGCACAATTTTTGAAAAAGTAACTAGTATGAGGTTATATAGAAATCCAAAAGTACGTTTCAATACTCTATATGATTAATGTTCTAACAAATATATTGAGGGCTTTTAAAAACGATTTCACAAAAATCAATACGGCCATATTTAGGTTAAAAACGACGTATTATTATCAGGATAAAAAAATCTTATTTTTAGATAATGAGTTGGTTTTAAATAGTTAGAATGTAATAAAAAACCAAAAAAAAGCACCCATACCTTACACCCAAAAACTTCCAATTATAGTAATTTTATAAGTTTATTAAGGTTGGCCCCTTAAGATGCTATAAGAAGAAATACCATTAAATCATATGCGTATTCTTAACGATTTAATAATAAATAAAAATTTTTTAGAATAATTACTATAAAATAAATTTTAATTCATAATTATTCATAAAAGTTGTAAATTTTTAAAAATTTTCATTTTTTGAAGAAAAAAGCTAAAATTTTTCAGAAAGTATATAGAATGTGAAAGTTTTTTTCTAGATTATAGATATTTAAAAAACTCGATAGATATATAAATATAAAATGAATCCATAAAAATAGTACACAATTTAAAAATTAAATGAAAAAATGTAGAAAATATAAAAATTTATACAAGATTTTTAAAATATAAAAAATACGCTTAAATCCATATAAAACTTAAAAAAAACATAAAGGCTCGAAAAAATAGTGACGAATAACAAAAGTTGTAAGAATACTGAAGCATAAAAAATTCCAGAGATTTCAAAAAAACCTTATAAAGTTTTTAAAAACATTTTTTTTTGAAAAATGTATAAAAAAGAAAAAACATTTCTTTAAAATGTAAAATATACACAAAATTAAAAAAAGTAAACGTTTGGAAATTTTGTAAAATCAAATTTTCAACAAAAGACACTTTCAAATTCACATTTGTTTTTAATATCTAAATATTCACAGATAGAATAAAGATATTTTCGAACTCAAATGTGTAATTCATCCAAAACCCTTGGGATTGGGATATCACTCTAAGAGATAATACGATAAAATCAAATTAAAAGAGAAAAACTAAAAACCGAAAGTAAAATAAAATTAAAAGCTGTTTTAATTCTGATTTACTCTCCGATCAACCTTTTTGCTGCCCATTTTTCACCTTACTCTACATTTTACTTCCTTCTAGGTTCTTTTCTAACAATTGCAGCTTGAAAATGTATCTCAATATACCATACCACTACTGCAATCTGTCATATCCCTCGCCCTGCATTATTTCAGACCAACTATTTTATATACATTACCCAGACTACGGAATCTCAATATCATAATTCCCATTAAAAGAAAGATTACAAAACATACTAAAAAAATCTACTAAACTATATAAGTTAGAGTTTTTTTTATTATTTTTTTGGTTTGAGATTACGTGGAAAGGCAAGTTTTACTTTCTCCGTGACAACCGATTCGAATTTACAAATTAAATTTTTGTTAGTAAAACAGTTTTTTTATTATTTTCCTTATTTTTAAACAATTTAATTTTCTTTTAACAACTTTAGAGGATATTCTTATAAAACTGTATTTCGTTTATTTTATCTACTATAGTTGAATTCACCTTATTTTTTTAAACTTTTTGGGGTTTACGATTCCCTAACTTCACAAAAGGTATATTATTACAAAAAGAAACCTAAATATATTCTTAGATTAATAGTATTCTATGAATCATTTTTAAATCTAAATTTGTGTCTTTTCACATTTCTATTTTCTAAGAAAAAATATATTTTTAAAAAAGTAAATTTACAACCAAAATAAATTTTTATTTATAAAGATTTTAAGTAGAAAAGGATTGGTTAAAAGGATAAATCCCATTATTACTAGTGAATAATTAGGAAAACCACTTTTTATAGGTAAGAACAGAGATTTTTTCACACCATAGGGTATAAAAAAATAGAAACCCAACTTTTAGTTAAGAGAATTATTTTTCTGAATTAATTTCTATTTTTTTTACCCCAAATTTTATCAACAAGAATAAAATAATTAGAGAGAAAGAATATTAGTCAAGGAAAAAGATTGTAGTTAGCGAAGCAAGAATGGTTCTACGAAAAAAGTTAGGAATTAAGTCAGAAGAGTAAATATATATCTGTTGAGTAGATCGGGGCCAGCAAGTAAAAAAAAATTAGTTTGTGAAAAAAGATAGTAGTTAGGGAAAAGATTCTGATTCGGAAAAAGATTTAGATAGAGAAGAACAGGATTATAAAGGAAGAAAATTGCGTATGGGAAAAGAGAATTACTATAAAAACAGGGTTGGGAACTAGGGTTTAGGTTCAATGAAAAGGTATGTCAAAGAAATAAAATATTAATTGCAAAAATTAAAAAAAATACCAAGGAAAGTTGAAATCAAAAGAAAAGAATCTGTTTTTAAGCAAAAGAACCGACAGAAAGAAAATATCTAGTTGAAATCAGTGGAGTCGGATAATTAATAGAATATTTGTTTTAAAGATACAAAATTTCAAAAAAGAAAGTTATTTGGACAGAATCTTAAAATATCTTTGAGAAAAATAATTGTCTGTTAGAAAAGCAAGTTTATGGCAAAAAGAAAGTTAGGGCGGAAAAGAATTAGTTGACGAAGAAATAGATTTAAAGATAAAATGATTTGGTTAGGAAAATGATGAATATATTAGAAAATATATTTAAAATATAAAGAAATTTAGGGGAAAAAATATTTTGTTATGTAGAACAGGCGCAAGGGTAAAAATAATCGAGGTAGGGAAATAATCTTAGGGTTGAAGAAAAACGTTTGGTTTGGGTGCTAAAAATTAGGATAGGGAAAACTTTTTTGGAGTGATATGAAATTAGTTAGTTGAGTGAAAAAAGTTTTTGCCTTTTTTAAAGTGAGTTTGGTTTTAGAAGTATTTGATTCTGCATATGCTCAATAAAATATTGTTGAGCAACAGTTTAAAAATTCTGATTGCGGTTAGGGGAAATATTTCTGTCTATTACAATAAAAATTATCTTTCATTAATATTCATCTACTTTTTAATTTTTTTAATACCATTGGGGAATTCTTTTTTAAAACATAAATATTTTTGGTTTCAAAGTTTCAAAAGTAGTTTTCAGTGGCAAACGTTATGGAATCTACTAAATTCAAATTATTACACGTAAAAAATCATTTAATATTAGGAGTTTACTTTTTTAAAATTTTAGATGAATAAACTCAATACTTGTTTGTTTATTGTTAAAAATTTATTTTAATTAAAAACGCTAAAAGCTTTGCATTTCGAAGCACTTTTATTTTTATATTCAAAAGTACGCCGCTATTTTATTCATAAGTGTTTTCAATGTAAAAACCAATGTCTGCATTTTTTACTTACTTGTTTAAAAGCAAGAAAATCATAAAAAACTTTTAAAAAGTGCGATTTCAAAAGGCATTTAAGGATATCTTCGTTTTATTTCTATTTATTGTGAATTCGTTATAAAAGGGAAACTAAAACTTTCTATGGTCGAGCCAAAAAAAGCCATTTTAATATAATTTGATAAGAATTGAAAGATTTCATGCAAATCACACAAACTAGCTTAGAAAAGCAAAATAAAAAAGTTGATTTATTTAGAAAGTGTATAAAGCAGCTAATACCATTCCAATTAAAAAGTTTTGCTTCTAGTGACCTGGGTGAGAGAGATACTTGAGAAATATAGTAAAGAAAATAATATTTACCTAACCTGTAGCAGTGAAATACTTGAGAAAGTTAGTTTAGAAAAACATTAAAGAAATATAGGATTTGATTAACATTTCAATTCCCTTACTTAAGTTCTGTAACCTAGCTAGCAACAAAGTATGTAAAACCTTTAGAAAAATAAAACGAACATAATTATTTAAATAGAAATGTAAATATATAAGAATCTACACATATGCAAAATATTAAAAAGACCTATTGTTTTAGATTGTGATTGAATTAAAGTACTTAAAAGCATACAAGCAAAATTGTAGATATTGTAAATAATGAATTAGGGTTGTTCGTAAGATGATTAAAGATTTTTTTGAACGGTATTTTGATATAATTTTATTATATAGGGTATATTTCTATAAACAACTTTTCTATCTAAATAGGTGGTGTTGTCAAAGTATTTGGCTCATTGCCTTAAAGTTCTTGTAAATACAATTGATGTTGCAGTTAAGATTATCTAAAAGCATTACAAAGTGATTAAAATCATTCATTTCGAATTCTTTGATTTGTAAACAAGATTGATTCTGATGTAGGGCATCTATATTGAAGCAAGTGTAGAATTACGTAAATAAATTTGCATAAGTCTTTCTATGATCCAGCAATTAGGATATATACAGATGCAGCAAATATAGCTGCAAATATTACAGAGAATTGATATCTGTGAACGGTGGCATTTGTTATATTTGGCTTCCACTTCATTACAGTCATAGCTCTTGTAGTTTTAAAGATGAAGAACTTTTCCTATAGTGCATCCGATATTTCAAACATATTCTTGAAGCTAATCCGTAGAAGATGCTAAAAAATGAAAAATCTTCGCCTTGTTATACTTTAAATTTTTTTACAATCAATGTCACTTAGAATCAAATTTCATTTAATTCGTTCAGTAGCTTGATAGATATTCTTCCAAAGCAATCTATCTAATTACAATATAAATTAACTCAAGCCACAATGATTAATTATAAAATCCACTGTTTACCCTTCTAAACCATTTTAAAGTATAACAATACTTATTTAAATAATGTTCTTGGCTTCTTTTAAATCATACTAAGATATTTTTATTAGTATATCCCTACATATATAATTTTCTTCATATTCTATTTCATATCTGAATTTATTTATAACTTGCATAAATTTAAATAAAAAAAAAGAAATTATAAAACTAGCTGTAAAATGAATTAATATTAAACCATGTCTTTTAAAAAAAATTTATTGTTTAATACGTATAGAGATATAGTTAAAATAATTGCTACATGGAATCTTATATATTATTATTTACTAATTTAAAAAAAATTAAAATCTTTATTTGCTAAGGTGTATATCATTTAACTAAAGTTTTATTTTTAACAAAAGTACTAAAACCAGCAAAGCTTTGTATAAGCGAATATACATTCAGTAAAATTATATTTTTTTATTCTTTATTGTAACATTGTCATTATGAGAAAAGGCACATTAGTTTTTAGATACCTTTCAATTAAAATTAATATGTATTCTATTTTAACAAAAAGAAGTATATAGACTTATGAGTTTGGAATTTTTTTAACGCAAAAAGTACTAAAAAAATATACATTAAAAAATATTTCTTCAAAACAGCATTACCTTTTAATTTTTACAAAATGTAAAATATGTTTAATCTTCTAACACAAACCAAACAATAATATAAGATAATATATAGTACAAAATTTGTATTGAGTCCAAACGGCTTACTTAAGTTTTAATAGCTCAAAACATTGATTTAGGATTTTGTAATAGGAAGAACACATTTTATCAAGAAGAAAACAATTCAATCATAGAGCATACACTTCACTCATATATCATGAAGGAAAAATGAATTATCTTAACGTTTAAAAGAAATAGTCGATTAAATATACAAAAGTAAAGTTTTGTGGTGTAGAGTAATTAAAATCTATTAATTTTTAAAATCATAACTTATAAACTCCATTATATTAATTTATCTTTTTCTTTATTATATACAACTTTACCTCGAATCTTTTCAAATAGGCAAATGCGTCCCATAATTGAGCTCTTTGCCTTCGCGTTATTGTAATTCCAGTTAATGATATTGTGTATTTATGTACCAATATATTATGAGTGAATTCATTAAATTATTTAGTTAATTTTGACCTTAAACAAGATCAGATGAGTTCTTTGAGATTACCCTTTAAACAATGGTAACATATGTAAATAACCTTAGATATGCCATTCCATAATCCGAATCAGCTTGGATAGTTTGAAATATTATATTAAAGGTGCTAATATTCTAGTAAAAATATTTTAGTTGGTTGTAGCTAAGTTCTATTGCTTCTAAATTAGTTTTAATCTTGATTCATATAAGGAAGAATCGAAAGTTTCAAAATTAAAAAGTACTAATTTACTTGTAAAAGATGCCACAACATTTAGAACTGAAGCTCATTTATAGTTTTAGTGATTTTTAATACCCAAGTATCTTTATTTTTACGTTTTAATTGGAAAAATAATACTTTCGATATAATTAGCTATAAATCGACAAACAAGATCATCGAAATTTTATTTGTTAAATTATAATACACGACTTATTGAGTAAAAAAAATATGTTTTTTCAATCTTTTCATTTAATGTCCTCTTATAAATATATCTAGATATAAAAATGTTATCAATATCTTATGATTTCATTAATATAAGTATTTCTTTATTATGTAAAGAGTTGTTCGTAGCTGTAAAGCTATAAAAAATATATATTAAAAAAATGTGGTGTAAAATTAAGTTTATACTAAACTATATATTGATCATTCAATCTATCTTTTACAAAATAAAATATTATCAAAATTATTTTTTAGTTGAATTGTTTTTTTGAGTGAATCCGTATTGCTACAGTGAAAGTTAAAGATCAAAAAAACCCAAATAGCAGATATCCTAAGCATTTAAAACATAGTTATAGAAATCGCCTTTAAACTAGGTAGATAATTCAAAAGCATTCAAATGTACGAATAGTTAATGTAAAATCATTCATTATAATGTGGTTTTAGTATAAAAGTAATATAAATAAAATAAAGTTAATAGTTCAAGACATTTTAGTATTCTATCCTATTTAGTTAAAGTTAATTCTTTAGTACTTTGCAGTAAGATAGTATATAAGTCTAATAAAAAGAGTTTACAAATTATAAAAAAATTTAATACATTTATGAATATAACAATTTAAGTTGGTTTACTCTGGCTATATATTATAAAACGAAATATTTATTTATATGATATATTGAGATGAATGAAATATTAAGATCTACTGCCCATAGATTGTATTACACATAATAAATTAATCTCTTTATAAATCTATAAAATTCAATCCATTTCACAAAAGGTAATAATATTAATTTTCTCATTAATTCGATTAAAAGTTTTATACATGATATTAAAATATCTTTCACATATACATCTTTCTTTCAAATAGATTTATATTTTTTTTAAGAAACCTAAACAATACATTTGTAATAGATACCTGGCATTTCAATCAATTTTATAAAAGGTAAATGATATGAGGTTATATGAAAACGAAAGTTATCTATAAATCCCATATATGATATATGTTTCTAACAATATACTGAGAGCTTTTCCAAACGATTTCATAAAATTTAATAAGGCCATAATAAAGTTAAACACAGCGTATTATGACCAAGATAAAATAGTCTTATTTTGAGATATTGAGTAAAGGTTTTAATAGTCCAACTATATCCAATAAGGATAAAAAAACATCCAATACCTTACACTTAAAAACTTCCAATTATGGTAAATTTTATAAGCTTATTAGGGTTAAGACTTATAAATCATATAAAAAGAGAAAAAACTTAAGTATATATTCAAATGTAACATATTGATGTTATTAAACTCAATTTTTAGCTAAATGAAGATAAAATTGACATTAAATTTATAAAAATTCCATAAAAATATAATAACATAATACATTATTAAAGAAAAAATAGTACTTTTTGAAAAAATTCAACATTATAAGAGCTAGAATAGTTTATTTGTAGAAAAACGCTTACATAAGGGAGCATTTAACTTAGAAAATGAATAACAAAAGAATGATCTAAAAAAATGTAACCACATTTAAAAAGTCGATTAAGGTTAAGCAAAATGAATTTAAGTAAAACAAGTATATACAACAAGAAATTTTTAATGTAGTAAAAAGAAGAAAAATAATTACAAAAACATAAAATATTTCAGTTAAAAAAACTTAAAAAGGAAACGAAGCTAAATAAAATTTAAAAAATAAACAAGTATTAAAATTTAAAGAAAAAATAGCTGATTTAATTTTTAGAAACCATATTTGATAATTAAAAGATTTCTGGTCCTTTTTCTGGTTATTTTTCATGTATATAATCTTATTTGTTTTTATATTTGCTTTTCATATTTTAGAATCTTCAATACGACTATAAGTACCTATATCGACTAAATTCGATAATTTTGGAGTACAGAAATTTACAAAAAGCACCTAGAAATTTTATTATACATACAATATCTAATTATTAAACAATTATTCATTATATTAAAAGTAATTTTCGGTATTAAAACATATATCTTGTAAAATATTTTCAAAAATTTTGGAATAACCTACACACTATATACGAGATAGGTTGATCGAAATGAAAAAAAAAATATTTATGAAATAATGTTCTTAAAAACGGGAAAATTTTATTAACAACCTCAATATTGTTTCCTTATTAGCTAATTTCTTGTATTTTTGCTGTTTTTTGACTATTTAAAAATTTTATTTTGTCATCGATATTTTTCGATAATTCTCGATTTGTTTCATTACATGTACAAATATATCACGAAAAAAATCAAAAAAAAAATTGTAATGAAGATTGCATACCCAAATTTTATATAAAATAAACAGTCATATTTTATAAGCATATTAGTAGAATTTGTATCAATTTCTGAGCATTAAATAGTATTTCTTTCTTACACAGTATTTTAAAAATTTGAAAATCTTCAATTCTGATACATGTAACTCTATTAAACAAAATAGAAAAAATCAAGCAATAAAAAAAGCTAAGAAAAAGACTAAATTTATTCTTAACTATAAATAAATTTTTTTTACTAAACATCTGATGTATCTATACCAATTTTTATTCCAAGAAACATCTATTTTTTTAATTATATTTTTTTCCATTTTTCATATCATTCTAACGACTATACATAAAACAAATCGAATAAATCAATTCATTCGAATTTAATAGAAAGATATACTATAAATTATAATTAAAGAAAAATATTCTGTTACACTATACAGAATTTGATAGTTGCGATATTTTCGTAATATAATTCTTAAATTTTTTTTAAGAAGATTTTCACCTTTTTTTAAATTTCTTCATTCACAATATACTATGTAGTTTGACAAATTCGAAAAAATTAATTTAGAAATTTACTTTCAGAACATCAGAGCTTATTCAGAAGCAACCTTTTAGAGTATTGTAAGACTCCTCTATAGATTAATTAAAATTTGTGCATTGAATATATATTTTTTCGTTGATGTTTTTTCAATTTTCAAACGCGACATATTTATAGGTATATATGCCTAAAAAATTCAAAAAAATTGAAAATTGAAACAAACACACAAAATGACTTAATATTATCATAAAGCATAATCTAAGTATATAGACGACTTTTTTTATACTATTTAGAGCGTTATAATTATTTTAAGGTTTATTTGGGCAACTTGAATTTTTCATAATTCTTAAATTTCTTCATACACATATAAAAGATATACTAAGCCAAATTGCAAAAATAAGTAATAAAAATTTATAAGAAAAACTGCTATATTTTATAGTAAACATAAAAAAAAAATTATTAAAATCACACTTGATGTATTTTTATAGATTCCTATGCATTGAAGCGTTTATTTTTTAAGAACAGCTTTTTTATATTTTTTAAATCGTATATACGACTGTAAGAAAACTGATTAAGTAAATCAAAAAAATTAATAAATTGACCAAATTTTTTATTATCTCATTCGGAACTTTATAAATCTATATGGAATGTTTTTACATTCTTTAGATAATAAATCATATATTTTTTTTTTAGTTTATTTTTAGAATCTTGCAATGGTTTATACAACTATATTGAAACTAATCTAACAAAATTAAAAAATATAAAAAATATAGGTAAATCAAATACAAATTTAAGAATAAATATATTAGGTTAAGAATCTACCCGGTAGTATTTCGAATAATTCTTATTTAAATAAACATAATTTTTTTTATATTTTGAATTTGTGATAACTTTCGAATAATTGAATATAGTATATATAAATATAACAAATGACTTTAAAAATTTAGTAAAAAAAATTGCTTAGAATCTCAGAAAATTTAACATAAACATAACATTAATGATATCCTAAGAACATTTATTATATGTGTTCTTTGAGATTATAACTAATGTTTTTTTCTGAATTTTTTTTTCTAATTTAAAATCGTTTCCTACAGTATATAGAAAATATTATAGAAAAAAAATATGAAAATTTGGAAAATGGAATTACTCAGAAACATTCCTAAATCTTTCGTAAAATTTAATTATATTGGATTATTATAAGAAGTTTTGTATAATTTTCAGAGAATTTTAATCATTCGAGATTTTCTTTTTTTTACTGATATTTTCATCATCTCGAATCGTCAATACGACTATATACAAATTATATTGAAAAAAATTACTAAAAATTAGTTAAAAAAACTTACATTAAAAACAAATAATTTCATATTAAACGATCTTTTTAAATTATTTTAAGAACTTTTAAGCCATTTTGGGTGATTATTAACCATTTAATATTATATATTTCATTTATTTTTTTATTAATTTTCCGAGTGTTTAATACTGCTATAGAAAAAAAACGAAAAATTTTAAAAAAAATTAGGTAATAAAAATCCGTGTAATCATGAATAAATTGATTATAAACAATCTTATTTCATTATTAATAACAGATTCGAAGTATTTTAATAAATTCTTAAGTAATTAATCGAATGTATTTTTTAAAATTTTTTTATTGCTTCATAACTGTATACAGCAAATATATCGAATAAAATCGTAAAAAATTAGGTAATAAAAACTTGATAAAACATAGCTATATTTAATTATAAAAAAGGCATGAAATATTGTTAAAAACCTATCTGATGTATTTATAACAATTTTAAAGCATTAGATCTTATATCTTTCGAGTCCAAGTTCTTCAAGATTTCTAAAGTGTTTCATATACTATAATTTATTTAATAAAATTCTGGGTTAAAATATTTTTAACATTTTTATATGTTTTCTTCTACCTCTTTAACCACTATTGTTTCTTCTTCCAAATCCGACTCTTCATTTATGTTATTGGTCGGTTCCTCCAGAGTGGTTCCTCCTTGTGAAATAAGGGGTGTATTATTTTTTGGTTTTAAAATTTTAACACCATCTTCCTCTCTTTTCGCTTCTTTTAAAGGGGGTATTGGTTCCTCATGCATCTCTGATCTCATAATAACACCCATTGACGCTCTCTCCCAGCTCTCTTCGGCATTTAGTCCTGACTCAAGTCCTCTTCGTCGATCAAAGGAAATTGTTTCGACTGTTTTCTTAAGTACTATAGACTGAATGTATGCCTCTACATTCATGGGTATTTCTAGTCTTTTAAGATGAGATTTATGGTATTTTGTCACAATACCGTCCCAGGTCATCACATAAGGGATTATCTCAACACTACACTTATAAATAAGACCCAACTCATTGGCTAGCAGGTCATACTTCCTAAGTTTTTCAGTTTCAACTATTTGAAGTGAATCTTGGGAAGTGATTCCTACTTCAATGAGTGTTATCTTATTCTTCTTCTTATCTAAAATAAATATGTCCGGTCTGTTATTCCGAATTTTAACATCAGTTTTAATTCTGGTGTCCACTCTTATCTCTGCATACTCATTATCAAGAATTTCTTGAACTGAGTGGCTCCTTATTCGTTTTGAAGACTTAAACTTATATCTATTTAGAAGAAGAAGGTGTAGGCATCTGACCACTTCATTATGCCGTCTAGTGTAATCATGGCCTAGCATTTTTTCGCATCTAGTTGCTAGATGATCCACAGTCTTACCAGACTTCCCGCAATGTTGACACACACCATCTGCTCCCCAGAATACATTTCTATCCTGGATATAGCAGAACACAGCTTCATTTCGTGGCCTAATATTTCCTCTCTTTAGCCACCTTGAAGAGTCACTAACACTCACAAGCTCATTTTTTCTTGCATTATATAACTTTGAATGGAGTTTTCGTTTTTCTATTTCGTTATATAGTTTTGCAAGTTGAGCTTCTTCTAAACTTTTCTTAGTGACTTCTTCTACCAACCTGTACTTTACTTTTAAGAAGCCTTTTATTAGTGCAAGATGGGTTTTATTATTATTCTCCACCTTGAGGATTGCTGCTCGTCTAGTTGATATTTCTTTACTTTTTTCCAGACAATCCAAGAGTTGCAGAAGCATATGTTCGCTTCTCAACTCAACACTATGTAGGCCTCTTCCAAGTTCTGTTCTAGGAAGATACAACCGCTCTTTACATCCTGGGCGGAGATGTATCTTATTTTTAACCAACACCGCACGCACTGCATCATCTAACTTAGAGAAGTCAGCCGGTTCAAGTCGAAGTACTCCTATGTGGTAGTTGATTAACGATATCGCATGTTGATTGATTGCAGAAAATAAATTTTTTGCATTTAATCTAGTGTGACAAAGTCTTTCAACTCTTGATATAAGTTTGCTCTGTACTTCTTCAAATGAGCTACGTGTTGGGATTCCTCTGCTGTCTTCTATTATTCCTAAATATTTGTAAACACTAACACCTTCTAGAAGAGTAGCAGTATCTTCACAACACGTATCATTTGTGGCTGACTTCTCTTTGTTAATCTCTAAGCCAATCACCTCTAAAAATTCCTTTGCCTCGCCTGTCATAGCACTCAATGTGGAGCTGTCTTTTGCAAGGAGCTTAAGATCATCAATAAACAAGAGATGATTAGTAGAATGGGATTCTGCATCTGTTTGTACTGTCACTTTTGTGTATTTTTCATTAAGCTTTCGGCTTAATGGATCCATACACAACACAAATAACAAAGGTGACAGACTATCTCCTTGTAGAATCCCTCTATCAATCTTCTTGCTCATGATTTTTTCAGGCCCTACTGATATATCAATTTTCCATTTTGATATAATTACCTTAATAAATTTCAGGATCCAATCAGGTAAATTAAGGTTTTCAATGCATTGAGTTAAATAAGCATGATCTATTGAATCATAAGCTTTTTTAACATCAATCCATGTTGCCTTAAGATTATTTCCATACTCTTTATTTAAGGCAATATTCAGTAGAGCCTGCTCTTTCGCTCCCTGCACACCTCTTACCGCCCCTAATTGGTTCTCTGCAAGCAACCCTCGCCTTTCCACTTCAAGTTGAACGACCTTTGTTACACACTTTGTCGTTAACTTGTAGAGGTTGGACATACAAGTGATTGGCCTGTAGTCAGAGCCTCTTCGTGGAATTCCTTTCGGTATCAAATACGTAAGCCCGCAGTAAAACCAATCAGCTTGAGGTGTTCCTTCTAAACATATAACTTTCACAATATCATAAAGATATTTGTGAAGAGTTGTAAGTTTCTTAATGAAAAAATTGTAAATACCATCAATTCCAGCAGCTTTCCAATTGGGAAGCCAATTAATGATATTTACAAATTCATCAAGTGAAGGAAACGTGGTCGGATGATTATCTGATACAAATGGAATCAAATAATCATCGTACGTGACTGTGTCATCATTTTTGTTCCACATTGTAGACCAAAAACTCACAATTTCATCACGGCTAACCACATGCTCAATTTCTACACGCTCAGATAACCCACGATAAAATCGACCTCGGAAAAGCTCAAACATACGATTCTCTTTTCGGAATTGCTTCCTACTTTCATGCATCGTAATTTTTTTCTCGTAAACATTCAAAGACTCATTCTTCTTAACTAAAGCCTCAGAAAGATCAGTTACGCTGCTCAAGTTTAAATTAAACTCTCGCATGATTTTCTTAAGGCTCTTCGTTTCCGAAGTGGAGAGCTTTTCCTGCTTACGCGCCTTCTCGAGAAGATCTTTGGAAAGTACTAACTTAGAAATTTTACTTTCTATGTTTTCCTTCCAAGCGGATCTAGGCTTTTCTTTGCGTGTTGCCTCGTCATAGCATACCTGCGCAGCTTGCATGATATACGCGGCTTCCGTAATTGACTCAGGTACATGAGCTCCTGCATATTCACCGACTACTCGATTAATGAGATCCAGAACTTTACTATCAACCAATTCATTTGGATGTTTTCTAGTTCGGACCACCACTTTTCCAATTTCGTTCTCAGAGATTTCTTTGATTTTACTCAAGAATTTATCTCTCAGGTTTATGTACTCCGTGGTGTCGGTCAAGGTGCATGTATCAGCGAGACAAGTGGCGATTCTACGTCGCTCTCCATTCTCTTCTGATTTTACATCCTTTCCCATCTCACTTTGTGCCAATTTTTTTAACACTTCGAGAGTTTCAGTGCAGCCGAATTTCTCATTATAGTACCTGTGAAGCTCTGTCCAGCCATTTCTTGGCATTCTTTCAAACCTTGTCTGTACTGCAAAAAAAACAATTCGAGGCCATTCCTTCGGGTCGGCTGTTACGGAATCGAATATCGTCCGCAATGCCATTAGCCTGTTACCTTCTGGAATAGCTAGAGTACAGGGGCTTGTCATGTCGTACGATGGCTCGCACGCAGAGACTTCAACCGAAGAGGGAACTGGTGCATTAGGCGAAGGTAAGGTGTCAAGCCCACTATTTTGCATTTTACTGCATGTTTGGCTTGGTGGTGGAGGTGTTATTGTTGTGTAGGAGGAGGAAGGTAGGGGAATCGCCGGTGGGTGTAGCTTACATTTTTGTATCTCACTATCACTCTTTTTCACCTCATCAGCGTCGTTTGCAGCCTTTATTTTGGTATTATTCGATATTTCGCTGCTAACATTTTTCTTTCTACCCATATAATTTCATATACTATATAAAAATATATTAAACAAAATTCAAAAAATTAGGTAGGAAAAAATGACATCGAAGATAATCATAATTTTATTTAAAACTAGAAAATTAAATTATTTATTTAACATCCGAAGTGCTTTATGCAATTTTTATTCAATAAAACATATATTTTTCTAAATTTATTTTTTTCAAAATTTTTGTATTGTCAATTCGACTCAAGCGGACACTAGCTTTGAATAAAATCGAAAAAAAATGTACATAAATAACACCAAACATTAAGAAATTTATTTTAAAGAAATTAATTTTCACAATTTAGATAATTTAAAGCGTTTAGATATGGGATTTTCAATTATTAAATTGTATATTTTTGAACCAATTTGTTTCCGATTTTCAGTCGTTTCATACACTATGAACAAAAGATTTCAAAAAAATACAGTGAAAAAATTAAATGACAAAATTTATAAAAATGACCAAATTAAATAGTAAACATCATTATTTAATTATTATAAGACTATTCACTCTATTTACAGTAATTTCTAAATATGTAATCTTATATTTTTATAGCTCGATTTTTTGATAATTTTTTAATTTCCATTCGACTATACATAGATGATCGACCAAAATCTAAAAAAATTAGATAGAATAAAAATTGCATAAAATATAAAGATATACTATATAAAAAAATATAATATTTATTTACACATATCTATTCTATTATAATATATTTACAACCTTAGGATCTAACTATGTTTGAATTATTTTTTACATTTTTCCAAAGCGTTTCATACACTATATACATAATATATAAAACAAATTTTAAAAAAAAATAGGTTAAAAAAAATCCAAAACATACGAAAATTTTAATCTAGACTATAGAAAGAAATTATATTAACCGTCCAAGAGATTTATATTGATTCTTTCCTACTAAAAACTATATATTTTAAAATCATTTTTTTTAATAATTTTGGATTGTCTATACCTATATACTAAACTATATAAAAAAACTGAAAACATAAAATAAAAAAAATATACCGGAAACATGGCTAAAGGGAAATTAAACATCTCCAATTATATTATTATAAACATTTATGTACTATTCTCGTGATTTTTTAAGTATTAAATTCTATTTCTTATAAGCTTAACTTTTTCTTAGTTTTAAAGCCTTCAATACGAATATACATAAACAAATCGAAAAAAATAGGTAACAAAAATTAGCACAAAACGGCGATAAATTTTAATATTTACGAAATCCACAAACTAATACAAGATCTTTTATATCCTTTCTGTATATTTGCAGATAATAATTCACTTATTTTTTCGAATTCGATTTTCGAAATTTTAAATTTCTTAATACACTATATAAAAAAATTATTGTATGAAAGAAAAAAAAATTAGTTAAAAAATTTACATAAAATATGAATGATTTTAATTCTAAACTTTGGAATAAGATAATATAAAGAACATTTAGAATGCTTTTATGCACTTTTAATGTTACTTGATTATTTTATTGACTTTTCTTAATAAACTTTAAAATATTTCTTAAAGAATAAGGAAAAAGAATAAATGAAAAGAAAATATACTGCAAAAATATCTAAATTATAACGATTCTAGTTAATTAGAAATAATATGAAACAATAAAATATATGAATAGAAAACTATCTATCCAAGGATAAAAGTCTCTTTGTACTGAATTAAAGAGCTATTTAAAATGTAACAAAATAAAACAACGCAAATAGAAAAAAACACATAGGAAAAGTCAATATTTAAAACAAAGAAAAAAAAAGTATGAAATGTAGACGGAACTAAAAATAATTATATAAAAATAAAACAACGTGAAATGACTTAATTTATTTATTTCAAATATAATCCATGCCAATTAATGTAACTTTTATTGTTTTCTTCATATTACTATCTGTTTCCTTAAATCCGTATTTTAAATTCTATTTCTCTGCTTATTTTCAATCGAAGTATACTTTCATGTTTGTGTATTCCAAATTATGGAGGTTAAATATTATTACCATTGATTAGTTTAATTTTTCCGAATCACTAAGTATATAATTAATTTGGATATCATTTATTTTATATTATCTCTATTAAAAACATCTATAGGTCTTTTACATTAAAAAAAGTATAAATAATAAAAGTAAAAGAAATAAGCCCAATGGTTAAACTCAATATTCTTTCCAATACAATGGTTTAGTGTTGCATTTACCTCGCAGACCCTTAAAATAAAAAATGCTCAAAACGCCTATATATACATAACGAAGCTCCAATTCACTCGTGAATTTAATACCTATATTCAATATTGATTTCATAAAAACCAGGAGTGAATTAACACTTAATATCAATGTATTATACAAAAATCTATATAACCAGAACATAGAATGTAGCACACATTTTCTAAAGTAAAAAAATGATAGAAAGCCAATTTTATATATTATTTCTAACACGATAATAAATTACTATGTTGATCTAAAATGAAATATGCTAAAAACATATCAAGAAAATTTATAATATGGTTCTCAGTCATATTTTTAATAATATTTTTCATTTCGACCTGATCAAATAATAGCAGGTTAAAATGTAAAACAAATTCGATCTATTGCGTATAATAATTTTCGAATGCTAAATTTAATTTTTTCTAACTATTATACTTGAGATCTTATAAAAATGACGGCGTAAAAGGTTTAGACTGTAAATAAAATTATATAAATTAATTTAAATATTTTACTTTAGTAGAGACAATAAAATCAAAATTATTTCGAATAATATAATAAGAGTAAATTAAAAGCAACCAAAATATGTAACTATAATAGATCTTATTCTTATATTGATTTTAGAATATTAAACTATTTTGAAAAAGATTTTAAACATATTTTAGTCTTCTGATACAGTATCAGAACAATGATGTTTATTTTAAATACAGGAATCCTATTTTGCCATTTAAA
Source organism: Hamiltosporidium tvaerminnensis (assembly GCA_022605425.2). NCBI lineage: Eukaryota > Fungi > Microsporidia > Dubosqiidae > Hamiltosporidium > Hamiltosporidium tvaerminnensis. The sequence continues at coordinate 1,826,192 of CM061247.1, forward strand.
AAGAAATATTTTATTTTTTTTCGTATTGTAAGTTTTCGAATTCCACTTTAAATGGAAATCTAAGCATAAAACCAAAAATATTTTAGCTTCTGACTTACTATTTCAAGGACCCAATGCGATTCACCTTTTTCTCAATATAACAGTATTTAAAACGAATATTAACACAGTCTTTAATATATAAGCTTAATTCAGCATTGTTTTTAATTCTAAAAAATATTTATTTTATTATAGTTTACAAATAGTATTTTCAGACACAATAAAATCCGAGTTATTTTAAAATAATTTCCATAAATTTAAATTTCGTGTAAAAACAATTTTATCTCGATTAGCATAGTTTTATATTTTTCTGAGATAACTATTAGTCAGCAAAATTAGGATTTAATTATCCTTAAATTTTTATCAGAGGATTTAGCCATAAAAAAAAATTACTTTTTTTTAGTAGAATTCAGAGTTATAATCATCTAAAACATAAATTATAGTTTAAATGAATAAATTTACGTTTAAAGCTTATTAGAACAAACATTTACATATAAATATCAAAAAATTGCATCAAGGTTCTGAAAAAAAATATTCGTTGTAACATCAGTAAAAATATCCCAAAAAAGAAATTACCAAACAAAAATAGTAAATTAACTTATTGATCTAGATTTATGTAAGAATTAAGATTTTTTCGTAGTAAAGAAAATAAATTTGAAATAACTTTATTATACTTGAAAACAGGTTTAAAAATTTCATTATATTAAGAATTCATTTAAAAAAGCTTTTTTCATAGAATATAAGAACTGAATGCACATTTTCTTTAGTAAAAAAAAGTTCTAAATTACAAATTTGATATATCAAGATAATAACTTTTCCTTAATGATAATTAATTTACTGTAAATAAATTTACGCAACTAATTAAATATTAAGAAACAATCTATTCTTTACTAAAATAATTAAGTTGAACAAATTTTTCAACAGTATATATTTAGAATATTTTTTTGTGCAAAATAAAAAGATTTATTGCCTCAAAATCTAAATTTTGAATAAACGGATAAATTATATCTTTAAATTCAAGAATTATTATAAAGATTTCAGTGATACAATAAATCATTCAGTTATCCAATAATCTATTATTATATGAATTAATTTATAAAAAACAGAAAATCTTACATTTATTTCTTATATAGCTCGGATATCGTTCTGAGATACATAAATTTATAATAAAAAGCAGTTCTCACACTTATAAATTGTATGCGATTCTAGTTTATATAATTTAACTATAAAGAGTGGAAATACAAATTTCTGTATATCAAACTAGATTAGATACAAGAAAAATTGTTAATTAAATTATTTTTTACAGTTAGTATTGATTTTTATGGTGGGTTTACTAATTTTCATAACTTCTAAAAGCATAGCTTTTTAGTCTATAATTAAAAAAAAAGTTTCAGTTTATTTTTTTAATATGGAATTTTGTTAGATAAACAAAATAAAGAAAGACATATATTCCATTTCAAATACATTGAAAATAATGCTTTAAATTATGTTATACAAATTTTAGTATCGTAAAATATTTATTTGATAGTTAACAAATAGAAGTTTATCCATTTAAATGAAAAAGTTTAGATATATATTAGATAAATTATATGAAAAAGATATAACGAATAATAAAGCTTTAAAAAATTAAATCAGTTTCTTAACTAAAGAATTACAATTCAATACTAAAAAAGCTCGCAAATATAGAAGTAGTTATCACGAATCTTATAGAAAAATTTTAAATTATTAAATCACCCGAGAAAAAGATAAATTCTAATAAACTTCTTTTATTTCATAAAATTTTATATTTAAATTAGTTTTTTATTTATGATTTGAATTCATGAATAAATATCACAATTAATTCTATTTTTAAACCAAACAAGGTAATATATAACGATCTATATGAAGAAGAATGTATTATTATAACCTTTTACAGGAATTTCAACCTAGTAATGAATATATAAATATAAATAGAATGTAAAACATCTAAAAGTAAAAAAAAAGTATTTTAAAATATATAAAACTACTTTTCTTTCTTGTGAAATGTCAAAAAAAATATTTAGAAATTATATTTAAGAATAAAAATTGCTCATAAAATATTCAAATAATTCAAATAATTTTAGGATAATTAAACAGCATTTTCATACTAAAGAAAAAAACTGAGTGAAAATACTTAAAAGTTTTTTTAAAATATATTAATTTATTAATCAATTTGGTTTTATTTATGCCTCAACCTTGATATTTCGAATATATGTTTAAATCGTTATTTTTTGTTTAAATTTTTCAATCGACAATTTATTTATTTAAATTAACAATGAGTTGCTTTTTAATGAATTTAAATTTTTCATTGTTAATAAAGCCTTATCACTAATATATACTAAAGAAAATTGAAGAAATAATTTTTTATATGTCATTCCACCTTTAACAAATTTCATTTTAAAAATTATTATTGATCGTTAGTATTGGACTTAATCTCTTTATTTGATTTAGAGATCTGATTTATATAATTTTTTAATATACACTATCCTGAATAATCTTTCAATTTGTTAAAATGCTTAATATTTAGATAATACTTACTTATATGAGCTTAAACAATTATTACAACTTATTAAATAAAGAATAACGTCATATTAACATAAAAAAGCTTTTAATTAATTTTTTTCAAATTTTTATTTTTTTCTGTTTTACAAATAAAAAATAAAATTTAAGAACTTGAAATATAAAATATTCACTTTTCTTTTTATTTATTCTTGATTGAGATTAACAAATCTTTAAATGGTTGTTTATAATAAATTCTTAGCTTTAAAAACCGAATAAAATTAAAATTACATATAAGTGATTTAAAATAAAATGAAAATATAATAGAAAAATAAAATAAAGAAATAGATATAATTAACGCAATTGAATTTATTTAAATAATTATAATGTACTAAACAAAAGTACTGAGAATTCCACTTCTCTTACAAACATTTTATTATTATTAGAAAAATACTTTTTCTAATTCAATAAATATTAGCAAATCTGTAAATAATATACTAGAATTTATTATTTTAAAATTAAGATATAAGTAATTACTATTCAATAAAGCATATATATGAAGAATGCTACCATATATATTTTAAATATCAAAAATGAATTGTATTTAAAATTAATTGTAACAAAGTATTTCAAATGAAGACTTAATGTTTTTAAGCAACCATACTTTCTAATCTATTTATTTAAAAAAAGTATCTGCTTATCATTGATTTTAGAGATAATAAGACAAGAAGGGATTTAAAGGAAATAAATTTAGGAAAACAATTAAAGGGTGTAAGTTATAAGGGTAGTATTGATTGGGTGTGTAGACAACAAGGTGTTAGTGGTAAAGCAAGAAATTATAAGGGTTTTAATATTAATATGGGTGTATAAAATGGTTTTAATCACAATTAGTAAAAAATAAAGGGTGATAATCATAATTGTATTTAATAAAGGGTGTTATTTTCAAGACATATGTATAAAAGGGTGTTAATCAGAATTGTTATAAATAAAGGGGGATAATCACAATTGTATTTAATAAAGGGTGTTATTTTCAAGACATATGTATAAAAGGGTGTTAATCAGAATTGTTATAAATAAAGGGTGATAATCACAACAGTGAGTAATAAAGGGTGTTATTTTCAAGACATATGTATAAAAGGGTGTTAATCACAATTGTAATAAATAAAGGGTGATAATCACAATTATAGCTAATAAAGGGTGTTATTTTCAAGACATATGTATAAAAGGGTGTTAATCACGAAGTAACTAAAAAAGTTTATTATTGAAAAACATAACAATAACAGGGTTTTAATACTATTTATATTAGATAAAGGGTAGTATTTCTATGACAGATGTATAAAAGGGTGTTAATATACATGGTAGTAGATAAAGGGTGTTAGACATATGGTAGTGGATAAAGGGTGTTAATATATGCTGTATTAATAACGGGGTGTTAATGTTATTAAAGTGTTAATAGGGTGTTAGTGATTAAGATAGTAATTATAAGGGTGTTATTTATATTGAGGTTATACTTTAAAGAGTCTTGTAGTATAGCTATTTATATAGATAAATAAAGGGGTGTTATTATAAAGATAGATATAAGGTTAGGGTGTTAATAAAAAAGCATTTTATACACATAAATAAAGGGGTGTTAATTTATATAATATTCCTATTAAAATATAAAAGGGTGTTAGTAAATGTGTTTCAGAAAATAGATAACGGGGTGTTAATTTATGAAATATCTCCAGATATATAAGAGGGTGTTAATAATAATAAAATTTATAGGAAAAGATAATAGGGGTTTAAGAAAATAAAATACCAAATGAAAAATAAAAGGGTGTTAGTAAAAAATTAATAAATTGGGTGTTATTTATAGAGATGTTCATAATAGAGAATAGTAAGGTGTTAATAATACATATTTAAAACTGTATATAAAAGGGTGTTAATAATCAAGGCATTTATATAATAAATAACAGGGTGTTAATAATCCATATTTAAAACAGTATATAAAAGGGTGTTAATAATCTAGGCATTTATACAATAAATAACAGGGTGTTAATAATAAGGAGACCTGTAATTTGCGCTAGAAGGGTGTTTTACTGGATCTTAGAATATATAGGAATAAATAACAAAATGTTAGTAAACAAGAAATACTTCACTATAAATATCAGGGTGTTAATAATAAAGTGATTGGTTATTGAAATAGCAGGGTGTTATTGAAAATAATATTTCAAAGGATATATATAGAAAGGCCATACCATATAAATACGTTTAACTCTATACAAAAAGGTCTAAGTATAATAGATATTTATACCAATAAATAACAGGGTGTTATCGATAAGAATAAATATTTAAAATTTAAAAGGGTGTTAGTAATAAGACAATAATAAACAAAATAAGGGTGTTAATTATACGGATATATTTTACTAAAAGAAAGGGTGTTAATTATATGGATACTTAAAAAGATTGGATTGTTACTGATATATATAATGAAGCTATACCAAACAAAATCTGGGAAAAATTTAAAAAGAAATATAAGTAATTTTAATTTCTGAAACATTATTAACTATTGTTAAATTACTCTTAGTATTCAAGAAGTTTTTTTATATAAAATCTTATATATTTTAAAAGAATTTTTTCATACTTGTCATATCGTTTTATACAGTATATACAAAATATATTAAAATAATTATAAGAAAAAATTGGTGTTAAATTACAATAAAAATAATTAAATTCAAAGGCAAATCAAATAAAAAAAATATCAACCCGATATTTTTATATGTATATCATTCCTTAATATCAAACCTAATGCATTTTTTCAGATTTAATTTTTTTCATTATTCTTGGATCTTTCATTGCACTATAGTAATCCGAATTGAAAAAATCTAAAAAAATAAAGAAACAGAATTTCACACTAAAAATAGCTTAATTAAATATTAAACAATCTTATAGATTCATATAAACTATTCGTAGTATATTATAATATTTTTAATAAGTTAATCTTATTACTTATGAATTTCATTTTTATTGAATATCTTATACTGATATAATAGAAAATATATCTAACAAAATCGAAAAAAATAGGTAATAAGATTGACGAAAACATCACCTAATTGTAAAATAAAGAAACTAATTGGTTTTATTATAAACTTTCTGTTAGTATTTAAGAATTTTTTAAGTACAATTCGAATATTTTTTTAGATCATCTTGCTAAAGTTTTTTGATTGCTTAATACAATATATAGAAAATATATTGATGAAAATAGAAAAAGTGGTAATGATACTTTTCCAAAATATAAACAGATACAATTATAAAAAGAATATGATATATTATTATAAACTCATCTGACGCACTACAGAAATTTTGAAACATTAGATTATATATCTTTTGAGTTGAATTTTTTCATCATTTTCAAAGTGTTTAATATATTATATGCAAAATATATTGAACGAAGTAAAAATAAAATAAAATCAATAGAAAATATGAACAGCTTTAATTGTTAAGCATAAAATAAAATTCTTAACTTGATATTCGAGTTGCTTTTAGCATTCCTTATTTAATTAAACATATATTTTTCTAAATCTATTTTCTCAAAATTTTATAAACGTCTATACGAATATATATAAACCAAATCAAATAAAATTAAAAAAAATAGATTTAGAAAAACCACAAGCGAATCAAGAAAGATCGTTGTAAACATTTTAATAGATTCTAATATGAAGATTTGTTATGTTTTCATTGCTTTTAATCTTTTAAAAACATATATATTTTTAATCCATTTTCGTACAATTTTCAATTCGTTCAAACTACTATGGTAAACTGTATTGAATAAAATTTAAAAAAATAGATTTAGAAAAATTAAGTTTTACTAGCCTAAATTTTATATTAGATAATCCATTTATATTGTATTAAACTCATTTGTACTATAAAATAAATTTTAAACATTTAATCATATTTCTTTTTGACTTTTTTTTTACAGATTTCAGGATCTTTCATACCACTATAGTAAACTATATTGAATAAATTTGAAAAAAAAATATGTATGAAAAATTTAAAAGAAAAATAAGGGAATTTTATATTGAACAATGTTAATGTTTTATTTTAAAGTCAAATTTAACATTTGTATGTAGTTTAAAATTAAAAACTATTTTTTTGAATTTATTTTGTTACGTATTTTAAAATTATTTTATAAGTTACAAGAAAAGATGTCTAGCAAGATAGAAAAATAAAAGTAATAAAGTTTACATTAAAAATCATAAATTATAGTATTTTTCGAACTATTTTATATATTTTAATGTTTTTCAAGCAACGAAACATATTTTTTGTAAAAATTAAATTTCCGTTTATTTTAGAATTGTACATACTATATACGGAAACTATTTTAACAAAAGAAAAAAAATAGGTAGTATAAATTCACACAAAAAATAAGCCAATTTTATTATAAATCATAACATAAAATTATATAATAAATATCTGAAACATTTTCTGCTTTTTTAGTATTTTAATCAAATATTTTTTTAGTATAATTTTTTTGTAATACTTTAGAATCTTACATACGATTATATGGAAACAAGATCAACTAAAATCGAAAAAAGTAGGTATTTAAAAATAAACTAAAACATTTACTTTTATTTAATAAAATTCTGGGTTAAAATATTTTAACATTTTTATATGTTTTCTTCTACCTCTTTAACCACTATTGTTTCTTCTTCCAAATCCGACTCTTCATTTATGTTATTGGTCGGTTCCTCCAGAGTGGTTCCTCCTTGTGAAATAAGGGGTGTATTATTTTTTGGTTTTAAAATTTTAACACCATCTTCCTCTCTTTTCGCTTCTTTTAAAGGGGGTATTGGTTCCTCATGCATCTCTGATCTCATAATAACACCCATTGACGCTCTCTCCCAGCTCTCTTCGGCATTTAGTCCTGACTCAAGTCCTCTTCGTCGATCAAAGGAAATTGTTTCGACTGTTTTCTTAAGTACTATATACTGAATGTATGCCTCTACATTCATGGGTATTTCTAGTCTTTTAAGATGAGATTTATGGTATTTTGTCACAATACCGTCCCAGGTCATCACATAAGGGATTATCTCAACACTACACCTATAAATAAGACCCAACTCATTGGCTAGCAGGTCATACTTCCTAAGTTTTTCAGTTTCAACTATTTGAAGTGAATCTTGGGAAGTGATTCCTACTTCAATGAGTGTTATCTTATTCTTCTTCTTATCTAAAATAAATATGTCCGGTCTGTTATTCCGAATTTTAACATCAGTTTTAATTCTGGTGTCCACTCTTATCTCTGCATACTCATTATCAAGAATTTCTTGAACTGAGTGGCTCCTTATTCGTTTTGAAGACTTAAACTTATATCTATTTAGAAGAAGAAGGTGTAGGCATCTAACCACTTCATTATGCCGTCTAGTGTAATCATGGCCTAGCATTTTTTCACATCTAGTTGCTAGATGATCCACAGTCTTACCAGACTTCCCGCAATGTTGACACACACCATCTGCTCCCCAGAATACATTTCTATCCTGGATATAGCAGAACACAGCTTCATTTCGTGGCCTAATATTTCCTCTCTTTAGCCACCTTGAAGAGTCACTAACACTCACAAGCTCATTTTTTCTTGCATTATATAACTTTGAATGGAGTTTTCGTTTTTCTATTTCGTTATATAGTTTTGCAAGTTGAGCTTCTTCTAAACTTTTCTTAGTGACTTCTTCTACCAACCTGTACTTTACTTTTAAGAAGCCTTTTATTAGTGCAAGATGGGTTTTATTATTATTCTCCACCTTGAGGATTGCTGCTCGTCTAGTTGATATTTCTTTACTTTTTTCCAGACAATCCAAGAGTTGCAGAAGCATATGTTCGCTTCTCAACTCAACACTATGTAGGCCTCTTCCAAGTTCTGTTCTAGGAAGATACAACCGCTCTTTACATCCTGGGCGGAGATGTATCTTATTTTTAACCAACACCGCACGCACTGCATCATCTAACTTAGAGAAGTCAGCCGGTTCAAGTCGAAGTACTCCTATGTGGTAGTTGATTAACGATATCGCATGTTGATTGATTGCAGAAAATAAATTTTTTGCGTTTAATCTAGTGTGACAAAGTCTTTCAACTCTTGATATAAGTTTGCTCTGTACTTCTTCAAATGAGCTACGTGTTGGGATTCCTCTGCTATCTTCTATTATTCCTAAATATTTGTAAACACTAACACCTTCTAGAAGAGTAGCAGTATCTTCACAACACATATCATTTGTGGCTGACTTCTCTTTGTTAATCTCTAAGCCAATCACCTCTAAAAATTCCTTTGCCTCGCCTGTCATAGCACTCAATGTGGAGCTGTCTTTTGCAAGGAGCTTAAGATCATCAATAAACAAGAGATGATTAGTAGAATGGGATTCTGCATCTGTTTGTACTGTCACTTTTGTGTATTTTTCATTAAGCTTTCGGCTTAATGGATCCATACACAACACAAATAACAAAGGTGACAGACTATCTCCTTGTAGAATCCCTCTATCAATCTTCTTGCTCATGATTTTTTCAGGCCCTACTGATATATCAATTTTCCATTTTGATATAATTACCTTAATAAATTTCAGGATCCAATCAGGTAAATTAAGGTTTTCAATGCATTGAATTAAATAAGCATGATCTATTGAATCATAAGCTTTTTTAACATCAATCCATGTTGCCTTAAGATTATTTCCATACTCTTTATTTAAGGCAATATTCAGTAGAGCCTGCTCTTTCGCTCCCTGCACACCTCTTACCGCCCCTAGTTGGTTCTCTGCAAGCAACCCTCGCCTTTCCACTTCAAGTTGAACGACTTTCGTTACACACTTTGTCGTTAACTTATAGAGGTTGGACATACAAGTGATTGGCCTGTAGTCAGAGCCTCTTCGTGGAATTCCTTTCGGTATCAAATACGTAAGCCCGCAGTAAAACCAATCAGCTTGAGGTGTTCCTTCTAAACATATAACTTTCACAATATCATAAAGATATTTGTGAAGAGTTGTAAGTTTCTTAATGAAAAAATTGTAAATACCATCAATTCCAGCAGCTTTCCAATTAGGGAGCCAATTAATGATATTCACAAATTCATCAAGTGAAGGAAACGTGGTCGGATGATTATCTGATACAAATGGAATCAAATAATCATCGTACGTGACTGTGTCATCATTTTTGTTCCACATTGTAGACCAAAAACTCACAATTTCATCACGGCTAACCACATGCTCGGATTCCACACGCTCGGATAACCCACGATAAAATCGACCTCGGAAAAGCTCAAACATACGATTCTCTTTTCGGAATTGCTTCCTACTTTCATGCATCGTAATTTTTTTCTCGTAAACATTCAAAGACTCATTCTTCTTAACTAAAGCCTCGGAAAGATCAGTTACGCTGCTCAAGTTTAAATTAAACTCTCGCATGATTTTCTTAAGGCTCTTCGTTTCCGAAGTGGAGAGCTTTTCCTGCTTACGAGCTTTCTCGAGGAGATCTTTGGAAAGTACTAACTTAGAAATTTTACTTTCTATGTGTTCCTTCCAAGCGGATCTAGGCTTCTCTTTACGTGTTGCCTCGTCATAGCATACCTGCGCAGCTTGCATGATATACGCGGCTTCCGTAATTGACTCAGGTACATGAGCTCCTGCATATTCACCGACTACTCGATTTATGAGATCCAGAACTTTACTATCAACCAATTCATTTGGATGTTTTCTAGTTCGGACCACCACTTTTCCAATTTCGTTCTCAGAGATTTCTTTGATTTTACTCAAGAATTTATCTCTCAGGTTTATGTACTCCGTGGTGTCGGTCAAGGTGCATGTATCAGCGAGACAAGTGGCGATTCTACGTCGCTCTCCATTCTCTTCTGATTTTACATCCTTTCCCATCTCACTTTGTGCCAATTTTTTTAACACTTCGAGAGTTTCAGTGCAGCCGAATTTCTCATTATAGTACCTGTGAAGCTCTGTCCAGCCATTTCTTGGCATTCTTTCAAACCTTGTCTGTACTGCAAAAAAAACAATTCGAGGCCATTCCTTCGGGTCGGCTGTTACGGAATCGAATATCGTCCGCAATGCCATTAGCCTGTTACCTTCCGGAATAGCTAGAGTACAGGGGCTTGTCATGTCGTACGATGGCTCGCACGCAGAGACTTCAACAGAAGAGGGAACTGGTGCATTAGGCGAAGGTAAGGTGTCAAGCCCACTATTTTGCATTTTACTGCATGTTTGGCTTTGTGGTGGAGGTGTTATTGTTGTGTAGGAGGAGGAAGGTAGGGGAATCGCCGGTGGGTGTAGCTTACATTTTTGTATCTCACTATCACTCTTTTTCACCTCATCAGCGTCGTTTGCAGCCTTTATTTTGGTATTATTCGATATTTCGCTGCTAACATTTTTCTTTCTACCCATAAACCTAAAACATTTACAAATATTAAATAAAACAAACTTCTTGACTCCTTAAAATATAATTGCTAGTGCTAAAAGTATCTTTAAGGATTAAAACCAATATTTCTTTTAATTTCTTTAATTTTTTTTGTTCTAATTTTCGATCGTTTCATATACTATATAAAAATATATCGAGCTCAATCGAAAAAAATAAAGTTCCAATATTCGAAAGAAAACCGGATAAAATTTTATTTCAAATACATTTATATAGCTATTACAAGATAAATTGTTATATCTTTAGTGGGTTTAAAGTATTAGAACATAATATTTTCTTGTCTTAGTTTTCATAGATTTGGAATTGTCAATACTTCTATAGTAAAATGAATTGCACAAATTTAAAAAAATAGGTATTTGAAAATTCCATAAAACATAATCAAATTTTATACAAATAGAACTATCGACTCAACAAAATATCATTCGTAATATTAAAATTATTTTTAAAGTACTGAGCCAATATTTTTTTTAAGCACATTTTTACAAATTTTTAGATTGTTTCATATATTATATAGAAAATATATCGAACAAAATCAGACTAAATTAGGTAACAAAAATTAATAGAAAAAGTAATCAAATTTTATTACAAACTATAAAATAATACTTAAAACCAAGCATTTGATATATTTTAAGAAAATTAACTTCGAATTAAACAAATATTTTTAAAATCGTTTTTTTATAATATTTTTGAATCGTTAATATTACTATAGAAAAATGTAATGAAAAAATTGAAAAATTTAGGTAATAAAAAATATTGAAAAAAATTCCAAATATAAAACCAAAGGAGACATAAAATATTATTGCACACCTATAAATAGTGCTTGCAGAAATTTTTTAAAAAAATAAAATATATTTCGGGTTCAATATTTTTCATAGTTTTGGAATTGTATATACCACTATAGTAAAATGAATTAAATAAATTTGAAAAAAAAATAATAAAAAAATTTAATAGAAAACATGACTTAATTTAAAAATATATAGACTCATTATGTTTTTATCCGAGAATTTGTTGCAATTTTATTAAATTTATATATTAAATCTTTTATTTATAAAACTTGATTGCTTCATGCATTATAGACCGAAAAACTTGAAACTAATGAAAAAAGATTATTAATAAATCTTAGTAAGAACAAATAATATAGTTTAGGCCTAAGTAACTTAATAGGTTATTATAAATTTAGCTTTGTATTTGCAGAAATTTTTAAGACATTAGCTATTATATATTTTTAGAATTTATTTTTTTTTACAATTTTTTAAATGTTAATACGAAAACTAGTCCGAGACTATACTTAAAAAAATCAAAAAAAATACACGCAAAAATTTACAATAAATACTGCAAGTTTTAATTTTAAAACTCTAATTAGGGTTAGGGTTAGGGTTAGGTTAGGGTTAGGGTTAGGGTTAGGGTTAGGGGTTAGGGTTAGGGTTAGGGTTAGGGTTAGGGTTAGGGTTAGGGTTAGGGTTAGGGTTAGGGTTAGGGTTAGGGTTAGGGTTAGGGTTAGGGTTAGGGTTAGGGTTAGGGTTAGGGTTAGGGTTAGGGTTAGGGTTAGGGTTAGGGTTAGGGTTAGGGTTAGGGTTAGGGTTAGGGTTAGGGTTAGGGTTAGGGTTAGGGTTAGGGTTAGGGTTAGGGTTAGGGTTAGGGTTAGGGTTAGGGTTAGGGTTAGGGTTAGGGTTAGGGTTAGGGTTAGGGTTAGGGTTAGGGTTAGGGTTAGGGTTAGGGTTAGGGTTAGGGTTAGGGTTAGGGTTAGGGTTAGGGTTAGGGTTAGGGTTAGGGTTAGGGTTAGGGTTAGGGTTAGGGTTAGGGTTAGGGTTAGGGTTAGGGTTAGGGTTAGGGTTAGGGTTAGGGTTAGGGTTAGGGTTAGGGTTAGGGTTAGGGTTAGGGTTAGGGTTAGGGTTAGGGTTAGGGTTAGGGTTAGGGTTAGGGTTAGGTTAGGGTTAGGGTTAGGGTTAGGGTTAGGGTTAGGGTTAGGGTTAGGGTTAGGGTTAGGGTTAGGGTTAGGGTTAGGGTTAGGGTTAGGGTTAGGGTTAGGGTTAGGGTTAGGGTTAGGGTTAGGGTTAGGGTTAGGGTTAGGGTTAGGGTTAGGGTTAGGGTTAGGGTTAGGGTTAGGGTTAGGGTTAGGGTTAGGGTTAGGGTTAGGGTTAGGGTTAGGGTTAGGGTTAGGGTTAGGGTTAGGGTTAGGGTTAGGGTTAGGGTTAGGGTTAGGGGTTAGGGTTAGGGTTAGGGTTAGGGTTAGGGTTAGGGTTAGGTTAGGGTTAGGGTTAGGGTTAGGGTTAGGGTTAGGGTTAGGGTTAGGGTTAGGGTTAGGGTTAGGGTTAGGGTTAGGGTTAGGGTTAGGGTTAGGGTTAGGGTTAGGGTTAGGGTTAGGGTTAGGGTTAGGGTTAGGGTTAGGGTTAGGGTTAGGGTTAGGGTTAGGGTTAGGGTTAGGG